>CM060941.1:68805980-70024418 GCA_030765085.1 Allium cepa
TAGATATAGTGTTCCGCTGTGTTGGTAACTTTGAGCGGTTTATCTTTATTGTGTTTTGAGATGTAATAACTAGACATGTGTTTATAACTGTCTAGTATGTGATGTATTGTCTGTGTAAATCTGATAGTTGTTGTATACTATATAATATTTATGTTATTAATATAATTTATTCGTTCCGCTGTTGAGATTCTGATGCTGTTTCTTCTTTCTCTTCTTTCTTTTCTCTTTTCTATCCCTTTCTTTCTTAAAGATGATGCGACTTTCTATTCGTTGAAAGTCGGGTCGTCACAAATTAATAAACCTTAATTATTAATTAACAAAACTTAATTACAAATTAATTAATCCTTAATTACCTGTTAATTAATCCTTAATTAACAGTTAACCAATCCTTAAATAATCTTCAATTACAGATTAATTATCCTTTAATTATTAATTAATAAAACTTAATTACAAATTAAGTACTTCTTAATTACTAGTTAATTAATCTCTAATTACTTTAATTAATTAATAACTAATTACCAGTTAATTAATAGCTAATCATTAATTAATCAATTTCTAATTATCTAATTAATGATTCTTAATTACAAATTAATTAACCTTTAATTAATTAACATATAACCCTTAATTATTAATTTATAAATCCTTAATTATTCATTAATCAAATCAATTAATTATTCTTAATTAATTTCTTAATTAATCCTTTATCATTAATTAATTAAATTATTAATTATACTTAAATTTCTTCATTAACTTAATTAATCTCAATCAATAAAACCTTAATTAGCTTTTAAGGTAAACCATTATCTTTATTAACAACTTAATTATCATTAACATTCTTAAAACATTTTAACTTCCTTAATTAGATCATTTAATTAAGTTTTGAAATAAAATAATCATTTAATCTTGATAAATTAAAGTTCACAAAACTTAACTTCCTTTAAATGCTTTAAACATTATCAAGTACTAGTTTTAAAACTAATTCAATTTAAATTTAAAAACTTGCTTTTATAAAAACCTTTGAAATTTCATTTCTAACTCAAGTTTTAAAATAACTTTAAATTTTACTTAACAAATTTTAAATCAAACAAATTTCAAAACTTCTTAATCAAATGTTAAAGAAAACAATTATTATATGTAAAATAAATTTATAAAAGAATTTTTTTTAATCTACATTATTTATATCCTAAAAATCTTATTTTAAAACCTTTTTTTAAAACTGCTCAATCCTTTGCTTCGGGTTCCACCCGAAGACCACTCGGGTCTTACCCCGAGTAAAACCACTTCCTTTCTTTTTTTAAAAAAAATCTTTGTTAAAATTTTAAAGTTAAAAGCCCGAAAAAGAAAACCACTCACGAACACGAGACCAAACTCAAGTCCATCTTCTCATTCGCCCGAGTCTCCCTTCGAGCAAACCTCCACAACAAAACCACTGACATAAACAACCCTTCCATGCACATGCACCAGTCAACGCCAGTGCTCCGACCGCCGCCGACGCTTCGAACATATTGACGATCACGCCTAAGTACGATTCCAACCAGCAGATCTTCGACACAAACTAAAAATGAAGATCGAGTGATTCGTACTACGAGGAACCAAAAACATAACCAAAGATACCCCTCGAACCCACGACGCCGACCAACGTAACACCAAAAACTCCGGTCACACCTTCACAAACCTTCCACACAGCCATTCCCCCAAACTCGATGCAACTCAATACCTTAGACGACGCAGGAGCTACAATTCCAAGCTCGATCAATCTTAGGGTTAAAACCCTATTCCGACCCAATGCCGCCACCACGACGAACGGTCGTCACTTCCACTATTTTTGCCAACCAACCCGATCATCATCCTTCCTCCAGGCGAAACCCCGAGGCCTCACCACTCTCTAGTCACCAAAAACAGACCAAAACAAATTTTCTGGTCAAACCCCAATGTCCTACTCGTTACAATATTAAAAATCATGATTTCCTTTTTAAAATTCATGGTTTTCAAATTCGATTCATATTATATTCCTGAGTCAGCAATTTATGATGATTGATTTTTAACATGTTTAAAATATTTGCTGTCTTTTCCATTTTTCAGATGATATTCCAACTTGTTGTTCTTAAAACTATTTTTAAAATTTAGATCCTACAATTGTAAACAACTTTTGTATGGATAACAGAGTCTAAAAGAATTTAGGGGTTGAGATCTTGATTTTTAAAAGGTTTTAAAGTCTGTAAAAAAACAAGAACAGAGAAAGTTCCTTGTTTCAGACATGCACACTTATATCGTCTTCCCATATACCTTCAATCTTATTTATACAACCATGCACAACATATTCATATCATAACATTCATAGATTTTTACATGCAACAAGTTTAAACAGATTTTAAGATTCAGTTCATTAGTTTACTCACCAGCTAGAAGATAATTCAGAGGGCTTGAAACATATGCTGGAAACTGGAATAAAAATGCTTTGTTGACTGAGATGATTTAAGCATGAAATAGAAATGATCAAAACTTTGACCTTGAAAAATTAAATGCTTTGATTAGAAAACTGAAATGCTAATGCTTTGATAGCTTTTAAACTGGAAAATACTTGATGTTTCTTGAGAAGGTTGAAACTTTTTTGCTGATGGTTGCTTTTGAAAATGAATCTTTATCGCAGGCTTTGATATTCCAGGTTTACAGGCTTTGAAATTGAGGTAAAAATGTTTTACAGTTTTGATTTGAGAAGATTTGAAACAGAGATGAATCTTGGTTTATAAGCTTGCTTACAGATTTTTGAACTTCCCGTGTTTTATGAAAATGTTTATAGGTTTGAGAAGAATGTTTGAGAATTTTTACAGCTTTGTTTTCTTGAGTTTTAGAAAAGAGATGATAGGAAAGGAGATGGGAAAGAGGAGGTGTATGTTTATAAGGAGTTCATTATGATTTATTAAAATTTAAAGAAAATGAAAAATAAAAAGTGACACTTGCCCAATTTGTTAACAGTTGTCAATTTCATTTACTAATTATTTTACACATGTTATTAAGGAGATTTATAAGCTAACACATGTATCAACAAGCTTTATAACTAAACACTTGTCATTATTCATTTTTATATTATTTTCAAATGATTTTAAAAGCTTTTATATTTAATTTTCCTAATTAATAAGTACATTTCTAAATTTATAAATTCTTTTCTTAATTTATATAAATAAAATCCTTTAAAGAATTTAAAATAAAAACTAATTATATTCTAAATAAAATATATTTAATTCATTTTTAAATGTTAATATAAAATTTTTGTATTTATTTTACTATTTAATAAATACTTTCTTAATTTATATAAATAAATTCTTTAAGGAAAATAATATTAAAAAATTTCTATTTTAAATAAAAACCTTATTCGTATATTGTTATATCCAAAATATTTTTAAAATATAAATCCTTGAAATTCAAATTTAAATCCAAATTTTAAATTCAAATTTAAATCCAAATTTTAAATTCAAATTCAAATCTAAAAATCTAATTTAAAATCAATTCATATAATTATATATTAATTTAAATAAACACATTATTAAATTAGAAAATAATAAGTGTAATTAAAATTTATTTATCTATATTTAAAAACATCACATTTTTTTTGAAAAATAACAATTTTACTAATTTAAAATAATAAATAAAGGAGATTATCACATTTTAAATTCGTTGAAATTCCGGGATATCACAATCCTTCCCCCTTAAAAGAATTTCGTCCTCGAAATTTAAAACAAAAGATAATCCAAAAGTTTTATTTCAATTCAACCATTTCAAGCATACATATCAACCATACACTATCAACCAAACAAACAATTTCATCCAACAAACAATTTTCAAACAAACATCACTAGCTATCCAGACACAAATCCGGATAAGCCGTCCTAAACTACTTAGAGTTTCCCAAGACAAACTTTGAAATGCTAGCTCCACAAAACCTTAACTAGCTATACTACTATGATCCAGAGCTTCCTCTCACCCTGATATATAAATCTGAACCAAATATCAAACCACACTTAAAACCAGCTCAACTATCAGATCCTTCTGAACTGCAGATCCCAACAAAGATGGATCGTTTACGTATTTCCTCAGATGAGATACGTTGAAAACATTGTGAATTCCAGCCATCCGGACTGACAATTTAATCCTATAGGCGGCAACACCAATCCTTTCGAGCACTTGGAATGGACCAATATATCTTGTAGCAAGTTTTCCCGTCTTTCCAACTCCGATCGCTCCTTTAATCGGAGAAACTTTGACAAAGTCTAAATCTCCAGCCTCAAATTCCAATTGTCTTCGTCTCTTGTCCGCATATTTCTTCGGGCGATCCTGCGCTTCTCTCAAACTCTTCTTGATAAGCTCTATCTTCGCAGATTCTTCTCGGATCAAAACTGGGCCAAGAACAAGACGATCTTCTGACTCTACCCAATAGAATGTGAATCCTACAAGGTCTTCCATATAAAGCTTCATAAAGTGCTAACCAGATACTCGCCTGTAACTATTATTGTGCGAGAAATCCTCTATGTGTAGATGGTCCTCCCAAGATCCACCAAAATCCAAAACACAAGCCCTCAGCATATCGTCAAGAATTCTATATAGCCTTCTAGTCTATTCGTCGGTCTGGGATTGATAGGCTGTACTCAACTCAAACTTGAACCCAAAGCTAATAGCAAAGCCTCCAAAAATCTGCTGGAGAAGATAGGATCACGGTTGCTAACAATGTTGACTGGGACTCCATGTAGTTGGACAATCTCCTTCAAGGAAAAACTCAGCCAAAGATCCTGTAGATCGGGTTGCCTTAACTGCAATAAAATAGGCGATTTTAATTAGTCGGTCTATAATTACCCATATTCCTTCATTTCCCTTTTTGGTCCTTGGAAAACCGTCGATGAAATCCAAAGAAATCATTTATTACTTCCACTTCTGAACTTCCAAAGGCTGCAACAAACCCATGGTCTTTTGTTGATCACCTTCATCTGCTGACATATCGCACATCCATTGACGAAAACAGCAATACCTTTCTTCATGCTTGGCCAGCAAAACTCTCTCTTCATATCCTTATACATCTTTGAAATCCCTAGGTGGATACTTAACCTGGAGCGATGACTCTCTGACAGAACTTCTTGCTTCAAATCCTTGAAATTCAAAACAAAAATTCTTCCAATGATCCTCAATGTTCCTTGGCCATCAATCTTAAAACTGGAATACTAACCATTCTTGGCTCAATCCATCCTCCTCTGGCACACATAAATGTCTGTGTAGACCTCAAACTTACTCTTGCCATCAGAATAGCTAGAACAGCGCACTGGTCAGCCTTGCCTTCAAATCCAAGAAAGCCTCTTCACACTCGTGGTCCACTTAAACTTTACTCCTTTCCGAGTTAATCTGGTTAACTGCGAAGAAATCTAAGAATGATCCCTGATAAACTACCTGAAGAACCCTGCCAAACCAGAAAATTGTGGACTTCTAACTGAGTTCGTGGCAGCTTCCACTCCTGAATAGCCGCTACCTTGGCTGGATCTAAAGAAAACCCTCATCAGAAACAATATGCCTAAAAAATCTGACCTTCGATTTCCAAAAAATGGCACTTCGAAAACTTAACCTTCATAACACGCCTCCTCAGGGTCTCTCACACTATCCCTAAATGCCGCTTATGCTCCTCTTCAGACTAGGAGTAGACAAGAATATCATTGATGAACACAAGAACAAACTCATTCAACTTATCCCAAAAAATCTCGGTTCATCAAATCCACATAGAACCTCAAAGACTCATCCGACTTGGTCACAAAGATAACTGCAGAACCCTAATTGGAAAAACTAGGCCGGATCAAACTTTTCTCTAAGAAATCTGAGGTCTGCTCCACCAACTCTTCTCTCTCCTTCGGCGCCATCCTTCTACTAGGCAGAACTACAGGGACTGCTCCCGAAACTGAGATGATCCGAAAATCTATCTCCCAATGAGGACAAACATTTCACTTCCTCGAAAACATCCGGAAAATCACTGATAACTTCGATGGACTCTACGCCTTTTGGAGATGCCTTAGTTCCATGCAAAAGATTACTCAAGTGAACACCAGAGTCATTGCAAGTCACTTTTGTGATTTTTCCCAACTCGGTCTCCAAAGACATTATCCTCACTTCATACATCATGATAGCCTTATACTTATCCAACCAATCCATATCCAGAATAAGATCAACTCTTTGAAATCCAATACAAATGGGTCACAAGAAAAACTATAGGGGAGATAAGAAAGCCTTAAGCCTCTACAGATCTTATCTAACTCGGTTACTCCGTCTATAGGATTAGATACAAAGATAGAAGGGTCAACCAAACAAAAGAAAAGAAGAAACTCCTATAGAACTCGTGTTGGAAACCCGAACAGATACCCAACAAACGTAGGTATATAGTTATATAAAAATTACAATTATGTGCTCTCAAGATAGACACTACTCCAGAGCCTAGGTGTTATGTCAACCTATGCTCTGAAACCAAATGTGACGACCCGCCTTTCATTCCAAAGAAAGACGCATCATCAATAAGAAAGAAAGAGGCAGAAATAGAATAGATAGAAGAAAGAACTAAACAATATCATAATCTCATAGGGGAAATGGAACAAAATATAATATATCACATAGATATTACATAGTCATTACATCAGAGTTATACAGATTACACAACATCTTCACATTAGACAGTTATAAAGATCTGTCAAACCATTAGATTCCAAAATACAACAGACAAAGACACTACACAGCGGAAATAGATAGATATAGCTACGTCTGGACTCCTGCTCCATGTTATCCAAAATTCGTCCAGCCAAACTTGATCACTTGGCTACTCATAAAAATTTGAGTGCCGAGGAGTTTAAGAAAAACAGAAATAAACTCCGGGTCAGACATGGGTCTGGTGTGAGTAAACGGGTCAAAGTTGTTTAACTTGAAAAACCTTTTGAAAACAAGGTATCACGTAAGACTTCCCACACATAAACATGTATAGGTTTTTACCTTACGCTAACCAAAACATTTGATAGAAATCCAGTGATATTATAATAGGGTCTAGGTTTTCAAATAAATATTCACATGGCTAAAATTGTTACATGATTAAATTCCAGCATACTAGCCACAAAGAGGGTTATACAATATAAGCCGTAAAGGAACGTAGGGATAATGAGTTTCCATCAATAGCAGGCTACTGGGGTACCGCCCATCATAGTATGTTGTCTAGATCACCGTACCGAGGATCCATCCTAAATCCCCTGCAACACAAGACCGGAACCATTCCTTACTGGACAGTCCCGAATAAGACAACTCCGTGGTTGTAGCTAGAAACCGCCCAAACAGCCGCATAAAAAGGGACTCTGGATAGAGGAAGATCTTATCCTACTTGAGCGCGACTCACTTAGCCTTGTGCACCTCCCCTGTTTTAGCTATTCTCGGTTGATGAGGCTTGAGGCTGCGATTACATTTAAAGAACACATCTATCTTAGAATGCTCATTGTCGTCCTGACGATGTTCTGAAAGCATTCAATCCACACAAGTTCATTCCGGGTTCGAACAAAACCGAAGGCATTATCTTGTTACACTTATTTTAAAATCACCCTCAAAGCTAATGACAATAACCCTTGCACTCGGAATCTTCATCTCGAATCTAAAAACACTATCTCCGTTATACTCGTATTGCAATCACCCTCAGAGTTTTAACGACAAATAGTTCTTACACTTGAGTCTTCAACTTGATCTTCACTTGAATTCACGACCTAACGTTTAACTTGGATCAATGTGGTTTTCGGATAATCAAATCTGATATCCGATCCCGGTCTCATCGAAATCCAAACGTTTCTTAAAGGCCAAGTTGTTTTAAAGTTTAAACAATTTAATTTAATTCAATTCAATACTTTGACTTCACACAGCATCATTCACAGATAAATATCACACATTTATCACATATATGTCCCATATCACATCACAGAATATCATAGAATATCATCCAATAGATTTCAAACAATTAAGACATTCTACAAACAATCATCCACAAACAGGAATTTATTAATCCATATTATAATTAATTAATTAAATTAAATTAAATTAATTACTTAAGAATTAATCACCTAATCGTACTTAATCAAACATTAATTAATTACAATCCATTTAATTAATGATTCCTTAATTACCTTATCCATCAATTAATTAATCTCTAATCACAGATTAATTATCCTTTAACTATTAATTAATAAACCTTAATTATTAATTAATATCCCTCAATGCAAATTAATTAATCGATAATTAGTCTTATAATCAATTAATTAATCGTTAGTTAACTGATTAATTATCCTTTAATTATTAATTAGTAAATCTTAATTATTAATTAATACCCCTCAATGCAAATTAATTAATCCATAATTACTCTTATAATCAATTAATTAATCTTTAATTAACTGGTTAATTGTCCTTTAATTATTAATTAATAAACCTTAATTATTAAGTAACAAACCTTAATTACAAATTAATTAATCTGTAATTGCCAGTTAATCAATCCTTAAATAACAGTAAACCAATCCTTAATTAATCTTCAATTATAGATTAGCTATCCTTTAATTATTAATTAATAAAACTTAACTACTAATTAATAAAACTTAACTACAAATTAAGTTCTTCTTAATTACCAGTTAATTAATCTCTAATTAGTTTAATTAATCAATTAGTAATTACCAATTAATTAATCTCTAATCATTAATTAATCAATCCTAATTACTTAGTTAATTAATCTCTAATCATTAATTAATCAATCCCTAATTTCTAATTAATGATTCTTAATTACAAATTAATGAACCTTTAATTAAGTAACTTATAACCCTTAATTATTAATTTATAAATCCTTAATTGTTCATTAATCATATCAATTAATTACTCTTAATTAATTTCTTAATTAATCCTTTATCACTAATTAATTAAATTAATAGATTATACTTAAATTTCTTCATTAACTTAATTAATCTCAATCAAAAAAACCTTAATTAGCTTTGAAGGTAAACCATTATCTTTATTAATGACTTAATTATCATTAACATTTTTAAAACATTTTAACTTCCTTAATTAGATCATTTAACTAAGTTTTGAAATAAAATAATCATTTAATCTTGATAAATTAAAGTTAACAAAACATAACTTCCTTTAAATGCTTTAAACATTATCAAATAATAGTTTTAAAACTAATTTCAATTTAAATTTAAAAACTTGCTTTTATAAAAACCGTTAAAAATTCATTTCTAACTCAAATTTTCAAATAACTTTAAATTTTACTTAACAAAATTTAAATTAAACAAATTTCAAAACTTCTTAATCAAATGTTAAAGAAAACAATTATTATATGTAAAAGAAATTTATAAAAGAAAAGTTTTTAAACTACATTATTTATATTCTAAAAATCTTGTTTTAAAACCTTTTTTTTAAACTGCTCAATCCTTTGCTTCGTGTTCCACCGGAAGACCACTTGGGTGTGGCCCCGAGTAAAACCATCTCCTTCATTTTTTTTAAAACTTTATTAAAATTTTAAAGTTAAAAGCCCGAAAAACAAACCACTCATGAACACGAGACCAAATTCGTGTCCATCTTCTCATTCACTCGAGTCTCCCTTCGAGCAAACCTCTAGAACAAAACCCACTGACACAAACAACCCCTCCGTGCACATGCACCAGTCAACGCCATTGCTTCGACCACCGCCAACGCTTCGAACATGTCGACGATCCCTCCTAAGTACGATTCCGACCAGCAGATCTTCGACACAAACAAAAAATCAGGATCGAGCAATTTGTACTACCAGGATCCAAACACTCCACCAAAGAAACCCCTCAAACCCATGACGCCGACCACCGTAACACCACAAACTCCGGTCACACCTCCGCAAACCTTCCACCCAGCCATTCCCCCAAACCCAATGCAACTCGATACCTTAGAGACGTCGTAGGAGCTACAATTCCAAGCTCGATCAATCTTAGGGTAAAAATCCTATTTCGGCCCAATGTCGCCACCACGACGAACAGTCGTCACTTCCACTATTTTTGCCAACCAACCCGATCATCATCCTTCCTCCAGACGAAACCCCGAGGCCTCACCACTCTCCAATCGCCAGAAATAGACCAAAACACATTTTCTGGTCAAACCCCAATATCCCACTTGATACAATATTAAAAATCATGATTTCCTTTTTAAAACTCATGGTTTTCAAATTCGATTTATATTATATTCCTGAATTAGCAATTCATGATGATTGATTTTAACATGTTTAAAATATTTTTTAGATGATATTCCAACTTGTTGTTCTTAAAACTATTTTTAAAATTTAGATCCTACAAATGTAAACAACTTTTGTTTGAATAATAGAGTCTAAAAGAATTTAGGGGTTGAGATCTTGATTTTTGAAAGGTTTTAAAGTCTGTGAAAAAAAATAACAAAGAAAGTTCCTTGTTTCAGACATGCACACTTATGTCATCTTCCTATATACCTATAATCTTATCTATACAACCATACACAACATATTCATATCATAACATTCACAGATTTTCACATGCAACAAGTTTAAACAGATTTTAAGATTCAATTCATTAGTTTACTCACCAGTTAGAAGATGAATCAGAGGGCTTGAAACAGATGCTTGAAACTGGAATAAAAATGCTTTGATCAGAAAACTGAAATGTTGATGCTTTGATAGCTTTTAAACTAGAAAATACTTGATGTTGCTTGTGAAGGTTGAAACTTGTTTGCTGATGGTTGCTTTTGAAAATGAATCTTTGTTACAGGCTTTGATATTCCAGGTTTACAGGTTTTGAACTTTTGTTAAAATGTTTTACAGTTTTTGATTTGATAAGATTTGAAACAGAGATGAATCTTGGTTTACAGGCTTGCTTACAGATTTTTGAACTTCCCGTGTTTTGATAAAATGTTTATAGGTTTGAGAAGAATGTTTAAGAATTTTTACAGCTTTGTTTTCTTGAGTTTTAGAGAAGAGAAGATAGGAAAGGAGATGGGAAAGAGGAGGTGTATGTTTATATAGAGTTTATTAGGATTTACTAAAATTTAAAGAAAATGAAAAATAAAGAGTGATACCTGCCCAATTTGTTAACATTTGTCAATTTCATTTACTAATTATTTTACACATGTTATTAAGGAGATTTATAAGCTAACACATGTATCAACAAGCTTTATAACTAAACACTTGTCATTATTCGTTTTTATTTTATTTTTAAATGATTTTAAAAGCTTTTATATTTAATTTTCCTCATTAATAAGTACATTTCTAAATTTATAAATGCTTTTCTTAATTTATATAAATAAAATCCTTTAAAGAATTTAAAATAAAAACTAATTATATTCTAAATAAAATATATTTAATTTATTTTTAAATGTTAATATAAAACTTTTATAATTTATTTTACTATTAAATAAATACTTTCATAATTTATATAAATAAATTCTTTAAGGAAAATAATATAAAACAAATCTTATTTTAAATAAAAACCTTATTCATATATTTTTATATCCAAAATATTTTTAAAATATATATCCTTTAAATTCAATTTTAAATCCAAATTTTAAATTCAAATTCAGATTTAAAAATCTATTTTAAAATTAGTTCAAATAAATATATATTAATTTAAACAAATACATTATTAAATTTGAAAATAATAAGTCTATTTAAAATCTATTTATCGATATTTAAAAATATCACATTATTATTATTGTTTGAAAAAATAACAATTTTACCGATTTAAAATAATAAATAAAGGAGATTATCACATTTTAAATTCCTTGAAATTCTGGGATATCACAAAGGACCTCTATATCAATAGCTTACCGCATGAACGATCACCCAGCTAATGAAGTCATGACTATCAATAGCATATTACCTTGGTGAATGCTTGAGCTGGTCAATGCTCACGCTTGTGTTTTGGACATCATAGCCCTCAAAGAAGCTGCTATTAACAATGTGTCATGTAGGAGAGCAATAGATCCCGTTAATGCTCCTACCCATGCCAGAGTTGCCTAACTATAAAGAGAGAACTACTGATAATGTGTCACCCAGGAGTAGTTCCGGGCCTATCAGCACTTTGGTTTTTGCTGGGACTACCTAAATGTAACAACCCGCATATTTTTACAATATATATTCAAATGACTTATTTAAATATAACATCTTTAGTCGGATTAAAGTCCGAAATGCTACTATTGGTAAACTATCGAATTAGGACTCGAGACCACTTCCATTGAGTCCAAAACAGCATTTACGACCTTTTTGAATATAAACATCGATTTGTTTGGAGTTGACTAGAATTTTGGTATTTTTATTTTGGGGCTTTAGGTTTGGGTTTCAGCGTAGTAACCTAACAAAAGGACCCAACTCATCTAATACCCTAACTTCTTTCCACTCCTCTTCATTCATTCATATCATTTTACAAACACTCTCATGCTAAAGGAAAATGGGGGAAAGAATAGGAAATTAAAATTCCTAAACCCTATATTACTAGGAAATTCAAGATTCTAGCTCCAAAATCAAAGAGAAGCTTAGGTAAGCATCATCTTCATCTTCTCCATCTCAATATCTCTTCAATTCTCAGAAATTCCTAAATCCTAACTTAGGAAAAACTTCACCTTTGATAATAGATTGAAGATTCTAGAGGTTATTGAAGAGGAATTAGTCTTGCTTTGTTTAAAGCTTCTCATTCGTTGTGTTTTAGTTTAAAGGTGAGTTCTTGAACTCACATCTATGTCTATAGATTTCATTGTTGTTAGGTATGAATTCCTAACATCTATTTCATGTTCAATTGCTTTTGATTTGAATTGATTTGGTGAATTTTCCAATTTTGGTGTTTTGAAGTCAAAATCCTTAAAGATCCTATCTTGGATTTTGGACATGTTTATAGTGGTGTATCAAAGAGCTTATAGGGCAGGGTTGTCAATTAGCATAAATCTCTAGTATCCGCCGCACGTTCGATCGCTTTCGATTTATATTTTTTACCCTCTTTGGGCTATGCTGATTTTTGCCTAGTAGAAAAATCCAAACATCTGGAACAAAATCCAGACGTCTGGTTGAAAAATCCAGACATCTAGAAGGGGTCCCTGAAAAAGAAAAAAAGGGCAGAGCTAAAATCCAGATGTCTGGAACAAAATCCAAACATCTAGTTGAAGATTCCAGACGTCTGAAATGGTTCTGGAATTAAAAAGAGAAATGAGAAACACACACACACACACACACACACACATATATATATATATATATATTTCCAAAACGTAGGGCACACGTCTGGCTAAACCTACCAAATGTCTGGAACTGTCAATTTTGCCTATTTTGGCTGTTTTTGAGTGGATTTTCAATTTTTATCGATTTTTGTTGAACCGATTGGTTGTTATCATTTATTATCGACTTAGATGACTTTTTTTCTAGATTTTTGAGAACGTCCATTTGATTGGATTTGATATCGATTTTTTGGGGTTTTAATTCACATCGTCGAATGTGAATTTTTGGTAATTGATTGCTTTTACAATCATTTCTATGATTTATCACTTTAAAATACAAAGGTTTCTATACTAGTAGTAAATGCTCAAACTCTTTCACAAAAACATTTTCAACGTTACTTTTAATACAAAGCTCGTTTTTAAACCCGTTTTCCAATCTATTAGTATATACAAACCTTTACCTCATTCGTCCGAGAAATCCAATTAAACGACTTAGAAAAACAAGTGGTAAGAAACGCTTGTGTTTACTTCGTCGGTTAATTCTTAGACTTGTTCGATTAAGACATTGTGAAAATTTTTGAGTGGAAATCTTCAATTTGTTCGTAAATACTTAAGTTAAGCTAGTTGTTATGGCACATGAAGCTAAACTCATTTATTTACCAACTTAATGCAATTCACACTTCGTATTGATCAATGATGATCATTTTATGGTTTAAATTAGCAATATGCGATGTCTCTTTGTCCACATGGGGGTAGTACCTCGTTTTATTGAGCTTCTTCTCATTTCTTTTATGAGCTAGCAACCCATGTTCTTTTATGGAGTTCGGCTCATCGGACGTATCATTGTTGTACTACATCGTTGTTCTATCTTATTAGATTCATCGAGGGTATCGTTATTGTACTACGTCGTTGTTCCGAATTATTTGAGTTTATGGTTCATTGGGCGTACCGTTATTGTACTACGTCGTTGTTTCGAATTATTTGAGTTTCAGGTTCCTCGGGTGATTCCTTTTGTCGTAAGAAACAAGCGGTTGTTTCAGTGATGATATTCGAATGGAATGATCTCGAGCCTTTGTCTACATGTGGGATTCGAGATCGTGAATCTAATTCATGTTCATCACTTGTTTTGTGTAGCCTTAAGGCTCATCCTTCTCTTTTAGACCGCATTCTTGAAGCTTAGTACCATGATCCCGAATTGGCTTATCTTAGCCAAAGTTGTAGGGATAGTAATATTGACGGTTTGGAAGACTTTGAAATCGATGCTCGTGGCGGCATTCGAAAATTTGGTAGACTTATTGTGCCAAATATTAGTAATCTTTGTAAAGACATTTTAGAAGATTCCTATCGTTCTAAATTTACCATTCATCTCAGTAGTAGTAAAATGTACGCGGATATGTAGCGACTTTATTATTGGGATGGAATGAAATTTGATATTGCTAACTTCATTAAGCGTTGCATGACTTGCCAACTCATTAAGGCCAAGCATCAAAGGTCCAGTGGGTTATTACAACCTTTAGACATTCCAGTTTTGAAGTGGGATCAAGTCTCCATGGACTTTATAGACGGTCATCCCCGTTCTCGTTCGGGTCATGACAGTTTGTGGGTGATAGTAGATAGACTTACAAAATCCACCCATTTTATTCCCGTTCGGTCTAATCGGGCCGTACCTCTCTTGGCCAAACTTTATGTTAAATAGATTGTTAAATTGTACAGAGTCCCTACTACTATTGTTAACGATCGTGATCCATTATTTACCAGTGGATTTTGGAAGAGTCTTCGAAAGGCTTTGGTAACGAAGCTTAATTTTAACATCGCTTATCATCTTCAATCCGATGGACAAACCGAGCATGTGAATCAAACTCTTGAAGGTCTTCTTCGTGCATGTGTTCTTGATTTTGGTGGAAGTTGGGAAGATCATATTTCTCTTGTTGAGTTTTCCTATAATAATAGCTTCCAATCTAGTATTGATATGGCACCTTTCGAGGAACTCTACGGAAGGCCATGCCGATCTCCTTCTTGTTGGGTTGAGGCCGGTGAGGAGCTGGTTTTAGGTCTAGATTTTGTTCATGATTCCATAGAAAAGAATGATCTTATTCGTCATAGGATGAAAGGATCTCAAAGTAGAAAAAAATCCTATGTCGATAACCAAAGAAGGAAGTTAGAATTTTACATGGGATATTTGGTGTTCATTCGCGTTTCACCTATGAAGGGTGTTGTGCATTTCAGTCGATCGGGAAAATCAGCACCTCGATATATTGGTCCATTTCCCATCACCTAACGCATTGGTTCCGTGACTTATTGCCTTTTATTGCTGGCTCAATTTTTTGCTATTCATGACTTTTTCCACGTTTCTCAACTACGCAAATGCCTAAGAGATTCCGATTCTATTCTTGAGCCCGGTATTATTGAAGAAACTGAAGTTTCACATAATTTGACATATGAGCAACATCCTATTCGTATCATTACTATGGAGGTTAAACGTCTTCGTAATAAAAATGTCCCACTTTTAAAAGTTCAATGGTTCGCAAATCCTAAGGATTATTCTTAGGAATCCAGAGAATTAATCGAGCGAACTCTGTTGAATATGCGCTTATATGTTTTTGTTTGATGATAATAAACATATATATTCATTTAAATGTATTTGGTAATGTACTATTCTGTTTTTCATAGATTAAATAAATATTTGTTGAATAAAATAAATTACACAGAATTTGAATTTGAATTCAAACAGAACAAGTTACACAGATTTTGAATTCACACGAATATTTTATTCAAACTAATATTTATTACAATTTTAAATAGTACAATTACATGCTCTCACTATACATATACATTTTTGATTACAATCACATCACATTTCACATTTACAGTTAACCTCACTACATATCACTCACACTCGTATTTTGTCTTCAACTGCATTCCGGTTTGAATCCAGCATCTGAGCAATCTGCAAAAATATTCACTAACGCAGTAAAATTGAAAAAGAAATATTTTTGCAATATAAAATAAAATACGATTTTTGAAAATATGATTTGCCTCAGTTATTTGGGTTGTTCGTCATCATTCACACTTGATTTCATCACAAAGTCATGCATATAGATATTACAGGGACATGTAACCATAAGTGGCTGCAATACACACGTGTACATTCATACACGTGTGCACTGCCTCGCCAACTCGTGTGCGCAGCCAACAATAGCAAGTGTGCAAGCACAACATGAAGTGAATCAAGCTCAAGGCAGTAGTGTACATGAATACAACTCGACTACAATAGCCAGTCCAATGATCAAATAAACTAATGAATGAATGCAAAGGCAACAGCTCAGGTCAGAGACAACCAACAGCCCAAATGAGCAACAGAGATCAGAGACCAAGCAAAGCATAGTAACTGCATAGCAACAGCAAAAAGGGACTGCAACAAACATGTATGCAACATCAAGTCAAAGTATGCGACTACGTGACATAAATGCAACTACAACGATGCAAGCGAAGAACCAAAGTCAGTGACAACATAGAGCAGTCATAATGAAACAACTGCAGAAGTATAATGCAACAGTGTAGCAGTGCAAATCACCAAATGAAGACCACAAATATGTCAACTACATGAAGCAACAGTCAGACCAAAAGGCTACATGAAGTATGCAAGTTCAACATCTTCATTAAACAACTCAGGACCAAAGAGAAGTGGTGCGAGCATATGAAATAGGAACAACATAATGAATACTGCAACAGAGTACATGCATGAAACAGTGCATGAACCAGTGATACAAATGCAACAGTGAAGCTACTGAAGGCAACATGAAGAAATGTACATGCACCAGTGATGAAAGCTACAAGATACACAAGTTTAGTTCAAATACCAGTGATACAAGTGCAACACAGTTGCAAACAACATGACGGCACTGCATCAATACAAAGTGTACATGAATGCATCAATAAACCAAACTGCAAGACCTCAAGTGACACAGTGAAAGTAGCACAAAGTACAGTGCAACTTAAACCAATATAGCAGCAACTCCAAAACCAAAGTGAAATAGAATGCAGTGGCAACAAGAATGGTGAAGCAGTGCAAATGAGAAAGTGCAACAGTGAATCGAAACATGCACGTGCAAATGAGCAACTACAAGATGAACAACAACCAAGTATACAACTACAGTAGCAAGCTACAATGGATGCAGCAATACCAAGTTCAACAACATCAAAGACAACACAAGTTCAGCTGTGCAAAATGTATACAAAGACAGTGAGCATATATGTATGGATGAAATGCAAAGGTTCAGGCCGAGAATAAAGCAAGCAGCATGTGGATGTCATCATATGTACTTAATTCAAAGTCCAAGTCGAAATCATGGATCAGTGCCAAAGTCGAAGAATAACAATGCAGACGTACAAATGTAACGCAGTGATAAAGTTTCACGTATGAATACAGTATTGACGAAGTTCAACATTGCAGAGATGATCGAAGTTAAATACAAATCGAAGTCAGAATTTAATGAAACTCAAATTTGTAATCTTTGAAATAGTCAGCAAAATTAAAAAGGGAAAGTGTCTGTTACAAGAAGGATCGAACGTTCTCAAAACAAAGCCGTATGAATCAAGTAAGTAACGAATGCATTAGGAAAGTCGTGTGCATCACGAAAGTGAATTTCAGGAAAGTATCAAGTTAATTAGTGTAATCGAATTCATATAAATTCAACCCGAAGGTATCATCATCAAGCAAGTGCTTCAATTCACAATCGAACTATCAATCGAAATTCCAATCTATCATCATCGGCATTGAAAAAGAGCAAGCAATCAAACAAGCAACAAAAGAAACAACATACCAAAGAGTCGATTGCTGAAGTAAGACAGAGAAGAACCAAATAGTCATCAACGAATAGAAGAAACCGAAGCTGAACCCTAGTTTCTCAAATTAAGAGAAGCAGCCGAGCGCGACTCCAAGCAAGTGATCGACAAGGCAACCAACCAACAATCAAGAGCAGTAGATTAAAGAGCCCTAATTGCCACAAGGGAACGAAGCCCTAATTCGACAAAGAAAGGCCGACATTTTTACAAGCAAAAGAAGGAATGGGTCAAAGCCAAAGTGGATCGGGTGAAACAAGAATAAGGGGCCGGCCTTATTATTAAAAGGGGGATTTAGTTTTAATTTTATAATAGGGTTTTTAGTTTTTTAATTTGAGCAAAAATTAGAGATTCTAGTTTATATTTTAATTTTTGCTCCCGCGTGTATTTTTGAAATTGTTTTTTATTTTCGAGTCGAAGAATTTGTAAATCACCACCTAGGGATTAGGTAGTGTCAGATTGTCTATTTAGAATTAGTTCAGTGAGCAGGGAGTGCGAGTTTGCAAAGCTCTATAGACGGGAGCAGTGTTTGCGAGTGAGCGAAACTCTATAGGCGGGAGCAGGGTATGCGAGTCTAGTAGAGTGTTTGTGAGCGGGAGCAAAAGGGTCTGCGAGTCTAGTAGAGTGTTTGTAAGCGTGAAACTGTTTAATTCTAATAGAAATCTGGGAATGCAGCAGTAGGCAGGGGTTGCCGAAGCTGGGTAAATTTTGTGTGTGATTTACTTTTCAGCATATTTATTCTGCTATTATATTTCTGTGTTTAATTCGAGAAAATTTGCTATAACCCTATTCACCGCCCCCTCTAGGGTTAATCTAGATCCTACAAGTGGTATCAGAGCCTGGTATTTTTATTTAACTCTAGAATCATGAATCCGTCAAATAATGCTTTTTCTGAGGGGCAATCTATTGTTAGGCCACCCATGTTTAACGGGAACGATTATGCTTATTGGAAAGTTAGGATGAGTATTTACCTTAGTTCCGTTGATTATGATGTTTGGGATATTATTGAAACTGGCTATAAATCTCCCACTATAATCGTTGGTGATACTGAGATTCCTAAACCTAAGGATAGGTGGGATGCTAACGATAAGAGATTAAAAACGACAAATGCTAAAGCCATGAATGCTTCGATATGTGCTCTTGATAAAAATGAATTTAATAGAATTTCTCATTGTACAACAGCACAGGAAATTTGGCACACTTTGGAGGCGACACACGAAGGAACTTCTCAAGTCAAGGAGTCTCGTCTAGCCCTATTCAGCAATAAATACGAGAACTTTGTGATGGACAAAGGCGAGAGCATAAAGGACATGTTTGGATGCTTTTCAACTTTGGTATACAACGCTAGAGCACTTGGGTAGGTATTCACTGAGGTAGAGCTTGTGCGGAAGATACTACGAGTCTTACCAATGAACTTTGAAGCAAAAGTCACAGCAATCCAAGAACCGAAAGATTTGAGTAAAATAAGCATGGAGGAGTTGATTGGAAATTTGATGACATACGAGCTTGAGCTAAAAGCAAAGGAAGAGCGCAACAACTCCGAACCAAAGAAAAAGACGATTGCCTTAAAGAGCAAAGAAGAAAGCGATGAAGAAGGAGAAGATCCAATTGAAGAGCTTGCAATGGCTGTCAATAACCTTAGAAAATGGTCGAGATTCAAGCCACGCAAGAAGAAAACAAATCGTAATAGGCCAAAAGATTCTGACAATTCCGATAATGAACCGACGTGCTTTAACTACAAGAAGCCCGGACACTTCATACAAAAATGCCCACTTCTCAAAAACAACAAAGGAAAGAAAAAGACGAAGAAGGTATTTGCAGCAAATTGGGATGATGAAGAAGGAGAAGAAGCTTCGGATAGCAGCTCAGAGGAGGTTAACTTGTGTCTTATGGCGAAATCAAATTCAGATTCAAGCTCAGAGGAATCTAGTGAGGAAGGTGAGTATTCCTATAGAGATCTTGTTTTTATGTGCTCTGATCTTACTAAAGTAGTTGATGCTCTTGAATCTAAAATTGAAAAACTGAAAACTGATAGGAAAGAACTTGCTCGTAAAAATTTTAGGTTAGAAACTGAACTTGAAAATATTCAAAACCTAGAATGTAAAAGATGTAAAGTTTTAGATTCAGAATTGACAAAACTTAAGAATAACTCTGAGAATCTTGAAAAAGAAAACTTGAATCTTAAGGAAACCATCGACACTAGGAAAAAGGATTTTATAAATTGATGCACCTCACTTGTCACTGAAAATACAACACTAAAAACCAAAGTCCAAAATCTTGAGAAATCTTTGAATAACTTTTCAAGAGGCGAAAAATCTTTCAACGTGCTATTGGGAAATCAAATTTTTGCTAACAACAGAAAAGGACTTGGTTTTGGGAAAACACAAGCTGAGGATAATGCAAAAGGGAAAAGTGTCTTTGATAAATGTGAAATAATTGGACATCATGTTGAAAATTGTAGTCATAGGAACAAGAACACAAAATTTATACAAGTTTGGGTTCCTAAGAATTCTACAAACAAATTTCATGTTTATTGGAACAAGAATAAAAGGACTAAACAAGTTTGGGTTCCAAAGGGTTTGTTTATTCATATTGTTTCTGCCACTAACAATCATGGACCTAGAAATAGGTTACAAAAATCTTTCATCGTGTAGGTGTGGTGGCAGGCTAAGGAACAACAACGGTGTTCTCTGGATTTTGGCTGTTCCAGAAACACAACGGGCAACATAGCAAAGTTCCTTAGCCTAATATAAAGGTGACAGAATCACAATGGGCAATCACGATAAATTATCGTAAAGGTAAAACAGGTGAAGGTATATTAAATGTGATAATCTGCACCATACTCTGAATTAAATCAGCCAAAATTGCGATAATGATGTGATGATGACTTTAATTCTAACTTATTGATATAATTTTTTCTTTAGACTTGTTCTTACTTTGATTTGTGCTTAAAAGTAGACCAGCCATCCTTTCATCATTGAACTTAATATGTTTGGTCAAATGATGGTATTTTATTGATCCTTGATTACTCATGCTACACTTAGATATATTTTGACATTTTGGTCACTGCTTGTAAATTTGCACGATTTCAAACTCATGTGAAAAAGGATTTTAAGAAATTGTTGAAACTTCAAGAAATTGGTTTTGAAATAATTATGATGTTGATTGACTGTTGATTACTCATGAATATAATTGTTTATCCTATGGTTTTCTGAAATTAACACTATGATATTTGTTTGAGTGTGAACATGGCTTCAATTCAAAATCCAAAGAATGTCATTTAAATTGTTGCTAAAATTGGGTTTGAAATTTTTGATGCACACTTCATGTCTGGTTTACCAAATCCAGTTAGTGATATTTTGGATTGAAAAAGAAATTCAGATGCAATTCATACTAGTAATCTAGTTGATAGAAAACTTACGAGTTGAACGTGATTTATTGTGAAACATTCATTTGCTGCATCGTTTTTCCAAAGAGAATATCTGCATATTTTTCACTTGAAATAATTTTTCATTTAGCAGAATTTTTTTTTTCTCATATAACCCCTTCGAGAAAATAATTGTTTGACCATATTTTTCAGATTAGTCATTTTTATTTGATTTTAAATGACAAATTTTGACTAATCCGACTCCCTACTAATTATCAAAAAGATAAATAGTGATTGAAAAAGTGATAAGTGTTGATATTTAACATACATTACTCAAGAGAGTATATTTGAAAAATTTCTTTAGGAATTAAAACAAGAATTATAAAACTTTTTGTTGGGTAAAGATTCCATGACCATTTCTATATCTATCATTATTTCTATCGACCATGTTTTATCAAATATTCAATATAGTTTGTCGATATGTGGTACTATAATCAGGAATCATTTGTTTTTCATGTCATATTTTTTAAGAAATAAATAAATATCCAAAGTATTCACTCTCATTTAAAAGTCCTCACGGTTATGCATGGGTGAATTACTTGGATTTTTGATTATGTGCTTCCATGCTCATTTAAAAGTCCTTACGGTCATGCATGTATGGAACGCATATCAAAATTAAATTGCTTAAATAGACAAGTTGATTCTAATCCCATTTAAAAGTCCTCACGGTCATGCGTGGTTAGAAGATACCTGATTTCATTTTTTAAAATTAAATTCGAATACTACTAATCTCATTTAAAAGTCCTAACGGTTATGCATGATTAGTAGATATTCAAATTCCTGATAGAAATGTACCACAAGTTGATTCAACTGTATGATTTTATATGAACACCATATCCATCATTTCTAGAAGTGGAATATGCGCCTAACAAGGGTAATTATGGTTTTTGTTTGATTCTTATTGAAGTTTAATATTTATATTCAATTTGAGATTAATGTTGGATTAATATCGATCACTTTATCTCTGTTTTTCTCTCATACTATTATTCTTTTGCTGATAACAAAAGGGGGAGAGAAAAGTTAAGATTTTGTCAAATAGAATCAAGCAAAGGTTAAATAATTTTTCCATATGCATCTAGGCTCATTTGAATATATTTCTATTTGTATGCATATATGTAGGGGGAGCATCAAGTAGAGAGGAAGCATTTAAATAGGGGGAGCAAATTAGAGTATATAATTGGTCAAATACATTTAACACGGTCAAAATCTTAAATATATGTTTGTTATCATCAAAAGGGGGAGATTGTTGAATATGCGCTTATATGTTTTTGTTTGATGATAATAAACATATATATTCATTTAAATGTATTTGGTAATGTACTATTATGTTTTTCATAGATTAAATAAATATTTGTTGAATAAAATAAATTACACAGAATTTGAATTTGAATTCAAACAGAACAAGTTACACAGATTTTGAATTCAAACGAATATTTTATTCAAACTAATATTTATTACAATTTTAAATAGTACAATTACATGCTCTCACTATACATATACATTTTTGATTACAATCACATCATACTTCACATTAACAGTTAACCTCACTACATATCACTCACACTCGTATTTTGTCTTCAACTGCATTCCGGTTTGAATCCAGCATCTGAGCAATCTGCAAAAATATTCACTAACGCAGTAAAATTGAAAAAGAAATATTTTTGCAATATAAAATAAAATACGATTTTTGAAAATATGATTTGCCTCAGTTATTTGGGTTGTTCGTCATCATTCACACTTGATTTCATCACAAAGTCGTGCATATAGATATTACAGGGACATGTAACCATAAGTGGCTGCAATACACACGTGTACATTCATACACGTGTGCACTGCCTCGCCAAATCATGTGCGCAGCCAACAATAGCAAGTGTGCAAGCACAACATGAAGTGAATCAAGCTCAAGCCAGTAGTGTACATGAATACAACTCGACTACAACAGCCAGTCCAATGATAAAATAAACTAATGAATGAATGCAAAGGCAACAGCTCAGGTCAGAGACAACCAACAGCCCAAATGAGCAACAGAGATCAGAGACCAAGCAAAGCATAGTAACTGCATAGCAACAACAAAAAGGGACTGCAACAAACATGTATGCAACATCAAGTCAAAGTATGCAACTACGTGACATAAATGCAACTACAACGATGCAAGCGAAGAACCAAAGTCAGTGACAACATAGAGCAGTCATAATGAAACAACTGCAGAAGCAACTACTATAATGCAACAGTGTAGCAGTGCAAATCACCAAATGAAGACCACAAATATGTCAACTACATGAAGCAACAGTCAGACCAAAAGGCTACATGAAGTATGCAAGTTCAACATCTTCATTAAACAACTCAGGACCAAAGAGAAGTAGTGCGAGCATATGAAATAGGAACAACATAATGAATACTGCAACAGAGTACATGCATGAAACAGTGCATGAACCAGTGATACAAATGCAACAGTGAAGCTACTGAAGGCAACATGAAGAAATGTACATGCACCAGTGATGAAAGCTACAAGATACACAAGTTTAGTTCAAATACCAGTGATACAAGTGCAACACAGTTGCAAACAACATGACAGCACTGCATCAATACAAAGTGTACATGAATGCATCAATAAACCAAACTGCAAGACCTCAAGTGACACAGTGAAAGTAGCACAAAGTACAGTGCAACTTAAACCAATATAGCAGCAACTCCAAAACCAAAGTGAAATAGAATGCAGTGGCAACAAGAATGGTGAAGCAGTGCAAACGAGAAAGTGCAACGGTGAATCGAAACATGCACTTGCAAATGAGCAACTACAAGATGAACAACAACCAAGTATACAACTACAGTAGCAAGCTACAATGGATGCAGCGATACCAAGTTCAACAACATCAAAGACAACACAAGTTCAGCTGTGCAAAATGTATACAAAGACAGTGAGCATATATGTATGGATGAAATGCAAAGGTTCAGGTCGAGAATAAAGCAAGCAGCATGTGGATGTCATCATATGTACTTAATTCAAAGTCCAAGTCGAAATCATGGATCAGTGCCAAAGTCGAAGAATAACAATGTAGACGTACAAATGTAACGCAGTGATAAATTTTCATGTACGAATACAGTATTGACGAAGTTCAACATTGCAGAGATGATCGAAGTTAAATACAAATCGAAGTCAGAATTTAATGAAACTCAAATTTGTAATCTTTGAAATAGTCAGCAAAATTAAAAAGGGAAAGTGTCTGTTACAAGAAGGATCGAACGTTCTCAAAACAAAGCCGTATGAATCAAGTAAGTAACGAATGCATTAGGAAAGTCGTGTGCATCACGAAAGTGAATTTCAGGAAAGTATCGAGTTAATTAGTGTAATCGAATTCATATAAATTCAACCCGAAGGTATCATCATCAAGCAAGTGCTTCAATTCACAATCGAACTATCAATCGAAATTCCAATCTATCATCATCGGCATTGAAAAAGAGCAAGCAATCAAACAAGCAACAAAAGAAACAACATACCAAAGAGTCGATTGCTGAAGTAAGACAGAGAAGAACCAAATAGTCATCAACGAATAGAAGAAACCGAAGCTGAACCCTAGTTTCTCAAATTAAGAGAAGCAGCCGAGCGCGACTCCTAGCAAGTGATCGACAAGGCAACCAACCAGCAATCAAGAGCAGCAGATTAAAGAGCCCTAATTGCCACAAGGGAACGAAGCCCTAATTCGACAAAGAAAGGCCGACATTTTTACAAGCAAAAGAAGGAATGGGTCAAAGCCAAAGTGGATCGGGTGAAACAAGAATAAGGGGCCGGCCTTATTATTAAAAGGGGGATTTAGTTTTAATTTTATAATAGGGTTTTTAGTTTTTTAATTTGAGCAAAAATTAGAGATTCTAGTTTATATTTTAATTTTTGCTCCTGCGTGTATTTTTGAAATTGTTTTTTATTTTCGAGTCGAAGAATTTGTAAATCACCACCTAGGGATTAGGTAGTGTCAGATTGTCTATTTAGAATTAGTTCAGTGAGCAGGGAGTGCGAGTTTGCAAAGCTCTATAGGCGGGAGCAGTGTTTGCGAGTGAGCGAAACTCTATAGGCGGGAGCAGGGTGGGCGAGTCTAGTAGAGTGTTTGTGAGCGGGAGCAAAAGGGTCTGCGAGTCTAGTAGAGTGTTTGTAATCGTGATACTGTTTAATTCTAATAGAAATCTGGGAATGCAGCAGTAGGAAGGGGTTGCCGAAGCTGGGTAAATTTTGTGTGTGATTTACTTTTCAGCATATTTATTTCTGCTATTATATTTCTGTGTTTAATTCGAGAAAATTTGCTATAACCCTATTCACCCCCCCCTCTAGGGTTAATCTAGATCCTACAAACTCATCCGGACTTACTCTCTCGTCCTCATTAAGGTGAACTTCTTACATCAAAATTTTAGATTGTGTTGATTTGCTTTTATGGTTGTTACTCTTTATTTTATTCTTAAGTATTGCGAGGACGCAATTTCTTTAAGGAGGGGAGTCTGTAACAACCTATATATTTTTACGATAATATATTTAAATGATTTATTTAAATATAGCATCGTTGGTCGGATTAAAGTCCAAAATGCTACTATTTGTAAACACTCGAATTAGGACTCGAGACCACTTCCATTGAGTCCAATACGGTGTTTGCGATCTTTTTGAGTATGAACATCGATGTGTTTGGAGTTGACTAGAATTTTGGTATTTTTATTTTAGGGATTTGGGTTTCAGCCTAATAACCTAACAAGAGGACCCAACTCATCTAATACCCTAACTCCCCTCCACTCATCTTCATTCATTTATAACATTTTCCTAACACTCTCAAGCTAAAGGAAAATGGAGGAAAGAATAGGAAATTGAAATTCCTCCATAGATTGCTAGGAAATTCAAGATTCTAGCTCTTAAATCTATTGAAGAGGAATTGGTCTTGCTTTGTTTTAGAGCCTCTCATTCGTTTTTTTGAGTTTAATGGTGAGTTCTTGAACTCACGTCTATGTCTATAGATTTCATTATTGTTAGGTATGAATTCCTAACCTTTATTTCATGTTCAATTGCTTTTGATTTGAATTGATTTGGTGAATTTTTCAATTTTGTTGTTTTGAAGTCAAAATCATTAAAGATCCTATTTTGGATGTTTGGACATGTTTTTGGTGGTGTATCGAAGAGCTTATAGGGCTGGGCTATAGATTGTCATAAATCCCTAGCATCCGCCGCTCGTTCGATCGCTTCCGGTTTGGATTTTTTGCCCCCTTTGGGCTAGGCTAATTATTGCTTAGTAGAAAAATCCAGATGTCAGGAATAAAATATAGATGTTTGAAAGGGGTCTTTGGAAAAGAAAAAAAAGGTGGAGCTAAAATCCAGACGTCTGGAACAAAATCCAGACGTTTGGAACAAAATCCAGACGTTTGGAACAAAATCTAGACGTTTGGTTGAAAAATCCAAACGTTTGAAATGGTTCTGGAATTAAAAAGAGAAAGGAGAAACACACACACACACACACACACACACATATATATACATATATATTCAGAACCTAGGGCCAGACGTCTGGCTAAACCTGCCAGACGTCTTGAACTGTCAATTTTGCCTATTTTGGCTGTTTTTGAATGTATTTCCAATTTTTATCGATTTTTGTTGATTCGATTGGTTGTTGTCATTTATTATCAATTTTGATGAATTCTTCTCTAGATTTTTTGGAATATCCATTTGATTAGATTTTATATCGATTTTTGGGGTTTTAATTCACGTCATCGAATGTGAATTTTTGGCGATTGATTGTTTTTACAATCATTTATGTGATTTGTCACTTTAAAATACAAAGATTTATATGCTAGTAGTAAATAATCAAACTCTTTCACCCAAATAATTTCAATGTTACTTTTAATACAAAGCTCATTTTTAAACCCATTTTCCAATCTATTAGTATATACAAACCTTTACCTCATTCGTTTGAGAAATCCAATTAAACGACTTAACAAAACAATGGCATGAAACGCTTGCATTTACTTCGTCGGTTAATTCTTAGACTTGTTCAATTGAGGCCTTATGAAAATTTTGTGTTTGTAAACACTTAAGCCAGGGGTTATCGGACATGAAGTTAAACTAATTTATTTACTAGCTTAATGTAATTCACACTTCGTATTGATCAATGATGATCATTTTATGGTTTAGACTAACGATATGCGTTGTCTCTTTGTCCAGGTGGGGGACTGCACCTTGTTTTATTGAGCTTCGTCTCATTTCTTTTATGGGCTAGCGAACCATGTTCTTTTATGGAGTTCGGGTCATCGGACGTATCGTTGTTGTTCTACGACATTGCTTCGGCTTATCAGGTTCATCGAGGGTACCGCTATTGTACTACGTCGTTGTTTCAAATTATTTGAGTTTCTAGTTCATCGAATGTACCGTTATTGTACTACATTGTTGTTCCGATTTATTCGAGTTTCATTTTCCTTGGGCGCACCGTTATTGTACTACATCGTTGCAGCGGCTCAATGGTTAGCGACCATGGGATAGCGACCCATTTGTGATACACGTGTTGGTGAGTTTTCATGCTCCCATTTTTGATTGGCCTCCCCCTTTTGTGATTTTCGGATTTCTAATTGACGATTTCTAGAATTTGTGTTTCACCAATTTTTGTGATTTATATTGATAAGATGTATCAATATTTGTGGCTTGGTGAGTAAAATAAAGAATATGACATTCTTTTTCGTGTTTGAGAAAATGTGAGATATTGTATGATTTTTGTTGTTATCCAATGTATACTAGTCACAATATGACATTATTGTTATCATACTTTTTTTCATATCTCTTATCCTATCTCATTTTATATAATATTTATAGCTAGACTGATCCGTTTATTATTTTCTCTTAAATAATACTCGGGTCTGACCGAGGTATTTCTGGTGCTTCTACTTGACTTCTTATCAGGGTCCGTCATTTGACTTTTGACTAACTACTCTAGCTTAGTAGTTTTTGCTTTTATACATTCGAGATAGAGACTCCTTGATGTATACATATTATTTTGTCTACCTATTCTTTTGTGATGTAGTCGATCTTATATGACCACTATTTTTATGTACACTTTTATGTGTTATGTTCATATCTATTTCTGCCTTAGTGATATGAATATCTGTAACTGATTTATGTTATGTTTATTTTATATTTGTTTCTGAAGATCACATAGCCACTATGTAGTAATTTTGAGTTTGTAATTGATGTGCCAGATTTCCTCTTGAAACGAAATACATGTAATACTATCTGACATATCTGTACTCGCACAAAGCAATTACACAAATCGTCGCTCCTCAACGGCCTTATTCTTCATGCTAGTTGAGGGCGTTAATCCGTAGTGTCCTTGGCTAGTGTGAGTACAAAAGTGGGGCATCACACTAAAGCATGAAATTACATCAACTTGCAGAATGTCACCTGAGTGCACCATTAAGCCCAACAACGCTCTAGTTCATGCAGGGATCCTCCGCCACCTTGAAGATCAAGATGTCCTAGATCCCTTTTTTGGCCACCTCAAAGAAATAAAAGCCTATCAGAGCTTGGAATGAGCAAGTCACATCCCGTTGGCAATCATGGACATCCAATATAACAACCCCTACCCTTTAAGATTGGCAAACTCAACTATGAGATTCAGAGGAAACCTCAACCTCCTGACGCAAGCACCAATGTCTATCTCGGCTAATGATGTCAAACTACATGATTCACGTGTTTGACCAATGCGACTTATAAACTGACCCTAATTTGGATAATTACTCGTTCGACCCTTGCATGTGTGACTCAAACATTAAAGGCGGGCCGGACTCCCCTCGAGTTGATATCTATAGACCCAGATCGACATTGAACTTGGCCTAGAAATTAAAGACGAGCGGGTCTATTTCTTAAAGTGAAGAAAAGAAGTCTTCGGTTTAGGGCATGTGTAACGATTCAATATCTTCAACCATTCGCATTCGCACATGTCGGACTTCAATTGCTCAAAATACCGCATTGTAAATAAAATTTGACAAATCTCAAAATGTACAGTAAATAAATAATCACAGATCACAGAGACAGAGTAAATAATAATGCAGTGGAAGTAAAAGAGATAGTAGTTCATGAGGCTACTATATAGATATAAGATACATCAGAGTTAAACAAGATACAACAGAAGAGTAACAAGATACATCAGGTACAAATCAAAATACATCACTAAAATCACTGGATACAGAAAGTAAAATAGATGGCTAGATCTTCAAGGAAAGCTCCAACTTCGAAGGTGAGTCTTGAATGCTGAATCACTCAGTCTGACTCGAGCGTAAAGCAAAACACAAAACACTCGAGTCGGGACATAAATACCTATGAACTGTAAATCAACTCAAGTGAACAGTAACACAATGCATCAATAACTTAAAGGATGTTTGGGATCGCCCATCCTTTAAGGATCCGTTAAACATTTACTATGTAGTAATATTGTGCTATTATATTAATGTCTACAGTAAAATAAACTTACTTTAAAATAGCGTTAAGGAGTGACCCAATTTTCCCCTTAACACGTAATAATCCCAGTAGTCCATCCAGTATCAGCATATCTCCAGATCGGGAGACTATCCTAAATACTCCATGGGCTACGGGGGAAAAACAAACTCGTTGTAAAGGTTCGGTATGGTAGGTGACATGGCACAACTAGGAAATGCCATGGTAGATATACCAATTACGCTTCCGGGCTGATGGTAACATAGAAGCCACTACGCCCACCTCGGAGCACATAACCTATTCCAAGTAAACCTTATTTAAATTCAAATTCAATTTAAATTCCTTAAAAATCAAATTTAAATATTAAAATATATTCAAAACTCCTTAAATTTCACAAATAATCAATTCCAAAAGTTAAATCGTTTAACACTTAAAATATAACTCAAACAGTGTTAAAATCTATAACATTTCAAAACATTGTCAAAATATAACAACGACGGCATTTATAAAGTGTTGTCGTAGCTTATAATTTCCAAAATAGTTTAGTTTAGGAACAACGGCATTTATAAAATGCCGTAATGGATATTTTGTTATTACAAAATAGTTAAATTCAAAAACAACAGCATTTAAAAATGCTGCCGTAAGACTACAGCATTTTGAAAAATGATGTTAATAAAATTCCAGATTTTATTATAACTTTTCAGAAACAATAAAAGTTCAATTTAGAAAATTTTGAACTTATAAATCATATTTTTAGGCTTCTAAACTTTCACAGTTAAATCGATTTAACATATGATTTATCACAATAAAATTTAAAATCAAATATCCAATTAAAAATTCAATTCATTTGTCAACATTCACTGTTTTCTTAACTCATAAATTTAACAAAACTTAACATTTTATTTATAATATCGCTTCAAAACTTTAATTTTTAATTTCCATTATTATTTACATTTTAAAAAATACAATTTAAAGCTAAAATCACATTTACTTCAAACTTACATAGTTAAATTCACAAAATCAAAACTTAATATTTAGCTTTCTCAAAACCATAAAATATTTATTTTTAAATCAAAGTTTCATTCTTTTAAAGTACATATCTATGTATGATTCATTTAAAAGTATACCATGGGGTCTGTATATAATTTTCTAACCTAGGTCAAGTGATACGGATATATACCATTTCAATCCGCCGTTTAAAAAAAACAGGAAATTGTTGTCAAGGACAAAATTTCACAGCTTTTTAGCCTCAAGGACAGACCTTCAATATTTTATCCTAAAGGACAACTTTCTGTAGGTATCAGTTTTTAGTTATTGATAGCAGTTTTTAGGTATCAGTTTGTAGTTATCGATAGCAGTTTTTAGGTATCAGTTTTTAGCTCGGTATCAGTTTTGTTGTCCTTATGAATAATTTTGGAAAATGTTTGTCCTTGTGAATAAATTTTAGAAGAATGTTTGTCCTTGTGGCAAAAATATTAAGGTCGTGTCCTTGAGGCAAAAAATATAGAAATTTTTGTCCTTTAAATTAATTCCCCCTAAAAAAAACCGGGTTCTATCATTTCAAACCCGCAATCCCAGGTAAAATAAAAATAAATAAAAACGCTCTGGCCTATCATTTCAGCCCATAACGATTTTCCTTATTATAAAGTCCGTTCGAGTATGTATCATTTCAACCCATAGTGATTCTATTCTAATAGGGAACTTGCAGTGTGATCATACACATAGACAATATAAACAATATAAACTAACATGTCAATGTCACAATATAATGTCATTTATCAAATGCCAAATGATAATTCAACAAAGTTAACATGATAATAACGTGGCATAGCATATCACATCATCATTTACTTTCATAACATTTTAAATTAATAAACACTTGTCATCAATTCACTATTTGATAAGTAAAAATGTCAGAGTGAGAACGACTCGCCTTTTCAAGCTTGAGTTAGCAAATCGAACTACATGAATGAATTCCAAAAAGCACGATATGGCACGATACAACACAACTATGATTGAAGTAAGTGGAGAGAGCCAAGATATCATCTTGTAAACAACCCAAAACAAGACAATATATACATAAATATATAGCGCAAAACAATATTGAAATGAATTGAAATGAAAAGCAACAAAGGACAAAGTGATTCGACCTTTCTTTAACCATTCAAGAGCTCGACCAAAGGGATCTTTTGCTCAGCCATTGCTGGTCATAGGTTCGGGATATGGCTTCAATATGGCATGACAACAAGAGGTTGTGAAGTGGTAGTAGATGCAACATGAAGAATATCAATGGACAAGGCAAATAGAGTGGAGATGTTCAGCATTTTGGTTCGGCTTAGTCACTATTGGGCTCGGCCATAGGGTTTCAGATCTGGTCATGTCAGGTATAGGTCTGGAGATAATGTCAGAGATGATGTGATGGCTGGAGGCGTTGGCTAAGGGGTGGCCGAGAGGAGTATGTGAAGGGGTGATGGCATTTAGGGCTCGGCTAGGCTTGTTTTGTGGAGTGTTGCATTGTTTTTGTGGTGCTATCATCATCAAGTGGTCACGGCCTGCATTTGTCAGAGGATAGGCTGATGCTGCAGCTCTAGATGGAGGAGGTGATGGTCGGTGGTGATGGTGGAGAGTGGGGTCGAGCAAAGCAAGGAGAAGAACAAGGCAAAACAATGGAAATAAGAAGAAAATAAAAAGAAAACAAGAGAAGCCGTTGCCCTTTTTTTCTTGTTGAAGATAGCCGTGAGTTTGAAAGTGAAAAAGTTATTTTCACATGAATTAGTGAATAAAAATCAGGGCTAGGGATAAGAAGTGGACGGCCAAAAGATATGAGATGAAAGGTCAAAAGAAAAATGAAGAGGCATGCACACGAAAAGTCACTAGAAATGAAAAGGTTTTGTCCTTTGGAATTACTAATTTCTTTCAAACAAAATAAAGAAAATAAAATTCAGTAAATAAAATAAAATTATGAAAATAATAAAATAGAAATGAAAATAAAATAATATCTTGGAAAATATAAAATAAAAATAAAAAAATTCCTTATTTAATTGAATCTAGAAATTAAAAACTGTAAACAAAATACCATAAACATTTGAAAATTATAATTACACTTTAAAAATGTTTTAAAAATAAAATATATACACAACATATCATATTTCACATATATACACAAATTAAAACAGATATGACAATAAAATATTGTTTATATAAATTAAAATAAACAATTTTGTTAAATAAGACAATTTACACACAACATTGTAAAAAATATAACTTTCACAATATAAATCAGATTTCATTGAAACGAAAAGCAATATTATTGAAATTTAATTTATTTTCATAATAAAAGATAAAATTCAAAAGTTCAAATATTTAAATTTTAAATTTAAAAGTCAATGTTTGACCATATTGACCAAAATTCACATTTTTGGAAAATATTCTATTTATTCATGTTTGGAATTCTAATTCACATCAAAACCAAAATTTATATTTAAAATAACTAAATTATTCATTTTAATAAATAAAATAAGGTTTTTAAATTTGGGAATTCAATTTAGAATAATTAAAATAATCAACAAAATATAGGGTTGTTACACTCTCTCTCACTCAAAACTTTTCGTCCCCGAAAAGGAATGAGGTACGGGAAAGCAAAGAAAAAGATAGAATGGAAAAGGGTTAAGACAAGGTGACACGAAGATTGAAATTATACCTGATAACTGTTGTTATAGGTAAGTTTAACAAGGTGGAGATGATCTTCCCAAGATCCTCCAGAACCAAGAACTCAAGCACGAAAAAGATCCTCTAGAATCTGATTCACCCTTTCCACTTGACCGACGGTCTGTGGATGGCAACAGTGTTCAGATTAAAAATGAGCACCAAATATTATCAAAGATTATAGAAAGATTTCTAAACAGACTGGTATAAGCAATAGCCTCCCCATTCTGTAGCAAGATAAGGGAAATAGGGACAACCAAAAGATAGATTGAAAAACAAAATAAGATAATAAATTTGAAACCTTGAAAATTTCAACTTAAATTGTCAATTAATTTTACATAAGTTAAATAAATCTTAATCATCTCTAATTTCATTATCTTATCATCCAATTATCTTAAATTAACAATTTCTAAAATCATGGATTTGAAAAATCTTTTATTATACTCAAAATATACTCAATAAAATTAATTCCTCTTTATTCCTAAATAAAAATTAAATTTATTCCTCTCAATATATTTTATCACCTATGTTAAATATATTTACACTTATTATAACTGCCTTAAATTATTCTTAGTTCCTTTTGACATCATTTCATATTGTAAATTATTCCTGTAACGACCCAGAATTTTTAGAAATTAAAATTTGAATATTTAATTAATTTTAAATATTAATAAGTGAATTTATAAGTCAAATAAATTTTTATTTGAATTATTGGATTTAATTGGATTATTAAATCGATAATTTAATACGTTAAATTATGGAAATAATTGAAAATATAGTTAAAAATGATTGAAAATGATTTGTAAAATTTTATTATATCATATGGAAGTTAGAATGATATTTTAGAACTTTTAAAATCGAATTAAAAGTTAATTTGTGAAAATTGAATATTTTAATATTTAAATCGACTGTAAAATAGCCAATTTTTGAACAGTTTCAGAATTGAACGAAACCAGTTCCATTGGATCCGTAATAGTTAGTTATTATCGGATTTCAAATTTCGTGTCAATCGGAGTTATCGTTTGATCGTAGCAGCTCGAAACGCATCGATTTATTTTTAATTTAAATTTGGCGAGCTAAAATAGCCATTTTTCAAAAAGTCTCGGATTTCGACGAAACCAGTTTCATCGGATCCGTAATGTGATATTATTGTAAGGTTTCAAATTTCAAGTCAATTGGATTTACCGTTTGTCCTGTACAAATTAAAACGCCTAGAAAATCGCTTAAATCGGTTTAATTCAAATTGAGCGTTTATAGCCATAACTCGCACAGATATTCGAATTAGCTTCTGAAACCTGTTCCATTGTGTCCGGAACGCGGGGTAAACCTTAGAAACGCTGGTTACGGCGCCTAAATCGGAGTTCGGAATTTCCGGGATGAATAGTGTTTCGACGGTTTCCTATAAATACACCCTCACTTTAAAAAAAAAAAAACAAAATGAAACCCTAGCCGCCACTATCAGGTTGAAGGGCCAGAAATTGATCTCACTTTTCCCCTTTGATCTCTCAATCCATCAAGTTTTGGCTAAAACTTTCAACATGAAAGATGTAGAGGGTGATGAGAGCTACGATCTGAACGGTGGAGATGCGATTTGGAGCGACGTGGTGGGAGTATGGGGGGGCCGACGCACGTGAACTGTGCACGCCATTCGATGAGAGAGAGGGGGCCGAGCTTCGAGCTCTTCCTGGTGGTGGTAGCTTGCGTCGAGAGCTTCGAGATGGTAGTAGTGTGATCGAGTTTAGTCGAGAATGATGGCCGAATTTTCAAACCCTAGAACGGCCTTGGATGGGTTCGTATGCGGCTGAAGAACGAGAGGGAGAGGAGAAGGTAACGTGCGGCTATGATGTGGGAAGGTGAGATCTACGGCCATGATCTCAGTTAGGGTTTAAAATCATATATTTATGTTGTAAATATTAGTTTAAAATCGTGTACAAACTTGTAAAATCAATAACTTTTTCATACGAGGTCGAAAACGCGCGAAACCAGTTGCGTTGGAATCATATGGACGAACACTACGCGATGAAATTGGTTTGGAGTCGTTTGGAGCTAGTGAGAATTTTGGGTAAAATTAAACGCGCGTTTAATTTTATTCGAAATAAAAGCTGAAACGGAAATTAAAATCAAGGTGAGAACTTCTCACTCAATCGAATCAGTTTCGATTTTATTTTAAATAGTTAGATTTAAAATATTTGAATGCATGTTTGAATGTTGATTAATATCTATTGATTGTTAAAATAGACATTATACGCCGTTAGTAAGCGGATGTTATTTAATAAAAACATATACCGCGAATATTTCATAAACAGTGAAATTGGTATTATATATAATAGCAATATATATATTGGCATATGTATATATTGGAATTGTTGATTTCCCGTATTTTTTTGCGGATGAGACCCTATTACGCCGTTATTAAGCGGATAATATTTAATAAGAACATATACCGCGATAATTTCGTACTGGAGCGAAATTGGTATTGTGCTAATGTTTGTGGATGCAGGAAAACAGGTTGGAGGGATCCAACTGGATTCCTCAACAGTATTTATTTGATTATGGATATTTTGATATTCGTTGATTATCATATACGATATGTGATATCGTTGTTGTCGTGATTGACTATTTGGTGTGTAGCATCATTGGGCCAAATTTGGAATTTTAAAATGATTTCAAAGTGATTTTTGAAAGTATACGTTTATAAAATATTTTTGGGAATTGATTCATTTTAAATAAATAAACGTTATAATTTTTAAAGTTATAAAAATTATGATTTTTGAGAAATATAGTTAAAAACTGGTTTTTTAGAATATGATGCTATTGAGTTTATAAAATAGTTTAATCGAGATATTTTAGAATTTTTGTGAAAAATTTAAATATAGGATTTATAAAATTTAATTATTTTATAAATCAAAATGGTGAAATAATAAAGGAGATTAAAGACGTTTTAAAGAATAATATAAATTGATTTATATCAAGAGATTTATAAATGGATATTTTTAAATTGAAATGTTGACATTTTAAAACGAGTTTTTATAAGTGTTTGAATGAAGTGGAAGTGAATTTCATAAATGAATGAAATTTATGGAATTATAAACTGTGAAGTTATAAAAGAAATTTATAAATAGTAAGATTTATAAATTTGGTGAAATTATTTGAAGAATAGATTGGTTAAATAAATGGATCTTATAAGTTATAAGATTTATAAATTGGAAAGTCTTTAAAAAAGAACGATTTTGTAAAATAATCGTTTTATAAGTATTTAACTTATAATATGAACTTTTAGTTTATAATTAAGTTATAAACTGGAATAGGTTAATAAAAGAATTTATAAAAAAAGAAGTTTTTATAAATAAATAAAAATGGAATTTATAAACGATGTTTTATAAATTCGCAAACGACTTATTTTGATAAGAAAATTGTTGGAACCTATTAAAGGAGTTATATTCACATTTTTGAATAGTGAATAATCCTTTGAATTAAAACGAATAAAAGGATGAGATTTCTTAATGAAGTTTATTCACATTTTTGAATAGTGAATAACACGTTAAAGAAAATGGTTTGAATGTGAATGTTTTAAATAGAATTAAAACGATCTAACGATGTTTTAAAAGATGTTGAGATTCGAAACCATAGATTTCAACATTTATTGTTGAAATAGACGTTTTCGAGAAATAAAAGGAAATGATGGACTATAACACTGTTGTTATAGTAAATGATTTCCGAAAGGAAATGTTTTGTGTAGTATTGGGATTTATATATCAATTTTAAACTTCGAATCCCTATACCAGTGATTTTTGAGTCGTCGTAACGATGTTTTACGGAACATTCGTTTTGGCCCAAATAAATATGTTTAAGAGAACGATTTCCTTAAAGAATGAAATATGTACTTAATTTCGATTTAAGTATATTGAATATTTTCCAAGTGTTGAAAATAAATGAAATTTGTGAATTACTTATTAAATAAGTATGGGATTGTTTTCCAATACGAAGTGATATTTAGAATTTATCTTTTTGAAGATAAATTGAAAATGGATAATTGAAAACGGATATCAATAGATATTGTGAAATATAAATTCACTATTGAATTTATAAAGGAAAGGAGAATTTGTTTAAAAATAAATATTGATTTATTTTTGAAGTGTTGAAATTATATATCTAGTGAAGATATTTTTGGAAAATAAATAATTTGGAAAATTATTTGGAATCTGGTGATGTGTGCATATCAATTGATAGTTCAATAACCGACTATCAATATTTCCCTTTGAATGGGTATTTGATGTGATTTGATTGAATTTGAATGCCACACTTATTTTTGAATAAGCGCTCACTATTCGGGTTAACCGGGAAAGGACCATGGGGTCGTATAACCCATTCCGAATATGTGATACGTCGTTGTGAATTGCATTGAAGATCGGCGTTGAAGACCCGGTATTTGCGAGAGCGATAGGATGACCTGTCGATTGTCTCTACACTGAGTTGCAGCGGTATAGAGACTCCCTAAGTGATGGGAAATCCGATCAGGATTGTGAATATCCGGATTGCAAGGACTTCTTTGTAAGTGCCTTCGGTTTTGTTCGATCCCGGAACAGACTTGTATGGATTGTGTGTCTGACGTTACAAATTGAGATATAAAGCCGATTTCTTTCAAATATATTTCTGTTGGTGGCGGAGAATTTATTCTTTTAGCTTAACACCCTTCTCTGAGACGTACGAGCTCAGAGGTTATATAGTTGAAGTTATCAGCGATATATTCCCAATTTGGTAATGTGACATGCTGAGTGATGCTGAAATGATCATTGTGTTGATTATTGTGATAGGATCGTTTATTTGATCGTCTATCTTAGTGATCATTGTGTTGATCATTTGTTGACCCAAAGCATGGCTTTTGTATAAAGTATGTTTTTGTGGACGTGACTTCGTCGAACCTCACACCCCGGAAATGGTCAAAACAGGAAAGATGCGGCAAGGTTATGAGGTGTAGCACCCTTTAGGGTATGTACATTTCCTTCTGGATAGAGGTGGTATCATGGTATGGAGCCCAGATATTTAACCTATGTGGTTACTACGAATTTATTACTTTGTGGTTGTTGGTTTTCGGGATCCCGTGAGAAAGGTCGTTTACGATCGGGGAATGGCGTGCTCGTGTCAGTAGTTACCCAGTTAGGGGTAACCCGGCCTTGTGTTGGCAGAGTTCCGGTTTGGTTCTCGAGGATGTCTTTCCAGAGGCATTCTCATGTGGCAATGGGAAGTTCCTTGGCCTGACCATTTGTTGGAAATCCAAAGAAACAATACGTGACTTGTACGGTTTTAGTTGTAGAACCTGTCATCTAATATGGTAGCTATTAGTAGGCATAATATAATGGTACCTATGCTGGCTAAGATTTATATTCTACTTTCGAAATGAATTTCTTCTACACTATGCACTAATAATAATATCAAAATTGATTTGATTTTAAATGCGTATCAAGCATGTTTGACTATCATAAGGAGAAATCTTCTCCAAGTCTGCGTTTGCATTGTGTGTGTGGCAGGAGGTCTTATGGTAGTCTCTTTTTTATGCGAATTAACTTTAAAAATATTCCTCTATTTTGATTTTAAAGATAAATAAACTGTTTTGAGTTCTCACACCAGTCACATGACTGACTTGGAGTTTATTGTTTTCCTTCCTAAACTCTGGGTGCCCACCAATTTCCACACGGGCAGTCAAGAGTTAAGGTTTATCAGGATATTTTGGATATTCTGGAATTGCTGGAGGCAAGCTGGATGGCATGGCGTATTATTTATATAGTATTTCTTTTTCCGCTGCACTACTTGTTGTTGTTGTAGACTCTGATGATATGATGTAATGAAATGTAATGTGATAAAATGTAATAACTGATATAGTTCTTTGTTTAAAGCTTATTCATTTATTATTATATGTTGTTCCGCTGCGAATTGTGAGATTCTGTTGTTGTTCTGTTTGTTTTTCTATTCCGTTCTATTTTCTTCTGTTTTTCTTTTTCCTCTATTCTCGTTTTCTTCTATTTTAAAATTTTCTATCTTCTTTTCCCTATCCCTATTTTCTTTTCTCTCTTTTTCTTTTTCTTTTCTTTTTCTTAAACCCATAACTATTCGGTTTTTCGGCAACGAAAATCCGCGTACGTTACAATTCCATTACCCTTTTTCTCTATTTACCTTTTTTAATCTTTTTATAACTAAAATTTAAGTGTGTAACATTTATTATAACCACTCAAATTTTATTTATGAAATCGTTTTTATATTATATATTATCCAATTACATATTCAACTTCTGTCTAATTTAGGTAAGTTATATTAGAATAGAATTGTGTATTATACAAATTACACTTTCCAATTTAATCATTTCAAGCTTGAATATTTATCCAAATCTTGAAATTATACTTAAAAATTATCTTTCAATATAAAATTTAGGAATTAAATTTCCGATAAATTCCAAACTATTTAGAGATAAATAAATGCACATATACTATATATATATCCACTCAAATTTAAATCATATATCAGCATATGTTATAAATTCAGTCTTATTTTAGAAATTCAAATCAATTAGATTCCCCAAAACAAAACTGTAGCAAGACTACAGAATGATCTCTTCACTTCGAAACTCGAAAATGAATGTCGATGATGCTGCAGTCATCACCGAAGTTATTTTCCAGTGACAAAGAGAAAGGCACTAATTTTAAAATTTAAAATTATTTGAAAACAAATTTCTATTAGAAAATACTTTAAATAATATATCTTTTAAAACTTTAAATGCAAGGTTTGAAATCCATCGGAAATTAAATTCTTCAAATTCTTGTTATAAATTTATTTTAAATTTTCAAATAAATTTATAACCATGTTTTATAGTTCACTTATTTATATATGAAACAGGGGATAATGATAAAAAAATCAAATATTATTTCATAACAACCAATTCAAATAAAATCCAAAAAAAAAAATTAAAATATAGTTACCAAATTTATTTTATTACTAAATTTGAAAAACATATTGTGTCAGTTTGCCCTATTTAAGTGTTTTTGAAATCTTATCGATAGCGTTGATCAAACAAATCGATCAGAAACCCAAATCAACATCAACAACTCAAACAACACAATATATAAAACATTTTAAATATTAGTTTACAAATACACTTCAAGGATGAGTTGAAGATAAGTTGGAAACAAAGATGAGATGATTAAATAACAGAATAGGAAGATGGATAAGCTTATATAAATCGCGGGCAACGTTAACCGGGTCGACCGTGACTTAAAGAATAAGATCGATGTGGATTTCTGGGGTAAATCAACATTCAGTCTCAAGAGATAGAATTTGAAATTATAAGAGATACTAGCATCTAAACCGAGGATATAGAATCTCCGATGAATCGATGCTGTAGTAAAGGAGTTTCACCCCTTTACAAATCAATTTGAGATCGGTGGGATCGCCGACTCATTATAAAGATCATTCGAAGTAGAGTTATAGGATACTCCAAAATCAAAGGAAGATGAATAGTGAGGGACACAAATGGATTTTGGAACCGCAGGGAACGTTCCAAAATTCAAAAGAATCGTGTCAAAAAGGAAGAGATTTAAACTCGAATGAAGGTGATTCTGTAAATACATTTACCGTACATGCTAAGTTTGCGTAGAGCCACCAAAGCTCTGATACCAAATGTAATGACCCGGTATTTTCAACCATTCGCATCCGCACATGTCGGACATGAATTGCTCAAAATACCACGTTGTAAATAAAATTTGGAAAATCTCAGAATATACAGTAAATAAATAGTCATAGATCACAGAGGCAGAGTAAATAATAATATAGCGAAAGTAAAAGAGATAATAGTTCATGAAGCTAGTATATAAATATAAGATACATCAGAGTTAAAGAAGATACAACAGAAGAATAACAAGATACATCAAGTACAAATCAGAATACATCACTGAAATCAGTGGATACAGAAAGTAAAATGCATGGTTGGACCTTTAAGGAAAGCTCCAACTTCGAAGGTGGCTTAAATGCTAAATCACTCAGTCTGACTCGAGCATAAAGCAAGACACAAAACACTCGAGTCAGGGCATAAATACCTATGAACTGTAAATCAACTCAAGTGAACAGTAACACAATGCATCAATAACTTAAAGGATGTTTGGGATCGCCCATCCTTTAAGGATCCGTTAAACATTTACTATGTAGTAATATTGCGCTATTATAACAATGTCTACAGTAAAATAAACTTACTTTAAAATAGCGTTAAGGAGTGACCCAATATTCCCCTTAACACGTAATAGTCCCAGTAGTCCATCCAGGATCAGCATATCTCCAGATCGGGAGACTACCCTAAATACTCCATGGGCTACGGGAGAAAAACGAACTCGTAGTAAAGGCTTGGTATGGTAGTGACACGACACAACTAGGCAATGCCAGGGTAGATATACCAATTACGCTTCTGGGCTGATGGTAATGTAGCAGCTACTACGCCCACCTCGGAACACACTCCCAATCAAAATCGAAGGATGGCCATATAATCAATCACAAGTAAGAGTATAGTATCGAAGAAATGTGTCCGATTGGAGGAATGACCTCGCATGGCCCGTCGATCGCTCCTGTTTTAGCCACCTTATGCCAACTCATGCGAGTTGGGTCCACCTAATATACCTCAAGAACATCGCCACCATCCTACTTCATTCTGAAGTCTCCACCGCGTACACAGTTGTTAAAGTGGTTTTCAGAGTTGGCAGAGAGTATGGCAACTTCTGATCCTTGTCTCTTTAACAACCAATCGTTATTATAACGCCGTGGTCATTTCAAAATAGTTTATACTTCAAAAATCAAATCATTTCATTTCGAAACTATATCCCTTCCAAAGTAGCTTATACTTCAAAACCAAAACTATTTTTATTAAAAAACTATATTTAAATCCATAAGATATCATTTCCATTTCAAACATATATTCATCTTTCAAAAGTCATAATACTTTCAAAGTTATAACTGTTTCGAAACCAAAATACTTGAAATCATTATACTTTGAAAATCATAACATTTCGAAATCATACATTTGAAATCATGAAACATTCCTTAAATTCAATTTTTCAAATTTATTCAATTAAACCCAAATTTTCAAATTTCCAAATTAATTCAATTTAAACCATCAGTTTCAATTCAATTTAACCATTTAAAATCTTATAAATTTCAAATATAGATTTGGTTCGCAAAAATAAACTTTTTAATTTTAAATATATTTCAAAGCTTTAAAATCCCACATTTCAAAACTAAATTTTATAATTTCACATATCTCAATTTTAACTTCATTATTACTTAGTTTTTAAATATTCATTTCATAAATCCAATATTATTTAAATAAACTCAATTTACAAATAAACTCAATATCCTTTCATACTAATATAAACTTCAAATATTCATTTATCATAATCAAATATCATTCTAAATTCATATGCTTTATCAAAATAAAGATCAAATCATTTCTAAATCATTTGAATCATCAAAATATCATGTCCTTTCAAAACCTCATTATTAAATCATTATTCGAATTCAAATATTAAATTCAAATATCATTTTTAAGTCAAATAAGTCATTCATTTATTATGCCAAATATCATTACAAAACACATTTCAAAATTTCATTCGAAAATTCATTTATCTCATTACATTTCATTCCATTTAACACATAACCAAGTAAACCTTATTTAAATTTAGATCAATTTAACTTCCTTAAAATTCAAATTTAAATATTAAAATATATTCAAAACTCCTTAAATTTCACAAATAATCAATTCCAAATGTTAGATCGTTCAACACTTTAAAATATAACTCAAACAGTTTTAAAATTTGTAACATTTCAAAACATTGTCAAAATATAGCAACGACAACATTTATAAAGTGCTATCGTAGCTTATAATTTTCAAAATAGTTTAGTTTAGAAACAACGGCATTTATAAAATGCCATAGTAGATATTTAGTTATTACAACATAGTTAAATTAAAAAACAACAGCATTTAAAAATGCTGTCATAAGACTACAACATTTTGAAAAATGCTGTTAATAAAATTCTAGATTTTATTATAACTTTTCAGAAACAATAAAGTTCAATTTAGCAAATTTTAAACTTATAAATCATATTTTTAGGCTTCTAAACTTTCACATTTAAATCAATTTAACATATGATTTATCACAATAAAATTTAAAATCAAATATCCAATTAAAAATTCAATTCATTTGTTAAGTCAACATTTACTGTTTTCTTAACTTATAAATTTAACAAAACTTAACATTTTATTTCAAATATCATTTCAAAACTTTAAATTTAATTTCCATTATTATTTACATTTTTAAAAATATAATTTGAAGTCAAAATCACATTTACTTCAAATTTACATACTTAAATTCACAAAATCAAAACATAATATTTAGCTTTCTCAAAACCATAAAATATATAGTTTTAAATCAAAATTTCCTACTTTTAAAATACATATCTATATAAAATTCATTTATAGATATACCACGGGTCTGCATATAATTTTCTAACCTAGGTCAAGTGATACGAATATATGTCACTTCAATCCGCAGTTTAAAAAGAAAACTGGGTTCTATCATTTCAAACCCGCAATCCCAAGTGAAATAAAAATCAATAAAATCGCTTATGCCTATCATTTTAGCCCATAACGATTTTCCTAATTCTTAAGTTCGTTCGGGTATGTATCATTTCAACCCATAGTGATTCTATTCTAACAGGGAACTTGCAGTGTGATCATATACATAGACAATATAAACTAACATGTCAATGTCACAATATAATGTCATTTATCAAATGTCAGGTGATAATTCAACAGAGTTAACATGATAATAACATGGCATAGCATATCATATCATCATCATTTACTTGCATAACATTTTAAATTACTAAACACTTGTCACCAATTCACTATTTCATAAGTAAAAATGTCAGAGTGAGAAATACTCACCTTTTCAAGCTGGAGTTAGCAAATCGAACTTCACGAATGAATTTCAAAAAGCATGATATGGCATGATACATCACAACTATGATTCAAGTTAGTGGAGAGAGCCAAGATATCATCTTGCAAACACCCAAAACAAGACAATATACATAAATATAAAACATAGAACAATATTGAAATGACTTGAAATAAAAAACAACAAATGACAAAGTGATTCGACCTTTCTTTAACCATTCAAGAGCTCGACCAAGGGGATCTTTTGCTCAGCCATAGCTAGTCATAGGTTCGGGTTATGGCTTCAATATGGCATGGCGACAAGAGGTTGTGAAGTGGTAGTAGATGCAACATGAAGAATATCAATGGACAAGGCAAATAGAGTGGAGATGTTCAACATTTTGGCTCGGCTTGGTCACTATTGGACTCGGCCATAGGGTTTCAGATCTGGTCATGTCAGGTACAGGTATGGAGCTGATGTCAGAGATGATGTGATGGCTGGAGGTGGTGGCTAAGGGTTGGTCGAGAGGAGTATGTGAAGGGGTGATGGCATTTAAGGCTCGACCAGGCTTGTTTTGTGGAGTGTTGTATTGTTTTTGTGGTGCTATCATCGGTAAGTGGTCACGGCCTGCCTTTGGTTAGAGGAGAGGCTAATGTTGCAACTGTAGATGGAGGAGGTGATGGTCGGTGGTGATGGTGGAGAGAGGAGCTGAGCAAAGAAAAGAGAAGAACAAGGCAAAACAATGGAAATAAGAAGAAAATAGAAAGAAAAGAAGAGAAGCCATTGCCCTTTTTTTCTTATTGAAGATAGCCGTGAGTTTGAAAGTGAGAAAGTTATTTTTCATGTGAATTAGTGAATGAAAGTCAGGGCTAGGGATAAGAAGTGTACGGCCAAAAGATATGAGATGAAAGGTCAAAAGAAAAATGAAAAGGCATGCACACGAAAAGTCACTAGAAATGAAAAGGTTTTTTCCTTCGAAATTTCTAATTTCTTTTAAATAAAATAAAGCAAATAGAATTCAGTAAATAAAATAAAAATCTAAACAAAATAAAGTAGAAATGAAAATAAATAATCTTGGAAAATAGAAAAAAATAAAATAAAGAAATACCTTATTTAATTGAAACTAGAAATTAAAAACTGTAAACAAAATACCATTAACATTTGAAAATTATAATTACACTTTTAAAAGTGTTTTAAAAATAAAATATATACACAACATATCATATTACACATATATACAAAAATTCAAACAAGATATGACAACAAATATTGTTTATATAAATTAAAATAAACAATTTTGTTAAGTAAAACAATTTACACACAATATTGTAAAAAACCATAACTTTCACAATATAAATCGGATTTCAACGAAACAAAAAGCAGTATTCTTGAAATTTAATTTATTTTCATAACAAAAGATAAAATTCAAAAATTTAAATTTTAAATTTAAAAGTCGAAATTTGACCATATTGACCAAAATTCACATTTTTGGAAAATATTCTATTTATTCATGTTTGGATTTCTAATTCACATCAAAATCAAAATTTATATTTAAAATAACAAAATTATTCATTTTAATAAATAAAATAAAGTTTTTAAATTAGAAAATTCAATTTAAAATAATTAAAATATACAATTGAAATCATCACAAAATACAGGGTTGTTACAGTATGTCAATATGACCGACATCAATCCTAGAATCATCTACCATGTATTGAATATCAATCAAAAGACAACCCCTGTCCATCAAAACTGTAGAACACTTAATCAAAAATGGTACCAATCTATCAAGGAAGAGATAAAGAAGCAATTGACCAATGACTTCATCTGTGAGGCAGAATATCTAGTCTTGGTATCTAACCCAGTACTGATCAAAAAGCTAAATGGGCCATAAAGAAATTAAATTGAATTCTCTGACCTCGATAAATCCTACCCCCAAAGGCAGTTTTAGGTTTCCCTGCATTAATCTGCTAGTGAATGCGTCCAGTTGGCATGAGTTCATTACTTACCTAGATGCATATTCTAGTTATAATCAGAATATTATGCACGGCTCAGACTAAGAGCGCACTTCCTTCATCACCAATGCCGTCCTACATTGCTATCAAGCCATTCTATTTGGACTTAGGAATACTAATGTTATCTTCCAAAGGCTTGTCAACAACATATTCTAAAAATAGATCGGCCGGTCTGTGGAAGTATACATAGATGACTTGTTGATGAAGTCAGAGAAGGGCAGGGGATATATATAGAAGATGGCCGAGACTACAAACATCCCATGTTAGGACTATATGAAGCTCAATCCAAAGAAGTGTTCATCTTCCAACCGATCAGGAAATTTCCTTTGCTATATTATGAGCACTAAAGGAATTGAAGCGAATCCCGAGAAAATCCAAGCAATCCAAGACATGCAAGTCCCGAGAAATGTAAACCAAATACAAATCCAAGTGAAATGGTTACAACTTTGTGTTAGTTTATGTCCAAAGTAGCGGACCGATGCCTCTCCTTCTTGAACTTCATGAAGATGGGAAAGTCGTTTATTTGTAACGATGAGTGCACTTAGGCATTTAAAGAGCTGAAGCAGCAATTTGCTACAATAATTGTATTGTCCAAGCCCATCAACGAGGAGGATTTGTACTGCTACCTTGTAGTGTCTAATGATGCGACAAGCACAATACTGATTAGAGAAGAGGAGAAGTTTCAATGGCCGATCTTCTATGTCGATAAGAGATTGTTAGGCCTCAAGATAAGAAACACATGGTTGGAAAAGCTATCTTTCTACTTGCTTATGGATGCTAGGAAACTCCGATTCAATTTTCAAGCTTATCCCATCAAAGTCATAACCAACTAACTGCTAAAGCAGATACCCAACCGATCCGATACAATGGCCTACTACTGAAGTGGTCCGTCGAGGTTGGGTAACATAACATCTCTTTTTAGCCACATACTTCCATAAAAGGGCTTTATAGATTTCATTGTCGAGTGCTAATAGTCGGACAACAGGGTAGAAGAGATTATCACCAATCAAAATTTTTGGTGCTTGTATATGGACGGTGGTGTCAAAATGAAAAGGGGCGAGAGCCACACGGTCCTTGTTACCCTCTAAGGGAGAGAACTTATTTTTGTAGTCTGCCTTACTTTTAAGTCGACTAATAGTGAATGTGAGTAAGACGCTGTCCCGACCGGTCATAGGATGGTTAAAAAATTATGCATTAGTTACATCGATGTATTCAATGACTCATCATGAGTCGTCAATCATATTGGGGATTTCTTCCAAACCACTGGCCTTAAATGTAGTATTAACCAAGAAGATAATCGTCGCCTTTGTCGAGTTTAAAGTAGATCAGATACCCAAGGAGAAGAATGTTAAGGCTGATCAGTTGACCAAGGCAGCAAGCAATTATGAAGAAGCCACTTCTTAGGTTGCATTAGAATTCTAAGATGCTCTTTTTTATGTACCAAGGCCAACAACAATGGAGATTGTTATGCCATGCATTGACAACTGGATGACTACCATGATCAAATATTAAGTAAGTTTAGAGCTTTTAACCGATCATAGAGAAGTTTAGGAAGTCCTATATCGAGCTCCTCATTACGCCATCATGGACAAGAAGGTTTATAGATGAGTGTATGCTACACCACTTCAATGGTGTTAGTTTGAAGATAAAGTCGGCTAGATACTGGAAGAACTGCATGCAGGATTATGTGGGGAACATGCCGGGGGTAGATCTTAACCAAGAAGGCACTTCGACACGGCTATTATCGGCCTACTATCATTAAACGTTCAATGAGCTACATCAAGAAGTGCAACTATTGTCAATGTTTTACCAAGATCCCCAGTACCACTCCACCCTCTTACTCTAAGGACTTCCCCATGACCCATCGACACATGGGGAATTCAGTTGATAGGAAAGTTGCAAAATGCCAAGGGAGGATACAACCATGCAAGTCACCATTGACTACTTCACCAAATAAGTTGAGATAGAACCCCTCACTGGGTTCACCACCACTAAAATACCAAACTTCATCATCAAGAACTTTGTTTGTCAGTTTGACCTTCCAAAGTAGATATCATCGACAGCGAGACACAATTTGAGAGCATCCTCTTCTACGACTTCTATGGAGAAATGAGATCGAGCAATGCTTCTCTATTGTTGCTCAAACACGGGCAAATGACAAGTAGAGGTCATCAACAAAACCTTTAAATCAACGCTCAAGAAGCGCCTCACAAAAGCCAAAGGATACTAGGCCGAGGAACCGACACTCGTCCCCAGGTCCTACTACACCTTCACCCGCACTTTAACCGGCTATACTCCCTTCTCACTTTCTTATTGCTACGAAGCCATGCTGCACATCAAAGTGGAATTCCCCTAACCTTGGCGTCTCACATACGAGCCCCGAAAAAGAATGAATTACTAAACTTGAGAACAAATCTATCGAAGAAAGAAGTGCTGAAGCTAAACCTCGTGCTAAGGCCTACAAGGGGAAGATTTTGAAGCACTACCACTCCAAATCGAAACTTCGACAATTCATTATTGGCGATCTAGTACTGGGCCGGGTATTTGTAAACACTTAGAACCTGACTGAGGGGTTGCTCTGCTAAATTGGAAGGGGCTATATGCCATCAGTGCTATCTTGTCAAATGGTGCTTAAGACCTCTCATGCTTGGATGAAGCACACATGTATTGTCATAAACCCAGTGCACCTCAGGGCCTATCATATACGAGTTGCAATTAAAAGACGGTTGCTGTAAAAATCTTTTATGAAGAATATAATAAAGACTTCAGAGCCAATTCTATTAGCACTATGGTTATCCAGTATATAGTCAGTTACTAAGTTTTCATTTCCTTGCTTGGGAACTACTAACCTTTGCCGCTAAAGACAGCATGAGCCTTGCTCTCCTCCTTGTTGGTTGGCTATCCAACGATGGTGAATTACCATGAATTCACTTCCTTTTTCAGGGACTGCAACCTCTGTAGACTATCCAATAAATGGTGAGTTATTTTATGCTCACTTCCTTGCTTCGGGACTGTTGTCCTCTATCGCCAACGACTGCACAAGCCCTGCTCCCCTCCTTGCAGGTTGGCTATCCAATGAGGGTGAATTGTTAGGCATTCACTTTCTTGTTTGGAGATTTCCACCTCTATGGGCTATCCGGTAAAGGGTGAATAATTATATGCTCATTTCCATACTTGGAGATTGCCGAATCTATTGCCAAGGACTGTGCGAGAATTACTTCCTTTCTTGTAAGCTGGATATCCAATGCGAGTGAATTATCATGCATTCAATTTCTTTTCCAAGGACTGCCACCTCTATAGGCTGTCTAATAAAGGGTGAGTTTTTATGTGCTCACTTCCATGCTTTGGGACGGTCGACCCCCACCGCCAAGGACTATGCAAGCCTTTTTCCACCCTTACCGGCTAGCTGTCCAACGACAATGAATTACCATGCATTTACTTCCTTGTTTGGAAATTGCTAAACTTTCAGCATGTCACCTAGGAGAACTCACGAGTTTCGGTTCGTGTTGGATCCGCCCAACCCCACGTGTTACCCAGAGAACCCTCGAGCCATTAAGTGCTCCATTTCATGTAGGGAGTGCTTACCACTCAATCTTGCTATATGTCAGCTAGGAGAACCCTCATGCCACTTAACGCTTTGGTTTATCTTGAGAAACCGCCCAATAACAACAACACAAATAGGCACAACCACAACGTGAACACCTCTGTGTTCAACGTCGGCCGCTCAATTAGATTTTACCAAAATATACAAGTGATAAATCTAGCCAAACTATTACACCACTAGCTAAGGTGATGTGCAAATGTTTATATTCGAATTGTTCCATATTAATCATTGACTGAATTTACACATATTAGTCGCACAGTCGAAAATTTGAAAACTCCAAGATACCACATGATTTAATTAAATTATTATTTTTCTAAATTAATAAATAAATATTTATGAAATATTCATGATTGAATTTTATTTGATTTATTTGAATTTGTATTTAATAAAATACATATATAAAAGTTATATATGTGTGTGTATGTATCGATATATGATATCGATAAAAGATTAAATTAGATATAAACTATATTAATATAAATTAGATTTGGAAGTTTTAAGTGCCCATCCAGGCTGTTATTTAGTCGGCCATAACATGGTAAAGGTAGGTGGTGACTTAAAATGCAAAATGAGATTTTGATTTAGGCTAAAGAAGAGGTAAATTAGGAGATACAGATCTCCACTTTTCCCTCCTCTCTATTGCATACTTAAATATCACATACCCCTCACTTGTACAAATCTTTTGAAGCCTCCACTACCATTAGTTTTATCCAAAAACACTAGGGCATCCCCTCCTTTTCCAAACAAATTAAGTTTAATAATCTTACTTAAGATGTGGTGTTATTAATTTTTGTCCATTGCATATTCTAGAGTTACTTAGATCTGATCTATTCACAGTGTCTAGATTCCACTTTTAAGGTGCTTTATCAAAGAAATAATTTGGCAATATCTAATTATTAATTATTCATTTAAATGTTAATTTATATTATTTTATGTAGTTAGATAAGAATCTCCATTATCATGAATTTGTATATTTGGTTACCATCAAACTTATATGATTATTTGTATGCGATATTAAAATAATTATCTCTATAATTTTTTATGCTTTTGTTTTAAATTATGATGTCAAAAAACATTTTTATTATAAGGTAGAAATATTTTTAAATAGTTTTAAACTTAATTTAAATTTTGAATTTGTTTTATATTCATTATAATTTTATTCCCAATTTGTTTAATAAATTATCTTATACATAAATTTTCTAGATATATACATATATATCTTATATTGTAATTATAATTATAATACACTAACATAAATGAACATATGAATATATGTATATGATGTAATAATTATTGAGAAAATAATTTTTTAGCACTATCATTTTCATGTGGAAATAAAAAACAAACAAACATAATTTTAAGTCCGCATAAAATTTTAAGAAACACTTTTAATTTTTTTTAAAAGCATATTAGTCCATAACAATAAAATGAAATTTTAATTTTGTCTATTATTTGATATATGCAATTTTATATTTATATGTTATCATTTAATATATATATATATATATATGTTGTATGCATTTTCAAAATAAAAATAATAGTTTTTGATTCATGTGTCTATATATTTGTAAAATAATTTTGAAAAATAATATAATATATATATATATAAAAACTTATATGTGTATAACTATAAATATTAAAGTACTTGTACTTAATTCAAAATCTTTAGCTTAAGAAAGTAGAATTGATTAAAATGTTAAGTAACTAACTAAATAAAATAAATAAGATTTAATTAATAAAATTTACGTATGATTATATAAGATTGTTACGTAAGTTAGTTATAATATAAAATATTATATAATAATTAAACTTATATAATACGAAGCTATAATAAAAGTGGAACAATAGGAAACATTAACCAGATTTAAATAATAAATATACATGTATAGTACTTATACCGTGATTAGAGATGTGGCTGAAACTTGAATCACGAGGGCATGTTTTAAGAAATACATTATTTCCATAAGTTAATGTCACTCAATTAAATATATTAAAGACTAAAAATCTTTAATATGAAAGTTGTCATCTACTATTTATATATTAATAGATTAATTGCATACTCCTTAGTTGTTGAGATTTTCTCAGGCTAGGGTGTTAAGCGTAGTACAATTAATTTATAGAATAGATGAGGTAAGATACATGCACATATTCGTTGAGCCTTCCTCAATTTATAAGGATTTTAAATAGGCCATCGCAAATGGTTGGTACGAGTGAATAACCTCTCTTTATATTTTGATATTTCCCCTAGGTAAAGATGAGATAGGACAAAGACCACAAGGTTAGTTGTATGTGTTAAAACTGATAAGGCCTTATCCATTATATGCGAGCCTATAATTTGTTAAGTTTTTATCAAGGTTGGACACCAATGGCATACAAGTCCTAACCCCTATTACGGAAGTCAAAAGACTTCTATATTTCATCTTGGGGTTTTGAGAAACAAAAAGGTCTAGCAGGAGCTTATTAATGAAATGAAATTTAATGTTTAACCTTACTAATATTCTAAGAACATCTGCTATATAATAGTTGAAATAATATACATCGATAAATTTATGAAATTAATAAAACTAATACATAATTATCAATTATGATATGAATATGAACTGAATTAAAGATTGACAAAGAAATATAAAGTATACTTCACTCAATTAGCATGTTGTCAATCCAAAACCCATGTAAGCCCCTAATTACACAACTACTATATACATTCATAATTTTGTCGCTTGCTTGTTTATTTGCCCGAGACTATGTATTGTCTTCTGTGAGTTTCAAACACAACAAACAAAATACGGATATGAATAATGATCCATATCCAATCATTTATAAATGTTACATAGTGAATGCGTAACCATGATGAAATTAGTTCATTTGAAACAAGCAAGTAAACCGTTATGTGGGACCATGTATTCAGTGTGATTATTACAATGATGGTTTTATTGTATTAGATGTAACATTAGACCAAAGATTATGAATTCGATCGTTGAGATGTCAAGTTGATTGGTTTACGCAAAGCACAACTTAAAAAATTCCTTAAATGTTAAGGATGACCAAATGCACTTCTATAAAGGGTTCATTATGATATTATAGTAAGGATTTCCTTTGAATGGTTCGATTATTTAGAAAGAAAAGTGAATGTAAGAGAGTGGATGTAAATTGTAATAACCCACATTTTTGGACCGTTTAAAACGACAATAAACCACACATGTTTGAATCAAACCATTCTAAAGGGAGGATTGTTATGAGGTAAATAAGGAAAAGAAGAGAAAGAAATAAAACAAACATAGAATCTCACAACAGAATGGCAAAATATAATAATCAAATAAACAGTTCATGAAGCTGTTTACAAATAACATTTGATTACAATTTTACAATACAGATCAGAGTTACATATAACAGGAATAAATAAATAAAATAAATAATATAGTATACAAATCGCCGTCTTCATCCTCCAGAAATGCAGTCTTTGATACAATGAAAAGCTCATAATGACCCGAGCGAATTGAAAAGACAAAACACTCTTGTCAGAACTAAAAGATCTTATGTAAGTTATATCAACAGTAAGCAAATATGAGTGTAATGGCGTCAGAGATGTTTACGGGGTTTTACATCTCCTATCCAGTGTCTAATGTGCGTGCAATAACTTAAGAGATGTTCATACTCTCCATCTTCTAAGGATCCGTTAAACTATCTACATACATAGTACAATAGGCTATTACAATAGTGTCTACAGTAAAGTAAAGTATGAAAGTAGCATTAAGGCGTTACCTCATATCCCCCTTAACACATTTGGCATATTCTCGTAGTCCATACAGTACCGTAATTCCTCCATAAACTGGAGGGCTATCAGAGAATACTCCATAGGTATGGTTTAAACCAAACTCGAAGAAGGTGCGATAAGGCATATGACATGGCACACAAGGCAATACAAGGGTAGGATTCTACCATTCACGCTCTAGGACCGGTGGTAACGCATAGCAGCTACTACCACCCACCTCGAAACATACTCCCATAATCAAATCGAGGGATGGCCACCATATCAATCACAAAGTCATAATATGGAATCGAAAAAATACGCCCGATGGGAGGTGCGACCTCACTTGGCCTAGTATAGCTCCCGTTTTAACCACATCAAGCCAACACGGGGGAGTCAGGGTTACATAAATACCTCATACATAATCATTTGTCAAACCATCCTACTTAATTCTGGAATATCCATCACGTACACATTTGTTAAAGTGGTTTCAGTATTGGCAGAGAGTATGACAATATCCAATCCCGATCTCTTTAACAACCAAACACTTATTTTGCCCCGGATAGTTCTTTTAAATTTCCAAAACCGTTTCATGATTCATACCAAAATATCATATTTTCAAAACCATATCACTTTCAGAATCTTATTTACTTTCAAAATCTTATCCACTTTCGAAACATATCACCTTTGAAATCATATTTTCAAGTCATCGTATTTACTTAAAATATGTCATTTCACTAGAAAATATCATTTGAAATCCTAACTTAGATTATAACATCATTTTACCATATCTCCTTTTAAATCGAGGATTTAAATATAACATTTCTACTTTATACAGTTTGGAATTTAGAAATAGTTTGGATAATTTAAAAATAGTTTTAAAAATAGCTAAAATAGTTTAAAATATCTTTTTTTAAATGGTTAAAATACTTCAAATATAGTTTAAATGGTTTTTAGTAGTTTAAAATAGATTAAAATAGTCTAATCATTTTAAAATACTTTAAATACTTTAAAATTATTTAAATTATTTTAAAATAGTTTAAATGGTTTTTAATCGTTTAAAATAGATTAAAATAGTCCAAATGGTTTAAATATGAATTAAAAAGGTTAATATAGTTTAAATAATTTAAAATAGATTAAAATAGTTTAAATAATTTAAAAATAGATTGAAATTGTTTACACCAGATTAAAATTATTTAAAACAGGTTAAAATAGTTTAAATTAATTCAATATTTTACATTAAAATAATTAATTTGGAATTAATATCAAAATTAAGCCATTTCTTCATTTCAACACATCTGGACCATGTCCAGCTTTCAACTCAGCTGACTAAAATTGGTCTTTCAATCCCGATTCTCAATTAAAATCATTTAATCATTACCAATTTTAAATTCATGTTTGAATTATCAATTTAAACCGCTTCAAACTAAATAGATTTCAAAGTGGTATTCAAACATTTCCATAACTCAATTTCGATGAATTTCATTTATGCTTCAAAAATTCAGCTTTGAAATTTCCATTTTAATTCTTTAAACAATTCATTAAATCAATTCCAATTTCCACATTTAACGCTTGGATTTCAAAAATAATTTAGTTTATATAGATTAAATTCTATTTCAAAATATTATTTAAATGAATTCTAAATTTAGTGATAAAAAGAACCATTTAATTAAACCAATATGGTATCCGTATATAATTTTATACCCTTTGGTCAAGTGATACGGATATATATCATTTTAACCTACAATAATTTAAAATTTACAGGTATATATCATTTCAACCCGCTATCCCAAATTTAGTTTCAAATCCATGAAATCGTTTGAGTCTATCATTTCAACCCCAAACGATTTCTCCCTAATCTAATAGATCGTTCGGGTGTGTGTCATTTCAACCCATAGGGAACTTGGAGTGTTATAACAATATAAAATTATAACATCCAGTCATCCAAAATAAACAATCAAACATCCATCACAGTCACCATTCAAACCAATTAATAAACAATAACAAGTGATTGATTATCGATAACAGGTATTAACTGACAATTTAGAATTTAATAATAAATTAATGGCGATAATATTCAATAAAAGTTAGATTTAGCTAGAATGAAAATTTAAATACCCAAATATCAACCAATCAATTTTTAATCACATCATAAATTCAGTTAACTAACATAAGTTGATCTAGTAGTTTTGAGTGGGTCAAAACACTCACGTTTGATTTCAAATCGATTTGAAATCAAAAACAAGGCCCAAAATCTAACAGTCTCAGAATTTATTTGAACTAGTTCTTAAATGACCAAAATGTCGATACGATCGCAGCGTAGAAAACTACGCGTGTATTCAATCTCGTATGAAAAAGTTATTAACATTAGAAGTTATACGGTAGAAAATATAAAACAAATAAAAACATTAAATTAGACACGTTAGCAATACGCGTCTTTGTTGCTGAACCCTAGCTCTACAGAGAAATCGTGATCAAACACAAATGACATAGTCGCCACGCCGAGTTCGCGCCGCCACCTAGGCTAGTCGTGACCACGTCCACCCTCACCAGAGAAGCCGCCGACCTCATCTCAGGCTCTCCCATGCCTCGCGACCCCGCCAGACCCACCGAGTGACACCCCAAAGCAGCCGCCGCCGTTGATTATTAAAACCCTAATCGAATTTTGCAGCCCGATCCAACCATTATATCTCCAAACGAACACCGCCGATGCACTCCACTCGTCCCCCTCCACCCAATGTTACCCACGATTTGACGATCCGTCGATGATCATCAACCACTCAACGGATGGCCAAGATTAAACCATCTAATTCAGGACACACAAAGACCTAAATCAAAAAACAAACTGCAGATCTTGCTTGCGCTCGTCGAGATCTTCGAATTGGTATGTAAAATGATAGGGTTTATAGGAGTTTGATTTTGAAATTTAATTTGAAATTGGAATAGGATTTTGAAATTGGAATATGTTTATGCCATTAGAAGGAGGAGATAGTCAGGTAGAATTGTACGTATTGTAATCGGAAATAGAAAGTTTACCGGGTTTGGAAAACAAGACTATTTATATGTACAAGGCCCGAAAAGAAAGAAAGAACAACATATTGAATTAATTTGAACGACAATAACTACTCGAAAAGCTCGTTTCGCTTCCGAAACGAAAGCATGTCATCCCATGTATCAAAATAGATTTTTTTTGATATTTTTAAACTCAGTGGAATTGGTTTCAAGTATTACTTCCACTGTATGAAGAAGTTAGCTTTTAAAATCATCATATCTCAATTGAATTCAATTAAATTTATTTCTATGCGTTTCAAGTCCGTACGATCAAACGACAAGTCCGATCGCCAGGAAACTTGAAACCTTACAATAATTCACTGTTACGAATCCGATGAAACTAGTTTCATTAAAATCCGAGATAGTTGCCTAACTGGCTATTTTCACGTTAAATAAATAAATTATTATTAAATTGAGTAAATCACGTTTTAATTTCAAATTTAATAGCTAACAATTTTTATCATTTTTGATTATTTAGACATTTACAATAATTTGAAACAAATTTACATATCAATTCAGTGTTAAATATTACACTAATTACAATGTTCAGTTTCAACTATAAATAAAATCCAATCAATTATATTTTTAATTACAATAAATTGATTTAATTTAATTTTAATCTTTTTATCCTATCAATCATTACTCTAAGGGCATAGTTAACATTGGTTTATATCTTATTACACTACTACTCTGCAATTATCATCTTAATTTACATTAACATAATATTTAATTACATTTAATTGCAATTGATTTTCAATTTAATTCAACAGATTAAATAAATATGTAACAAATAACAATTGTCACCTTTTGCTTAATTTAATCACATTTATAATTTTATTATCTACAATCAATGTTCTAACTATTTACACAACACTAATTTTGTCCAATTACAATTAATTACATATTATTTCACAAATTAATAAAACATTAAATCTATTTCCATGCTTACGATTTATAACCAATTATAACCTTTCAATCATTCCAATAAATTGGGTTTGCAATAAAATAATTATCAGTTGCCTTAAATTAAAATTACCAACATTACATTCTAGTTATTTCCCATTGTTAAATCTTAAACTTTTTATTTTTCACAACATTAAATTCCAAATCTGTTTAATTAATAAATTTAATTACCGAAATTTACAAGCCGATACATAAATTAAGGCATGGTTGTGATGAAAAAAGTGAATGGTCACTTTGGCTACAAGAAGAGATATTGAAAATGAGAAGTATAAAATAATAATAAACATTTAACAGTGGATGAGAAGCATGATTTCTATTCCAAAATATATTTTCATATAGAAAATTACCTTACATGGGATTTATTTCTTTATGCTTAAGGTATTTGATTTGAAAATTGTAGACTGTAATTGGTTGCAAAAAGAAACCAATAGCCCATATGAGTTGGATAAATGGAGCTTTAAATTTTGTACACTATTATAGTAGTGGTGAAAATAGTGGGAGCACGTTATATAACACTTCTTAGTAGTCGCATCAAGTTACAAGAATTATTTTCATAAAACGTACCAAACATTATTTGTGAAACGATAATTGTTTTTCTGCGTTGACTGAAAAATAGATATAATTATGTTTCAGTATGAGTATTCATTATAAAATAAAACTATAATAGTGGTATTGTTTTTATAACCAGAGTGATGCATTGGAAATACAAAAGGATCTGAAATCATTTGCAATTTTTTTGAAATTATGGACTAACCTATAACCTTATGAAATAATTATTTGATCATATGATACTAGTGAATCATAATCTAATATACCAAAACGGTTCCTCGTACTTCGTTAAATTCACTAGTGACTTATCAAGGGCATGAAAAGAGTAATTAATACACATGAAGTATGTAAATGGTAAGCTCATGAAATATAAAATGGAAGTAAGTAATGTACGTGCGAAAGGAAATAAAATGATTAGATTTGATTGGGTGGTGAGAATATTGGAAAGAATTCCAAATATATTTAAAAACGAACAAAGATTGGATCTAAAAAGTCACTCCTCCCAATGATATAAAATGATGTATTGATAAATAGTAATCAGACATCATTGAATAAAGTACGATTGTTAACGAGCGAAGTTGATTTAGCTTCTTTCTAAAGGTCATGTACTTAAGAGTAGTGCATAAAATTAGAAGTAATTTCATCTAAAATATAGTTTACAAAATCATACAAGATAATGATTTATAAGAAACTCTATCATATTCTAGATTATAGAGTCGACAGTTGTGTGAATCAAGAGACTATACGTAATATATGTTCAGGAAGAATCTTGTGTGGAGTACATAAAAGGACTTTTGAATCGATCAATGTTGATTGACCCATTTACTTTTTGAACATAAGCTACATAAACTAAACCATATCGGTTTTAATGCATATATAAGACGATTCATTAAATGATTGTGGATATATGTTCTATTGTGTAAGAGACAATTATTGTTTCAAGAAACACCAACTTCATGGCGGAAACATTTCTTTTAAAAAATGATTGGTAATAAAATGGATTTCGATATGATCTTGAGATAAAACATTTTATGGGAATGAAATGAAATTAAGAAAACTGAAATAAACACAACGTATTAGATTATCTAATAAATATTCTCGCACATAAATGATGAACGATGAGTTTCTTGTCAACGTCGAAATTAGATATTCTCGGTCGTCAATAAAACCATCAAGAGTATTTACTCTACCATATGTATGATGCAAAAATAAAAAATAGATTTTTGGTATATTATCAAAATATGATTTTGATAGTTGTACCCAAAGATATACGATCCATCGACCGTAAAAGTGTCTTTAGAGAGAGAGACCGATGAGGTTGGAAATTAGTGAGCAACATTGATAAGAGTAATATTGTAAATTTCAATTGTTGAAATTAGCGTAATAGATTCATCATTTAACATGCTTAAATTAATTCAAATTTTGCTAAAAAAAATATCACCTGGCATGACTTCGAATTTTGATACATATGTGTTGAAATAGAAATTTCTAAAAAATGGTTTAGAATAGACTATATGCACATTACAACTTAAGTGTCTCGAAGTCGACGGCAACAATATTAACTTCGTGAGTTCCAAATATGATCCAAGAACAATACAAAAACATCGTTCGCTAAGCATCAGAGTTAAGCAAATATTTTGATAATATTAAATGGTTTGATTCCAATTAAAATGCAGAGGCAACCTGTGTTTATAAGTAAGAACTATAAAGGTGTTATATTACTCTAAAAGTTAAACAACAAACTTATGATTACTAATGATGTAATCAAGTTAAAATCATTATAGTTTGGTTATTTAATACTCGAAATTAGGTTCACAAATGATATCTTTTGTCAACGACATAAAAGGATGTTGGTAATGTCCCAAATGATATGCATAGACACCATATTAGAATGTTTAATATGGAATGTGTAAGATGGATACCTTATGCATTAAACATAGGAATCATCATACATGTTATCTATAATATCATAATTTGATTATGTATGTGATACGTAAAGGAAATAAAAAATCTAAATCACGATTACTAAATGGTAGTTAAGAGTATTCTCGAGAATCTATGAAATACTAGAGAATTGTTTGTAGAAAGAGTGAACTCCTTATGAAGGAGTATTCAGACTCGAATTCCATAAGTGATATCAAGTATAATACGTCAACATTAAATTCATGTTCAAACCTTAATTAAGGAGCTTTAAGTTGGAAATATTCCAAATGAAAAGCCGTGGCTGATTCAACGAAAAGGCAAAGCACATCACTTAAAATAGCGCCATAATAAAAGCAATGTGTAAATATAAATGCAAAAATTTATAACTGGGCTCATTGTGAAAGGGTGATTCAAAGTGTTAAGAATACGACATTGTTGTTATACGATAACAGTGTAATGATAAGAGCTTACTAGAAGTCAAGAAACATATCTCAAATAGTTCCACATGATAATGGGAGTTTATCGTCATTGGACAGAGCTTTTTGACAGAGTAGATTTTCAAAATAACACTGTAGATCCATTCATGAAGAAACCTACTCGATCAGTTCCTATCAAATTAACCGATGGGATGGGATAAAGATACTATAATGGCCCCTATCAAATTAATCGAAGGGAAGGGATCAGTTTTTATTATATACTCGATAAAATGTGATATATTAATTATTTATCTAATTTAAGGATGCTTAGTAAAAAATGCGTATATAAATGCGTAATTACAATCGGTTGTAATCATGAGAAACTTATCACGACTATATAAATGTACCATTTCAGATATCCTAGTCGAGATGTATCAAGACCGAATGTCAACATATCTATTGAGGCTAAAGTATATAATGCTCTCTAAGTGTTGTTAGTGTATTACTCACGGCTGATGAGAGAACCAAAGGTAAAGTATTGATAGTTACTGGATAACTATGAAATGACTCAATAGTTTTCTATTGGTTAATATAACTAAGTTTAACCAAGAAAATCTAAGTGATCATGTTACACAGTTCTCTCGATTCAGGGATGCTGTTGAACTTCAGTGTGGAGACTTCACTTTGACTATAATTAAATCGTGACATGACGTCTATCGAATGACTATATTTGTGTCCGAGTTAAAGCTAGGAAGTGAAACACTATTCAATAAAGAATTCGTCTCCTCGGTAATATAAGGTTAGTATCATGGTTAACCATAGTCAAATCAAATTCAAATCTCTGGGCATAGTAGTTGAGTTAATAATAACCGTTGTTATTTAACTAAGGACTTTTTCCATGGAATATACAAGTTGAATGCGGTCCATATAGGAATTTTGACCAATACCAAATACCATAAGTTCTAATGTGATATAGTTTTGACGAAGGGAATTGGTATATATAATTGTCACTACTGGGAACCGTTTTACAATAGCAAATTAGATTTCAACGAAATTGCATCTACGTTAAATTCGGTCAAACTACTAAAGCACTAGCAAAAGTGACTTGTAAATGTTAATATTTGAATTGTTCGATGTTAATAACTGACTTAATTTACACCCATGAGTGGCACAATTGAAACATTGATACATTGAGATACCGCTTGATTTATTTAAATTATAGTTGTTATAAATTACTATTTTTTTTGAAATATTAATTATTGAATTTCTTTTGATTAAGTTAAATTAATATTTAATAAAGTGTGTATGTAGAAGTTATATACATACATACATATATACATACCGATATACGATATCGATAAATGTTTGAATTGGTTTTAACTATATGAATGTTAACTGGGTTTCGTAGTTTCAATGGCCCATCCATCCCTATGATTTGTTCGGCAATAAGTTTTCAAGAGAGGTGATTTTAAGTGCAAAATGAATTTTTGAATTAGGCTAAAGGAAGATGTAAACTAGGATATTTAGATCTCCACTTTTCCATCCTCTCTATTGCCTGTTTAAACGTTACTTACCCCTCACTTGTACCGGTCTTTTGGAGCCTCTTCTTTGTATATTTTAAGCCAAAAATACCAGGCCATCCCTTCCTTCTTTTGAAAGAAATTATATCAGATAAATCTAGCTTAAGGTGGGTGATTAATATCATTTTTTACATATTTTGGAAGCACTTAGATTTGATCTATACATAGAATCTGATTCAACATTCAAGGTCCTTTATTTAGGCAACAATTAGGTAATATATAATTATCCATTTATATGTTAATTTATATCATTATATGTAGGTGGATTAGAATTTCTGATATCGCGAATTTGTATATATGGTTGTTGTCAAACCCATATAATTATTTGTATATGATATTAAAGTATATAAAAAAATTATAATTTTGCATGCATTTGTTTTCGACCATGATGTTAAGTCAAAAAAGGTAATTATATTTTAAAACAATTTTGAACATAATTTGAATTTTAAATTAGTTTTATATTCATTATAATTTTATGTATAACTTGTTTAATAAATTATCTTGTACATATTCTTGTGAAATAATTTCTTTATATATATAAATATTAAACCAAATAATGAATATTAATACATTAAATTTTGATTATAATATAGTAATACATACACACATACATATATACATACGTGCGTACGTACATACATACATGCATACATATATGTATGTATGCATATTTGTGTGTGTGTCTATATACCATATAGTAAATTTAAATTTGTTTTGTTATTTTATATGATTTCCGTACGGAAATAAAAAACAAATAAAAATCCGCATAAAACCAAAAAAACTTTGGTCATTCAAAACATATCAGGGCGACAATAAAAAGAAACTGAATTTTGTCCTTTGTTTATTATGTATAAGTTTATATTTATATATTAGCATTTTATAAATTCTAATATATATTATTGTGTTACATGAATTTTTGAAATAAAAAATTATTTTTAATTCATATACATAAAATTAATCTACACATATTTAAATTTAAGTTTAAAATTTAAACAAAATATTTTTGAATCTAGAAATGATTTTAAATTTTGAATATTTTGTTAGCAATATTTAAATATTATATTTTGAATTGGTATTATGTTTGAAATATATTTATATTCAATTATCAAGCATATGTGTGTATATGTATATATACTTATCTGTATGTATAGTATATATTAAATGTTATTATACAAGTATGCTTTATTATATATCGGTTTCAAAACAATTTTAGATAATAAACAGCATAAAAAGGGCTAATGTGTCTGTTGCAGTCTAAATCCCCACATTTTGATACTGGAATGTTAAACTATATACATATTATATGTTGCATGCACACACATATATGTGTATTCGATTTACATGTACACATTATATATCACCTATATAAGTAAATAAAATATTTATATTAATTAATCAAAGTAATCATTTTATTTTAAATTTATTTATATTAGATATAAATTTATTTAGACTTCATTGGCTTAATAAGATCCAAAATGAATTATTTTTTTCTGAAATCATTAATTTAACCCGTTGTGTGGTGACCTATGTTTAACAATGGGTTCCCACTATAATGTCCTCAGTACATCACTAAGCTTATCATAATTAGTTTGTTCCCACCCTTCCGACCCCTCTCCCTAGTGAGCTTCTTCAAATCCCATATTCTCATTCGTGATCGACCTGAACAGAGGGTCACAAAATTTTATCTTCGTATAATCATGCTTTACCTTGGTCATTTTCTTTATTGTAGTAGCCTGCTCAAAAACCATGATCTAGGTTTCCCTCGTTAGCCAGGCCTAGTGGAGGTTGCTATCTATCACAAAGGCCTTCAGGTCTTAGATATTTGCACGACCACCTTCAACCACTTGATATATTCGCTCAACATCTTAAAGATAAAGATGGAAGAATCAATAGAAGCGCCCATGAAAGGAAAACTTAAGCAAAGAAAGGGAAAAAGATGAAAGAAAAGCGAATGAGAAAAGAAACTTACTGTGGATTCGAAACTATGCTTCCTTTGTTTGAGATTGACCTTATAAGGGACGAAGAAGTATTTTCACATCCTATCGAGGCCAACCTTGCTCATAATTCCCATAAAGATGATGCGCTTAGTATTTTCCTTGTAGTTGTTATGTGTCGATCGAATACCCAATTTCCTTCTGCAGTCAAAAGAGCACGTTGACTGGTTGAGTGGTCGGCTCAAGGTGATTGTGGTTCGAATAGAAAATATAGAGCCATATATAAACTGCTAGTGTTGGGAGTAAGCTAGCCGAGGGAAGTCCTAAAAAGAATTTAGGAAGGAGACAAAGTAGGGGTGGAGAGGTAGCATTAATCTGACTTAGTAGCATAGAGACCATGCGAAAAACCCAAGGGAGGATGGTCTAGTCAGTCGAAAGCTATAAGATACCTTACCATCCAGATAGAGCATCCATGATAGGCCAGGCTCTTGGCCTAGTTACCTTTCCCTCTGCTAGTATTGGATGTTTTGAAGCTATAGGCAAAAACCCACGTATGTCTAAAGGTTGCCGTCTGAAACATAAGCGGCCTAAGTTAAAGAAGTCCCAATCTTTTAAGCCTAGCAAGACCTGCGGACAATGCCCCAGAAGGTAAGCTAGACAACCTTCTTGATGGAATGCCTGGGCCGGGCATCCCATGAAGGTCGGCTCACGATTCAAAAAAAACTTCTTAGCTAAGTTGCAAGCCTTATGGCCCATATCTATTGTTTTACTTTTTACTTGAAGCTTAACGCTATCAATTTGATCCTAAAACCAAAGCCCAACACTAATAAGTTTTCTAAATATCATAGGCCATCAGAAAGTTTGTCAATGTCGATCGATCACCACTGACATGTCAATGATGGTTGATCGATGTCCATAAGATGATTTGAAAAGCATGGATTCAAGCCAAGCAATGACACAAAATCAAAAATTCAAAAGCAATGCTTCAAACAACGAACAAAAAACAAACTACAAAAACCCCTTTTTCATAGCAAGGATCGACATTCGTTCAAAAGCGTGGAAGAACCAAAGAGAAGATGCGGAAGTTTGCTATTTTGCAAAGAAGAGAATGAAAGCTTTGGAAGTTTTTTGCAATTTTTGGAGATTTTAATGGTATAACCCTTTTCAAGATTTGTGAAAAATGAAGATGAAGGAGAAGGGTGTCTTTATATACCTACCCCCTCTATAACATCCATTAGATTTGAAAGGCCATCAGATTCAGCTATCTAGGTATTATCGATCATGTTGTCTGTAACACATGTTAGGAATGTGACCTCTTCCACCTCATTTGGAAAGGTAGCATTTCAACCAATGGTATAGCGCTATGTATGGCATACATTAAATGCATGGTAGAAGAGCCAATCGGTACAATATTTGTGGTTCGAAAAGCTTACCCCAACTCACAGGGATGGGCTTGGAAGGAAAAATGTTGCTCGAATTTCCCACAAGTATGATTAGCTAGCTAGCACATCAAAGCTCCCCCAAATCTAGGCCAGCTACTACTCAATTAGGCCTAGTTCAGGCTAGCCCACTTTCAACCATGCTCCGTCTCAGCAAATCCAACAAGCGAGTCACATATAGGCTGACCTGGATACTTATGCTTGGCTCGGGTTGACACGAGTCAACATAGCCATCTCCTATTAGTTAACCCATCTCAAAGTAACCTATGTGTGGCCTTGCTCTCGTAGGCTGCCTACGAACGGTCCTAAGCATACCATTATGTCACTATATCTTGGCCCTTTCCTTCATGCTCCAACCTTGACATTTTTAGCTTTGTTCTTAGTAAACTTCGACAACAACTAATCGACTATCACTGTGCAAGATCCTTTTCTTCAGCCTTTCCACCTTGAGAAGTATGCTGGATGCAGAAAAGTACAACCTAATACGACTTTGTAAAATCTACTGCAGCTTGTTGCCAAATAAATACTAACTGTGATGACCCACAAATCCATACACCTTGAATCAACAATAAACCACACATGTCTTAGCCAAAAAACATAGACTGACAGAAAGTCCTGAGAAAGAAAAGAAGAGAGAATATGAGAAGAGAGGAATGAGAGAAGAGAGAACCAAACAGAACAATACAAAGTCTCACATCGCAGTGGAATAACATATAATATCATATTAATGATCTTTATAAAACAAAAACTGTAAAATACATACATCAATCAGAGTTCAACAATCAATCAATTGTTATCAGCCTGGACAGTTATAATAGCACGTCCTTACAATTGCTGATAACATACAACAACAAAGCAGCAGATAATTAACAGAAACGTGTATACGAAAACAAAGATCTCCAACTCGCATGCTGAAGCTCCAAAAGCACTAAATCTGAACCTGTAAATATACTCGGTCTGACCCGAGCACTGAAAGGGAAGAACGCCCGGATCAGTCTGGTAAACCAACGTGAGAAACACACCCAACTGAATTTATTAAATTACCAAACTTTCCTTTCAAGACAAAAGTTCCTCGTAAGACACGACCACACATAAACACGAACATGTTTTTACCTTACGGTAACTAAAACATTTCATATCCAACCCTCTTATATTAAAATAGTGTCCAATGATCAAATAATATTAATCATAGCCGAAACTGTTACATTGACTAAATTCCAGCTTATAGACCAAAATGGGTAATACAATCAAAATGGAAGGCACGTAATAGAGTTTGGATTTTCGTACAAATGACCAGGTGAATGGACTACCTATCCGATAGGTACACCTCCAGATGGATGTATCGAGGCACAGAACATCTTCCCTCTACCAACACAAGACCGACCTACCACTATAACAAGGTAGTACTAAATATGTCAACCTTCGATCGTTGCCGACCTTTTCCGAGGGCCCCCATAGCCTACATACCATATTAATTTACATTTCGAATGTCGTAGTGGGAAGAAATATATCTAAAAGGGAAAGACCATATCCTAATTAGGAATGACCCACTTAGTCTTACCGCATCTAAACTTGTTTCCATCATTTCCGGTTGATGAGGCATGAGGTAACGATTACCTTTCACATATTACATATAAATTTGAATGCCACATTTCCATTTCCGTTGACTATTAATTTCCTTCCACTAAAATAAAACCCTTGAGCTTGTACGCCTCAAGGAGAGTGTTAAGCTAAGAGAAGTTTCCTTCTTCGCCACCACTAATTTACGTTTGTAAAAACCAATGTACGTAATCCTAGAAATTCAATGTTAGCCACTCATCCATACAAGTTGTCCAGGAACAGAACAAACCGAAGGTACTTTCTTACCACACCCTGTCGAGAAATCCCTAGGATTAGTAGCGAGTAGTCCTTGCATCGGATATTTCATAACGAAGAGACCACTTCTACTATATGTATATTGGGATTTTAACCCCAAACGATCAACAAGCAGTCCTCCGCTATGAAAATCCTAAAAATCAATATCATCAATAACCTGCATAATCGAATGCATATACGTTGGTCCGAAGTGGTTTTTAGATAAACCTGATCCTAGTATCTTCGCACCAGTCAACGAAAAAGCGTTTCTAAACCTCACACAAAAACTAAGTCTCGTAGACTTATCACGTCTCCAACTTTCAACTTGCTATCCTTCAGCCAAGAATGAAGCTAGGTAGATTGGAGTAATACACCGCACTATACGAATCAACATCCTCAACACAAACGATAATCAAGCCTACACAGATGGCTCCATACTAAGTGTATAATTAAATAGTTCCCACATCAAGTTAAGGAACTAAAATGGCCAAATTCGATAGTTTGTTATTTAACTATCAAAGCAACAAACAAATATCTAACACTACAAGCAATCACTGGACCCTTTTAATTAATATTTTATCGATTAAATCACTTTCCATATATTCACTTCAAATTTTCTTTAAAAAGGTATATTCTCAAAACAATTTCAATATTTCTATATTGGAAAACATTTCCATATACTTATTTAATAATAAGTAATTCACAAATCAATTTATATTCAACTCTTATAAAATATTACATATACTTAAATCATGATTAAGTATATATTTATTCTTTAAGGAAAACATTCTCTTAAACATATTTATTTTGGTCAAAATGAATGTTGCGTAAAACATCGTTACGACAACCCAAAATCATTAGTATAGGGATTCGATAATTATATATATAAATCCCATATACTATACGAAACGTCTCCTTTTAAAAATCATTTACTATAACAACAACGTTATAGTCCATGCTTCCCTTATGTCTCAAAAACGTCTATTTCAACAATGAATGTTGAAATATATGTATTCGACGCTCACACGTTTTAAAACATCTTCAAACCATTTAACTCCATTTAATAAATCACCTTTCAAAACATTTATTTAACTTAAAGGATTATTCACTGTCCAAAATCATGAATATAATTCCCTAACCAAATTCGTTACTTCTATACATTTAATTTAAAGGATTATCCACTATCCAAAATCGTGAATAAAATTCCTTTAATTAACTTCCACATTTAACTTAACAAAATAAGTTGATTTTGGATTTATAAAACAATCTTTATAATTCACATTTCTATTTTATAAAAACTTCCATTTATAAAATTCCATTATCAACCAATTTCACTCTCATTTACATTTTAAATCCGATCATAAGTCAATTTACTTATAAATCTCTTATTTACAAATTCATTCTTTTTAGAACTTCATCAATTCATAAATATTATTTACTTGTAAGATCCATTTGTCACTTCATTTTAACACTTATAAAACTCCTCTATAATTCCATCACTTTTTATTTATAAAATATCAATTTTATAAATCTTATATATAAACCATTTATAATAAGTCAAAAATCCCAATTGAACTTATTTTATAAAATAGTTAACTCCATATTTCAAAAATCACATTTTTGGTATATTTCATAAAGTTACATTTTGGTTACATTTAGATAAAAAAAATTTAATAATTTACAAATCATTATTGACACTTATATAACTCTGAAAATCATACTTAAGCATATTTCACAAAATTCATAATTTTTATAAGATAAAAATTATAACTTATATTTGTTTGAAATAAATTCATTTTCTTAACAATTCAAAAATTAATAAAACATCCATTTTCAGAATCACTTTGAAACCCCTTTTATATTTGAAATCATCATTTTAATATTTAAAATTTCCAAAAATAGGCCAATGCTGCAACAACACTAAATGCACCAATCACGTCAATCGAATAATCATATATCACATGATAACAGCATATATATATCAATATATGTAAATAAAAATCAACACTGGTGAGAAATCTAGTTTGGTCCCTCCAACCTGTCACCGGCAACAAATATACATATGAGAAAATATGTACAATATCCGCTTCGAGGCAGATGCGCATACAAAGGATCTTCCGCTTATACACGGGAATGTATATGGTCTCATCTGCTCCAATAAGCAGGAATATATCCAAGTACCAATCAATGTATATATATAATATTTCATATATCATCCAAATAATCATCAATCAGCATAAAATAAATTTATTCTCACTTATATAAAAATATAAGCTAGTCGGAAAGAGTGAGTTGTACTCACTTTGGTTCCAACAGCAGTTTCAGCATTTTATTCCAAATAAAATCAAAAAGGCATTTAAATATACTCAAAATTTTCACTAGCTCCAATCAACACCAAACAAGCTTTAAATCTAGCGCTCATCAATATGATCCCAATGCAATTTGTTTCATCAATTTTCAACCTCGTATGAAGAAGATATGGCATTTTAAAGTTTATATGAATTTATATAATAATTAATTTATAAATTTTATTTTTATTTTTATATTTTAACCTACTCTCATCTCAACCATTCGATTTCGCCTCAAACAATCCGGGCCACGTTTTCATTTCCTTCCTCATCGTCTTCATCATGCGAACGAAAGCCATCATACTTTCAATCAAGCTCATGACGCTCCACCACTCGAGCCACCAGATGACGATCAAAGGCCAACGATCGACGCGCCTCCACGAGCTCCACCTTTGGCATGAATAACATGAAGCTCGGCTACGTCCTTGCCTTGACAAACGCATATGAACGCGGCACCTTCAAGAACCAATTGCGGCCAATCCATCGCCTCATTCTCGATCTTGACCATTGAAATTGAAGATCTCTCTGTGTTCTACAACTTTGTAGTTGGTCATTTTTCGTGAAAGTGAATGGATCAAGAGAGATCGGAGGGGAAAGATTTGAGCATTTTCATCCATTCAAATGTTAATGGCGGCTGTAACTCTAGGGCTAGGGTTTTGAGTGAAAAAATAAATTACGAAGTCTTTTTGTAGAAAATTTCACGACACTATTCATCCAAAAAAATTTCGAACTTCAAACAAAGTGTGCCACCAGGCATTTATAATGTTTTACCCCTACTTCGAACACGATGGAATATATATCGGGAGCCAATTCGACCGTATTTGGAAGATAGGTTTTCGAATCGAATTATTTTAATTAAAATTTACATAAACAAATTTCTACACGTTTTAGCTTCGTACGACCAAACCACAAATTCGATTGACACGAAATTTGAAATCCTATAATAATATAAAGTTATAGATCCAATGAAAGTAGTTTCGTCGAAATCCAAGACCGTATCAAAAATGACTATTTTTACACATCAATTAAATATTAAAATATTCAATTTCCATAAATTAACTTCTAATTCAATTTTAAAAGTTCTCCAACGACATTCTAATTCAAATAGAATTTATTTCATCTTTATAAATCATTTTCATTCACATTAAATCCAAATTTCATTTATTTACATAATTTCAAATATTAAATTAATAATTTAATTATCCAAATAAATCACTATGTTCGAAATATAAGTTATTCGGTTTATAAAATTAACTTGTAAATACTTAAAATCAATTAAATATCCGAATTTTGAATGACTAAAATTCTAGATTATCTCATTCTCCCCTACTTAAAAAGAATTTCATCATCGAAATTACTAAGTAAGAAAAAGCCGTAAATTCCATTAACTTTTCAAAACAACTCATTCAAACTAGATTTCAAATTCATTTAAACCTTTTAAATTTTCCAAAATCATTTAGTTAAATTTCTTATAAAAAATCTTCTTAAGTTTTCGAATCTATTCATAGTTATCTTCGCAAAACCAACTAATATCATTTCAAATTATTACTAAAAAACAAAAAAATTCTAATTTTCTCAACAAAATTCTAATGCCTTAAATTTTCAAAAATTTCGCCATAGCCTCCTTTGCGCGATTCTATCCAAAAAAATCACAATATATATATATATGTCACAGATATACATCTCATCTTCGAGGATGAGGCATCTCGTAGGGAAAAAAATAAAATTACGATATGAAATTCGAGATATGTACCTCATATATTATTAGCGAGCATATATTGCTAATATAGCGTGAAAGTGAGCTTTTGACGCGAAGCATATACCATCTGCACCTACTAAACCCTCAACCACCAAATGAGAACACATACATGGAAAGTAATATCAATATACAACATATACCAATATAATAACTACATATGCCAATATAGTAATGCAATCAAAAACAACAGGTGTTAGGAAATCAATTCTATGGTTTCGATGATAATAATTATATAATGGAAATCAAATATACATATATATCTATATTTACAGGTACTTGATAAAGTAACATCACCAAAGAGACAAAAACAGGACTTAAAAGAAGTATTAAAAGACTTCAAGTCGGTAGAAGTGGAAGAGGGATGACACAGACACAGATAAAGCAACATGCACACATTCAGATGTCTGGGTACACTAGCCAAACGTCTGATTGATTCCTTTGGTTTGAGACTCAGAAAGAATTAGACGTCTGGCTAATAAACTCAGACGTCTGAAAAGCATCCAGATATAAAATATATATAAAAGCCAGACATCTGGTTAATAAACACAGATATCTGAAATACAACCAAATACAAAAAATATATGAAGACTAGACGTCTGATTTTGAACTCGGCTGTGTAAATTCAAAGAACAACTATCACATCCGAAAGGACACATTCGCTTCACTTCAATGCAACTCTTCATCACCATGAGAAGCGACCTTAGAGCGCTTACTAACAGTTGCAACTACACAAAGGATCTCTCCACCACTATAAATAGAATCGGGAATTCAAGAAAAGATTTTACCTTACTTACTTACGCTCTTAACTCTTATACTCTGATTTATACCTGATCTCGAAGCAATCAAAATACCTGCAGTTAACTCTTCCATGTATATATATTGGAAGCAATTGTACTTAAAAGTCAACATCCGTGCTATTGAACACATTCTTGACAAAGAAACTCTGCTATTGTAAACCTGTTCCTCCGTGTCAAGAGAGGGTTAGTTGAAAGGAAATTCCGAAGAGGAGCTTCGAGACTGGACGTAGGACGGAGGTCCGAACCAGTATAAAATCCTGGTGTGATTATTTTAATTTACTTTGCTACTATCATCTATCAAGTTATGTTATATAGTTAGTTGTTTATACTTGCATATATATCTTATACGGTCCACTCATATAGACTTTCAACGGGTTCATCCATCAAACAACTATCATCCGATTATCATCCAACAAACCAATCTTTATCCAATAAATCCATAATCAAATCATTATACTTTCACTTCTCATTAATATTCATCGAATTGATTTTTCAGTTTGATCACATTTGATTCATTAACATTGAATTTTACTAATGTTCATTTATTCATATTCAATTAGTTTACATTCACAAATTTACATTCAAGTTAGTTCACTTCCAAATAAAATCAAATTCAATTGTTTTTAGGTTCACTTAAATTCAATTATTTAGCTTTCAATTTCAACGATTCAATTTCATTAACTCTTAATGAATTTTTATTAAGTCAACTAACGCCCATCTAACAACCAATGCATATCCAACATAACCAAATTTATTCAATTTACACTCAAATATTCATATTGTAACATCCCACCTTTCTTTATGTTTTAAGCAGACACACGCGTCGACCAACAATACAAAGAGGTAGATTGTTATTAGGGTAAATAAGAAAAAGAGGAAGAAATAAAATAAATACATAATCTCGTAGCAGAATGACAAAATATAATAATCAAATAACAGTTCATGAAGCTGTTTTACCAGTAAATTTAATTATACTTATGCAATACAAAATCATAGTTACAGACAACAAGAATAAATAAATAAATAAATGCAGTGGAACAACATGACGCGGTGGAATAAATAATATAGTAATAGTATTACAAATCTTCGTCTTCATCCTCCAGAGATAAGGTCTTCAAACCTGAAATGCTCAGGCTGACCCGAGCGAATTGAAAGGACAAAACACTCGAATCAAAACTAAAAGATCTTATTTAAGTTAAACCAATGATAAATAAATATGAGTGTAACTGGTGTCGAAGATGTTTACGGGGTTTGACATCTCCTATCCAGTGTCTAACGTGAGTGCAATAACTTAAGAGATGTTCGGGATTCACATCTCCTAAGGATCCGTTAAACTATCTACTATGTAGTACAATACGCTATTATAATAGTGTCTACAGTAAAGTAAAGTATTAAAATAGTGTTAAGGCGTTACCCATATCCCCCTTAACACACTTTTATATATTCCCGTAGTCAGTACGGTACCGTAATTCCTCAATAAACTGAAGCGCTATCAAAGGGCACTCCATAGGTATGGTATAAAACAAACTCGTAGAAGGCGCGTTAGGACTTGTGAACACATCACACGAGGAAATGTCAGGGTAGATATACCATTTGCAGAGCCGGACTAGTGGTAACGAATAGCAGCTACTACCGTCCACCTTGAAACACACTTCCAAATCAAAATCGAAGGGTGGCCACCAAACAATCACAAAATCAGAATATAATATCGAAGAAGTATGTCCGATAGGAGGAATGTCCTCACTTGGTCCGACGTAGCTCCTAAATTTAGTCACATCAAAGCTGACTCATGGGAGTCAAGGTCACGTCATACCTCATACAGTAATCATTCGCCAAACCATCCTACTTCATTTCTGAAATCTCCACCACGCACACAGTTGTTAAAGAAGTTTTGGCAGAGAGTATGACAATATCCGATCTCGGTCTCTTTAACAGCCAAACGCTTATTATACACCGGATGGTTCTTTTACATTTCAAAAGTTAATTCACAAATTTATACCAAAATATCATATTCTCAAAACCATAATACTTACAAAATCTTATTCACCTTCAAATCATGTTCACCTCTAAATCATAATTTCTTCCAAAACCCATATTTCCAAAATAGATTAAATCATTACTTCAAAATCATCATATTTAATTAAATATAACATTTAAATTCCAAATTGGGTCATTTCATCATTTTTGCCTTTAAACTAATGAATTTGAAATAAAGCACTTCCCTTTTTACTTAGTTTAAAAATTTAGAAAATAGTTTAAATAGTAATAAATAGTTATAAATAGATTTGAAATAGATTAAATATAATTAAAACAGATTAAATAGGTTTAAAATAGATTAATTACATTTAATATGAGTTAAATGGTTTAACTAGTTTTAAAAATAAATTTAATGGTTTTAAAATAGGTTAAATTGATATAATATAGTTAATATGGGTTAAAGTAGTGTATGAATTCGGGAAATCATAAATTTAGAATCTTAAACATAAAATAATTTAAAACAGTTAATATTTGAAAACATGAATTTATAATTTATATCAATTTAATATTATTTATTTCCTTCCAACAAATTCAGACCATTTCAATTTCTCAAAGTCAATTTCGGATTAGAAAAATTACAATTCTCAATAAATCATTCAATTCAATATCACTTTCAAACCATGCTTAAAATGTCACTTTAAATTATTCCAATTACGACACATTTCAAAAGTCATATTTTCTAACAACTCAAATAACGCGGTTCTAGCGAATTTCACTTATATTTCAAATTCGATTTTTAAAACTTCAATTTCATTTCTTAAAACCATTCCTTGAAACCAAATTCGCATTTAACATAAAACTTAATTTTTCAATAATACTTCCATTTATATAAATCAAATTCTCATTTAATTAAAATTAAAAATTTAAGGAATCTAAAATCATTTAATTTAACCAATCCGGTGTTCGTATATAATTCTCTACCGTAGGTCAAGTGATACTGATATTTATCATTTCAATCCGCAATTTAATACTTTACGGTTATATATCATTTCAAACCGCAATCCCGAATTAATAATAAAATCAACTTGCAGTTTATACAAATATAAAACAGAACATTCATTCACCAAATTGAACAATTAAGCATTCATCACAAACATCATCCAATTTAACCAATAAACATCAATATATAACTGATAATCAATACATGTATCAAATTGACACTTTAAAATTCAATATTAAATTAAACGATAATTAAATGCAATAAGGTCTATTTGAATCAGAATAATAATTTAGCACACCAAACAGCAATCGATAAATTTCTAATCACTTTATAAATTTAATTTAACAAACATAAGAAATTTTAGAAGTTGTGAGTGGGTTAAAACACTCACATTTAATTTAAATTGAATTTAAATCCAATTTAAACCTAAAATTCAAATAGTCTCAGAATTCGTCCAAAGCAATGTCAGAATGTCCGAAATTTAAATACGATCCCAATGCAAGAAACCGCGCGTGAAACGGACCTCGTATGTACAAGTTATGCAAATTAGAACGTATGGAAATGAAAATTAAAATCAAAATGAAATAAGACAAGACAACTCACCCCAACCTAAACACGTCAGCATGCGGCCCCATCATCCTTTCACGCAAGTTAACCTAGTTGAACCAAAACCCTAACATGCACTAGAAGCCACCGCTGCCGCCACCTGCACGAATTTCTACGTACCTGGACCACCTCCTAGTCAACCACCGACCTCCCCCATGGCCAACGACACCATAGCGACCATCCTATCATCAACGTTCACGCCGAACGTTGCATGTAACCACATCCACCGCCAATACGAATCAAACCCTAATGAATTCTAGTCGTCGATCAAGCCGTTGAACCAACAAACAAACTGCACCGCCGACTCCACTTGGCTCTCTCTCCATAACGGTACCGTCGATTTGAGGATCCACAAAGTCAATCATGATGAAACAAACGACCATGACTTGTTCTTCAATTTCTAAATGAACAGTGGTTCAAATTGGAAAACGAATTACAGATCTGAGATGCGCTCGTTGAGAACTTTGAATCAATATATAATCGATATTGTTTGAGGAGATTTTATTTTGGAGTTGAATTAGAAACTGAATTAGAAATGGATAATTTAGGGTTTTGGTTTGTCTTCCATAGGAATGAGGAGTTGGGAAGAAGATGTACGTACACACAAATGAACATAAGAAATTTATAACGAGGTATTTATAGGCAAGGCTGAAAATGGAAGAATGGACAAGATTTGATTGACCGTTATCAATTCGAAAAGCTCATTTTGCCTCCGGAATGAAAATTGGTCAACCCATATATCAAAATAGATGTTTTCAAAAAATTTAAAATTAATGGAACTAGTTTACATCCCGAATTCCATCGTATATATAATTTATGAAAATTAACTTATTTCAAATTGATTCCAATTGATTTCAATTTAATTGACTTCTAGGCGTTTCAAGCCCATACGATCAAACGACAAGCCCGATCATTACGAAACTTGAAATCCTATAATAATTCACTGTTACGGATCCGATGAAACTTGTTTCGTCGAAATCCGATTCAGTGGCCAAAATAGCTATTTTCCAGTTAATTAATTAAATCACCTTTTTCAATTCTGATTCTATAATCGACAAATTTTATCAATTTTGATTACTTAGACATTTGCAACAATTTAAAACAAATTTCCATGTTAATTCCATGTTAATTATTTCACTAATTCTCATGTTCACTCTCAATTCAATAATTTCAGCAATTTCGCATTAAATTTCAATAACTCCATTTAATTGACTTTTCATCCTATTATTCAATCTGTTATTGTCAAATGGATAAAATTAACATTGGTTTATGATTTATTACATTAATATTCTCAAATTTCATCCTAATTTCCATTTATGAAATTTTTAAATATTTAATTTCCTTTGTTTGCAATTAATCCAATTATTACAAATTGAATCCCTGCTATTTATAATTAATTTCAATTAAACAGATATGATTCAATTCCAATGTTTTTATCGCGTCTATTATCTAAAGCCAGATGTCACAATTACGTAACTAGCGCTGATTTACTTCCATTTCTATGAATCATATATTATCTCATTAATTGATTCAACGTTCACACTTATTTTCTTATATTCAGATTTATAACTAAGTATAACAATTTGCATTAGTTCATTATTAGAGTTTCATTTCAATTGTTAATAATTAGTTCTAAATACCATTATTACATTTCATTTTAGCATTCATTTCATTATTAAATTACAAAGTTTTTATTTCTTCCAAATTTATTTACCAAGATCTTAATAAATGAACAAATTTAATTATTGAAAATTTATGGGTCGTTACACTCTCCTCCACTCAAAACTTTTCGTCCCCATAAAGGAAAAGAAGGGAAAAGAAAGAACTAAGTAAACAATACATCTTATTCAAAAATATTAACTTTATAAACAAACAAATTTACAAAATTAATTAATTTAAATAAAAGATACCAATTCATTACCATTAAATCTTTTTATATTCAAACTAATAAAGTTTGGAAAACATTTTTCAAAAAATTTCTAAGTCCAAAATTTACGAATTTTTTTTGGCGGAGTCTCCTTTGTACGAAGAGGCTCGGGAGAAAATATAATATCAAATATAACAATGTATATCACAATATCTCAAAATAATATATCCCAACAATGGAAAAAACAATATAAAAACACTATAAAACTGTGATTCGAGAACGTACCTATTTATTGGGCAATTAGCGCTTATTTTTATGAAACCAAGAGTAGTACAATTGCTTCCTTAACCTGTATTTCACTTATACAATCCCAAAACGAGTTAATAATTATATAAATGGAATATTTAAAGTTTTTTTCAACCACAAAAAACAAATCAATATAAACAACAATCATTTGCAACCAACATACTTCATCATATGAATCAAATACAAATCAACTATCCATCCATGTCAACCAAAACAAATAGTTTGTTTGGGCTTAGACACTTTTAAATTGCATAAAATGACAAATAAACTACCAAGTGCACCATTTACTCAATAGTCTTAGATGAAATTAAATAGATTATTCATACATACAGACAATTAGAAGTACCCTTGCCCAAACAACCCATAAACAAAAAAAAACAATAAATTCTAACATTAGTTAAGTTTATTCTTGTAAAATTTCTTTCACAACATTTGCTGTTTATCTTTTTTTTCATTCAGTGATTTCTTTCTTTAATTTTACACTTACTTCTTACAAAATTTAATTCCCATTCATCCATTCAGTGTTTATTTATTTTATTTGCATTTATACTTACATAAATTCATTTTTATTTATTCATATCATGTAAATTTACATGATATCTAATTCTTACATAATTTTTTTTCTCTCCATCTAATTGATTATAGAATCAATGAATTCATCATTCAAGATTACATACATTTTTATTGCAGTTTAGTTTACATTTATAAATTTATATACTTCACTTCAATTGGATATTAAAATTCATTATTATATAAGTTTATACTTAGGTTTCTCACTTTTGATTTACATTAACTTATATTTAAGGTCCTTTACTTACAATATTCAACCTTCAAACATTTATTTAAGTTATAAGCATTTATTTGTAGTATTCAGGTTCAATTCAACTATTTAACATATGAATTCAATAATTTAAATTTTAGAATTATTTACTTACCATACTTACTTACTATTACATTTTATATAGTACATTTAAATTATAAATTTAGTTATAACAACTATGACATCAAATGCTTATTTATAAAAGAAATTCATTGTACACTTTCATTACATAAGTCTGACTTGTAAAATTCCCAATACGTTTTCTTATTAAACATTACAACTTTTAATGTTGGGTAAGTTATATATGCTTTAAGAATGTAATTGAAAGTTACACAAGTTTATCTTATTTCGTTTAATTAATTTAATATTCAATAATCATATCCTTTTATTTATAAGTTATAATTTCTTATATATTTTGGTTATAATTTAACATTTAATTTCTTATTTTCAGCTTTAGAAGTTCTAATTATTATATAGATAAAAAAATTATTCCATTAAAATAATTGAAATCTCTAATTTATAGAAATTTAAGAACTAAATCCCGGGTTCCATTTCAAATCATTTAAAATAATATATATAACTATCTCTTTATATTTATCTATCAAATCATCTTTCAAAAATTAAAATTAAGGTTTATTTGTCAGACAATTGTGTAGTTACCACTACGACAGTCTTCCCACTTTGAAACTCGAAAAAGAATGTCGATGATGCGTGCACTCATCACCGAAATAATTTTCCAACGACGGAGGGGAGTACAGAACTTGTTTTTCCAAAACTTCTTTAAAGCAATTCTTTCAAATTTTGTTTGAAATGTTTATATCATAAAATACTTCTTATAATATTATTAATATATTCCAAAATCATTCAAAAGAAATTTTCAACATCCCGGTACTTAAAATCTAAATTCCCAATTTTATTTTATTTTATTTTCAAATCTTATTTCCAACCAATATTTATAAATTTCACTACCCAACGACCAACATATTACAACCAAATATATATCATTTATAAAAATGTTATTTTATATACAAAATATAAAATAGGCAAAATTAGTTCATTCACCAATATTTCAAAACAAATATTGTGTCGGTCTGTCCTATTAAGTGTTTAGAAATCTCTATCGATGTCATAATGTCCTATGCACTAACCAGAATTTATAACTACAAAACGGAACAAACTAACACAATATAAAAACCTTTTCTAACACTAACAAATACGCTCTCTCATATATATAGTCTCAGCGACTCATCATAGGGTATTACTACCTTATTTAATATGAGTCAGACCCAATAAAGTTAAGGTTATCGCTAACCAAAGATCTGATACCAACTGTAACATCCGGCCATTTTGTACATTTTAAGCAGAACACGCATCGACTCAAACCATAAAAAGAGGTAGATTGTTATTGGGGTAAATAAGGAAAAGAGGAAGAAATAAAACAAATACAGAATCTCACAGCGGAATGACAAAATATAATAATCAAATAACAGTTTATGAAGCCGTTTTACCAATAAATTTGATTATACTTATACAATACAGAATCAGAGTTACAGACAACAAGAATAAATAAATAAATAAATGCAGCGGAACAACATGATCCGGTGGAATAAGTAATACAGTAATAGTATTACAAATCTTCATATTCGTCCTCTAGAGATAAGGTCTTCAAATCTCGAAATGCTCAGGCTGACCCGAGCGAATTGAAAAAACAAAACACTCGAGTCAGAACTAAAAGATCTTATGTAAGTTAAATCAACGATAAATAATTATGAGTGTAAACGGCGTCGGAGATGTTTACGGGGTTTGACATCTCATATCCAGTGTCCAATGTGAGTGCAATAATTTAAAAGATGTTCGGAATTCACATCTCCCAAGGATCCGTTAAACTATCTACTATGTAATACAATACGCTATTATAATAGTGCATACAGTAAAGTAAAGTATTGAAATAGCGTTAAGGCGTTACTCGTATCCCCCTTAACACACTTTTATATATTCGCATAGTCTATACAGTACCGTAATTCCTCCGTAAACTAGAGGGTTATCAGAGGGCACTCAATAGGTATGGTACAAAACAAACTCGTAGAAGTCGCGCTAGGGCATGTGAACACTATACACGAGGAAATTCCAGGGTAGATATACCATTTGCAAATCCGGACTGGTGGTAAAGCAAAGCAGCTACTACTGCCTACCTTAAAACACACTCCCAAATCAAAATCGAAGGGTGGCCACCAAACAATCACAAAATCAGAATATAATATCGAAGAAGTGTGTCCGATAGGAGGAATGACCTCACTTAGTTCCGCGTAGCTCCTGATTTTAGTCACATCAAAGCTGACTCACGGGAGTCGGGGTCACGTCATACCTCATACAGAAATCGTTCGACAAACCATCCTACTTCATTTTTGGAATCTCCACCGCGTACACAGTTGTAAAAGTGGTTTTCGGTATTGGCAGAGAGTATAACAATATCCGATCTCGGTCTTTTTAACAACCAAACGCTTATTACACACCGTATGGTTTTTTTACATTTCAAAGTAATTCACAAATTTATATCAAAATATCATATTCTCAAAACTGTAATACTTTCAAAATCATATTCACCTTCAAATCATGTTCACCTCGAAATCATAATTTCTTTCAAAACCCATATTTCCAAAATAGGTTAAATCATTTCTTTAAAATCATCATATTTATTTAAATATAACATTGAAATCCCAACTTGGGTCATTTCGTCATTTCATCTATTTTGCATTTAAACTAATGAATTTGAAATAAAACACTTCCCTTTTTACTTAGTGTGAAAATTTAGAAATAGTTTAAATAGTAATAAATAGATATAGATAGACTTAAAATAGATTAAATAGAGTTAAAATAGATTAAATAGGTTTAAAATAGATTAATTACATTTAATATGAGTTAAATGGTTTAATTAGTTTTAAAAATAAATTAATGGTTTTAAAATAGGTTAAATTGATATAATATAGTTAATATAGGTTAAAGTAGGGTATAAATTTTGAAAACCATAAATTTAGAATGTTAAACATAAAATAATTTAAAATGGTTTATATTTGAAAACATGAATTTATAATTTATATCAATTTAATAATATTTATTTCCTTTGAACGAATTCAGACCATTTCAATTTCTCAAACTCAATTTCAGATTAAAAAAATTCCAATTCTCAATAAATCATTCAATTTAATATCACTTTCAAACCATGCTCAAAATATCACTTTAAATTATTCCAATTCCGATACATTTCAAAAGTCATATTTTTCAACAACTCAAATAACGCTATTCTGACGAATTTCACTTATATCTCAAATTCGACTTATAAAATTTCAATTTCATTCCATAAAACTATTCCTTGAAACCAAATTGGCATTTAACGTAAAACTTGAGTTTTCAATAATACTTCCATTTATATAAATCCAATTTTATTTCAAAATCTCATTTAATTAAATTTGAAAGTTTAAGGATTTTAAAATAATTTAATTTAACCAATCCAGTGTCCGTATATAATTCTTTACCCTAGGGTCAAGTGATACAGATATTTATCATTTCAATACGCAATTTAATATTTTACGGTTATATATTATTTCAAACCGCAATCCCAAATTAATAATAAAATCCATAACGAACTTGCAGTTTATACTGATATAAAACAAAGCATTCATTCATCAAATTCAACAATTAAGCATTCATCACAAACATCATCCAATTTAATCCATAAACATCAATATAAAACTGATAATCCATACATGTATTTAATTGACAATTTAAAATTCAATATTAAATTAAATGATAATAAAGTGCAAAAAGGTCTATTTGAATCAGAACAACAACTGAACACACCAAATAGCAATCAATAAATTGCTAATCACTTTATAAATTTAATTTAACAAACATAAGAAATTTTAGAAGTTGTGAGTGGGTTAAAACACTTATTTTTGAATTTAAATTGAATTTAAATCCAATTTAAAACCAAAATTCAAATAGTCTCAAAATTCGTCCAAACCAGTGTCAGCATGTCCAAAATTTAAATATGATCCCAACGCAAGAAACGCGCATGAAACGAACCTCGTATGTACAAGTTATGCAAATTAGAACGTTTAAAAATTAAAATCAAAATAAAATAAGACAAGACAACTTACCCCAAACTAAACATGTCAGCATGCGGCCTCATCATCCTTTCACGCGAGTTAACCTAGTTGAACCAAAACCCTAACACGCACTGGAAGTCGTCGCCGCCGCCACCTATACGAAGTCGCAAGTGCCTGGATCACCTCCCGGTCGACCACCGACCTCCCCCAAGGTCAAGGATACCTTAGTGACCATCCCATCATCAACGTTCACGCCGAACGATGCATGAACCCATAGCCGTCGCCAATATGTATCAAACCCTAATGATTTCTAGCCGTTGAACCAACAAACAAACTGCACCGCCGACTCCACTGGACTCTCTCTCCACAACGGTATCGACTATTTGACGATCCATCGAAGTCCATCACGACGAAACGAACGACCGTGACATGTTCTTCAATTTCTAAAAGAACAGTGGTGTAAATTGGAAAGCGAACTACAGATCTGAGATGTGCTCGTCGAGAGCTTCAAATCGATATACAATCGATATTGTTTGAGGAGATTTGATTTTGGAGTTGAATTTGAATTTGAATTTGAAATGGTAATTTAAGGTTTTGGTTTGTCTGCCATTGGAATGAAGAGTTGAGAAGGAGATGTACGTATAGACAAATGAACATAAGAAATAGGCTAGGGTTTATAACGACGTATTTATAGGCAGGGCTGAAAATTGAAGAACGGACAAGATTTGATGGACCGATATCGACTCGAAAAGCTCGTTTTGTCTGCGGAACGAAAATTGGTCAACCCATATTCAAAATAGATGTTTTCAAAAAAAATCAAATCAATGGAACTGGTTTAAAGCCCAAATTCCATCATACATAGAGTTATGAAAATCAACTTATTTCAAATTGATTTCAATTTAATCGATTTCTAGGCGTTTCAAGTCCGTACGATCAAAGGACAAGCCCGATCATTACAAAACTTGAAATCGTATAATAATTCACTGTTAGGATTCGATAAAACTGGTTTCGTCGAAATTAGAGTCGGTGGCCAAAATGGTTATTTTCTAGTTAATTAAATAAATAAATTATTAATTAATTAAATCACCTTTTTCAATTCTGATTCTGTAATTGAAAAATTTTATCAATTTTGATTACGTAGACATTTGTAACAATTTAAAACAAAATTCCATGTTAATTCCATGTTAACTATTTCACAAATTCTCATGTTTACTCTCAGTTCAATAATTTCAGTAATTTCACATTAAATTTCAATAATTCCATTTATTGGCTTTTCATCCTATTATTCAATCTCTTATTGTCAAATGGGTTAAATTAACATTGGTTCATGATTTATTACATAAATATTCTCAAATTTCATCCTAATTTCCATTTATGAAATTTTTAAATATTTATTTTCCTTTGTTTGTATTTAATCCAATTATTACAAATTGAATCCCAGTTATTTATAATTAATTTCAATTAAACAGATATGATTCAATTCCAATCTTTTTATTAAGTCTATTATCTATAGCTAAAAGTTACAATTACGCAACTAACACTGATTTACTTCCATTTCTATTAATAATATATTATCTCACTAATTGATTCAACATTCACACTTGTTTTCTTATATTCAAATTTATAACTAAGTATAACAGTTTGCATTAGTTCATTATTGAAGTTTCATTTCAGTTGTTAATAGTTAGTACCATTATTACATTTCATTTTAGCATTCATTTTATTATTAAATTACAAAGTTTTATTTCTTCCAAATTTATATACCAAAATCCTATTAAATTAACAAATTTAATTATTGAAAATTTATGGGTGGTTACACATATTTACTTTTTATACATTCAATTTGGTTTAACACTATTAATTCCAATTAGTTTAATATCTAATTGACTTTCATTCAACTATTCAATTTCAAATTTCATTAGCTTTTAATGACTTAACACTAACATCCATTAATCCATATCAATTCATTTACATTCGATTGGTTGACATTCAATTCATATTTCATTTATTAATTTATTTCATTAGTCTAATTCAATTCATTCATTCAATTGCTAATTCGTTTAACAACTAAAGTTGAATTTCATTATATAACCCAAGTTTACATTCATATTCTTTACTTCACTTTATTAATACATTGTTATTGTCAATCCCAACTTCATTCATCATCACTTAAGTTAAATTTCTTTCTAAACATCATTTGTTTAACTTAACTTAAATTACATTTCTAAGGTCATTTTATTTAACTTTTACTTAAGTCAATTTTCTTATCACTATTCAAATTTATATTTTGTTTTTTTAAACAAAATTGTTTAACCATTTTAACAATTTGTTTTACTTACTTTTTCCCATTTTAATAGTTATACAACCTTTTTATTTATAATTCCATGAACATCTACCTAAGTTCACGTCCTTTCGCTAAACTCATTTTACTTAAAATTTATCAATTTGAACTTTGATTTTAAATTCAAATTTGTTTATCAAAAAAACTTTAATTTTCAATTTACTAAGGGTAGCAAATCCATCACACAGAAACTCGAAAATGATATTGATGATGCTACAGTGATTATCCTTATTATTTTCCAACAACAGTAGTGAATTCAGTGCTTTATATTCTTTTAAAATTCCTTTTTATTAATTATAAATCACATTTATAAATTCCTACTTATATTATTTCACCATTTCACTTTACTTACATAAGATTCATTTCAAATTTATTTATCTTATTTAGATTTATAATAGTATAACCTCTTTAAATTTGGAAAATAACTGTCAAAATAAATGGGATTTAAATTCTTAAATTCTTAGTTTAAATTCATTTTTATTTATAACTCATATTTATAAATATGCTTATGTAGGTTCATTTCTTATATATATGATTATTTCATGATTGTAAATCATATTAATTATAATTCCATACTTTATAATTCATTTGCTTATATAATTTATTATTTTACAATTATTGTTTTTATTTAGATTATTCAAACAACTTATATTAACTTATATATATTTACATTTTCAAACAACGAAACAATCAATTTATGTACACCATAATAATTTCTGAAAAATTATTTCCTTTATATATAAAATATAATCGAGGTAAAATTATTTCATTTACCCAATTTAAAAATAATACTATGTCGACTTGCCTCGTTTAAGAGTTTAGTAATCCCTATCGATAACATGGCGTCCTACGCACCGACCAGAATTCACAAACAGCTCAAGGGATAAGCAAACACAATATAAAACATTTTATATCACTAAAAAATATGCGCTAATATATATATATATATATATATATATAGACACACGCTCAAACACAATCTAGGGGGCTACTGATCCTATTTATACTGAGAACACATCAAAGCCTACGAATATACAAATTCTAAGCTTCGATACCAATTGTGACGACCCGCAAACCCATACCATTTGATTCGACAATAAACCACACATGTCCAACCCAAAAAGCTCAGACTGATAGAAAGTCATGAGAAAGAAAAGAAGAGAGAAGAAAAGAAGAGAAGAAAGAGAGATGAGAGAACCAAACAGAACAATACAGAGTCTCACATCGCAGCGGAATAACATATAATATCATATCAATGATCTTTACAAAACAAAAACTGTATATACATATATCAGTCGAAGTTCAACAATCAATCACTACTTATCAGCCTTGACAGTTATAATAACTTGTCCTTACAATTGCTGATAAGATACAACAACTAAGAAGTAGATAATAAATAGATACGTGTATACGAAAATGAAGATCTCCAGCTCGCCTGTTGAACTCCAAAAGCACCAAATCTGAACCTGTAAATATACTCGGTCTGACCCGAGCATTGAAAGGGAAGAATGCCCGGATCAGTCTCTGTAACGACCCGTATTTTTACGGATCGAAACATTGTTAAACTATATGCTTTAAGTCGTTGATGTAGTTAAGTCGTTTAGAGTATGAGTCGACCAAAGTTTAAGTCGTGAAGGAGCTTAAATCATGTGTAGGTTAACTCGTGTGGTGCTTAAGCCGTGGGTAGCTTAGGTCGTGTGAATGCTAGGTCGAGTGGAGCGACTTATGGGAGTCAACGACTTAGTGCTTAGGTCGTGTGGAAGTTAGCTCGTGTGAGCGACTTAAGGTATTGCCGAGTTAGTGGTTTGGGCCGACTTATAGGGATGACCGAGTTAAAAGTATTGACCGACCTAAGAAGGCTACGGCTTAAGGTATGGAGCGACATATATGTTTGCACGGGTTAGCGTGTTAGTGCTAGACCGAGTTAAGGTAGTGACCAACTCATAGGGTTAACGACTTAAGAAGACAGGCCGACTTATAGTAGTTAACGGGTTAGTGAGTGAACGACCTAAGGCTTAAATCGTTGGGTCGGCTGTGTGTTAATTCGTAGACGAGATAAGGCCTAGCTCGTGTGGTCCTGTGTGTAGTTAGGTCGAGGTAGCGCGTGTGTTAGGACAGTTATGCTGTTGAGTCGTTAGGGGCTTGAGTCGTTAGGTCGGCGCTTGGGCTTAAGTCGTGAGTCGTGCACCTCTGTTGAGTCGTAAGTTGTTAGGACGGCTTCTCAGTTAGGTCGTATGCCGCGTACCCAGTTAGGTCGCTAAGTCGTAGGTAGTTGAGTCGGTTGGGTCGGCAAGGGTTAAGTCGTGAGCTGTGAGCCGTGTTGAGCTGTGTTTGTGTTGAGTCGTGTTAAGGCATGAGCCGTTGAGTCGCATGAAGCATGAGTCGTTAGGCCGTGTTAGTTAGGTCGTTGGGTCGTATGGGGTTGCTAAGTCGTGAGTCGGCTGCAGTTAGGTCGTGGGCGACTCATGGGGACGACCGACTCAGGGGGATTTCTGCCTATAAATAGAAGGGGTTCGCCTCACTTTTTGGCACCGGATTTTTGAAGCGACGAAGTGCTGCCATTTTGAGAGCTCAACTACAACACTTCTTCTCTTCTTTTCTCCACTCTAATCTAGTGCTAACATCCATCCAAGATCGAAGATCAAGATCAAAGATTCAAGAGCCAAAGTCGAAGATCTTCATCCAACAAAGAGAGATTTCATCGTTTGAAGCGAGATTTTGGCGGATCAAGCTTAGTTCTTCACTGTCCAGATCTGAAGTTGTTATCTTTTGAGGTGTTTAGGTGATTCGGTGAGTGGTAGTTATCTCTCACGCGGACCCAAAGGAGTGTATTGGATCGGTGGCTTGTTTATGTGTTAAAGATAGAGATTTCTTGCATTTTCCTTAAGTCTGCATGTAGATCTATCATCTATGAAGTTTTGACACCTATTTTACTACATGTTAACTTATGCAAGTTTATTCATCAAGTTGTAGAGACATTTGCCTATTATTCATGCTTGTTAGATTTGGACACTTTAATTACCAAATTGCCATTTCCTTGTATAATTGTTTATTAAACCTTGTTGAATATTTGGTTGCTTGGATTAATGATTGTCTTGATTGATTGTTTAGAGTTAGTTGATTTATGGTTGGATCTAGACAAGTATGGTCGAAAATGATTCAAAAGCTAAGGGAGAAGCTAAGGGATGAGAAAAGCTGCTCGTGACATATGTAGCGGATGATGAAGCTCATATGGATGGATATGATGACGATGTTGTGATGGAGCTTTGCTTTGATGAGATGAGGCGAAGCATGATGTTATGTAGCCTTGGCATAATCCAGACGGGATCATTCCAAGCATATTGATAACTCGAGGGATGGTTCGAGTTGGTTGATAATGGATTGCTCGAGAAGTAGCTTGGGCTAGTATGAGAATAGTCGTCGAGGAGGATGACTAGGAGGCTTGGATTTCATGGTTGTTGAAGGTTCTAGTAAATTCAAAGCAAGAGTACATGGGATGCCCAAATGACTACAGGTAGGTGGTCGGGACACCCAAAAGACTACAGGTAGGTGGTCGAGTACTCTGGGCAGAGTAGGTAAGTCCTAGGCACGGGTCACGATGACGTGCGGAGTTTATCTAGAACCGGGGTTACCATTAGCCCTTGACAGGCGGTCATTCAACTAACGGTGAATTAAAAGCAATGATAACAGTGATAGCCAGAGTCATGGATGTTTGGTTGTATCATCATTCGGCCTCAAGAGCGGTGTTTTCTGGGTGCTTATCTGATCTTGGTTTAGGCCTTGGGGGTTTGTATTTGGAAAACATCGACCTTGACTCGAGTGATAATTACTTTATTTTAAATGTCTGCTTTGCTATGCTTGTTTAGGCTTAGTGGGTCTGGGGCCTATCACTGTAGAATGAGGTGGAGTGGGATGGTTGAGTTCCTATTCCTTTTATCCTTTATGCTCTTTTGGTATGTTTGATAGTTAATTTACTGCTCACTAAGACTGTTGTCTGACTCAAGGTTTTATGTTCAACTCTTATTACCTTGGGCCGTTCATCCATGTTGGGATGGGCAGACTAGGTAGCAGGTGACAGGTGCTGTTCTTGGCTACTAACGCTGTTGATGACGAAGACGAGCTGGAGGCTTTTGCATATTGTTTTCTTACTATATGTACTGGATGTTTTGTTGTTTGTTTGATACTCTGAGTGTTATGTAGTGAGGCTTGATGTATTGACTATTCGGATTATTGTATAAAACTATTATGAGTTGATATGATGAGACTTCTGTTCTTTAGAGCTTCACTATGTATACTTTCTATTGTATTTTATCCATGCGCTGTGAGTAATACGATAGAGTTTCTGTTTTATCTTACCCTGACTATCGTCCATGGCCGCCTGGCACACCTTTCAGTGCAACATTCTCTTGTTTAAGTGCGGGAGTCATGGGCGGTCGTCACATTTGGTATCAGAGCTTTGGTTAATCGATTTTAGCCAACGCTCGCTGACGTAACTACGTATGAGAGACGTAATTGTAATTTTAATGGATGATTACTATATATAATATAGTAGCTTAGAAGGATTTGAACTCCTTATGTAGTTGTTTCTCAAGGTGTTCTAAATCATTCCTTTTTGTAGATATTAAGGATGAGTCGAAGTGAGAGACAAGCTGCTAGGGAAAGCCGTGTTGTTGGGGGAGCTACTGACTATGCTGCAATGTTCAAAGCTATGATGGCTTCGATCATGAGAAGGATACCAACTTCAGGGCAGTCAGTAGATGTTCGAGTTCAAGTTCAAGCTCCAAAACCAGTGGATTTTGCTAAGTTGTGCAAAGACTATACTACTCTTGGAGGGAAGGTTTTCTTGGCAACAGAATCAACCATAGAAGTTCAGAGATGGATTGATGCTTGTAGAAGGATCTTTGGTGATTTGGGAATTGAGGATGCAACTAAGAGGAAGCTTTCATCAAGACAGCTTCAAGGGAGAGCTTCTGATTGGTGGAATTCTATCACCATTGATACTCCAAAAGAAGAGATCACTTGGGAGCAATTCCAAGTTAGATTTGAAGCTAAGTTCATTTCTACGGCTCAGAATCTGTTTTGTTTAAGAAATTTGTGGAGCTCAAGCAAGGTGGAAGATCAGTTCTTGAGTATGTTTCGGAGTTCGAAGCTTTGTCCAAGTATGCCAGATCGTATATTGAATCTCCCTACCAGAAGAACGAGAAGTTTGTGACAGGCTTGGACATTTATCTTGGGAGGCAGTTAGTGGATCATTTGGACGATCCATTTGAGAAGCTTGTGGAGAAAGCTCTCAGGCACAAGAGTTTGTTTCCTAAGGAAGGGTCTGTTGTTGTTGTGACCAAGGAAGAGTCCAAACCACAGCAGGGTGGAAACAAGAAGAGGAAGCAGCAACAGCAGAAGGGTAAAAATGGCCAGAAGAAGCCAAAGGGCGAAGTGACCTACTACAACTGCCAGCAGAAGGGCCATCTCTCCAAAGATTGTAGGAATCCCAAGGTACCGGGAAAGTGTTACAACTGTGATAAGCTGGGACATATCAAGAAGGACTGTCCAGAACCGAGGAAAGATAAGCAGATTGTGCAAGCTTATGCTTTGGGGGCTGTTCCATCATCTTTGAAAGCTCCTACTGCAGAAGAAAAGGGGAAGAGTGTGGTGGTTCAAGGTACTCTTTCCATTTGTGGTGTTCCAGTTAGAGTGTTGTTTGATACTGGAGCGTCGCATTCATTTGTTTGTAATGATCTGGTAGACCGGTTGGTTTTGGAACCAGATATTGTTGATAGACCATTGGTTGTGACTAATCCAGTAGGGGGTTCGTCATGTTTGTGTATGGTATGCCGTGGTCTAGTTGTATCGAGTCATGATTGCTCTTTTGTTTGTGATTGCTTTGTTCTGAATTTTGCGGGGTTCGGAATTATTTTGGGTATGGACTGGCTTAGGAAGTATGCGGCAAGGATTGATTGTGAGAGGCTGGAGGTGACAGTCGGGAATGTGGAAGGGCGAAAGGTTGTGATACGATGTAAGCATGAAGAAGGCGTCTTCATGAGCTTCATGTATTCGCTGGTTGTTCCACGGGATGGACTGTCATCGGTGCCTATTGTGAATGGATTTGAGGATGTCTTTGACGAGGTCAAAGGGTTACCGCCGCATAGGGAGATCGAGTTTCGTATCGATCTAGTTGAGGGGGCCAGACCTGTTGTGATGCCTCTTAGGCGGATGGCGCCTAGGGAACAGCAAGAGTTGAAGGTGCAAGTTGATGACCTTTTACGGAAAGGATTCATTCGGCGTAGTGTGTCCGAATGGGGTGCACCAGTTGTGTTCGCAACCAAAGCGGATGGATCGTTGAGGTTGTGTGTGGATTATCGTGAGCTGAATAAGGTGACTAAGAAGAACAAGTATCCATTGCCGAGAATAGATGACTTGTTTGATCAGCTTCATGAAGCTAAGGTGTTTTCTCAGATGGATTTGGCAACGGGATTTCACCAGTTGAGAGTGGCCAAGGATAGTGTGCCGAAGACTACTTTTAGGACACCATCCAGTTTTTATGAGTGGCTGGTAATGCCGTTTGGATTGACCAATGCACCAGCATATTTTATGGATCTTATGAATAGAGTGTTCAAAGATCAGTTGAACAAGTTCGTACTTGTGTTCGTGGATGATATTCTGATTTATTCCAGAACTGAGAAAGAGCACAAGACGCACTTGCGTATTGTTTTGGGAATCTTGCGGAAACATCAGATGAAGGCTAAGTTTTCGAAGTGTCACTTCTGGAAGAGTGAAGTGAGGTTCTTAGGCCATATTATCTCTGGAAATGGAATAGCGGTTGATCACGCGAAGGTGGCAGCAATCCAGGATTGGGTTAGACCTAAGAATGCATCTGATGTGAGAAGTTTTCTTGGATTAGCTGGATATTATCGTCAGTTTATCAAAGACTTTTCCAAGATAGCTGCACCATTGACAGGATTGACGAAAAAGAACCAAGTGTTCAGATGGGATGCTAAGTGTGAGCAAGCTTTCGGAATCCTGAAAGAGCGACTGACGAGTGCTCCTATTTTGACTATTCCAAGTGGGAATGATGAGATGGTGGTTTACACCAATGCATGTGGTACTGGACTTGGAGCAGTGCTAATGCAAAAGGATAAAGTTGTTGCGTAAGCAAGTCGACAACTGAAGCCGCATGAAAGGAATTACCCGACTCATGATTTGGAGTTAGCGGCGATTGTTTTTGCTCTGAAGATGTGGAGACATAACCTATTGGGAGTTCGATTTGAGTTGTTTACGGATCATAAGTCGTTGAAGTATCTTTTCTCCCAAAAGGATTTGAATCTTCGGCAGCAACGATGGCTAGAGTTTTTAGCATCATATGATTTTAGTATAGCCTATACTCCGGGAAAAGGTAACGCAGTGGCTGATGCGTTGAGTTGAAGACATGCAGGATTGGGAGCCATGTTTTTGGAATGGAAGAGTCTTGAGTATTTGGCTGGATTTGACTTCAGGCCTAGATGTGAATTGGAACCTGAGATGTTGGCAAACTTATCGATAAGACCTACTCTTATGGAGAGAATTGGCGAGAGCCAAAAGCGAGACGATAAGCTTGTCAAGATTATCCGCGATTTGGAATCTGGATTGAATCCAGAAAAGGATAAAGGATTTGAAGTCGATCAAGAGGGTTGGCTTCGGAAACAAGGACGACTAGTTGTTCCCGATATAGATGAATTGAGAGATGAAGTTCTGAAGGAAAGTCATCACTCGAAGTTGACAATTCATCCAGGTGGAAATAAGATGTATCGGGATATGAAGAGAACCTACTACTGGGAAGGTATGAAGAAGGATGTTGGAAATTTTATTTCCAAGTGTATGAACTGCCAGTTGGTAAAAGCCGAGCAGAAGAAGCCCAGTGGATTGCTTCAGCCATTAGAGGTTCCTACATGGAAGTGGGAGCAGATATCGATGGATTTTATCGATGGTCTACCTAGAACCAGGGCAGGGAATGAAGGGATTTGGGTCATCGTAGATCGTTTGACTAAGAGTGCAAGATTCATTCCTATTCGATCAACTCGGACTGCATCGAAGTTAGCTGAGTTGTATGTTAAGTGGATAGTTCGATTCCATGGTATTCCGAAGAGTATAGTGAGCGATCGAGACCCATTGTTCACTAGTGGTTTTTGGAAGAGCTTCCAAGAAGTTTTGGGAACCGAGTTGTGTTTGAGTACAGCTTATCATCCCCAAACAGATGGTCAGACCGAGAGAGTCAACCGAGTTTTGGAAGATCTCCTAAGGGCATGTGTTTTGGATTTCGGAGGATCATGGGAAGATCACCTTCATTTGGTGGAATTTGCGTATAATAACAGTTACCAGTCAAGTATTGGTATGGCACCGTATGAAGCATTGTATGGAAGGCCGTGTAACTCTCCGACATGTTGGTTGGAAACTGGAGAAAAGCTGATACTTGGGCCAGAAATGATTCTCAGACTACGGATTGTATAGAGATCATTCAGCGACGAATGAAGGCATCCCAAGATCATCAGAAAAGTTATGCCGATAAGCGTCGTAAGGATTTGGAATTCGACGTGGGTGATATGGTTTTTGTGAAGATTTCTCCTCTGAAGAATGTTATTCGATTCGGAAAGAAAGGAAAATTGACTCCGAGATTTGTTGGACCATTCCCGATTATCGAGCGAATTGGAAAGCTCGCTTATAGATTGGAGTTACCAGAAAAGATGGCGGGTGTGCACGATGTTTTTCATGTAACTTATCTACGGAAGTATGTGCATGACTCGAATACGGTGGTTTCTGTTGATAGCTGTGAAGATTTAGAGGTTGATCCAGTTGTTACGAGACCTCGTAAGGCGCTTCGTGTTGTTGAAACCGACACGAAACAGCTTAGGAGGAAGACGGTTACGTTGCTCAAGGTACAATGGAGTGATGATGTTAACGACTGTACGTGGGAGGAGGAAGAGGGGATGAAAGCAGCTCATCCTGAACTCTTCGAGGTATGGCCCTAAGGTGTCATGACATCTCACGAATTTGTAACTTGTTCTAGTCTTAGAATTCTGCATGCTAGGCTAGTAATTGGATGCATGGTTTGTTGATTGCTATGGATGATAGGCATGCGGAATAAATTTGGTTGCTCTTGTTTGTTTGGAATTTCGGGGGCGAAATTCCTAAGGGGGAGAGATTGTAACGACCCATATTTTTATGGATCGAAACATTGTTAAACTATATGCTTTAAGTCGTTGATGTTGTTAAGTCGTTTAGAGTATGAGTCGACCAAAGTTTAAGTCGTGAAGGAGCTTAAATCATGTGTAGGTTAACTCGTGTGGTGCTTAAGCCGTGGGTAGCTTAGGTCGTGTGAATGCTAGGTCGAGTGGAGCGACTTATGGGAGTCAACGACTTAGTGCTTAGGTCGTGTGGAAGTTAGCTCGTGTGAGCGACTTAAGGTGTTGCCGAGTTAGTGGTTTCGGCCGACTTATAGGGATGACCGAGTTAAAAGTATTGACCGACCTAAGAAGGCTACGGCTTAAGGTATGGAGCGACATATATGTTTGCACGGGTTAGCGTGTTAGTGCTAGACCGAGTTAAGGTAGTGACCGACTCATAGGGTTAACGACTTAAGAAGACAGGCCGACTTATAGTAGTTAACGGGTTAGTGAGTGAATGACCTAAGGCTTAAATCGTTGGGTCGGCTGTGTGTTAAGTCGTAGACGAGATAAGGCCTAGCTCGTGTGGTCCTGTGTGTAGTTAGGTCGAGGTAGCGCGTGTGTTAGGACAGTTATGCTGTTGAGTCGTTAGGGGCTTGAGTCGTTAGGTCGGCGCTTGGGCTTAAGTCGTGAGTCGTGCACCTCTGTTGAGTCGTAAGTTGTTAGGACGGCTTCTCAGTTAGGTCGTATGCCGCGTACCCAGTTAAGTCGCTAAGTCGTAGGTAGTTGAGTTGGTTGGGTCGGCAAGGGTTAAGTCGTGAGCTGTGAGCCGCGTTGAGCTGTGTTTGTGTTGAGTCGTGTTAAGGCATGAGCCGTTGAGTCACATGAAGCATGAGTCGTTAGGCCGTGTTAGTTAGGTCGTTGGGTCGTATGGGGTTGCTAAGTCGTGAGTCGGCTGCAGTTAGGTCGTGCGCGACTCATGGGGACGACCGACTCAGGGGGATTTCTGCCTATAAATAGAAGGGGTTCGCCTCACTTTTTGGCACCGGATTTTTGAAGCGACGAAGTGCTGCCATTTTGAGAGTTCGACTACAACACTTCTTCACTTCTTTTCTCCACTCTAATCTAGTGCTAACATCCATCCAAGATCGAAGATCAAGATCAAAGATTCAAAAGCCAAAGTCGAAGATCTTCATCCAACAAAGAGAGATTTCATCGTTTAAAGCGAGATTTTGGCGGATCAAGCTTAGTTCTTCGCTGTCCAGATCTGAAGTTGTTATCTTTTGAGGTGTTTAGGTGATTCGGTGAGTGGTAGTTATCTCTCACGCGGACCCAAAGGAGTGTATTGGATCGGTGGCTTGTTTATGTGTTAAAGATAGAGATTTCTTGCATTTTCCTTAAGTCTGCATGTAGATCTATCATCTATGAAGTTTTGACACCTATTTTACTACATGTTAACTTATGCAAGTTTATTCATCAAGTTGTAGTGACATTTGCCTATTATTCATGCTTGTTAGATTTGGACACTTTAATTACCAAATTGCCATTTCCTTGTATAATTGTTTATTAAACCTTGTTGAATATTTGGTTGCTTGGATTAATGATTGTCTTGATTGATTGTTTAGAGTTAGTTGATTTATGGTTGGATCTAGACAAGTATGGTCGAAAATTATTCAAAAGCTAAGGGAGAAGCTAAGGGATGAGAAAAGCTGCTCGTGGCATATGTAGCGGATGATGAAGCTCATATGGCTGGATATGGTGACGATGTTGTGATGGAGCTTTGCTTTGATGAGATGAGGCGAAGCATGATGTTATGTAGCCTTGGCATAATCCAGACGGGATCATTCCAAGCATGTTGATAACTCGAGGGATGGTTCGAGTTGGTTGATAATGGATTGCTGGAGAAGTACTTGGGCTAGTATGAGAATAGTCGTCGAGGAGGATGACTAGGAGGCTTGGATTTCATGGTTGTTGAAGGTTCTAGTAAATTCAAAGCAAGAGTAAATGGGATACCCAAACGACTACAGGTAGGTGGTCGGGACACCCAAAATACTACAGGTAGGTGGTCGAGTACTCTGGGCAGAGTAGGTAAGTCCTAGGCACGGGTCACGATGACGGGCGGAGTTTATCTAGAACCGGGGTTACCATTATCCCTTGACAGGCGGTCATTCAACTAACGGTGAATTAAAAGCAATGATAACAATGATAGCCAGAGTCATGGATGTTTGGTTGTATCATCATTCGGCCTCAAGAGCGGTGTTTTCTGGGTGCTTATCTGATCTTGGTTTAGGCCTTGGGGGTTTGTATTTGGAAAACATCGACCTTGACTCGAGTGATAATTACTTTATTTTAAATGTCTGCTTTGCTATGCTTGTTTAGGCTTAGTGGGTCTAGGGGCTATCACTGTAGAATGAGGTGGAGTGGGATGGTTGAGTTCCTATTCCTTTTATCCTTTATGCTCTTTTGGTATGTTTGATAGTTAATTTACTGCTCACTAAGACTGTTGTCTGACTTAAGGTTTTATGTTCAACTCTTATTACCTTGGGCCGTTCATCCATGTTGGGATGGGCAGACTAGATAGCAGGTGACAGGTGCTGTTCTTGGCTACCAACGCTGTTGATGACGAAGACGAACTGGAGGCTTTTGCATATTGTTTTCTTACTATATGTACTGGATGTTCCGCTGTTTGTTTGATACTCTGAGTGTTATGTAGTGAGGCTTGATGTATTGACTATTCAGATTATTGTATAAAACTATTATGAGTTGATATGATGAGACTTCTGTTCTTTAGAGCTTCACTATGTATACTTTCTATTGTATTTTATCCATGCGCTGTGATTAATACGATAGAGTTTCCGTTTTATCTTACCCTGACAATCGTCCATGGCCGCCTGGCACACCTTTCAGCGCAACATTCTCTTGTTTAAGTGCGGGAGTCATGGGCGGTCGTCACAGTCTCAGCGTGGGAGACACACTCAACTGAATTTATTAAATCACCAAACTTTCCTTTCAAAACAAAAGTATCTCGTAAGACGTGCCTACACATATACATGGACATGTTTTTACCTTACGATAACTAAAACATTTCATACCCAATCCTCTTATATTATATTGGTGTCTATTGCACAAATAATATTAATCACCGCTGAAAACATTGATTAAATTCCAACATATGACCCAAAAAGGGTAATACAATCAAAATGGCAGGCACGTAGCGAAGTTTGGAATCCTGTACAAGTGACTAGGTGAAGGGACTACCTTCCGATAGGTATACCTCTTAATGGATGTCCCGAGGCATAGAATATCTGCCCTCTACCAACACTAGACCGGCCTACCTCCGTAAATTTTTTGTACCAAATGTGTCATCCTCTGGTCGTTACCGACCTTTTTCGAGGGCCCTCATAGCATATAAACCACATTAATTTACATCTCGAACGTCATAACAGGAAGAAATTTATCTAGAACGGAATGATTATACCCTAATTAGGAATGACCCACTTAGCCTTGCCGCATCTAACCCTGTTTCGGTCATTTTGGTTGATGAGGCCTGAGGTAACGATTACCTTTCACATATCACATATCACTTTGAATGCCACGTTGGCATTTCTGTTGACTACTAACTGCCTTCCGCAAAAATACAACCCTTGAGCTCGTATGTCGCAAGGGGGTGTTAAGCTTAGAGAAGTTGTCTTCTCCGCCACCACTGACGTACGTTTGCAAAATCCAATGTACGTAATCTTGGAAATGCAATGTTAGACACTCGTCCATACAAGTTGTCCAGGAACAAGACAAACTGAAGGTACTTTCCTACCATATGTTGTCAGGAAATTCATAGGATTAGTAGCGAATAATCCTTGCATTGGATATTTCATAATGAAGAGACCACTGCTACTATATGTATATTAGGATTTTGACCCCAACCGATCAACAAGCAGTCCTCTGCTATGAAAATACTAAAAATTAGTATCATCAATAACCTCCACAATCGAACGCATATACATTGGTCCGAAGTGGTTTTTAGATAAATCTGATCCTGGTCTCTTCGCACCAATGAACGCAAAACCGTTTCTCAACTGCAAACAGAAACTAAGTCTAATAGAATTATCACGTCTCCAACTTTCAACTTGCTATCCTTCAGCCAAGAAGGAAGCTTAGTAGATTGGATTAATACTCCACACTACGCGATTCAACATCCTAAACACAAACGATATAACGACCCTGGCTCGACCTTCGAAAATCGACACCTAAATACATCTCCCGTATTTGAATGCCGCAGATTCAAACGTCAAACCCAGTTCGCCGGAGCTTATAACCATCAAGTAAACAACACATCGAAAACAGAAATGAATAATATATCATTGACATACAACATTCGATACAATATCCTGATACAATGAATATCACATAATCAGAATACAAGATAACAGCGGAAGAAATAACTCCAACATGATTTCCAAGAGAGAGTGAATCCACAAGCTGCAACTCTAATGCCAAAGCTCAAAAGACGGCAAATTCCAAATTGAAAGCTCGAACCATCGTCACGTTGTATTAAGCAAGGTCAGACATGAATGCGATCGCCAAAGGAATGATAGCACAAATGTAGTCTCCAAACGAATCCAAAGACTCCAGAGAATTCCAAACAGAAAGCTGAAGGCTATCGAATCTACGTCTATCCGTGTGGAAAATTGTGGGCACCTAGAGTTTAGAAAGGGAACAATAAACTCCAGGTCAGTCATGGGACTGGTGTGAGAAAACATAAATATTGTATCTTTAACAAAAGAATTTAAAATAAATCCGCAATGCTTTTTTAGGAAAATGAAACTACCATAAGTCCTCTCGCTACACACACAATGCAAGCGAACGCTTGGTGGAGATTTCTCCTTATGTCAATCAAAAAATGCTTGGTACGCGAAAAACATTTGATAATATTATTAGTGCATAGTGCAGAAAATATTCCGAAAGTATAATATTAATCTTAGCCAGCATAGACATTTCGAACTATGCCTACTATAGCTACCATCTAAACAGTGGTGACCACCATAAGTAAATGGTAGGTTATACAACTAAACCGTACAAGGCACGTATTGGATGATTGGACTTCCAATAATGGTCATACAAAGAAACTTCCTACATCGAATGGAACGCCTCTGGAGGGACGCCCCCGAGAACCTAACCGAATCTCTGCCAACACAATGCCAGATTACCTCTGTAACTAGGTAACTACTGACACGAGCATTGCATCCCTCGGTCATTAACGACCTTTATCCGAGGTACCACTACACCAACAACCACAAAGCAATAAGTTTGCAGCAATCGCATAGGTTAAATATCTGGGCTCCATACCATGATACCACCTTTTATCCAGAAGGAAATGGACATACCCTCAGGGGGCGCTACCACCAAATAACATTGCTGCAACGATTCCTATTTCAACCATTACCGAGTTGTGAGGTCCGATGAGGTCACGTCCACAAAGTCACGCTTTACACAAAAGCCATGCTTTGGTTAACAAATGATCAGCGGTACTTCGTATGCCACATTACCAAATTGGAAATGTATCACTAGTGACCATCAACTACATAACCTCTGAGCTCGTACGTCTTAGAGAAGGGTGTTAAGCTAAGATAATAAATTCTCCGCCACCAAACAGAAATGTATTTGATAGAAACCAACTTTACATCTCAAAGTGTAATGTCAGACACACATCCATACAAGTCAGTTCCTGGTTCGAACAGAACCGAAGGAACTTCACAAAGAAGCCCTTGCAATCTGGGTATTCACAATCCCGATAGGACTCCCCATCGCATACGGAGATCTGTGTACCGTAGCTACTCAGTGCAGAGTCATTCAACGGGTAATCCTTTCGTTTTCGAAAATACCCGGTCTTCACCACCGGTCTTAAAATGCAATCCATAACGTCGTACCATTATTCATTATGGGTTATATGACACAAAGTCCTCTTCCAGGTAAACTGAATAATGAGCGCTTAATTTAAAAGCATATGGATATTGGGATCTTAGTTAAGTCACAACCTATTACCCAAAACCTTTCTTTCAAATGGTTTAAATAATTTCCATTTCAAATCTTTAAACAAAAAGATTCACTTCACAAAGTTTACTAATCTTTCACAAAGATCAATTCGTGGCTTTCAATACTATTTACAATTCAAGTCTTTCATACAAAAGATACACCTTTAAGATCCTCCTAAATTCAAAAAAAATCAAAGTTCACTAATCTTTAACAAAGATTCATTCATAGCCTTTCAAAACAATTTCCCTTTCAACTTGGATTAACTCATTCAATTTTTAAATCAAAGACTCAATCCATAGCTTTCAAAATCATTTTCAAAGATTCATTCGTAACTTGGAAACCCTTTCCACAAAACTAGAAATTATTTCATTAATAGGAAAGCAATTATCGTTTGAAAACAATCCTTTTTATTTCGAAAAAGTCCGATCAAGTATATATAAGTTATATCTTTAACGTATATACTTGGGTTAAATTTAGATTCCCAAAATGATACTTTTACAATGGTTTAAAACCCATATAAATACGTTATATAACTTGTATAATCTTTTTAAACGATAATTTCTAAATAAACATATATATATATATATATATATATATACAACTTCAAAATCTTGAATTCAAATTCAAATCAAACTATTTAAATTTCAAAACTTTATCAAGTTATTCAAAATAATTTTCATCTTCAAACTCCTTTCAAAAGCTTTTCATATTAAACCCAATTCCGATTTCCAAACCATTTTTGGATTCAAAATTCAATTTCCAAAACCATTTTGAATAATATTAAACTCAAATATTTTTGTGACTTAACCGATTCCCTCGTGCAACCCATATTTGTGTGTGTATGGTGTAGTCCGGGGGTTTTACACAATAGTGCAACATCATCAATCATCATAATCCAAGTATAGCAATATCGATAAGAGGTATATTCCTATAACGCTTATCTTTGTTCACAGTTTCACAGATAAATAATATACATTCATCACATATAAATAAATTACATTCATCACAGCTCAAATCAAAATAATTCATATCACAAAGCATCACATATCAGGAATATCAAACAATTAAAAGCATTCAGTACAATTCAATCATCCATAAGTAAGATCAACTAATTATCTGATTAATTTAAATCAGATTAATTACTTATGAATAAACACTAATCTTGGTTAATTAATTATTAATTGATTACAAACCAAATTTATTATCCTTTAATCATTTACTAATTAATCTTAAATAATAAATTAATTAACCTTTAATTATTAACTAATCAACCTTAATTAATAATTTAATCATCCTTTAATCATTAAATAATTAACCTTAAATTATTCAATTAACCTTTAGATAATTATCCTTAAGTAATTACATTAATCAATTAATCCTTAATTAATTTCCATTTAATTAATTATCCTTAATTAATTTCAATAAGTGATCATCCCTAACCACTTTCATTAATTAATTATCCTTTAATTAATTATCCTCAAATTAATTACCTTAATTAATTAATCACTTAATTAATTATCCTTTAATCTTAAATTATAAATTGATTAACCTTTATTCAATTTAATTAATTAACCGTAATTAATCTTTAATTAAGTAATTATCCTTTAACCACCTTCATTAATCAATTCTTTAATTACTTAAGATTTAATCAATTAAAAGATAAACCATTTATCTTTATTATTTTAATTATCATTTGATCCTTATCTAATAATTCTTTGGAAATATATCATCATCAATACATTAGTTAACTTAAAATCTTTAAGTTAGAATAAGGATTATGAAACATTTCATTTTCTCAATTATTTACTCAATCACAAAAATTAAGTTTAAAATTTTAAAACCAAAAGTTATATAGATTAAAAACATTTTCAACTTAATAAATTTGAAATAGTTTATTTTTTAAAAACCTTTTCCTTTAAACAAATTCCAAAACTTAATTAAAAATTTATTATATAAAATAATTAAGTAAGAAAATGTTTGGCTTTCAAAACTTGTCTAATGTAAAAACTTAAAAACTACGATAATGTTAAACCCGAGGTAACTTCGAGTTAAAGACCAAAATCCCCGAGTCTTACTTCGAGCTTCACCCAATCCTCTTATGCTTCGAGATACTCACGCGAATTACTCGAGCATGAACCCGAGCAACTTCATCTTCCCAAATCCTTTAACTAAAACCAGATATACAGATACCCCGTGCATGTGTACTAACGCTTCGGTCACCTCCGACCAACATCGCCGTTACCTTCTCATCACCGACGACCTCCTCCACATGCATCGCGACCACCCAGGTTTGACGAACTCGACCGGAACTTAAAATTTAACAATCGAGCAACTCATAAACACAAACTGGTCGACAAAAACTCTACGCCATGCAACCTTCGGCCATCTGGATCGCCGACCCCTAGTCTAGAGCCTTGCCTCAACCACGAACCTATTCCCCTCGGTGCGATCCACTCTAGTCCACCGACGATGATGCCGTGATCAAATCTTCGATAGTAACTAAATTCCGGGCTTAAACCCAAGTTCAAATTCGCCCAAACTCCTCATCAATCTACAAATCAAGCAATCATTTTTCTAATGCTCAGTAAACCGCAAACTACCGTCAACATCGGCCCCGAGCTTCAATTCGTCATTGATCAACAGTAGTTGAGGATGATATGATTTCTGTTTAACTCGGGATATCACGATAATTACAAACTTTAAAATCTTGAAATCACTATCAAAATTCATAGTTTTCTAGTACAAAACCGATTATAAAATCAAATCATAATTTTGTGGATATTGATTTTATGATTTGAACAATTTTTCCACTATAATTTTCCATTTTCAGAATACTTACTAAATGCTTTTATTTGAAACTATTTTAATAAATGAGATTACATTATTTCAAGCAATTTCTTTTAATTATCAATGCCTAACATTTATTCTTTGGGTGATACGAATTTTTTGAACTTATTTTTAACCTGGAAAACAAAACAGAGGTGTGTTCATACATATGCAGGCACGCACATCTACATCCATATATATTTTCAATATGCAAGCTTATTTAACAGCTAGACAAATTTTTTATAATATGTTCAAACATCAACCACAAACATCAAAACATAGAGGCAGATATAAGTGTGATTGCTCACCTAAGAGTTGATTTGAAAGCAGAAAACAAAGCCTGGAAAATCTAGAAATGATTGAACTTATGAAACTGGAAATTTGCTCTGAAATCTTGACGTTTGGTTTAAACCTTTTCTAGATCTTGTTTGATCTAGTCTATACTTTAAAACTGGAACTTTGGTCTGAAACTTGATATTGATCCGATCTTAGCTTGATGTTGAATTAGTTGCTTGCTTCAGGATTTTTTTAAATTGAAAAGAGGTTGTTGTTTGATTGTTATTTGTTTTGCTTTGATACTGATCTTTGAATTGCTTGAATTGCCTGAGTTGATCATCTCATGCTGAAACTTGATCCATTGCTTTGTATTTTCTGGTTTATTTTTCATATTTGTTTGTTTTACTGGTTTAAAATTTTTCGGTCTAAGTTTTTTGAAGTTTGGTTTTGATTTTGGATGCAACAAAGAATAAGAAGGAAGGAGATAGATGTATATAAGTATACTTTATTTCATTTTATTTATTTTTAAAGAAATTAAGCCACTTGTTAACTAAGCTAACACTTGTCATTTGCTTGTATTAATATTTTTACAAATGTATTTTGCATGTCTTTGTATATTTACAAACGTCTTAATTTATATTTTTATGTTAAAACCCTTATTTCATTTAATTTGCAGTTTATATTTTAAAGCCTTACTTTATTCTAATTTATGAATCATGTTTTACTTCATAATTTCAATTTAGTTTAAATATATATGGTTTATATTTTTATTATTTTAAATATTATATTGATTTCAAAAGATATATATATATATATATATATTTCTATTTTTAAACTAATGCTTTACCTTTATATACATATTCATAACCTTAAAGAATGTGATTAAAAATAAATCAAACATTAATAAATTAATATCTAATATGTATATATTTGAATTTAATTCTTCAAATAACTTTTGTAAATTTATTTATATCAATTTCAAAATATAACTTTCAAATCATCATATTATAAATACAAAACAATTTTTTTCTATTAGTATTAAATTATAGAGTTTAACTTTTAAATAACTTTTGAAAATTTGCTATATTAAATTTAAATAAAATTTTCAAAATACATATATTTATATTTATTATAATTAGAAAACAAGTTTCTATAAATTTCAAAATATAAAGTTTTAAATCCAATTATTTTAAGAATACTTATATTTGAGTTTCAAATCCAATATGTTATTCAATACATTTATTTTCGAATTTCCAATTGGAAATTCTATTTAAAATCTTATTTATATATATATTTGTATTAATAAACAAATATCTATTTAATTTGAAAAATACCAAATTAATTCACAATTTAATTTCAAAAAAATAAATTAATTACCAATTTAAATTTGATTTAAAAATAGGAATGTTACAGATTCCCCCTTAAGAAAATTTCATCCTCGAAATTTGCTAGACTGGGAGGCAACAAAGAACAGATGAAAGATAGAGAAATATCTTTCCAGATCAAACTAAATATCTATTCTGCATTTGGCTTACCAAATCAGAATATCAACAATAAATATGAGAATGAACTCATTCAATCCTATACAAGATACTCGGGTCACTAGATCTACGAAATAAGCAGGGGCATCGGTTAGTTCGAAGGGATAACTAACCATTCGTAGGATGTATTTAGATCCCAAAGAATAGACGAAAAGATACTGAATTTAGGTTGGGATATCCTAAAATATACACTATCTTGTCCTTCTTCGGACTTGAATTCTCACAAGAATTTACAACAAATTTTCAAATCTTGTTTTGACCGAAATCGTTCTATCGATACAACCCAATTTAACTTCATATTTGTTAATCAATTATTTCAAGTTAGATTCGAATTTTATTAAAGTTAACACAGAAAGCTGAGGGAAACAAATGATTAGAATACGAGATAGGAAACTTATCTATAATGATTCGCAGGGCCACCACCATACCAAAGCTTCTCCTTACAGCTGCCACGAAGCCATCCAAGAGAATTGAAATCGGATGATGATCAAACAGATTGATAGAAAGGTTGTTCCCGTTATTGCAGGGTATTGACCATTTGTAGTGGTACTCCTCTGTCCCCTATCTTGTCCTTTTCTTGCACTCTTACTTACTATTAGTGGATAGTAAGAGAATTTACTGAGGCATATAGACAAGATATCTTAAGGATGTACTCATTCTAGGGTATTTGTAACCCTATCTCTAATGAGTTGCCTAATGTGTTATACTCCTGGGCTAAATTTTTTTACTCAACCTTTTGCTCTGATACCAATTATAACGACCCTGGCTCGACCTTCGAAAATCGGCACCCAAACACATCTCCCGTATTCGAATGCCGTAGATTCAAACGTCGAACACGGTTCGCCGAAGCTTATAACACATCAAGTAAACAACAAAGCGGAAACAGAAATGAATAATATATCATTAACATACAACATTCGATACAATATCCTGATACAATGAATATCACATTATCAGAAATACAAGATAACAACGGAAGAAATAACTCCAACATGATTTCCAAGAGAGAGTGAATCCACAAGCTGCAAGTCTAATGCCAAAGCTCGAAAGATAGCAAACTCCAAATCGAAAGCTCGAACCATCATCACGTTGTATTAAGCAAGGTCAAACATGAATGCGATCGCCAAAGGAAAGATAGCACCAATATAGGCTCTAAAAGAACCCGAAGACTCCAAAGAATTTCAAACAGAAAGCTGAAGGCTATCGAATCTACATCTACTAGCAGACTATCTGAAAATCTAACTCTAGACTGCCAGTGTGGAAAATTGTGAGCACCCAGAGTTTAGAAAGGAACAATAACTTCAGGTCAGTCATGGGACTGGTATGAGCAAACAAAAACAGTTTATTTTTAACAAAAGAAAACAAAAGAATTTAAAAGAAATCCGGAATGCTTTTTTTTTTGGAAAATGAAATTGCCATAAGTCCTTCCGTCACACACACAATGCAAGCGCATACTTGGACGAGATTTCTCCTTATGACTATCAAAAATGCTTGATACGTGAAAACCATTTGATATTATTATTCGTGCATAGTGCAGAAAATATTTTGAAAGTATAATATTAATCTTAACCAGCATAGACATTTCGAACTATGCCTACTATGGCTACCATATAAACAGTGGTGACCACCATATGTAAATGGCAGGTTATACAACTAAAACCATACAAGGCGCATATTGGATGATTGGATTTCCAACAATGGTCAGGCAAAGGAGCTTCCTATACCGAATGGAATGCCTCTGGAGGGACACCCCCGAGAACCTAATCGGATATTTACCAACACAAGGCTAGGTTACCGCTGTAACTAGTTAACTATTGACATGAGCATGCCATCCCCCAATCATTGACCATTATCCGAGGTACATCTACACCAACAACCACAAAGCAATAAGTTTTCAGCAACCACATAGGTTAAATATCTAGGCTCTATACCATGATACCACCTTTAATCCAGAAGGAAATGGACATGACCCCAGGGGGCGCTACCCCCAAATAACCTTGCTGCAACGATTCCTGTTTCGACCATTACCAGGTTGTGAGGTCTGACGAGGTCACATCCTTAAATCTACGCTTTACATAAAAGCCATGTTTTGATCAACAAATGACCAGCAACACTTCGTATACTACATTACCAAATTGGGAATGTATCACTAGTAACCATCAACTACATAACCTATGAGCTCGTGCGTTTCAGAGAAGGGTGTTAAGCTAAGAGAATAAATTTTCCGCCACCAAACAGAAATGTATTTGATAGAAATCAGCTTTACATCTCAAAGTGTAACATCATACACACATCCATACAAGTCTGCTCTGGGTTCGAACAGAACTGAAGGCACTTCACAAAGAAGCCCTTGCAATCCGAATATTCACAATCCCAATCGGACTCCCATCATATATGGAGATCTCTATACCGTAGCTACTCAGTACAGAGTCATCGAAAGGTAATCCTTCGTTTTCAAAAATACCCGGTCTTCACCACCGGTCCTCAAATGTAATCCATAACGTCGTATCATTATTCGGAATGGGTTATATGATACAAAATCCTCTCCCGGCTAAACCAAATAATGAGCGCTTGATTTAAAAGCATATGGATATTGAGATCCTAGTTAAGTCACAACTTATTGCCCACAACCTTTCTTTAAAATGGTTTAAACAATTTCCATTTCAAATCTTTAAACAAAAAGATTCACTTCACAAAGTTTACCAATCTTTCACAAAGATTAATTCATAGCTTTCAAAACTATTTACAATTAAAATATTTCATACAAAAGATACACCTTTAAGATCCTCTTAAATTAAAAAAAAAACAAAGTTCAATAATCTTTAACAAAGATTTATTCATAGCCTTTCAAAACAATTTCCCTTTCAAATTGGATTAACTCATCCAATCTTTAAATCAAAGACTCAATCCATAGCTTTCAAAACCATTTTCAAATATTTTTTCATAACTTGGAAACCCTTTCCACAAAGCTGGAAATTCTTTCATTAATAGGAAAGCAATTATCATTTGAAAACAATCCTTTTCGTTTTGGAAAAGTTCGCTCAAATATACGCAAGTTATATCTTTAAAGTATAAACTTGGGTTAAATTTAGATTCCCAAAATGATACTTTTACAATGGTTTAAAATCCGTATGAATACATTATATAACTAGTATAATCTTTTTAAACCATAATTTCCAAATAAACATACATACATACATATATATATATATATATATGTATATATGTATGTATACAACTTCAAAATCTGGAATTCAAATTCATATCAAACTATTTAAATTTCTAAACTTTATCAAGTTATTCAAAATAATTTTCATCTTTAAACTCCTTTCAAAAGCTTTTCATATTAAACCCAATTCCATTTTCCAAACCATTTTTTGGATTCAAAATTCAATTTTCAAAACCATTTTGAATAATATCAAACTTAAATATTTTTGTGACTTAACCGATTCCCTTGTGCAACCCATATTTGTGTGTGTACAGTGTAGTCCAGGGGTTTTACACAATAGTGCAACATCATCAATCATCACAATCCAAGCATGGCAATATCGATAATCCGTATAAAATAATTAAGTAAGAAACTGTTTAGCTTTCAAAACTTGTCTAATGTAAAAACTTAATAGCTACGACAATGTTAAACCCGAGGTAACTTCGAGTTAAGGAGCAAAATCCTCGAGCCTTACTTCGAGCTTCACCCAATCCTCTTCTGCTTCGAGACACTCACGCGAATAACTCGAGCACAAACCCGAGTAACTTCATCTTCCCAAATCCTTTAACTAAAACCAGATACACAGATACCCCGTGCATGTGCGCCAACGCTTCGGCCAGCTCCGACCAACATTGTTGTTACCATCTCATCACCGACGACGTCCACATGCATTGCGACCACCCAGATTTGACGAACTCGATCAGAAATTAAAATTTGACAATCGAGCAACTCATAAACACAAACTGATCGACAAAAACTCCACATCATGCCACCTCCAGCCATCTGGATCACCGACCCCTCGTCTAGAGCCTTGCCACTCAACCACAAACCTATTCCCTTCGGTACGATCCTCTCTAGTCCACCGATGACCATGCAGCGATCAAATATTCGATACAAACTAAATTCTGGGCTAAAATCCTAGTTCAAATTTGCCTAAACTCCTCATCAATCTACAAATCAAGCGATCATTTTTCTGATGCTCATTAAACCGCAAACTACCTTCAACATCAACCCCGAGCTTCAATTCATCATTGATCAACAGTAGTTAACGATGATATGAATTTTGTTTGACTCGGGATATCACGATAATTCCAAACTTTAAACTCTTGAAAGCACTATCAAAATTCATAGTTTTCTAGTACAAAACCGATTATGAAATCAAATCAGAATTTTGTGGACACTGATTTTCTGATTTGAACAGTTTTTCCACTATAATTTTCCATTTTCAGAATATTTACTAAATGCTTTTATTTGAAACTATTTGAATAAATGAAATTACATTATTTCAAGCAATTTATTTTAATGATCAAAGTCTAACATTTATTCTTTGGGTGATATGAATTTTTTGAACTTATTTTTAACCTGGAAAACAAAACAGAGGTGTGTTCATACATATGCAGGCATGCACATGTACATGCATATATATATTTTCAATATGCAAGCATATTTAACAGCTAGACAACATTTTTATAATATGTTCAAACATCAAAACATAGAGGTAGATATAAGTGTGTTTGCTCACCTGAGAGTTGATTTGAAAGCAGAAAACATAGTGGTAGATGTAAGTGTGTTTTTTGGCGCTACCAATAGAGTTTCCAACTTTACCCCTACTTTATGGTTGCGTTTACTCAATGCCACTATATGTATTTAAGTAGTGTTTTTGAAACGCTACTAAAAGTTGTTGATCATTTTGCACCATTTTTCATGCTATTATTTCTGTTCATGGTCTATTTTGTTTCAACTATATCAATCAACAATCACTCACATAATCATCATATTCAAACAATTAAAAAAAACATATTAATCATACAATCAAATAGGATATCCATAAACATTCTAATACAATAGTTTTTTGATAAAATGACCAAACTCACATACAATAACCATTCATATACAAATTTACACACCTAGCACTAATAAAATGTTATACCAAACTAGTGCTAACAAAACACTTGATTAGCCATAATTCTTTATCGCATGCACAAGAGATAGCACCATAAAAGTTCAACTTTGCTCTCTTAGGAAATCCAAAGCCTGCATAAGTGAAAGCACAACATATAGTCAAACAATTATGTTAATTCATAGGACTTCAAATCTAATAAAAAACACCTATAACATTGTACGAGTATATCATGTTATAAATAATGTCATATAAATAATCAAAGTTATAAATGAAATGAAATAAATAAAGTCCAATCTTATAGTTATATATAAAATGTTGTTAAATTAGTTATATTATTATTATATATAAAATTTAGTTAACTTAAACTTAGTTAATTTTATAAAACTTGTTTAATTTTAACAAAGCCTAGTTAATTTTTATTAACTTGCTTAACTTAATTTATTATTATTATTATTATTTAAACTCGGTTAACTTAATTATATTATTATTATTATTATTATTATTATTATTATTATTATTATTATAAACTTAGTTAAATTTTATAAACTAAGTTAATATATCATCACCATTGTTATTTATAAATTTTTGTTGCATTAGTTATTGTCACGACCCGACTTTCTACTCCTAGAAAATCGCATCATGAATTAAGAAAGAAAGGGATAGAAAAGAGAAAGAAAGAAGAGAAAGAAGAAAACAACACAAGAATCTCAACAGCGGAACGAATAAATTATATTAATAACATAAGAATTACATAGTACATCAATTATCAGAATTACACAGACATATACAACACATACTAGACAGTTATAAACACCTGTCTAGTTATTACAACTCAATACATATCAGAAACACTCAGAGATACCAACACAGCGGAACTATATAACTATACGTAGAAGCCTCCTGCTCCATATGCTCCTCCACAATTCGTCAAAGCTAACATGAATCCTAACCTGAATTCTCTTGACTACTCATAAAAATTTGAGTACCCAAGAGTTATATAAAAGAAAAAGAAAATAACTCCGGGTCAGACATGGGTCTGGTGTGAGTAACATGTTAAAGTTGCTTAACTTTGAAAAACCTTTGAAAAGAAAAGGGTATCACGTAAGACTTCCCACATATAAACATGGAAAAGTTTTTACCTTACGCTAACCAAAACATTTGATAGGAAATCCGATGATATTATAATAGTGTCTAGGGTTTTCAAGTAAAATACAGAAATAGCTGAAATGCTTACATCTCACATTCCAACATAGTTGGGCACAACTAATACGTACGACACTTATTGGATTTTGGATTCCATACAATGGCAGGGCTACTGGGGTACCGCCCGTCACAGTACGTGGCCTAGATCACCGTACCGAGGAGCCACCCTAACTCCCCTGCAACACAAAGCCGGACCCATTCCTTACTGAACAGTTCCAAATAAGACAACCCCGACGGTTGTCATGATCAACCGTCCACACCTGACGATGTTCTGAAAGCATTCAATCCATACAAGTTCGTTCCGGGTTCGAACGAAACCGAAGGCATTATCTCGTTACACTCATTTTGGAATCACCCTCAGAGTTAACGACAATAACCCTTGCACTCTGAATCACCATCTCGAATCTATAAGTACTATTCCGTCAAACTCATTACGGAATCACCCAAAGAGTTATACTGACTTATAGCCCTTACACCTCGAGTCTTCACTCGCTCCACTTGGATTAACGACCTAACGTTAAATTGGAATCGATGTGGTTTTCGGATGTCCAAATATGGAAACCCGATCTCGACCTCATCGAAAACCAAAGCGTGTCTTTTAGGTCCAAGTTGTTTTAAGTTCAAAACAATTCAATCCATTATCTAAATATACACAGATAGATAATTCACAACACGAATAGATAATCAACCTTATCATTATCAACAGATAATGTATATCAAAATCAGATAATCCATATTATCATCCAAAAGCAACCAATGCATCCCTAACACATACACTACTCATCTCATAACTGAGATTAGAAACCATACCAGGCAACCAATACCATTCATCTAACATAAGCAACTATCTAATGATCACACTTCTATAATTAATTTAAAATTAATTAAATTAATTACTCAATCTCTAATTAATTTAAAATAAATTAAATTAATTACTTCATCATTAAAATTCTGCTTAACTTAACCATCAATTGATTTCAAATCAATTTATAAATCACCACCTCAATATTTCAATTAATATTGATTAACTATCTCTAATTACAACAAGTAATTGGCTTATAAGTTAATCACAAGTTAATTACCTAAACCCTTTGCAATCAATTAACTTGTAATTACTAAATTAATTGATTAACTAAAATTAATTACATTAATTATTTTTTATTATTAATTATACCTTAATTAATCAATTTCAAATTAAATCATTAATTAATTAATTAATGATTCTAATTACATTTAATAATTTATAAATTAATTACATAAGTAATTAATCTGAAATTAATCCACATATAAATATTAATCACCCATGATTAATAACCATTCAGTAATTAACTACTTTAATTACTCATCCCATAATTAATTATTCTTAATTAATTATCTAAATTAATCCCCTTGATTAATTTCAAAGTAATTTAAATCCAGTTACTTCTAGATAAAATATCTTAATTACATCCTTAAGTAATTACAAATTCATAAATTACATAAAGTAATTATCAACAATCCACAAATGTTTAAATTAATTTAACTTAATTAATCTAAACTAATCACATTCATTAAATTAATTACACTAAGTAATTAATTCCTTAATTGCTTTCATTAAGTAATTAAAACTTAAACAATTGATTATTATTAATTAATTAATCTAATTAATTATCAAAATTAATCACGTTAATTAATTGTTAAATAATCCTAACTTAATGACCCTCATTAACATTTCTTAATTAATTAATTAAGAATTAACTTAAATTAATCATTATTAATTATCCATTAATTAATATTTAATTATCATTTAATTAACCTTTAATTATTAATTAATTAAGTGTTAGTTAAAAACTAAATTATCTCTAATCACTTGATTAAATAAATCTTAATCATAAATTAAAATTTAATTAATCATCCTTAATTATAGATTAAATAACCTTAATTAATTAATCTCAAATCTAATTAATTAACTTAATTAAACATCCACATAATTAATTAATTAAATAATTAATTTTCATCTTAATTACCTTAATAATTAAATGAATCCAATTATTGAATTTTATTTATCCTTAAGATAAACATTTCTTATTTAATTAAGTATTTAAAAACAAAATGTTTTTAAATTTACTTTAAATTCCATTTATCATTCACTTTAACTTAAGACTCAAATTTGTCTTAAATAAGAGTTTAAAACAATACACACAACTTAATCTTATATGTTTAAAAGAAACATATATTTTATTAATAAGTTTAAAAGAATTTAAAATTTCAATTCAAATCAAATTCAAATCAATTTAAAAATTACTTTAAAATTTCAAAATTGAAATACAACTTCCAAACTTATTTTAATTTTAACTCTTTTAAAATTCTTTCTACAATCTACAACTTTAATTCAAATGCATATCATTTATTCATTTAAAAGTAATTTAAATTTAAACCTTTATTTTAAAAAAACTGAAGTTTAAATTTAAATTCCAGATTTAAAAACTCAGATTTGAATTCACTTTGAATTTCTAATTTAAATATTTAACCTTCTAATTCAAAATGCAAAACACATATGCATTTACATTTGTAAGTTTGAAAACCAAATTTAAATTTAAAAACATGAATGATTTCAAATCTCAGAAAATCAAATTTGAATTCACATTCAAATTTCATATAAAAACTAAGTTTAAATCTCCACCTGCAAATTTAATTTTACCTTTTCATAAAAAAACAGAAAACTGTTCTCTGTTTAATTAAAAAAAAAACTTTGAAATTTTTTTGAATTTAAATTATTTCAAAGAAATCAGAATTCAAACTTATTTGAATTCATATTTGAATTCAGTTTTAAAATCCTAAGTACAAATTTTAGTTTTCATTTCTTTCAAACTTCATAAAACTGGAAATGGGTTTTCCTGTTCTTCTTCTTTTATATTTTTTTTTCAAACAAACTTGAATTTCTGCATTTAAATTATTCCAAAATAAGAATTCAAACTGTTTGAATTCATCTTAAGTTTCAAGTTTAATCCTAAGTCCAATTTCCAAATTTAACTTTAAACTTTACTTTTTAAAATTTCCTAAAACAGAACAGGTACTGCTTTGTTAAACCTGAAACAAAAAGTATACCCGAGCAAATCCATATCTACTTCGAGTCAGTAACCCCTTTACTTCGAGTTTCCCCTCGAAAATCCTGAGACTATCCCGAGACAAAAATTCCTGCACCCAAAAACAAAACAACACAACCTGCACAACTCCCCTGTGCACCACTTAACCCACCTCAGGCCACCTCTGACCATCTTCTCTGGTCATCCCCCATCGACCACAATCCCCATATCACACCTCAACATTCCCAGATCCAGAATTCATCCTGAATTTAAATTCAACTTTCTAAAACCCAAAAACCTGAAACAGACTAAAACCCCCACCACCTAAAACCTGTCATCATCAATCTCTCCACTTCTCGACCATCATCAACTTCCATACTACGGCGATAACTTCATCACTACACCATCTACCAATTCCCAAAACAGCTTTGAACTCGATGCACCTTTGAAGCCGCAGCACCCAAAACAACTTAAACCCAGTAAACTAGGGTTCTACACCTTAACTCCCAAATTTCAACACCAAAACCTATTTCAACTCAATTAAATAATTTTCCCATGATCATTGATAGATAAACTATCACCAGAAATAATTTCAACCAAATCAAATGTAAGTTTCAATTGAATTTGACTAAACTGTAAAATACAATGTTCTTGAAACTGCACCATATTTCAATCACAATAAATTGAAATTTTTGTTTTAAAATTCTTGAATTTACTCACTGATTTTATTAATAAACCTGGAATATTAAATCATATAGTTTAAATCATCCCTCTAGTCAAATTGGTTATGTATAGTTTGTTTTTTTTTCTTCAGGTTACAGATATCATATTTAATTTATATACACTTAGAACTTACACCATTCCAAAACAAAATGACATGTTCAAGAATTTAAGTCCTATTCAGCAAACAAGTTAAAGGAAATATTCAAGAATCAAACATAAATTTGAAATTTGAAGAACACATATGCACAGTCATCTTCTTGTTTACAGACATATATGTGCAGGTAATTGCATAAATATTCATTTGTACTTTATAAGCATGCACACATATAATCACACATATAAATATTCACTGCAAATTTCATCTTATTTCAGATTTAAACATGCAATCAACCTACTTAATTTTAGAAAAGAGGAGTTACTCACCTTATTTGCCAAAATGCAGAGCATGCACTGTCCAGATTGAACATGCAGAAGCTTGAATGCCCATTAAACTTGAATATTGCTTTTAAAAACAAAATGTTGTTGCTTTTTTAAAAACATGCAGGCTTCCAACTTTGCTTCCAGATTTGAGAATTCATGTATGCAGACCTATGCTTGCTTTTAAATCTTGATTTATACATGCTTTCAGTTTTTTACATGCAGGCTTCAAATTGTTGCATGCAGGCCTTTGTTTCAGTGAACAAGAGCATGTAGGTTTGTATTTTGTATTTTGAGGAGCTACAGGCTTTATTTAGAGGATGCAGACTTGATGTAATTTGCATGTTTGTATTTTGAAAAGAGGGGTTGAATGCAAGTGTTTTACTTGATTATGAAGAGGGTTTCAGATTTCTTTTATTAAGGAATGAAAAAATGAATATGAATGAAAAAGCAAGATGATATAAAGGAAATTTTCAGATTTAATGAATTAAAAGAAAAATTAAAATAAAATTGACACTTGTCTTTTAAAATAGATGATAAGTTTACATTTGTTAGTTTAAGCTTTAATATATTCACACTTGTATCCTTATGCTTACATATGTCTTTAAAAATGTTTTTGTTATTAAATTTAAGATTAATGAATATTTAAACTTAGTTAATTAGTTCATATACATAGTTATGCATTTAAATAATTCTAAAGAACAAAGCAAAACAATACACAATTAAATCATTTGAAAAAGAAACTTTTAAACAATTAAAATAAATTTACACAAGAGTTTGTAACTTATTGAATACATGCTTCATATATTAGATTATATTTTAAACTTCATATTAATTTTACAAATCAAAATTATCAATTAATAATTTAAAAAGAATAACACAATATTTTTAACCTTATTTTAATATTCAAACTTAAGTCAAAATGGATTTTTAAACCAATTAAAACATTTTTCTCATATTTAAAATCATATAGTATTTAATTAAATATTTTTGAAAAGCTTAAATCCAAAATAAATCAAAATTTCTATTTTTAAAACATTAAAAAGATGCTATACTAATTTAAATTAAAATAACTTGTCTATTTAAAATATATAGAAATACATATATATTATTAAATAGAAAACAATTTATTAACTCATTAAAAATAATTTCACAAATTAAATATTTAAATAAAGAAGATTATTTAAATCAAATCCAATTTATTAACAAAAAATATCAATTCAATATAAATTTAAAACACAGATTATTAAATTTATATTGTCCAAATTTCCAGGATATTACAGTTATATTATTATTATTTATAAAATTTAGTTAACTTAAACTTAGTTAATATTAACAAAACTTAGTTAATTTTATTAACTTGGTTAACTTTGTTAATTTATTATTACTACTATTACCAAAAATCAGTTAATTTAATTATATTATTATTATTATAAAATTAGTTAACTTTTTTAAACATGGTTAATTCATTATCATCATAATCATTGTTATTATTTATAAAACTTTGTTAAATTAGTTATATTATTATTTATGAAATTTAGTTAGCTTAAACTTAACTAACTTTTATAAAACTTATTTAATCTTAACAAAACTTAGTTAATTTTTATTAACTTGGTTGACTTAGTTAATTTATTAGTATTAATAAAAAAACACGGTTAAATTAATTATATTATTATTATTATTAATAATATAAACTTTGTTAATTTTATAAACTTAGTTAATTCATCATCGTTGTCATCATTATTATTTATAAAACTTTGTTAAATTAGTTATAGTATTATTATTTATAAAATTTAGTTAACATAAACTTAGTCATATTATTATTATTATTATTACTAGTATGGGCCCGTGCTCCGCACACAAGCTGTTTATGTTATTGTATACGTTGTTGTTTGAGCGCAAATATGTAAACGGAAAAAGGGCATTTTTGGAATTTCAAAAAGACACCGAGTAAATTGGTTTAACGAATTTTCTTTATTAGTAGTAGAGACAAACTTAGTTAAGTTTTATAAACTTATTTGATTAATCATTATCATCATCATCATTTATATAACTATGTTAAATTAATCATATTATTGTTAATTATAAATTTTAGTTAACTTAAACATAGTTAATTTTATAAAAGTTATTTAATTTTAACAAAACTTAGTTAATTTTTATTAGTTTGGTTAATTTATTATTATTAATAATTTATTCTTATTTCTCACTTACAAATGATAAAAATTGGAACTATCATGTTCAAGGTACAAACTTATATTGTGAACAACTTGTGCACTAGTTACTGAGCACGTGATATTATTAAATAAGAATGTGAAATTGCCTTAAGCATATCCAAGGATCCAAAGCTAATGCAAGCAGACTAAGAAATTATGAATACATCGTTGATTGTATGACTTAAAAGCGAAACATTATAGCTAAAAAATAAAGATATAAGATTAGTGGATAACTACCCATCTCCCTATACCCAATATGTGTCAATGGATGTTTTAGCATATTAACTGTAAACCAAGCTTTTTGCCTCTTCCGCAACCAAATTCATCTCCTTCTACAATAAAACCATTAAAAACTAACATAAAGTGCACCAGATGTCTACTATAAGCAAATAAAAACAATCCTAAATCAATCAACTCTACTCTCATAATCAATCAATAATAACTTATACTGACTATACATCGTTCTAGAATTCTTTTAATTATATCTATAAAAAAGCAGTACTTGAGAGTGCAACCAAGTCGACAATAATGAGACCGTGTCCTTCCATTGATCGATACTAGTCATACTACTAGTATTATGGACCACAATCTGCATTGGCTGTTGTAGCAATGGGTTGAAAACTACCGCCATGATCTGACCCATCTCCATTTCAAGTGCATATCATCAAACCAACTCCAATTGTCAACCTAGCGGTAGCACCCAGATTGGTACCAAATTGTTGATCGACCACAAAAATATCACCCAGGTACAATAAAAAATAAATAGATAAATAAAATAAAATGAAATAAGTACTGGCTTTACCTCTACGAAATATAGAACTCCAAAAGTATAAGCTCAAACAGTATCGACTCGTTTGATTTGAGGATCGTGTCGGATAACAAGGTACGTCAGTTTCTACAGCACTTTAGGTGGAGCTGATTGTCCTACTAGTAAAACTACAAGGGAAGGCACAACTATTAAAATGAAATTATTTTTCTATAAATAATATATATTCAAAATTACCTGCGTTTTCCCAAACAGTGCCAGACCAATTCATAATTGTATAAATTGCTAGAACAATTGCGCCAACAGGATCGATCCACCAGTAGTGTTTGTTTGCATAAATTATCTTTTTCTTTTAAAAAATGGTCATGAGAAAACCTCAAGTGAAAGCACATAAAAATTTATCATTGGGGAAAGTACAACCTCTTTCTAAAAATATAATATACCAGAGATGAGGGTTTCATTCCACGTATATCTTATATGCTATATAAGAGTGCAGTACCAAATGAGTACACATCCATGTAAGCATGGAGCGGATAATTAGTATTACATGCATTATAGGTGGAAGATATGATAAAACAAAAGCATAGAATGAATCAACAGGGATTCAAGTACGGTCCTAACATAACAAAACAATGACCATTGCAATTTATAAAGTGTGCCACTTCATAAGGAAAATCTTCTGTATTATGAAATACATGTACGTATATTTTCCCGTCGTTACTACTTTGCCAGTCTACAAATACAAAACTTTATAAGCCAAAGTAAATTATTTTATCAAACCACTACTTTAACATTTTCATCCGCAAAAGTATCCACATCTCTGAACTTGGGTATAAAACCATCTCTTGAATAGTAAAAATCATATTGTTATACATTATAAACATTAACATAATTGAAAAATCAACATAGGTGAGACATGAGAAAACAAACGAGTCGAAAAGTAATTTCTATTTTCAAGAATCAATGTCATACTTTCCGTTTCTAAAACAATTTGAAAAACTGGGAAAAATAAGGTTAAGTTGGATATATATGGTATATCATGAATCCAACATAAAATAAAATCAGTGTCATACTTTAAAGCAAAACTTCTTTAATAGATATCTCAGAAAAGATTGCTATCTCCATTATTACGGGAAAGATAAATCCATCAATAATTTTGTATTTTATGCAGCATACCATCCTACAAAATTCAGATTTTTTTAAAAAATTCTATGTCATATAGATACTATAGAGAACTCTGTTGATCGACAAAGGAAGGAAGGAAAAAAAAGCATCCACCCAGAATTCCGAAAGTGAAAGGAAATGAAGTGAAATTGCCTTACAAACAATATACTAACAAAATCGTCTTAGTATGTAGCTATTACAACCGGTCAAAACGAAAACGAAAGAACAATAGAAAATGAAGCACCAATTCCTTTGTTTTCAAACTAATGAGCATCATTTTCAAGCTACATCTCCACTGTTCATTTGTATATTTTTTTTACTATACTATATATTAATTTATTTATTTTGGATTTCATTTTACATACAACACTGAATTATGTAAACGAAACCGAGGAACTGTATTTCAAATTTAAATTACCTATAACAGCACCTAAACCACGGAATGTAAGCCTATACGTACAGTAAAAAGAGATGATAAATGGTTGCATAAACAATTTATTTAATCATAAATAAAATTACTGTCAAAATACCACTTACAAATAAGCTGTCAGTTGTATAGTTATCTACTATGAATGCCGACAGATGAATTCTTAAATCTTAGAACTCGTTGAAAACTATAATTCAATTGCTTTCGTCACCAATACTATCATCACTGGTCCAAGCTAGTATTTTCTACATATTCTCATTGTTATATTTAATTAATTGCTTCATCTACTTTTCAACTTCACTCTTATTCTATTCTTTATTAGACTAGAAGAATGAGTTGGTTTTCAACCATCGAGAATTCTTCTTTATTCTGCAATAAACATGACCAAACATATATTGTGGTTATTGTATTTTTATGTATAACTCCTGTTTTGATAAGAGATTAGCTAATATGATGAGTACATTATTTTGAGAAATATAACAAAATCATACCATTTTCTACTCTATGAAATAGCGAGTAATCCACAACTAATCAACATAAAATTAGAAAGAGAGAAAAGTTGAAGCAGATACCTTAAATCAAACCACCTGTATTAGAAAGGTTAACATCATATGGCTTTTCAGGGTCGACGCCAATCAACCAATTCAAGCAACTAACTCTAATAACATAATCTTAGAATCAACCAATTTACATTTTGGATAAACAGAAACCAATTCAAGCAACAAATTCAAATAACAATCTCAAACAAAACTGATCTATCAGTTCAAAATGGCAACAGAGAAGAAAATTAGTTTTTAAATTACCTCATAAGAGCTGAATTGTGCAAGGTAGATGACGAATTTTTCAACCATATTTCTGGTGCTAGGGTTTGAGAAGGATAGATGCGTCGAATTTCACGAGCTAGAAGATAAGAAATTTTGTGACGAAGCCTATGGACTGATAATTGATAAAAAAGGACGAGAGAGATTCAGAGTTTCTGAACTTTTTTTTTTGGGTTTTCATCGTCATTTGAGAAGGAAGAAGAAAATGTTAAGGGTAAAAAGAGTTATGAGCGGCTGCATAAAATTCCAGCAAAATTTTAGTGAAATGTTGGCAGGAGTCAATTAGTTGCATTTCTTTATTGATTTTTATATTTTAAAATGACCAACTGTTGCATAAAAAATTAAACGCCACTAACAAATGCAACCAATAACAACTTTTGTTGTAGTGCCAACCAAATTCATTACTTCTACACATTTAATTTAAAGGATTATCCACTGTCCAAAATCGTGAACAAAATTTCTTCAATAAACTTCCATATTTAACTTATCCAAATAAGTTGGTTTTGGGTCTATAAAACAATCTTTATAATTCAATTTTCTATTTTTAAAAAACTTCCATTTATAAAATTCCATTATCAACCAATTCCATTTATATCTCATTTACATTTCAAATCCGATTAAAAGTCTATTTACTTATAAATCTCTTATTTACAAATTCATTCTTTTTATAACTTCATTAATTCATAAATCTTATTTACTTATAAGATCCATTTATCACTTCATTTTAACACTTATAAAACTCCTTTATAATTCCATCACTTTTTATTTATAAAATGTCAATTTTATAAATCTTATGTATAAATCATATACAATAAGTCAAAAATCCCAATTTAACTTATTTTACAAAATTGTTAACTCCATATTTCAAAAATCACATTTTTATTATACTTCACAAAAATCACATTTTGATTACTTTTAAATAAACTTCTTCTTTTAATAATTAGCAAATCATTATTAACACCTATATAACTTCAATAGGTAGGAACGTATAGGGTCACATCTGCTCCACTTTGGTTCCAATAGCACTCACTTATAAAAAAATATAAGAGAGTGAGAAAGAGTGAATTGCACTCACTTTGGTTCCAATAGCAGTTGCATCGTTTTATTCCGAATAAAATTAAACAGATGTTTACTTTTACCCAAAATTTTGCACTAGCTCTAATCAACACCTAATCAGCTCTAAAATGTAGTGTTCATCAATACGATCCCAATGTTGCGACGACCCGGCTTTCTACCACCAGAAAATCACATCATCTTTAAGAAAGAAAATGGTAGAAAAGAGAAAAGATAGAGAAGAAGAAAGAAACAACATCAGAATCTAAACAGCGGAATGAATAAATTATATTAATCATATAATACTTTACATAGTATCATATACATCAGAGATACACAGCCAAAACAACATATACTAGACAGTTATAAACACCTGTCTAGTTATACAACTCAATACAACAACTCAGAGAACACACAGCGGAATACTCTATAGCTATACGCAGAAGCCTCCTGCTCCATTTTCTCCTTCAGAATTCGTCAAGCCAACCTAAATCCTAACCTGAATCCCTTGGCTACTCGTAAAAATTTGAGTACCCAAGAGTTTAAGAAAAACAGAATAAACTCCGGGTCAGACATGGGTCTGGTGTGAGTAAACGGTTAAAGTTGCTTAACTTTAAAAAACCTTTGAAAGAAAAGGTATCACGTAAGACTTTCCACACATAAACATGGAAAAGTTTTTACCTTACGCTAACCAAAACATTTGATAGGAAATCCGATGATATTATAATAGTGTCCAGGGTTTTCAAGTAAAATATAGAAATAGCTGGAATGCTTACATCTCACGTTCCAACATAGTTGGGCACAACTAATACGTACGGCACTTATTGGATTTTGGATTCCATACAATGGCAGGGCTACTGGGGTACCGCCCGTCACAGTACGTGGCCTAGATCACCGTACCGAGGAGCCACCCTAACTCCCCAGTAATACAAAGCCGGACCCGTTCCTTACTAAACAGTTCCAAATAAGACAACCCCGACGGTTGTAGCTATTCAACCGTCCACACAGCCGAAATAAAAGGGACCTCTAGACAGGGGTAAATCTTACTCTCCAGTGGGTGCGACCCACGAAGCCTTGCTGCACCTCCCCTGTTTTAGCCATTCCCGGTTGATGAGGCTTGAGGTTACGATTACCTTTATAGGACATATCACTTAGAATGCTCATCGTCCGCCTGACGATGTTCTGAAAGCATTCAATCCATACAAGTTCGTTCCGGGTTCGAACGAAACCGAAGGCATTATCTCGTTACACATTTTGGAATCACCCTCAGAGTTAACGACAATAACCCTTGCACTCTAATTCTCCATCTCGAATCTATAGGTACTATTCCATCAACTCATTACGGAATCACCCACAGAGTTATACTGACATATAGCCCTTACACCTCGAGTCTTCACAAAGCTCCATTTTGACTCACGACCTAACGTTATTTGGAATCGATGTGGTTTTCGAATATCCAAATATGGAAACCTGATCCCGATCTCATCGAAATCCCAAAGCGTGTCTTTTAGGTTCAAGTTGTTTTAAAGGTTTTAAAACAATTAAATTCAACTATCTATATACACACAGAATAGATAACTCACAGAACAATAATTGATAATCAGCATTATCAAATAACAGATACCTACATTATCAATATCAAAATAGGTAGTCCCTATAGCACCATCCCAATTTATAATCTATGAAATCATCACAATGCAACCAAGCATTCCTATCATACAACCATACTTATCTCATTACTGAGATCACAAAGCATTCAAGACAATCAATGTCATCCATTCATACACAAGCAATGATTCACTCATACCACAATATAATTAATTTAAACTGAATTAAATTAAATATCTCTAGTTAATTTAAAATGAATTAAATTAATTACCTAATCACTTAATTACCTTCATCACAATAAATCTTGCTTAAATAAACATTAGTTAAATCAATTAATTAATCATCGCTCCAATTAATCAACCTTGATTAATTAACTCTTAATAAAGTAATTAATCCCTAATTATTTTCATTAATCATATCAATTAATGAATCCTAATTAATTACTTCATTAATTAATTAATTAACTTTAATTAATTTCATTATTGCTTAATTAATTACATTAATTAATCATGTTGATTTAATTACTTAAATAAATCAACTATGAGCAGTAATTAATTATTCTTAATTACTTTTTATTACTTTATAAATTCTTTGATTTATTACAACAAGTAATAAATTCTTAATTACTTTAACAAGTAATTTTCCATTTAAAATTACTTCCAAATCAGTAATTTACCCAACTCAATTACCTCTGTAATTTATCAATTACTTATCTTAAGTAATTGGCCTTATCAAACCCATTAAGTAACATACTTAATCATTTATCAAGTGATTATATTTTATTAATTAACAAATTAATTAACCACTTAATTTCAATCATCTCATAAAACAAAATTGAGTAATTCATCCCTAATTACTCATTAACCCAAATTAATCTTCAATTAACAGATTAATTATCTTCAAATATTAATTAATAAACCTTAATTATTAATCAATCCTTTAACACAAGTAATTAATGACTAATTACTTTTATAATTAATTAATTAAACTTAATTAACTAATTAATCAACTCTTAATCATTAACTAATAAACTTAATTATTAATTAACAATCTTAACTTCAAATTAATTAATCCATAAATATAATTAATTAATCCTTAATTAAAATTAATTAACCTTAAATAAAAAAGTCAATTTGTTCTTAATTAACTAGCATTATATTTTAATAATCCTTTAGTTATTAACTAAGAAGATTCAATTAAGACTTAATAAAACCTTTATTAATTAATTACTATTTTAATTAACTCCAAATTACTTAGTTAATAAGTAATTGCAATTTAATTAATCATTTGTCATTAACTAAATCATCATCTTAATTAATAGTTAATTAAATAATTAATTATACTTAATTAATTACTTAATTAACTCCTTTTTAAAATAATAATTAAATAAATTAACTAACTTAAAATTTCTTAATTAACTAACTAATTACAAGTTATTAATACATAATTAATTATTTTAAGATAAAACATTATCTTAAACAAATCTTGAAATCTTTATTTAACTTAATTCATTAATTAAATTAAATAATAAAGAAATCATTAATTAATTTCCTTTAATCATTAATTTAACAATTCCTAATTCAAGTTAATAAATTATCTTAAACTTAATTGTTAATTAATAAATCATTCCCATTAATCAATTTAAATAAAACATTTACTTAAATTCTCTTTATATTCCAAAATAAGATTTGAAATAATATTAAGATTTTAACTTAAGATATTCAAAACATTATACAAGTTTATTTATAAAAACAATTCAATTTCTAAAACAAAAAATTTAAATTTAACTTAAAATTTTCTTAAAGTTTAAAACTTATTTTATTTAAATTTGAAATATTTGTTAACACTTTAATTTGGGTTCAACCCTTACTGGAACCTAAGAAACAAAGCACAAGGATTTTAAATCCTTAAAAACTGTTTATATTAAAACTTAAAATAAACTGTTAAAATAAAACAGTTGACACATCAACTCAAAACCAGAGCCACGCGAGTTTCCCCGAGCCACAACCAAAATACACGAGCTCCTTCCCGAGTCCTACTCCCTTTCTACCCGAGCTACAACCCAGTACCCAAACACAAAACAAAACCCAATTCACTCTGACACGTACAACCCCACCGTGCAACCTACACCGTTGTCGGACCATTTTTGGTCATCGGCGAACCCACCGTCGAGTCATCCAAACACCCCGCAAACCTCTACGACCCACCAAACATCATTTCATACCTCGAATCAAAATCGAGTTCTTCAGGTGAACTGAACCAAAAACCCTTCATCTTCAACAACCCTAAAATCGTCACCTCTGACCAACAATAAGCACCTCAACCCCGGCCTTAGCTTGCTGACTCCCCGTACATGCTCCTACCCAAAAATCCTACCACTCGATGCAGATTTGAAGGTGCAGTGATCAATTTACAGAGAGCTTCTAAACTAGGTTTACAACCAATTTCAAACAAAATCAAGCATCACAATGATTTAAAAATTCTTCTATTATTTTTGCTATACTCACAGATGCAAACACTAACTCCATGAAGATTTTCAAGCAATCCAAATGAATAGATTATCAGTTATAGGTCAAAACCCAATTTGAAGTAAAAACCCAAATACAAATTCAATATAGTTTTAAAAATTTTGAATTTCTTATTAAAATTCGTATTTCCCAGTGACAATCCAGATTACATAAAATATTTCATCTAATTTCAACCTTTGATTTCAACATTGATTATTATATGTTCACTGCATTGTATGTTCTTCCAGACAAATTCCAAAATCAGAATCTTAGTTTATTTTAAGTTCTTAGTTTTAAACTTAAACTACTTATTTTGTTCTGAATCTATGTTCTATTAGTTGCTTAAACAAAATAGCTTAAAGTTTTGATTTGAACTTAATTCTGTAGTAAGTAAAAACAGAGATGATCAAGGCAAACAAGCATGCACAGTTTATAACCAACATATTAACATTATATCTATACAGGAGCAAACTTATATGTATATAAATATCATCATAAACTCATAGCAATCAGCTACTTAACTAATTAAGTTTTAGTAAAAATGTTTACTCACCTCAAATTAGATGTGCAGAGTTTTGAAGATGACTGGAACATGAAGTTTATAAAAGAATTGAACTTGAAGCCTTAAAACAGAAATGCTTCATGTTTGCATTTGAAAACTTGGAAACATTTGAGCTTGAAGCTTTAGAAACTGAAGCCTTGAGACTTGCATGCATTTGAAGCTTGAGGCAGATACTTCAGTTTGACGAATTTAAATGCAGATTTTGTTTTGAGGAAAACTGCAGGCACGCAGTTAAATTTGCTCAAGAAAAAAAGGGTTACAGGCTTGATTTTTGGAAGGTGATTCCAGGTTTTAAGAAAATGTTTTACATGTTTGAGCATTGATCTGAAAACAATGTTCACATGCATTGAATTGTAAACAGAATTTAATGTTTGAGGAGTGTTTATAGGCTTTGCATTTGAAAAGGTTAACAGGTTTAGGTACTTTGATTGCAAGCTTTATTTGAGAAACAGGTTACAGGCCTGAGAATAAAAGTTTTCAGGTATTTGATTTTGTTTTGAGGATTTTTCTGATTTTTGATATTAGTTTGCATGTTAGTTCTCTTGAGTAGTGAATTGAGAAAAGGATTTTAGCAAAAAGGTGATTGTGTATATAGGTTTAAATTATGATTTATCAAAATTAAAGAAAAAGAGGAAACAAATATGACACTTGTCTTTAATTCACATAAATGTTTAACACTTGTTACATTAAAAGGTTTATAACATAACACTTGTAATTAGTTATTTACATTTGTTGTAAAATGATTTTAAAGCTCTTTTTTTTTTAAAAAAAAATTGAATTTCCTAATTACTAATTTGTTTTCTTCAAATTTAAAAGTACTTTTCTAATTAAATTTCAAGTAAACAAATACATTTATAAAATTTACACATGTTTGCTGAATTTATATAAAATACAATCTTTTTTTAAAAAAGAAATTAAACCAAATAAAATTTAAATAAAATTATATACAGCATTTCAACCTTACTTTAAAATATTATTTCAAAAGCCTTGTATTTATTTTATAAAATAAATAGAAATCAAATTTCTATTGATAAACTTCTATAAAACAAAAATAAAACAAAATCTTATTTCTAATTAAAATATTATCTATATATTTTAAAAGCAAATTATATATATTATTTATTTTAAAAATGTATGTATATTCTTGAATTCAAATTTATATTCATTTCAAAGTCAAATTAGAAAGTCAAATCTAAAATAAATTTAAATAAATATAAACAACTATTTTAAAATAAGCTCATTATTATTTACAAATAATATATCCTATTTTAAAATCAATTTAAAATACACGGATTTAAATGCATAGATATAAATGCATTTTAAACACACTTATAAATTTTAAAAACAATAAATCAATTTAGAATTTATTTACACAATGAAATAATTATTCTTATTATAAAACCAATTTATAACAATAATTGAAATATTACTTGGTTAATTATCTGTGAAAATAACAATTTTATCAATTCAAATAATTTAAATTAAGAGATTATCAGCATTTTAAACTCCTGGAAATTCCGGGATATTACAATCCTCCCCCCTTAACAGAATTTCGTCCTCGAAATTTAAAACAAGGATAATCCAAAGTTTTATTTTATTTTCAACCAATTCAAACATACATATCAGCTATACACTATCAATCAAACAAACAATTTCATCCAAACAACCAATTCAAATAAACAACACTAGCTATCCGGACACAGATCCGGATAAACTACCTAAATTATCTCGAGTTTCCCAGTACAGACACAGGGATACTCACTCTACTAAACCCAAACTAGCTATACTTATAAGCTACTGAGTTCCCACTCAGCTAGATCTATAATCTACCCAAGATACCAGACCATAGACAAGTCTGATCACAACTAAAACCTTCACAGAACTACTGGTCTCAAAAACCAGTGACAGACCAAAACACGTACTCCCTCAGAGACATGCAAATTATTTTGAATTCCAGTCTTCCAAACTGGCAATTCAACTCTTCAAACCAAAGCACTGATCTCTACAAAAACTCAAAAGAATCTAATACCTCGAAGATCACCTCAAAATCCAATATACTTCGAAGCTTATCAAAACTTATTGCTTCCTTTACCGGAGAAAACCTCAACAACATCGAAGCCTCCAACTTTGAATTCCAAATTCTTCTGTTACTTAACGTCAAAACTTTACCCGATGATCCGGGCTGCCAACAGATCCTTCCCGATCAGCTCAACCTTCGCTGATGCTTGTACAAACAAACTGGATCAACTCACAAACTGATCCTCACAAGATCAATCCAAAATCAAACCAAACTTCACTATCAATAGTAGAAAACTACTTCTCGCATTTGGAAAAGACAGAACAGAATCACTCGCCAACTTGCCTCAAATTCTGAAAAATGAATTCATAAGAAATTCTCTAATCCAAAATACTGCAACATCCAGTTGCTTCTACTCAAGTCAACAGCCACCTTGCTTCCGCTGCACAACTCTGATCTGGAGCAGATGAAAATGTCGTCGAATGAACACAAGCACCGACCAAACATCACATCTCGGAAATAAGGTTCAATAGAAATTCCAAAAGATACAGAGCTGCTACACCAAACAAACATCCTAGGAAACAACCTTCTATCCAGCTGAATCACCATTATCACTCCTGACATCAAGTCAATTCAGAACTCAATCTCCAATGCGGGCAAAACTCTAACTTTCCTGAAGATATATCCAGAAAAACTCAGAGAATCCAAGTGAACACTCAAACAATCGCAAGTCACTTTTGCGATCCACCAAACCAAATCCAAGTAAAACTGTTCTCTCTTTACCAAACAGAACAGCTTAAACTTAATTAGCCAACCCATCAAAAAATCGAGTTCACTTATCTGCTTCTGAACTCCATTCTAGAAAAACTGCTAAGCCAAAAAGATCTTCCTGCTAGAACACAGAACATTCCCGAGCTGCACCGCTAGCACAGACGCCGAAGACTTCTTATCCAGAGTTCTTTGAGAAACTCGGACCTCCAACTAAACACATACATCCTGCTGAACTCGGCTACAACTCCGAAGCAGACACACTTCTTTAGACTTGCTCTGAAAGAAAATATCTTCGGAAACATCCATAGTCACTGCATCTCATCACGCAGCTACTACTTCCTGAGGTATCAAAATACCATCACTTACTTCTGCCCAACCGACAGATCCAAATCCTCAAAAATTCGCTCACACGAGCGCAATCAAACTTACACTTCAAAGATGAACCCCGAACCTTAATAGGTTTCCTTCAGAGATCAAATGAAATCCTTACACCAAACTGCAAAGATTACTCGAGACGGTATTAGGTCTACAGTCTCGACAAATACACTTCCAACCTCAAACATTCAAACTCCAACCAATGGTAGTCGTGTTACACACACTACTACCCCATCTACCTTTATAACTTATGTCGGAAAACCTGAACAGGTAACCCAACAGATAGGTAGAAATATATATATATATAGCAATATAAAAATTACAAGTACGCTTTCTCAAGAAAGACACCACTGCAGAGCCTAGGTATTCACTCAACCTAATGCTCTGATACCAACTGCGACGACCCGATTTTCTACCACCAGAAAATCGCATCATCTTTAAGAAAGAAAGGGGTAGAAAAGAGAAAAGATAGAGAAGAAGAAAGAAACAACATCAGAATCTAAACAGCGGAACGAATAAATTATATTAATCACATAACACTTTACATAGTATCATATACATCAGAGATACACAGCTAAAACAACACATACTAGACAGTTATAAACACCTGTCTAGTTATACAACTCAATACAACAACTCAGAGAACACACAGCGGAATACTCTACAGCTATACGCAGAAGCCTCCTGCTCCATTTGCGCCTTCAGAATTCGTCAAGCCAACCTAAATCCTAACCTGAATCCCTTGGCTACTCGTAAAAATTTGAGTACCCAAGAGTTTAAGAAAAACAGAATAAACTCCGGGTCAGACATGGGTCTGGTGTGAGTAAATGGTTAAAGTTGCTTAACTTTAAAAAACCTTTGAAAGAAAAGGTATCACGTAAGACTTCCCACACATAAACATGGAAAAGTTTTTACCTTACGCTAACCAAAACATTTGATAGGAAATCCGATGATATTATAATAGTGTCTAGGGTTTTCAAGTAAAATACAGAAATAGCTGGAATGCTTACATCTCACGTTCCAACATAGTTGGGCACAACTAATACGTACGGCACTTATTGGATTTTGGATTCCATACAATGGCAGGGCTACTGGGGTACCGCCCGTCACAGTACGTGGCCTAGATTACCGTACCGAGGAGCCACCCTAACTCCCCTGCAATACAAAGCCGGACCCGTTCCTTACTGAACAGTTCCAAATAAGACAACCCCGACGGTTGTAGCTATTCAACCGTCCACACAGCCGAAATAAAAGGGACCTCTAGACAGGGGTAAATCTTACTCTCCAGTGGGTGCGACCCACGAAGCCTTGCTGCACCTCCCCTGTTTTATCCATTCCCGGTTGATGAGGCTTGAGGTTACGATTACCTATATAGGACATATCACTTAGAATGCTCATCGTCCACCTGACGATGTTCTGAAAGCATTCAATCTATACAAGTTCGTTCCGGGTTCGAACGAAACCGAAGGCATTATCTCGATACACTCATTTTGGAATCACCCTCAGAGTTAACTACAATAACCTTTGCACTCTAATTATCCATCTCGAATCTATAAGTACTATTCCGTCAACTCATTACGGAATCACCCATAGAGTTATACTAACGTATAGCCCTTACACCTCGAGTCTTCACAAAGCTCTGACTCACAACCTAACGTTATTTGGAATCGATGTGGTTTTCGGATATCCAAATATGGAAACCCAATCCCGGTCTCATCGAAATACCAAAGCGTGTCTTTTAGGTTCAAGTTGTTTTAAAGGTTTTAAAACAATTAAATTCAACTATCTATATACACACAGAATAGATAACTCACAGAACAATAATTGATAATCAGCATTATCAAATAATAGATACCTACATTATCAATATCAAAATAGGTAGTCCCTATAGCACCATCCCAATTTATAATCTATGAAATCATCACAATGCAACCAAGCATTCCTATCATACAATCATACTTATCTCATTACTGAGATCACAAAGCATTCAAGACAATCAATGTCATCCATTCATACACAAGCAATGATTCACTCATACCACAATATAATTAATTTAAACTGAATTAAATTAACTATCTCTAATTAATTTAAAATGAATTAAATTAATTACCTAATCACTTAATTTCCTTCATCACAATAAATCTTGCTTAAATAAACATTAGTTAAATCAATTAATTAATCATCGCTCCAATTAATCAACCTTGATTAATTAACTCTTAATAAAGTAATTAATCCCTAATTATTTTCATTAATCATATCAACTAATGAATCCTAATTAATTACTTCATTAATTAATTAATTAACTTTAATTAATTACATTATTGCTTAATTAATTACACTAATTAATCATGTTGATTTAATTACTTAAATAAATCAACTATAAACAGTAATTAATTATTCTTAATTACTTTTTATTACTTTATAAATTCTTTGATTTATTACATCAAGTAATAAATTCTTAATTACTTTAGCAAGTAATTTTCCATTTAAAATTACTTCCAAATCAGTAATTTACCCAACTCAATTACCTCTGTAATTTATCAATTACTTATCTTAAGTAATTGGCCTTATCAAACCCATTAAGTAACATACTTAATCATTTATCAAGTGATTATATTTTATTAATTAACAGATTAATTAACCACTTAATTTGAATCATCTCATAAAACAAAATTGAGTAATTCATCCCTAATTACTCATTAACCCAAATTAATCTTCAATTAACAGATTAATTATCTTCAAATATTAATTAATAAACCTTAATTATTAATCAATCCTTTAACACAAAGTAATTAATCACTAATTACTTTTATAATTAATTAATTAAACTTAATTAACTAATTAATCAACTCTTAATCATTAATTAATAAACTTAATTATTAATTAACAATCTTAACTTCAAATTAATTAATCCATAAATATAATTAATTAATCCTTAATTAAAATTAATTAACCTTAAATAAAAATAGTCAATTAGTTCTTAATTAACTAGCATTATATTCTAATAATCCTTTAATTATTAACTAAGAAGACTCAATTAAGACTTAATAAAAACTTTATTAATTAATTACTATTTTAATTAACTCTTAATTACTTAGTTAATCAAATAATTAATTATACTTAATTAATTACTTAATTAACTCCATTTTAAAATAATAATTAAATAAATTAATTAACTTAAAATTTCTTAATTAACTAACTAATTACAAGTTATTAATACATAATTAATTATTTTAAGATAAAACATTATCTTAAACAAATCTTGAAATCTTTATTTAACTTATCGTTAATTAAATTAAATAATAAAGAAATCATTAATTAATTTCCTTTAATCATTAATTTAACAATTCCTAATTCAAGTTAATAGATTATCTTAAACTTTAATTGTTAATTAATAAATTATTCTCATTAATCAATTTAAATAAAACATTTACTTAAATTCTCTTTATATTCCAAAATAAGATTTGAAATAATATTAAGATTTTAACTTAAGATATTTAAAACATTATACAAGTTTATTTATAAAAATAATTCGATTTCTAAAACAAAAACTTTAAATTTAACTTAAAATTTTCTTAAAGTTTAAAACTTATTTTATTTAAATTTGAAAATATTTGTTAACACTTTAATTTGGGTTCAACCCTTACTGGAACCTAAGAAACAAAGCACAAGGATTTTAAATCCTTAAAAACTGTTTATATTAAAACTTAACAAAACTGTTGACACATCAACTCAAAACCAGTGCCACGCGAGTTTCCTCGAGCCACAACCAAAATACACGAGCTCCTTCCCGAGTCCTACTCCCTTTCTACCCGAGCTACAACCCAGTACCCAAACCCAAAACAAAACCCAATTCACTCTGACACGTACAACCCCACCGTGCAACCTGCACCGTTGCCGGACCATTTCTGGTCATCGGCGAACCCACCGCCGAGTCATCCAAACACCCCGCAAACCTCTACGACCCACAAACATCATTTCATACCTCGAATCAAAATCGATTTCTTCAGGTGAACTGAACCCAAAAACCCTTCATCTTCAACAACCCCAAAATTATCACCTCCGACCAACAATAAGCACCTCAACCTCGGCCTTAGCTTGCTGACTCACCGTACATGCTCCTCCCCAAAAATCCTACCACTCGATGCAGATTTGAAGGTGCAGTGATCAATTTACAGACAGCTTCTAAACTAGGTTTACAACCAATTTCAAACAAAATCAAGCATCACAATGATTTAAAAATTCTTCTATTATTTTTGCTATACTCACAGATGCAAACACTAACTCCATGAAGATTTTCAAGAAATCCAAATGAATAGATTATCAGTTATAGATCAAAACCCAATTTGCAGTAAAAACCCAAATACAAATTCAATATAGTTTTAAAAATTTTGAATTTCTTATTAAAATTCGTATTTCCCAGTGACAATCCAGATTACATAAAACATTTCATCTAATTTCAACCTTTGATTTCAACATTGATTATTATATGTTCACTGCATTGTATGTTTTTCCAGACAAATTCCAAAATCAAAATCTTAGTTTATTTTAAGTTCTTAGTTTTAAACTTAAACTACTTATTTTGTTTTGAATCTATGTTCTATTAGTTGCTTAAACAAAATAGCTTGAAGTTTTGATTTGAACTTAATTCTGCAGTAAGTAAAAACAGAGATGATCAAGCAAACAAGCATGCACAGTTTATAACCAACATATTAACATTATATCTATACAGGAGCAAACTTATATGTATATAAATATCATCATAAACTCATAGCAATCAGCTACTTAACCAATTAAGTTTTAGTAAAAATGTTTACTCACCTCAAATTAGAAGTGCAGAGTTTTGAAGATGACTGGAACATGAAGTTTGCAAAAGAATTGAATTTGAAGCCTTAAAACAGAAATGCTTCATGTTTGCATTTGAAAACTTGGAAACATTTGAGCTTGAAGCTTTAGAAACTGAAGCCTTGAGGCTTGCATGCATTTGAAGCTTGAGGCAGATACTTGAGTTTGACGAATTTAAATACAGATTTTGTTTTGAGGAAAACTGCAGGCACGCAGTTAAATTTGCTCAAGAAAAAAAGGGTTACAGGCTTGATTTTTGGAAGGTGGTTCCAGGTTTTAAGAAAATGTTTTACATGTTTGAGCATTGATCTGAAAACAATGTTCACATGCATTGAATTGTAAACAGAATTTAATGTTTGAGGAGTGTTTATAGGCTTTGCATTTGAAAAGGTTAACAGGTTTAGGTACTTTGATTGCAAGCTTTATTTGAGAAACAGGTTACAGGCCTGAGAATAAAAGTTTTCAGGTATTTGATTTTGTTTTGAGGATTTTTCTGATTTTTGATATTAGTTTGCATGTTAGTTCTCTTAAGTAGTGAATTGAGAAAAGGATTTTAGCAAGAAGGTGATTGTGTATATAGGTTTAAATTATGATTTATCAAAATTAAAGAAAAAGAGGAAACAAATATGACACTTGTCTTTAATTCACATAAATGTTTAACACTTGTTACATTAAAAGGTTTATAACATATCACTTGTAATTAGTTATTTACATTTGTTGTAAAATGATTTTAAAGCTCTTTTTTTTTAAAAAAAAATTGAATTTCCTAATTACTAATTTGTTTTCTTCAAATTTAAAAGTACTTTTCTAATTAAATTTCAAGTAAACAAATACATTTATAAAATTTACACATGTTTGCTGAATTTATATAAAATACAATCTTTTTTTAAAAAAGAAATTAAACCAAATAAAATTTAAATAAAATTATATACAGCATTTCAACCTTACTTTAAAATATTATTTCAAAAGCCTTGTATTTATTTTATAAAATAAATACAAATCAAATTTCTATTGATAAACTTCTATAAAACAAAAATAAAACAAAATCTTATTTCTAATTAAAATATTATCTATATATTTTAAAAGCAAATTATATATATTATTTATTTTAAAAATGTATGTATATTCTTGAATTCAAATTTATATTCATTTCAAAGTCAAATTAGAAAGTCAAATCTAAAATAAATTTAAATAAATATAAACAACTATTTTAAAATAAGCTCATTATTATTTACAAATAATATATCCTATTTTAAAATCAATTTAAAATACACGGATTTAAATGCATAGATATAAATGCATTTTAAACACACTTATAAATTTTAAAAACAATAAATCAATTTAGAATTTATTTACACAATGAAATAATTATTCTTATTATAAAACCAATTTATAACAATAATTGAAATATTACTTGGTTAATTATCTGTGAAAATAACAATTTTATCAATTCAAATAATTTAAATTAAGAGATTATCAGCATTTTAAACTCCTGGAAATTCCGGGATATTACAATCCTCCCCCCTTAACAGAATTTCGTCCTCGAAATTTAAAACAAGGATAATCCAAAGTTTTATTTTATTTTCAACCAATTCAAACATAGATATCAGCTATACACTATCAATCAAACAAACAATTTCATCCAAACAACCAATTCAAATAAACAACACTAGCTATCCGGACACAGATCCGGATAAACTACCTAAATTATCTCGAGTTTCCCAGTACAGACACAGGGATACTCGCTCTACTAAACCCAAACTAGCTATACTTATAAGCTACTGAGTTCCCACTCAGCTAGATCTATAATCTACCCAAGATACCAGACCATAGACAAGTCTGATCACAACTAAAACCTTCACAGAACTACTGGTCTCAAAAACGAGTGACAGACCAAAACACGTACTCCCTCAGAGACATGCAAAATATTTTGAATTCCAGTCTTCCAAACTGGCAATTCAACTCTTCAAACCAAAGCACTGATATCTAAAAAAACTCAAAAGAATCCAATACCTCGAAGATCACCTCAAAATCCAATATACATCGAAGCTTACCAAAACTTATTGCTTCCTTTACCGGAGAAAATCTCAACAACATCGAAGCCTCCAACTTCGAATTCCAAATTCTTCTGTTACTTAACCTCAAAACTTTACCCGATGATCCGGGCTGCCAATAGATCCTTCCCGATCAGCTCAACCTTCGCTGATGCTTCTACAAACAAACTGGATCAACTCACAAACTGATCCTCACAAGATCAATCCAAAATCAAACCAAACTTCACTATCAATAGTAGAAAACTACTTCTCCCATCTGGAAAAGACAGAACAGAATCACTCGCCAACTTGCCTCAAATTATGAAAAATAAATTCAGAAGAAATTCTCTAATCCAAAATACTACAACATCCAATTGCTTCTACTCAAGTCAACAGCCACCTTGCTTCCGCTGCACAACTCTAATCTGGAACAGATGAAAATGTCGTCGAATGAACACAAGCACCGACCAAACATCACATCTCGGAAATAAGGTTCAATAGAAATTCCAAAAGATACAGAGCTGCTACACCAAACAAACATCCTAGGAAATAACCTTCTATCCAGCTAAATCACTATTATCACTAAGCTTAGAATTCACTTACAGCAAGCAGCTCCTCTCAAGCTATTAAGTTTAGTGCCATTATATGCTTAAGCGCTAAATTTCTTATTATCCTCTCATAATTCCTTGTAAATGGACCTTCATAATGATTGTAGGTAATCTTCTACCAAACCTCTTTATATCTTATGTAATTTACATTTTGATGCTTAATTTACTCCTCATTTTGTATTTTTAAGCCTAACATTAGTGAGCAACCTTCGATAATACACACATATTAGTCTAATTCCAAGGTTTGCTAATATTGAGTCAACAATTATCATGAGAATATATTCATATGGTTGATGATAACCTTATCAGGTTCAGTTATGTATTATGATCCTTTATATTATTATCCGTGTCAATTAATGTTGTGCTCGTTTGGATAAATCACTAAATATATATGAAACTGGGATTGGAAGCTGATGACCAAATGAGGTTGTTCCATTGGAGAGTAAGTAAGACTAAAATTATTCATGAGTCAAACTACATTTAAGTTCTTTGGAAGATAAAGTGGTGTTAGGATGCCTAAAATTGATCAAAAGAAATGACTTGTTTGATGCCTTGAAATCCAAATTTAAGTTGTTAGCATTGGTAATAGGGTTAGTATTTGTAATTAAATTTTTTAACAGAATGATGTAATCGTGGTGTTATGTAATGAATATATGATGAATGAATGAAAAAAGTTTTATGATTTTTTTGAAATCTTATGCTTTGGATGTTAATGATACAATAGCTGATCTTGTTTTATTGTTCGAGAATAGCACTAACGATGACTTTAGCATCATAAGTGTCTATTTTGGATCTCAAAATTGGGAATGTGACAATAAAAACGCAATACTTAGAACCTTCCATCCAAATTCATTATAAACTCCATTTTTGAATGAGCTTACTTCATAAGAATTTGTGGTCAATGTTATGAACATTGTGTGCAAGTTGATTGAATAAAAATCAATGATTTACAAGCTAGATTGTTGACTAGTGATGCATGTTTAGGCAACCCATTAAAACATCATATTTGCGGCACAAGACGAACATTCCATTCATTTTCTACATAGTGATCCATGGCGAACCACCATTGAAATAAGGAAAATTAAGGTGAGGTGAATTTTTGTAGACAAAGGGAGACATATTTTCCAAGAAGCACTAAAAAATTTAGGTTGAGCATGAGCAATCTAAAACTTCAAATAATACAAGTGCATGATTTCATAGGATAGGTATTCATCCCTTTGAATAACATCCCTAACTTTGACAATCGGTTTGACAATTTGAACATCCACTGCTTTAATCAATTTCACTGTCATTAGTTGCGTAAGGTATTATTATTATTTCTTAGGATTATCCAAACTAGTGGAGCTTGGGGAATTCACTTCAGTATGGTGCCTACTGATTAATTTTCTACAAATAACGGAATAAGTTATATGAGATAAGATCATTTAGACTCAAGGTTATGTTATTTTAAATCTATAAAAGAGGCCAAGAGACTATAAAAAATGTTGGGAACACTTGACTATATAGCATTAACATGTTAGAAAGGAGGTGGATTCTCGAGTTTGCAATGATGAAACTCACAAATAGAACTCACGCGGTAAGAAGAAAGACCAAAACATCTCGAATGGAAACATTAGAAAATGTAAATATATATCCTCATAACCCCCGCTGACTATACTGTTGTATCGAAGAATCTTCAATCAGATTAGAAAATCACGGAAAAATTGTAATAAAAATAACCACAAGTGCATGGCGTACAATTCTAGTATGTGGCAAGTACGGGTCGATCAGCAGGGAGTTGAATTTATTTTAATTTCTGCTCAATCAAATTAAACTAAGAATTTGATATGTGTTAACTACAAATTTCTAAAAACTAACGAAAACTAAAAGTGAATAAAAATATGAAAGTAGAAGCCAATTTAGAGGCAATTCCCTTCACATGATCACATAAATCAACATAATGAAATTATGATCTCTTTTTATAGTGAATTTAGTTGATGTGTTTATCATAAGGATGATCTATTTGTGCTATTAATTTGCCCAACATAAACCATCAAACTTTAACACGCCCACCAAATCACTTATAACTCTCACGAAAATGATAGTGAAGTTAAAATCAAAATCTATTCTAAGCATGGTCTATTTATTATTGATTAGTAATATCAAAATTTGATTCTAAAATCCACTTCATTACTCACATCATGTGTAGTGAAGACGTAATTTGTGTTTATGTTTGTTCAATCATAGCCTATTTGATGTCAACACATAGGCTATAAAATTCAAAGTTAAATAACAAAATTTTGCCACATTCAAAAGTTCCATTAAGCACAAAAAGAGGTTTAAATTAGAAAATTTGTGGAATCTACATGATTAAGACCCCTAAACTAAAGGGGTTTATCTTATAATACTTGTTATCATTTGAACAAATGTAGATTGTAACGTAGAACAAAAACAAAAGAAAAAAAAAGTGAACTGACTAAATTGCATGAAATAAATCTAGTCTACTTACATAAAATAAAACTACACTGATTGCATACAGTAAAAACCTATAATTAAAAGAGCATGAAATTAAATTGCATAAAAAATTACATGAGAGAAAAAGAATTAGAAGCCATGAAAGAGAGAAAGAGAGTTTATATTTACAATTTGTGCCTACAACTAAACTAACTAGAAGGTGGTGCTAAGAGCTTCATTATATGAAATATAAGGCGCATTTATACATGCCTAAAGCCATAATCCATATTTTAGGAGACTGCCCAAATTGGCCCTGAGAAAGTATGGCCACCAAGTTATCATTAGCTTTTAATTAATACTCTATTAAGTGTGCATGTAATTTTAGTCCGCACTAACATGTATTAGCTTTTAATTAAAGATCATGGTAAGTGAAAAGGTGGGGTCCTTCATGTTGCGTGTATTGATTTATTTCTTTATTCTCTAGTCTTCCTTCACTTGTGCATGCATGATACATGAAGTCTCTTCCATTTTTCATCCAATTTCCTATGAATAAAAATAAAATGTGGAAATACGTATTCTCCATAATAATACATGCACAAAATTACTACTTGACCCCTAAATTGATATGTGAATGATGACTTGAAATCATTTTTGAAATTTTGGTTTAAACATGTAAAATACCTTATATGCTCATTTATTTAATTAGAAGAAGATAAAATATCGTAATAAAAATATGTATTTACATGCACATCAAGTACCCCTACACTTATTTTTTTATTCGCCTTCTAATAAATTAAAACTACGATAAATCTGGTTTCATAGGAAACACGATTTCATTGAGCGTTTGCAATAAGCCGTTAAACTCTAGGTGTCCCTAGTAGGACGAGTGTTGTCCTGTGAGGGTTTTCAGCGGATACTACCCACAAAATCCAAATGCAGCATGAAAAATTCCTAAATGCAAGATTCTTTATAAGGAGATGAATGCAAGTTTCTGAAAATATTTATAAATGAAGAAATTACTTTTAAATTGACACGAATAAGTTAAATATAAGTATGTGTCATCATAATGAAATTTTATCCATTTTACTCATCAAAACATCTAACAAAAATGAAGTCTTCATCAAATTAGGCTCTAGTTTGGCAAGTTGTTTCGATTGATAGCATAGTGCAACTATGAAATGGATCCTTAGTTGATTATCAAAGCTTTTCAAAGTGGGTTTTTCATTTCTGTTGAATAAAAAATCGAATAAAACAAGTGAAAATAGTGCTTCGGTTTCAGTTATTTACTCTCTCTTCACTTGAAAAATTTATTGATATTAAAATATTTGTATATGCCTAACTAAGAAAACTGGGACCAGATATACCATCCACGCACTGCCTTGCGGGCTTGCGTGAGGGGAATACAGAGCATGGCGAGTATACACACAAGTGTGTACACCAATCAACTCTAGGCGTTATTAATTACAGAATTTTTATATACATACATCTAACTCAGTTATTAAGGCTAGATATACTCTCCATGCACGGCTTTGCGGGCTTACGTGAGAAGGGTATAGAGTGTGGCGAGTGTACACACAAGTGTGTACACCTACCAACTATAAATGTTAATAAAATATATACATATATACAATTTTTGTTATGGTTTTTTATTAAGAGAGAGTTCTACAAAATCATCTTAGCGCCACTTGACTTAGAAGATCAAAAATGTTATAGACTTTACTTTAAATCGACCGCTTTTTTAAACAAAGATTTCAATTAGGATATACTTCATAATTAACATCAATGAACCTTCCTATGTACTAGTTAAACCATCGTAACTTGTAATCTAACTTTATTTTTATTTTTGTGTTGAAAAATAAATTTTCAAAAATTTCAATTTAATAACCAAGATCCTACACTTATCCTATAGTGTTTCTTCAAAAGTAAATCAATATGCTGAATTTTTTTTTAGGATTTTTGTTGTTGTTTTTTTAGCTTTGAGTTTTGGAAAGAAAAGGAAGAAAATAAACCATGAAAAATCGAAAATGAAGATGAGACTCCCCCACACACTTAAGTTTAACCGTGTCCCTACAGTCAACCCAAGTGAAAGGATAAAAATAAAAACAAAAATATGACCTATATTTACATGAAAATAAATGGTTATTATTTACACGACATCAGAAAATATACTGTTAAAGAGCAAATGAAATTGTCTTCTGACAAATTCATTTGTCTTGTCAAGTATATGAGATATATCTTAAGCAAAAAAAATCAAACCATTAAAGATTTCAAAGCAGAATGTTGTTTTGGAAAAATGAATGTCGTTTTATTAACAATTATATGAGTTGTTTTATTTTCATTGTTCTTTGGGGTAGATAGAATAATTTATTGAAGTTCATGTTTATTTTCACCAATTTGAAAGTCAAGCTTATCATTGAATCAGAATTATTGACTTCGAAATCAAAATGATATTTTAAATTTACCCCTTCAGAATTCAACAACTCATTTTTGAGAAGTCTAAAAAGTTTGTATTCACAAAATGCATCTTCCCTTGTTGGATTATCAACAACTTCATTGCATGTATCAATTTCAAAATCTAAATTTGTTGCATTCAATTTTTCAAAATCGAAAAGGGATGATCGAATTTTAAATTTGGTTCCACACTCTCAAAAGAATTGAAATCCAAGTCAATTACCATATTTCCACTACTTCAGTGAGATTATCATTTTCAATTTCAAAAGTTGTTATTTGAAAATCATCAATTTTGGCAAAAGGTGGATTATTATCTCACTCGTCACGCGTTAGGATTTGATTATGTTGCTCACGTTGTTTCATGTAGGTTTCAAACAACAAATTCATGTGATTTTTCTGAAATTTGTCCATTTGCTCAACAAAATTAAATTATTAATTTGAGAATTTTCAAGTTGAAAATGTTGATAACAAAAATGGTTCATTACATCATAATTGAAGTTATCATCATTTCCAAAGTCATTTAAAAAGCGGGTCACATTTCCATTTTGACTTTGAAATTCTTTTGTAAATCGAAGTTGTATTGGCATGAGTTATAATCAAAATCATTTGAATTTTGAAGTGAACTCAAATTTTTATTATTTTGAAATTCTTGACTTGAGTTATTGAACAGATTACTCAAATTATTTATCATTTGATTTCGTTGTTTAAGTAAAGACCAATAGTTTCAATATTATTTTCAAGAGTTGAGGGTTGACAATCATTTTGAAAACGTTGTGGTGCAAAATTTGAATTGGTTGTACAATAGTAGTTTTTAAAATATCCATAAGAGTTTGATATGAAACTATATGAATTACATTGATTTTCACAACTATTGTAAAATTCTTGCGAGTAGGCAAATTCAAACATGTTCAAAAGATGTTTTTTTGAAGGAAGAGTATTCACCAAGGAGAATTTTTTTTCACAAGGGAGATTTGGTTTTTTTTGCTTTTTTTTATGTTTTTGGATTTTCAATTTTTTTTTTTGAAAAGATTATATATTTTTTGGATTTTTGACTTTTTTTAAAAAAACTAACTCAATTTTCTTTCTGGATTTTTGATTTTGATCGAAAAATTTCAAAGGAAAGGATTTAAAAACTTAGTTAAGAAAAATTTATAATTTTTTTAGTTTTTGAATTTCAATTTTTTTTTGAAATATGCATGAACTAATGCAACTAAATGAATGAAAGGACTTAATTACAAATTTTATGCCCTGAGTTCCTCCTAACCCAAAATTGTGTAATCATACTTTGTCTTAATCCAACAAGATAGTTCTCAGCCAGGTAGCGGATAATAGTTACCGGTGCACCATGAATCACCGTAGCAATGCAACCGAAGGTTTAAGTACCTTCAGAGAAATAATAAGTATAATGTTTACGAATTGGCATAATATTTATAACTGATTATTACTCTGTCGTAACCTAGACACCAAGAATATAAATTGTCAAAAGAAGACAACATGTCAAGATACAATTAAGCCCTAGGTGAGCTCGTGAGTCCCTTAAGTCAGATGTCTAATCGTTATTATTAGTCAATGCCATGGATGAAATGCAATTTATGGGCCAAGGAAGGGGTGATGAAATCCCCTACCTTATGTGGATTTGGTGTTGCCCTTAGAAAATAAAAATAAGATGAAATGAATGCAAAGGAGAAATTAAAGTGCATTAACAATGCAACTACGAATGAAATTTTATTTTTGTTTATGTCTTTGAAAATTTTAAAATGCAAGCAACCAATAATACAAACTGAAAATAAAAACACGAGATAAGGGCACGATACTAGAGCGTGCATAATTATTAACAATTTTTTTTTAATTTTTTTTATAGGTGATTCCTTTTAAAGCAAGCAAAGCATAGCAATCAAAAGCAGCAATTCCTTTTTATTTTCTATAAATTACAACCTGAAAAAAAAGAGTCGCATACTATTTTTTTATAAGGAGTTTTTATAAGGATCGAACAAAATCAAAAGCAAAGTTAAACTGTATTTTGAATTTTTTTTCTTTTGAAAGAAGGAAGAATGAAAGTTAAAAACAAAAGCTTAACTTTTAAAAGAAACTTAAAAAAAGTTAATTTTTCTTTTTCTTTTTCTATATATAAGAATGGAACCTAAAATAAATTAAATGAAAACAAAACAAATTCACAAATTAAATTTCAAAATGAAATTCAGGTAACAAAACTAGCCCATCCCAATTAAAAAAATTATCGGTTAAAGAAAACGATCCTCAACAAAATTCTGCGATTACCAATTTTCTTTTCAAAATTCAGTTTCAACTTCGCATTAAAAATTCAATTTCGCAAATTCAATTTCACTGCTAAAAAAAGAAATTTCACGATTTGAAGGTTGATGAAGGAAATTTGGGTTGCGGGTTCATGGGTGGCAGTGGTGGATTTAGGAATGGAGTCGATGGTGATTTCAATTGGCTGAATGGTACGGTAGTTTGGGCATAACCAGAGGAAAGGTATGTAAGTATATATCTCTTTTTGTGCTTAATGGAATCTTTGTATGTTTAAGTGTGATGAAGGGGTGTGATGTTCCTTGAAGTTAGGGGATGGCAGAGACGGTTGGGGTGACGAGGATGAAGTGGCAGTGAAGTTTGAAGAAATGGATGAAGTTTGATGTCGTTGGTCAGTGATGGTGTAGGCAGTTTGGTATAGTGTTAGTTGATGAAGGAAGATGGCAGCGATGAAGTGATTAAGTGTTAGGGATGGTTGTTATGTCCGGTGAAGATGCCAGGCAAAAGAATACCGGTGGAGACAGTTTGCACAGGTTGCAGTTGGATATTGATGATTGTTGAATTGAAGTTGTTGCAAGGATGGAGGGGCAATATTGGGTGAAATATGCAGTGGCAGCAGGTGGTATATTTTGTTGAAGGTTAGTTTGTATGAAGGTATTGTATGTAATGATGTTGATGGGTAGAACTGATGTGTAGTGGCAATTTGGGAGTGTAGTGGAGTGAGTACGAGTCGATTCGTAGGGAGTTGAATTGATTTTAAATTCTAATCACTCAAATTAAACCAAGAATTTGAGATGTGTTAACTACAAATTTCTAAAAGCTAACAAAAATTAAAAGTGAAAAAAAATATGAGAGCAAAAGGCAATTTAGAGGCATATCCCTTCTCATGGTCACATAAATCAATATAATGAAATTATGATCTCTCTTTTTGGTCATTCGCAAATTTAGTTGACGTGTTTATCATAAGTATGGCCTATTTGTGCTATTAAGTAGACCAACATAAACCATCAAACTTTAGCACACCTACCAAACTACTTGTTAACTCTCATGAAAATGATAATAAAATTAAAAATAAATTCTATTCTAGGCATGATCTATTTACTATTGATTAGTAATATAGACCATCAAATTTTGATACTAAAATTCACTTCTTTACCAACATCATATGTAGATAAAGATGTAACGTGTGTTTATGTTTGTTTAAACATAGCCTATTTGATGTCAACAAAATAGGCTATCAAATTCAAAGTTAAACAACAAAATTTTACCACATCCAAAAATTCCATTAAGAACAAAAAGAGATCATAAATTAGCAAATATGTTGAATATACATGATTATGAGAGCTTCATTACCCCCAAACTGAAGGGGTTTAGATTCTCATATTTGTTATCATTTCAACAAATGTAGATTGCAACATAGAACAAAAACAAAAGGAAAAAGAGAATTAACCCGATTGCATGTAAATAAATCTAATCTACTAGCATAAAATAAAACAAAACTAATTGCATAATGTAAAGAACAATAATTAAACGAGCATGAAATCGAATTGTATAAAAAGGAATAAAGGAAGCATCATCTGATGATTCATGGATTCTTGCTATGCAAGAAGAATTGAATCAGTTCACCAAAAATGATGTTTTGGAACTTGTTCCTAGACCTGAGGATAACAATATAATTGGAACAAAATGGGTTTATAAAAATAAAATGAATGAACTTGGTGAGGTCATGAGAAATAAAGCTCATTTAGTCATGCAAGGTTATTGTCAAGAAGAAGGAATTGATTATGACAAAACCTTTGCACCCGTATCAAGACTAGAAGCTATCAGGATTCTACTTGCTTTCGCAAACTACAATAATTTCAAGTTGTATCAAATGGATGTTAAAAGTGCTTTTCTAAATGGTTTTGTAAAAGAATATGTTTATATTAAACAACCTCCACCTTTTGAAGATCATAAATTTCCAAATCATGTATATATATATATATATTAAAGAATGCTTTATATGGTCTGAAAAAAGCTCCTAGAGCCTGGTATGAAAGACTGAGATCTTATTTACTACAATTTGGTTTTGAAATTAGTAAAATAAATACAACTCTTTTTATAAAGGAAACACAAATGATATTCAATTAGTACAAATATAAGTAGATGACATAATATTTGGATTAACTAATAACATAATAAATAAAGAATTTTCAGATATAATGACTAAAGAATTTGAAATAAGTCAAATGGTAGAACTAAGTTTCTTCTTAGGACTTCAAATCAAACAATTAGATAAAGGAATTTTCATTAGTCAAGAAAAATATGCTAAAGATTTAATTAATAAATTTGGATTGACCACTTCTGATGGAAAACCAACTCCAACTAATGTAGCTTTAAGTAAAGAAGATAAATCAAAAGATGTTGATCAGAAATTAAATATAGGAATTATTGGTTCGCTGCTTTATGCAATAGCAAGTTGTCCTGACATCATGCATAGTGTTTGTCTCTCTGCAAGATACCAATCTCAACCTAAAGAAACTCACTTAAAAGCTGTTAAAAGAATTTTAAGATATGTAAAACATACTTTAGATTATGGTTTATTTTACCCCAAAAATGATATATTTGATTTAATTTCATATTGTGATGCTGATTATGCAGGTTGTAAATCAGACCAAAAAGTACAGGTGGAACTTGTCACTTTCTAGGACATCCTCTGGTTTTCTCGTTTAGTAAGAAGCAAAACACTGTATCCTTGTCAACAACTAAAGCAGAATATATATCTGCTGCTTGGGTTTGTTCTTAAGTTATATATATGCAACAAACTTTAAAAGATATTGGATCAACTATAACTAAATCACCAATTTATTATGATAATACTAGTGCAATAAACTTATTTAAGAATCTAATTCATCATGCTAGAACAAAACATATTGATATTAGACATCATTTTCTTAGAGATAATATAAGTAAAGAAGTCATAACTCTTCAATATTAATACTGAAAAACAAACTGCTGATATATTAACCAAACCGTTAAACGAACAAAACTATACTAAATTTAGAATAGAATTAGGTATATGTTCATTAACTAAAATAAAAATTATAAATAATGCAAGTATAGTTAATAATTAATATAAATAAAAATTACTCAAAAAATTAAACTAGGCATGTCGACATGACCTATTCCCTTATGTCGAGATACTAGCCGTGATTTTCAAATTTAAATTTCCCTCTAAAATTAGTTATTAAGTTATATATATTGACATTTACTCCTTTTCTTTGTTCTATAATTTATAACAAACTTCTAAGATAGAAATTAATGGATTCCTCCTATAATAATGAACCTTCTTCACCCACTTCTCCTCATTCTGGTCCTTTCGAACGATCCACACACGTACGAGTCATCAAATTACAAGTGAATATGAAAAAATTTCTTCAAATGATGACGGAGATTCAAGTAAGTCAACTGCGAATGGCAAGAGAACAAGATGGGCAAGGCAGAATCCTTAGGAATTTACAAAAATTCCTTATGGATAACCATGCCAATCCCATTATCATCGAAGAATCTTCACAAGCCATGAATTCCGAAGAAGAAGAGCCTCTAGAAGAACCACAAGAAGATCATGAAGAAGAACATCCTCTGCCGAATCCGGATGTTCATATAGACGAAGACGATGGCATAATTTGCGTTGGAGATGTCCTTTTTGACGCTAATGGGAACTTGGTCGTACAACGTGGAAACTTTTATCTCCACTATCCAAATTGTTCGGTCCATAAATCACCAATAGTTAAGGGTCCTCGTTAAGCGTTTTTCGTTTTCTTAATTGTATATCGGTGTGTTAATTTGTATATAAGTGTTATCTTAATTAATGTACTTAAAACAATCTTTTGTGTATAAGATCTTGAATTCCATTTAACTTAGGATGCTATATTTCACTCATACATAGTTATTATTCTTATACCATATGTTTGTTTGTCTCATTTTCTATTGAGTTGGTATTTTTTTGTTGATGTTAAAGGGGGAGAAGTTATATAAAATAATTGTCCTGGAGTAAGGGGGAGTTGTTGGTGTAAGGGGGAGTTATGGTATGATCGAAGTGGTAAGTATATTTTATAAGGTTGTCATCATCAAAAAGGGGAAGATTGTTAGAAACTGGAGATAGTGGTTTTAATGACAACAACCTTTGAAACTTATTTTATTATAACTTATATACTAACACTATTGTCTAGATATATATATCAATGTTATTATGCAGGATATATATACAAGGTAGGTACATATTATTGAAGACTCTACAGTATAAAGATAAAGAATGAAGAAATCAAGTTTGAAGACTCATGAGTATCAAGATCAAGATTTAAAGATTAATGTCTAGTTTTTTTAAAACTTCATAATAGCATGGAAATTGTCATTTCGAATTTCATTTGGGATGGAACCCATTTCTACCTTCTTAGTGGCTTACAAACCCACGACAAGTAGCTTAAAAACCTACGACAAGTGGCTTACAAACCTACGACAAGTAGCTTACAAACCTAGGACAAGTGGCTTACAAACTCACGAATATCCTGGTTTTGTACAAGTTCTCGAGTTCTGTTTTGATGCGATATTCTGTAGGAAGAAGCTTGCAAAACTACTTCAAAATGATTTTCAAAACTGCTTTTCAAAATATTTTAGCCTTAAAATTAACTTTGCAAATGATTTTCGAAAAGATATTTTAGCCTTAAAAATATTGTTTGTTTTAGTTTTAAAATAAACTCTTGTTTTAAACTTCATTTTCAAAACAAATTTTACACTGTTTTTAACTAGGGATGTCGACATCATGGGATACCCCATGTCGACATGGTGGCCGTTGAATTCAAAAGTTTCAATCTTCAAAAGGAGTATCTATGTTGTGCCTGAAAATCAATTGGGTGATCTTGAGTCCCGTAAATCAAGAGAGTTTGTCTCGGACTGTGAGACAGGAGGGTACCTCAAGGCCTTTAGAAATTAAGGATTGTAATCTCGACGCTGGTACAATAAAAATCTATATGAGGTGGTTTGCTTTGGTACATGACTAGACATAGGGTAACTCCAAACCAGTATAAATCTGATGTGTTCTTTCCTTTTACTGCTTTTTATCTACTTTCTACATCTGCGTTTGATTTTAAAGGGACACCGGATTTTATACTGGTTTGGAGTTACCCTACGTCCAGTCCTGTACCAAGGCAAAACACCTCATACAGATTTTTATTATACCAATTTCTTGATTACATTCCTCAATTTCTAAAGGCTTGAGGTACACTCCTTTCTCACGGGTCCGGGACAAACTCTCTTGATTTATGGGCCACAAGATCACCCAATTGATTTTCAAGCACAACCACATCTTATAGAGAGACTCGATAAACTTTTGATTACAAATTGATCCTATAACTCTGAATAGCACTTTGATCTTCGAGAGAGGGCAGAGAATCAAACGAAAATGAGATTCTGATTTGATTCTCTTGAAAATTCGGCAGAATATCGGCATGATCTTAAAAATATGAAAATTATAGAATATGGAGTTGTGGAGAAGAAGTGAAGAAAATATGAAATTAGTTAGATAAAAAATTCGTTAGTAAAGGCTATTTATAAAGCACCAACGGTCATAACCATTCGTGAAGAGATTTAAATGAATAGACACTTCTTTTAAAAATTGAAACTTTTGAATTCAACGGCCACCATGTCGACATGAGGTATCCCATGATTTTGACATCCCTATGTTAAAAACAATGTAAAATTTGTTTTTGAAAATGAAGTTTAAAACAAGAGTTTATTTTAAAACAAAAGCAAATAATACTTTAAGGCTAAAACATCTTTTTGAAAAATCATTTGAAAAGATAATTTTAAGGCTAAAGTATTTTGAAAAGTAGTTTTGAAAATCATTTTGAAAAACCAATTTGAAGTAGTTTTGCAAGCCACTTGTCGTAGGTTTGTAAGCTAGGACTCGAGAACTAGTATAAAACCAGGATGTTCGTGGGCTTGTAAGCCACTTGTCGTAGGTTTGTAAGCTACTTTTCGTGGGTTTGTAAGCCACTAAGAAGGAGAAATGGGTTCCATCCCAAATGAAATTCGGAATGAAGATTTCCATGCTATTATGAACTTTTAACAAAAACTAGATATATATCTTGAAATCTTGATCTTGATACTCAAGAGTCTTCAAACTTGATTTCTTCATTCTTGATCTTTATACTATACAGTCTTCAATAATCATTACCTGCCTTATATATATCATGCATAATAACATTCATATATATCTAGACAATAGTGTTAGTATATAAGTTATAATAAAATAAGTTACAAAGGTTGTTGTCATCAAAACCACGATCTCCAGTTCCTATCAATCTCCCACTTTTTGATGATGACAACCTTATAAAATATACTTACCACTTCAATCGTACTATAACTCCCCCTTACTCCAACAACTCCCCCTTACTCCAAGCCTACTATTTTATATAACTTTCTCCCCCTTTGTCACCAAAAAAAAATAACCTATAAACCTTGAAATTAATAGAAAACGAGATAAACAAACATATGGCATAGAAATAATATAGCATCCTAACTGGAATTCATGTTTCTGTACATCGAAGATTGTTTTAGAAGAACCTTAAGATAACACTAATATACAAATTAACAAACTAATATACACTCACAAAAGAGAAAAATGAAAAATGCTTAACGAGGACCCTTAACTATTGGTGATTTATGGACTGAACAATTTGGATAGTGGAGACAAAAGTTTCCAAGTTGTTCAACCAAGTTCCCATTAGCGTCAAAAAGGGCCTCTCCAACGCAAATCACGCCATCGTCTTCCTCCATATGAACATTCGGATTCGGCAGAGGATGTTCTTCTTCTTGGTCCTCTTGTGGTTCTTCTAGAAGCTCTTCTTCTTCAGAATCCATGGCTTGTGATGGTTCTTCAATAACAATGGGATTGACATGGTTATCCTTAAGGAATTTTTGTAGATTCCCAAGGATTCTGCCTTGCCTATCTTGTTCTCTTGCCATTCGCAGTTGACTAACTTGAATCTCTGTCATCATTTGAAGCAAATCATTCATCTTCTCTTGCTACATGTGTGGATCGTTGAAATGGACTAGAACGAGGAGAAGTGGGTGAAGAAGGTTCATTATTAGAAGAGAAAGCCATTAATTTACAATTTTAGAAGTTTGTTACAGAGAATTGAACGGAGAAAAGGAGTAAAAGTCGAAATATATAAAAATATAACTTATTAACTAATTTTAGAGGAAACTTTATATTTGAAAATCACGGCTAGTATGTCGATATAGGGGGATGGGTCATGTAGACATGCCTAATGTAATTTTTGAGAAATTTTTATTTTTATTAATTATTAATTATACTTGTATTATTTATTATTTATATTTCAGTTAATGAACATATACCTAATTCTCTTCTAAATTTAGTAAAGTTTTGTTTACTTAATGGTTTGCTTAATATATCAGCAATTTGTTTTCAGTATTAATATATTCAAGAGTTACGACTTCTTTACTTACATTATCTCTAAGAAAATGATGTCTAATATCAATATGTTTTGTTCTAGAATGATGAACTGGATTCTTATATAAGTTTATTGCACTAATATTATCACAATATAAATAGGTGATTTAGTTATAGTTAATCCAAAATCTTTTAAAGTTTGTTGCATATATATAACTTGAGAACAAGCCAAAGCAGCAGATATATATTCTGCTTCAGTTATTGACAAGGATACCGTATTTTGCTTCTTACTAAACTAGGAAACCAGAAAATGTCCTAGAAAGTGACAATGTGACGCCCCACCTCTATACCCACACTAGCCAAGAACACTACGGTGTAGTGTTGTCAACTAGCACGGAAAATAAGCCTGTTGAGGAGCGACCATCCATGTAACTTCTTATCACACGGTGGCTATAAATAAGCTTCGGAAACAAACATAGAAATAAGCATAACACAAATCAGTCACAGACATCCATATCACAAAGGCGGAAGAAGATATGAATATAAAACTAACACATGAAAGTGTACATCAGAGTAGGGGTCAAAAAGATCCACAATAATACAAAAGAATAGCAACACGTGCTATACAAAAGAATACAACAATGAGTCTATATCTCATGTGTTTACAACAAAAACTGCTAATCTAAATAGTTAGCCAAAAGTCAGAGTAGCTAATCCCGGGAAGAAGTCAAGCAGAAGCACCTGTAACATCGTTTACAACAAGAGGTATGTAGTTATGAAGAGAAGGGGTGAAGGTTGGGTCTAAATAGGCTAAAAGTCCAAATCGAAAAGTAGCGAAATTCCTTTAACTCCAAACATATCAAAGCTTATACTCAAAAAGATTGCAAACGTCATTTTGAACTCAATGGCAGTGGTCACGAGTCCTAATTTGAACGTATGCAAAAAGTAGCTTTTCGGACTATAATCCGACTAACGATAAAATATTTAAATATAAAATCGATAAATATGCGGGTTGTTACAGACAAGTTCCACTTGTACTTTTTCGATCTGATTTACAACCAGCGTAATCAGCATCACAATATGAAATTAAGTCAAATACATCGTTTTTAGGGTAAAATAAACCATAATCTAAAGTATGTTTTACATACTTAAAATTCTTTTAACAACATTTAAGTGAGTTTCCTTATGTTGAGATTGGTATCTTGCACAGAGACATACACTATGCATGATGTCAGGACGACTTGTTGTTATATAAAGCAGCGGACCAATCATTCCCCTATATAATTTTTGATCAACATCTTTTGGTTTATCTTCTTTACTTAAAGCTACATTAGTTGTCATTGGAGTTGGTTTCCCACTAGAAGTGGACAATTCAAATTTATTAATTAAATCCTTAGCATATTTTTCTTGACTAATGAAAATTCCTTTATCTAATTGTTTAATTTGAAGTCCTAAGAAGGAACTTAGTTCTCCATATGACTCATTTCAAATTCTTTAATCATTATATCCGAAAATTCTTTATTCATTATGTTATTAGTTGATCCAAATATTATATTATGTACATATATTTGTACTAGTTGAATATCATTTTTGTTTCTTTCAATAAAAAGAGTTGTATGTATTTTTTTACCAATTTCAAAACCAGATTGTAGTAAATAAGATCTTAGTCTTTCATACCAGGCTCTACGATCTTGTTTCAGGCTATATAAAGCTTTCTTTAATTTATATACATGATTTGAAAATTTATTATCTTCAAAAACTTGAGATGGACCAAATAAATCTAAATGAAGTAATTCTAGAGGTTTAGAAGTAGAAATCATATCTTTTAATTTAAACGAACTTTTCTTAAGTTTTTCTAATTGGTAAACATCACATATACTATCTACTTTAAGTTTTACTTGGGAAGACCTCTAAGTAAGTCAAGTTTAGATAACCTAGATAACAGTTTGAAATTCAAATGACCAAATCTTTTATGCCAAATCCAAAGGTCACTTGTATTAGCCAAAAAACATAAGTTATCATTTGAAACTTTCATACTAAGGATGTAAATATTTTTTTTCCTAATTCCGTGAAAGATAATATTTGACTTATCATCTTCGATGTGACACTTATCTTTTTCAAATTTAATTTTAAATCCTTTACCACATAGTTGACTTGTACTAAGCAAATTATGTTTTAAATTCCCAACTGGCAAAATATCAGAAATAAGAGGAGCTTTACAATCACCGACATTGCCGATGTCAACTACATATCCTTTTGAGTTATCTCCAAAGTTGACCAATCCATCATCTTGATATATAATGTCATTGAGTATATCAGGATTTCCAATCATATGACTTGACCAGCCACTATCAAATATCCATTTATCTTTCTCAATTTGCACAGTTTGTCCATTGGTTGTTGATTCTTCAAAAGCCATGTAACATGTCTGTTCCTGCATAACAAACCAATTAGGTAGATAACTTGATATTTCATAAAAACTAAATTCTGACTTATGATACTTTGATGAAATGCATAAATTCAAACTAGTATTAACAAAATTTCTTTAAAATGCCATTTTTAACTTTTCAAGTTCGAAAACTATGAAAACCTATGCTCTGATACCAATTGAAAGGGATAGCGGATTAAGGATCTTAAGACTAATTTAACACTAGAGGGTGGGTGAATAGTGTTTAATGGATTTTAAGACTTATATCTATTAACTTAACAATTACGACACAAACAAATGCAGAACTTAATCACAGAACAATTACAGAATCAAACATAGATGTAGAAAGTAAATAAAAATCACTAAAAGGAAAGAACACACCGGATTTTATACTGTCTTGGAGTTACCCTACATCCATTCATGTACCAAGGCAAACCACCGTATACAGATTTTTATTATATCAATGTCGAGATTACATTCCTTAATTTCTAAAGGCCTTGAGGTACCCTCCTGTCGCACGAGTCCGGGGCAAACTCACTTGATTTACGGGATGCAAGTTTACCCAATTGATTTCCTGACACAACCGCACCTTATAGAGAGACTCAACAAACTTTTGATCACAAATTGATCCTATAACTCCGAATAGCACTTTGATCTTCGAGAGAGAGCAGAGAATCAATCAAGAATGACTAATTTGATTCACTTGAGAATTTGGTAAAATTTCAGCACGATCTTAAAAATATGAAAATTATAGAATATAGATTTGTGGAGAAGAAGAAGTGAAGAAAATATGAAATTAGTTGATAAAAAAATTCATTTGTGAAGGCTATTTATAAAGCACCAACGGTCATAACCATTCGTGAAGAGACTTAAACGAATACACTTTTTTGAAAATTGAAACTTTTGAATTCAATGGCCACCATGTCGACATGAGCAATCCAATGATGTTGACATCCATATGTTAAAAACAATGTAATTTTTTTTTTGAAAATGAAGTTTAAAACAAGAGTTTATTTTAAAACAAAAACAAATAATATTTTAAGGCTAAAACATCTTTTTGAAAAATCATTTGAAAAGATAATTTTAAGGCTAAAATATTTTGAAAAGCAGTTTAAAAAATCATTTTGAAACACCATTTTGAAGTAGTTTTGCAAGCTTCTTCCTACAGAATATCTCATCACATCAGGACTCGAGAACTTGTACAGAACCAGGATGTTCGTGGATTTGTAAGCCACTTGTCGTAGGTATGTAAGCTACTTGTCGTAGGTTTGTAAGCCACTAAGAAGGTAGAAATGGGTTTCATCCCAAATGAAATTCAAAAATGAAGATTTCCATGCTATTATAAAGTTTTAACAAAAACTAGACACATATCTTGAAATCTTGATCTTGATACTCATGAGTCTTCAAACTAGATTTCTTCATTCTTGATCTTGATACTGTACGGTCTTCAATAATCAGTACCTGCCTTATATATATATCCTGCGTAATAACATTCACATATATCTAGACAATATTGTTAGTATATAAGTTATAATAAAATAAGTTACAAATGTTGTTGTCATCAAAACCACTATCTCTGGTTCCTAACATGATTCTGTGATTGTTCTGCGATTAAGTTCTGCATTTGTTTGTACCATAATTTTTAAATTAGTCCATATAAGTCTTAGAATTCATTAAACACTATTCACCCCCCTCTCCTTCATTGTTAAATTAGCCTTAAGATCCTTAATTTGCTGTTCGTATATAACTAGTCGTATTCAAAATAAAAAATGCTTTTGGTTTTACCTTCTAGTGTATAAGCAATTGTGGTGGATATAAGTAGTGTTTTGATGCAAGTAGAAAATCTTTAGGAAAAGTATTTAATTGATTGCAATTACAGTGTATTCTTAACCATGAGTATTGTATCATTAAAATAAATACTTGTCCTTAATTGTTTATAGTCAAGATATGTTGAGAGCATGCTTTAATACATCTTTGAGACTACTGTACATAACGCTTTCTATATGACGAATGATGAATTACTCCAAACCATTCAGGGCACTAAGGCATTACATAGTTGTGATTGTTACGAACAATTATAGAATAACTCACAAAGAGTCTTTAATAGGTTAATCATGTATTCAACTGCAAGATCCCATTTAAAGATGTGTATTAGTCTTTTAACTTGAGAATATTGTGAATCCTAAATGGTTAAACTATACTTTAATTAGGGTCCTCATATGATAATGATGTTTTGGTTAAGGCTATATGAGGAAAAAGTCGAACCTTTTGAGGTGAAAATCAATTCAAGAGAGATTTATCTCCTTTGAATAGAAAGTTAGTCTCTCTGAAATTAGTAGTCAACATAAAGTCAAAATCTTTGTTCAAAGAAAACTGGTTCTTTAATTGATTTTATAGGATTGAACCGTAGGCTTTAATGTTAGACTTTGTAGCTAAGTGTGGATATTATTAGAGTTTTGTCCATCGTTCAAGCTCCACATATCTAAGCGTTATTGTGACGAAAAAGAGAAAACATCACAATATATCATTTCTTAGAGGGTAACTTAAATGAGTAGAAAATAGGATCTTGATGATCTACAAATAACTAAACTCGTGTCTACCAAAATTCTCCAACAATACACACGCGCTTTAATATTTAAAATATTTAAATATTACTAAGGGTAGACTTCACATCAGGGTGTCACATAAATGTAGTTGTTAGTATATTTGTGAATTTAGCTCAATCGTGTTAATTTTTAATTATTATAGATTTGAATAAAGAAAACTAATATAAATATTGCATAAAAAAATTCATCTTTGGATTAAGAAAATTGGTTTAATGGCGAAACTCCAAGACTCACCTCTTGATGCAAATTCTACTCGATCCTGTTGACACCTTCTCCACGAATCCCACAATGCATATAACTTAGAAGGTTTCACCACGGTGAGATCTAGGAGATCCTACCAAGTACAGAGGATAATGCGTGATGTGCCTCTATCAGATCGAAAAAGTTTAAGCTTCCAACAATTAAAGCATGTCTTCAACATTTCTTACCATAATAAATATTTGGATCTAGCAGCTACGTACATGCAAGATATGCTAAGGGAAATGATGAGACACACCCTAGTAATGTTCCCCTTGAAACCCAAAAGGCATGAAGTGACATTGTTTCTGAGAGTGAAATTTCTTCCTATTCTCCTATTTCTTTCTATTCTCATCATGATTTTAACAATGTTAAATGTACCAAAATGACCAAATAATCAGTGCAAAATGCTAGACTGAAGTGGAACATGTCGAATATGTTATATATGATGAGCTCAAAATCCTATTATCACTGTTTCAAGGCATACATTGCTCTGCTTGATTTTGGAAACCTAATAGGAACTTCAAATCGATTTCAAGAGATAATGGTTCCTATATTGTTAAATTTGAGAAACAAGTGCATTGTGATAAAGTTCTAGCAAATGATCCATGTTTTAATGATAGGAGATTGATCATGATGAGAAAATGGATCTCATGCATGAAATCATCCAAAGAATTCCTACAATCTGTCTCATTTCGTTTTCAATGTCTGGACATTAATTATTAAACGGACGAAGGGATTGGAAGAATTGCATCATTAATTGGGTCCCCAATTAAGATGGATTAAGTCATTAAAGTTATTCATTTGCACACGTGTTAATAGAAATTAAATCAAAATTTCATTTCCAATACAATTCCGATCATTACCGATAAAATAATTTGCAAAACATTGGATATGAATGGAAGCCAAATAAATGCAGTAAATGTGGGTGCTTTTGTCATACAGAAAAAATCCACCTTAGCAAAGTTATGGATCCCAAAAAATAGAGATTCAAATGCAAATGATGATAATATGATGCAAGTTGATAGCAAAAATTATGTCAGCAACAAATCAGAATATGGTAATCAATGAAATGTAGCTCAACCTTAAGACATCTTGTCAATCATAACGTGTTTTAGTCCCAATTAATACACTCAAATAATGTCTGCCGCATGCACTGTGATATAGAAATACAAATATCAGTTCAAGTATAAGCTTAATGCATAAACAACATTAGTAAGCATCCAAGTGACATAAAGAAAAATGAAATAATTACATCTAATCAAACCAACTTTAGGGTTAACACCACTCCCCAGTAAAACAACAATGACTTAGCAAATTTTTAAGAACTGATCAAGAAAAAGTGTTGCAACAGCGGGTGATTCTGAACAAATATGCAAGAGATGTTAATGGATGAGAATAGCATCAATTCTCGGAATGGTAATAAGGCAAGGAACAATACCACTCACAGGCAGACCAGAAGTAGAGTTTAGGATGGTGTGTTCGAATTCAAAGAAGTTGGAGCAAGTGAAATAATTGCCAACCCTGTATGGACAAATTTAGTTTCTCAAATCAAATCCTAAGAAAGGAAAAGTAAGAGAAGAAAATTGTGTTCTCCCCTTATTAATTATAAAATTAGAGGAAAAATACCAATTGATAATTAATGATGACATCTCTAATATGGAATGTCGAGGGAATTAAATCCCCTATAAAGAAATACAGTGTTATCATATTAACATATTTAAACCTTCATTTATTGGCCTTCATGAGCATAAATTATCCACTAATAACATTCATATTTTTCCAAAAGTGTAAAACCAAACTTGGTTTATAAGTTTAGTGAGTTTGAAGCTAATAAAAGCTGAATATTAATCATGCAGGGTTCGTAAATATGGAGTTATTCTATTCTATATAGTGACATTCATATTATTTCATTCTTATTGCAAAATAGTGGTGGTTCTAGTTGTAGTGTAAGGATTACACATTTGGTTGCAAATTCAAATGATTTGGTCACACGTAAAATAAGCTTATAACAACATTATATACCATGGATGGCTATAGGAGATTTCAATTATGTTTTGTTTGATTCTGACATAATAGGTCCTAATAATAATTCAAAACATGCAGGTAATGATTTCTCCAAAAACAATAGTAATGTCAAGTTTACAAGAAATGCAATAAAGTGGTAACTAATTTACTTGGAGTGAAGCGATAGATTATTCTACACACAGAAATATTGATATAAATCTAATTAAATTTGAATTTTAGAACAAATTTCCAAATCGTATAGTCAAATATTAATCATTCTACTAGCAATCACTCTCATATGGTAAATAGCTTAATAAATAATTGCAATGTCAATAGAAGCGTACCATTCAAATTCTACAATGCTTTGATCCATATGAATGGCTATAAAGATGTTACTGAAAATGGATGGCAAGCTCCAGGTAAAGGAAATGTTTTGTATGGGCTGAAAAAGCTAAAATGCACTAAAAATCTTTTAAAGAATGGGATGCAGGCGGAATGCATTTTAAATACATATTTAAGCATATGAGGGAAAAGGATAATGCTGTGTACTTAAAATTGCTTGATAACCCAGTTGATCTTAATGATCCATGAATATAGAGAAAGTTTATTCAATTTGGCGAGAACCATACATAATCATGCCATTTCCAATAGAAATCAAAAGAAAATTGGCCGAATGATGGCGATTAGTGTTCAAAGTTTTTCTATTAGTATATGTCAACAAACGAAAGCAGAAATAGCAGCAAATGATTGCTTGGAATCAATGACAGTTATGTTACTAATGAACCATAGTAGCCTGAATTGTAGTTGATTTTACTATACCAATTTCGACAATACCAAGAACACCTCTAGATGTTTTCCTATCATCACTTGCAAAAAATATATAATAGATTATGCTAAACAAAAGGCAGAAACTAGTGTAAATGTTGAGGAAGTGAAGCAATCCATATTTTTAATTGACGATGGTAGTAGCTCGAGTCCTGATGGGTATGGAGCTAAATATTTTAAACATCACCAGGAACTAATTAAAGATGATCCAACCTCAATAATGCATGGTACATTCATGAGTGGTAATCCTATTCTACATGTATCAAACTTGGATCTCACCTAATTTTTTATCTATTTTCTCATAATTCTAGAATTTGAATACCCATCTCTCCTAGATTTAGTATACTCGGAAGAAGATCACAAGTTCAAATCCTACTAACCATGCTTATACCTGCTTTATATTAGATAATTTTAGTTTCACTGGGTTCTCCTTATTTCCAGGTACTTAAATTCGAATCCGATTAACTTCATTTTACTTGATATATTTTGGAATCATTTAATTCACTTAAAAAACCTTAATTTTTGCTATTAAGTTTCGTTTCACTTACAGATTTCAATCAGAATCTAAACTCAAATTCTATAATATAACTTTTAGCTATTTTCTCTAGATAAGCATTATCTTTACTCAAGTCTCATTATGCTTTGAAATATAAACTGTATTGAAAATATAACATATTTTAAATGCTCACGATATAATTGTGAGAAAGAAGAGTTAAGAAAAAACTAAAATGAAAAATGAAAAATTAGTAGCAATAAAATAAATGTAAAGCGTAATAACTAAGAAATATAAATATGGTTGAGCGCTATTATTTCAACTTAAGCTTATTAATAAAATCAAATATCTCATGTAAGATATAAGATACAAAGTAGAATGCCTCGGTTTACATAAATTCGTCCACCGAAATGATCTTATTAGATATATTTATTATAAATAGCTAAGCACGATTATGTTTGACTTTCATTGGTTCTAAGTAAATCGGTATAAAAATTAATAAATATTAGTTGAAACAAATGATTCTGAATTTGTGTATCAACTTGGTATGGTGCAAAAATTCTCATTTTAACCTTCTTTTCCATTCACTCCTTTAAAAAAAAACATATAAATATAACCACTATTGTCATTTTCATATATATATGTGTGTGTGTGTGTGTATATATGTATATATATGTATATGTATATGTATGTATATGTATATGTATATGTATGTATATATATATGTATGTATATGTATGTATGTATATATGTATATGTATGTATGTATAAGATATAACATTCAATAGGTCAAATTATCCCGTGAACTTTAATTTTCATTTACAACTATCAAATATATTAGAAGTATAAAGTTTAATGAACTAAATATGGTACTATATATTATATGAATTTATATCCGGCCTACTTTTTTTTTCAATTTAAAAATAAAATCCAGACTTCTTAATTTTCCATAATAGTCCAAGCTTCTCATTTTTTTTTCCAAATAAAAAGGTTGATATGAAGGTAATTGGTAAGATGTTTCAGACTAAGGTTTTAGAGGTCATGGTTTCGAACCCCTGAGACATCAAATTATTGCTCTACTCGAATAAAGTACCAAACCTGGTTCTAAAAATTATATTTGAAAGTAAATCAATATTTAGGAATTCGTATGTCTACATATAGTAAATTGTTGTCTTTCATTTTTTATTTCCTATCAATTCTTATTTTTTTAATAGTATATTCTCCTTATTTCACTCTTTATTTCATTCACGTTTTTCAAATAAAAAATGCAAGATAGTTGAATATAAATCTCCTATATGAGCTCAATACTTTGTCTTTTATCTCTATAAAGTATGTATCGATCTGTCATCACTCTCTTACGTAAGAATTCATGATCCTTCTTTACCATCATTAAAATTGAAATTACGATTTTTCCTTGACATTTTTAACCAGCAGCTTTCTTTCTATAATTTAGTCGCATATCAACGTATTAATATTTAAACTTCATTTCATGTTTATTTTCAAGGCAAAACCATTATATTTGTAACTATTCGATAAGATTTTTTTTTTTGAATCAACATCGTAGATTATTGAAGATATTAATTAACTTTATTTGGTAATAATATTTCTATCATACCATATATATAGCACAGGTTCACACTAGTTTTATTAATGAAACCTATCATATATACATCACTTCAGTGCCAAAAAAGACAACGCACAACCTAAGTAGTTTATACCGGTATCGAATATATATCGGTAAAGTCTCAATATGAGATATTTTAAAGTATCATGAAATATTAGACAATATCAATAAAATATTAGATATATGTAGAACTTGTTATAAATGGTGTTGTACTATTTTATAATGCTATAATGATGTTAAGTTTTCTAATGTTTTGGTCAATATTGTCGAATTACTGTTAAAGACTGACTGCGTATTGCATACAGATTATAATTTGTTTACTAGGATATTCTATTAAATACAAGTCACAAAATATTACCATAAAAATGGAGAAATACAAATAATGTGCACTCATATTATTATTTTTCATTTTATATTATACTCGTTGTTTCTTCGGTCATCTAATCATCTATCTTATTTTTCAATTTTATTCATATCTATAGTTTCTTCGTTTTCGTTTTCACTTAGTTTACCAAATAATCATTGTTGTTTGATACTGATTATGACTTTTTAGGATTCATCTGCACATCCCTCCGTAGGGGCAACATAGAGTTTGATCAACACTTTTTAACAAAAGGAATCTCATATTGTTACAAACAACTAAACTCGTATATATACCACTCCATCTCTATTATTTTTCACGACGTGAGACTATTCTTCTTTTCAATGTGCGCATATTATCCACACTCAATGCCAAACACCTTAACGAATCTCCATCTTGGCTCACATCTATCTATGCGTCTTCCAATATGCCTATACGATACATGCACCATATTGAGACTTTGTTCCCGTATCGTTCTACCAGATCCAACGTATCATGATTTAGCTCCACTTTATGTCTATCTACTTAAGTTTATACTGCAAACCACCACGATTTACAAATCTCTTACGCGTTGTCCATAGTCCCAAGTGTTACCATTGGTTTAGATACCATGTTCAGATCCATCCGCACATCCCTCTGCGGGAGCTACATAGAGTTTGGTCAATGCCTTTTAACAAAATGAATCTCTTGTTATTACAAGCAACCAAACTCTTATATATGCCACACCATCTCTATTATTTTTCACAATGTGGGAATATTCTTTTTTCCAATTTGCATTCATTGTCCAAATACAATGCAAGACACCCCAACAAATCTCCACCTTTGCTCGCTTCCATGCATGCGTCTTTTACTACGCCAACACAATGCATGTACCATATCGAGACTTTGTTCACGTGTCATTCTATTAGACCCTAAGTACCATGGTCAAGCTCCATCTTTAGACTGACTACTTAAGCTTATACTACTAACCACCATGATTTATAGATCTCTTGTACATTGTCCATTATCCCAGGCATTTTACCATGGCTCTGATACCATGTTGAAATTCTAAGATCCATCCGTACATGCCTATTTAGGGGCAACATAAAGTTTGATCAACACCTTTTAACAAGAAGAAACTCTTATTGTTACATGCGACCAAAATCATATACACACACAGACACCCACATATCACTCCATCTCTATTATTTTTCACGATGTGGGACCATTCTTCTTTCCAATGTGCATCCATTACCCACACATAATACACGAAACCCCAACAAATCTTCACATTGGCTCGCATCCGTCTATGCATCTTACAATACGCCAACACGATGCATGCACCATATCGAGACTTTGTTGTCGTTTCATTCTAACAGATCCAATGTACCATGATTTAGCTCCACCTTAAGTCCGACTACTTAAGCCTACAAAGCTAGCCACCACGATTTACAAATCTCTTGCGCTTTGTCCATTGTCCTAGGCGTTACCATCGGCTCTGATAGCATGTTCAAATCCTTCCGCACATCCCTCCATGAGGGAACCATAGAGTTTGGTCAACGTCTTTTAACAAAAGGAATCTCTTTTTGTTACATGCAATAAAACTCCCATATATACCAAACCATCTATATTATTTTTCACAATATGAAACTATTCTTTTTCCTAATGTGAACCCATTTGTCCACATACAATGCGAGACACCCTAACAAATCTCCACTTTGGCTCACATCCATGCATGCGTCTTCTGCTGCACCAACACCATGCATGCACCATATTGAGACTTTGTTCATGTGTCATTCTACCAGATCCTACGTACCATGGTCAAGCTACACCTTAAGTCTGACTACTTAAACCAATACTACTAACCATCAGGATTTACAGATCTCTTGTGCATTGTCCATTATCCTAGGCATTACTATCGACTTTGGTACCACATTGAAATTCTAAAATCCGTTTGCGTACCCCTTCGTGGGGGCAATATAGAGTTTGGTCAACACCTTTTAACAAAAGAAATCCAATATTGTTACATGCAACCAAATCCATATATATACCACTGCATCTATATTATTTTTCAAGATGTGGGACTATTCTTCTTTCCAGTGTGTGCCCTTACCCACACTTAATGTGAGACACCCAAAAAAATCACCATCTTGGCTCGCATCCATATATGTGTTGTTCAATACACCAACACAATGCATGTGCCATATCGAGACTTTGTTCTCGTGTCGTTCTACCAAATCCAACGTGCCATGCTCTAGCTCTACCTTAAGTCTGGCTACCTAATCCTACACTGCTAACCACCACGATTTACAGATCTCTTACGCATTGTTAATTGTCCCAGACATTACCATTGGCTCTAATATCATGTTGAAATCCGTCCGCATATCCCTTTGTGGGGGTAACATAGAGTTTGGTCAACACCTTTTAACAAAAGGAAACCCTTATTGTTGCATGCGACCAATCTCAAATATATACCACAATCTCTATTAATTTTGCACGGGTAGGACTATTCTTTTTTCTAATATGCGTCTATTACCCACATACAATGCGAAACACCCCAACACTTCCAAACCATTCTTATCGATATGTCAAATATAAAACTTTACTACCCTTCAACTTTTAGTTCTTGGTGCATGATAATAACTAATAAAATGAATTTTTAAGTTAACTTATCAATTAGAACTGGTAAACAATAAATAACTAAAAAGATAAGTTACTCTTATGTAATCTTGTTTTTAGTGATAAAGTCTTCACACAAAATAAAACATATAAAATAATAGATTAACTAGAGTTTTCTTTAATGAATGACTAATGAAGAAGACTGAAATAGATATGAGTGAAAATGAAAATTAGTGCATTGGGTTTTCTTATAGTGTACATATTGTCATTCACTATATATTGGAAACAAACATCGAGAATGTGAAGATATTTGTTTGTAATTTTATTTTCTCCAACACATACAATAATTATTGATATTCTTAAAAAAGTTTGGGTATTTTACATTAAATACATAACCGATATATCAGTAAATATCAAGCGATATATCGTTAATGATATTCTAAGCAATATCTAGGTAAAAATATCGGCTAAGGAGCGATATGAGATATACCAACGATATATCAATGATATTGTCTGATATTAACTACATAGTGCACAACCCATGTTAAGACTTTAGACCTATTTAAGGTTGCAATAATAAATAAAAAGTCAAGGATAACATAATATGCAACGAAGGTAAATGGAACACGAGTTTATGTTACTGAATCAAAATGCTTTCATCAAAGCAAATTTACTAGTGAAATCTTATTATTAGAATATATGAAATAGTGAGAACTATTAACATAAATAGTTCAAACAACTTAAGTTTACAATTTTATTTGCAAAAGGATCGTGATAAAATAAGCATGGAATTTGTTTGTAAAATGCCGATACAAATGGGCTTCCCCAAATAATATTATTGCATTTATTTCTAAGTGTATCTCATACTACACCATTTTTGTATTGATTAGTGGCAATCAAAGGGGTTTTATAAAGCGTAATATGGAGTTAAGGCAAAGAGATCCTCTACCCACTTGCCTCTTCCCCATTGCAATAGGTATTTCTCCATCATGTTTGATCTCGAGCATATAAAAGGAAAGTTAAGTGTAATGATCCAGCTTTTGGAATACTGCTAATTAACAAACATCAATGAATATGCTCAACATGACCTCTCTTTTTTAGTAGATTTTCAGTATCTGCTATGCACATATCATGTCTCCGGTTATTTTAAAGCTATCAATATTAGAAGTGTGCTTAAATTGTTCCTTCAATATGATTAAATACACTTTTCTTAGCAATATCACAAATAATCGGTGAATGATTTTGATATTTGATATGCAGAGTTACTTTTGAGAACATCTTAATCTTTATTGAATTATGAAGCTCCACCATTAAAATCTACATCACCCATTTCTTTGACTTGTCTTATAATACTTAACAAACCCATCATCCTAAAAAAGAAGAATGTTAAACAGTTTAGTCTTAGGGGTTAAGGAACTTTGGAGTGGAGAAGCAATTTCGACGCATGGAGAAGAAAGCATCAATCTGGAGAAATGGCAGCAGTAAACAATTTTGATTTAGGATTTTATATGAGATTGGTTCACTAAATTTAGACAATGTCGAGAGCTACTTTTGATTTTGAGTAAACAACTAGATTTTGTTGAGAGCTAACATTTCATGCTGCTTTCCACTTATGCTGCAGACAATCACTACAAGTCAATATTAAAAGCGAACAAGTCATATGTTTAAATCATTTATCTTTATGATTCATTCTGGGCACTTGTAGCTTATATATTTTGTGACGACCCGGCTTTCAAAGCCCAGAAAACCGCTTCGTCTTGAAGAAAGAAAGGGGTGAGAAAATAGAAAGGATAGAGAAGAAAGAACAACAACATCAGAATCTCACAGCGGAACGAATAAATTATAATAATCGCATAGGTATTTACATAATATATAACATTAATCAGATTTATACAGACAATACATCACATACTAGACAGTTATAAACATCTGTCTAGTTATACAACTCAATACACAAGTCAACACAGAGATATCAACACAGCGGAACTATATGTATATCTACAACGCTGAAGCCTCCTGCTCCATTGCTCCTCCAGATGTTCGTCAAAGCTAACCTGAATCCCTTGGCCACCCGTAAAAATTTGGGTACCCAAGAGTTTATGAAAAACAAAAATAAACTCCGGGTCAGACATGAGCCTGGTATGAGTAACAGGTTAAAGTTGCTTAACTTTGAAAATCTTTTGAAAACAAAAGGTATCACGTAAGACTCCCCACACATAAACATGGAAAAGTTTTTACCTTACGCTAACCAAAACATTTGATAGGAAATTCTATGATATTATAATAGGTCTAGGGTTTTCAAGTAAATAGAAAATAGCCGAAATTGTTACATCTATTAAATTCCAGCTACTAGCCACAAAAGTGGGTAATACAATCAAAACCGTTGGCACTTATTGGATTGTGGATTCCATACAATGGCAGGGCTACTGGGGTACCGTCCGTCATAGTACGTGGCCTAGATCAACGTACCAAGGATCACTCCCGACCCCCTGTAACACAAGGCCGGAACCATTCCTTATTGAACAGTCCCGAACAAGATAACCCCGCAGATAGCCGTCGCTATTGCCCACTAAGCCGAAATAAAGGGACATCTAGACAGGGGAATATCCTTGTCCTGCTTGGGCATGACCCACCTAACCTTGCTGCACCTCCCCTGTTTTAGCCATTCCCGGTTGATGAGGCTTGAGGCTACGATTACCTTTATAGAATATATTTCTTAGAATGCTCATCGCCCACCTGACGATGTGTTGAAAGCATTCAATCCATACAAGTTCGTTCCGGGTTCGAACGAAACCGATGGCATTATCTCGTTACACTCATTTTGGAATCACACGCAGAGTTAATGACGATAACCCTTGCATTCTAAATCTTCATCTTCACTTCAGATTCACGACATATCGTTAATTTGGAATCGATGTGGTTTTCGGATGTTCCTAATGCGGAAACCTGATCCCGGTCTCACCGAAAACCAAAACGTGTCTTTTAAGGCCAAGTTGTCTATTTAGTCTTAACAGTTCAATTCAATATCATCAAGATACACACAAATGGATAATTCATAATATCACAATAGCAAATCACATCATCATCACATACAGACAATCAATATTATCATCTAAACAGATAATTAAATATTATTATACTTAAATCAAACATCCATATCACATAGATATTACTCATCTTATATCTGAGATCACAATCATCAATGACACATCAATATCATTCATCCATAAGCAATGATTTATAAATCACAATCTATAATTAATTTAAAATGAATTAAATTAACTACGTCTATCCCTGATTAATTTAAAGTAAATTAAATTAATTACTTTATCTATAAACCAATAAATTTATTTTAAATCAAATTAATTAATTAATCTCTAGATATTTATCTTGATTAACTTCTTCGATTAATCACCTTCTAATTACAGTAAATAATTAGTCTTTAATTAATTCTACAAATTAATTATCCTCATTTAATTATTTCATTTATTGATTAAATACAATTAATTACATTATCCTTAATTAATCACTACATTATTAATTATTTCTTAATTAAACTATTCTTAATTTCATTATTAATTACATTAATTAATGATCTCCAATTCATATTTAAATTAAATTACTTTGTTTAATTTAATTACATTAAGTGATTAATCTTTAATTAAACACAATTATTAACCACCTTGATCAATTTCAACCAGTAATTAACTACCCTTAATTACTTATTACCAAATTAATTATCCCATAATTAATTATCTCCATTTAATTAATCCCTTGATTAATTACAAAAGTAATTATCCCAATTACTTTATTAACACATCATCTTTCACTAATTACATTTAGTAATTAACATTAATTACTTCCTTAAGTAATTATGCTACATTGAATACACTAAGTGATTACACATATCAAATCTTCAAATGATTTCTTAAATTAATTAAACTAAATTAATTAACTTAAATAAATCATTTAATCAAAATTAATTACAATAAGTAATTAATTTCTTAATACTTTTATCAAATAATTACATTTAACAATTTATAATAGATTATTTAATGAATCTAATTAATTATCCAAAATTAATCACATATATTAATTAATTAATAATTCTTAATTAATTATCTTCATTAATTAATAACTTTTCTTAATCTACTTCTGACTTGATCTCTAATTATAAATTAATCTAAATTATTAATTTATAACTTAAATACATAAGTCATTTCTTAATTAACCTATCATTTAATTATTTTAAATATCTTAATTATCCCTAAAATAATTCATTTCTTTATTTATGACTTTATTAATATTTAAGTATATTAGAACATTATATTTCAAATTTAAATTCAAAATTTCATTTTGGATTTAAGATTCAAAATGATTCTTATTCAAACATTTATCAAATTTTAATTCAATTTAGAATCCTATAAATAACATTAACTACTCATATATGGACTTATATTGGAAAGGCCTTTAAATTCAACTGCTTGAATCTTTATTTAAATTTAAATTTCCAAAGACATTCATATTTTTAAAACTGATTTACCTTTGATTTAAAAACTTTGATTCAAACTTCCCTTCAACAACTTGATTTAAAAACTTGATTTTTCAAATCCAAATCTATTTTTAAAACCTTAAGATTAAATAGTTATTCAAAACTGAATTTCACTATAGGATTTAAAACATTGTTTAAATCATATATTCCAGGTTTTAAATTCTGTCAGGTTTTAAACTTGAAACCTAACTTCAATCTTGCACATTTAATTCATTTCAAAAATGTATTCAAAAAAAATACAAAATTTGAATACAAACTTCAATCTGGATTTGACTTTCACTTGCATCTAACATCACACTGATTTAACTTTTGGTTATAATTAGCTTGCAATTTAATTTGCTTTTAAATTTAGTTAAATTTTAAAACTGCAGGCAGTTTTATGCTACCTGTAGCAAATATATCCTACCCGAGACCAGAGCAAGTATACTTCGGGTCAATAATGCCCTTGCTTCGAGTCTCATGCACAAAAACTCGAGTACGCCCCGAGGCCTAAAATGCCAACATCTCAACTAAACAAAACATGGAAACAACAGTGTAACAGGGTCACACATTTACCAAGACAGAGGCCATAGCATTACAACAAGCTTGAAAATCAGTCCCAACTGAGTACAGGTAGAGGGAAGAAAATGCTAACATGAAATACAAATCAAACTCAGTCAATGGTAAAATCACTGCAGACACCAGATCAGGGGAACAACAGAGACATGCTAAACAAAATTAAGTGGTCTAACCCATATGCATCTCAGGTCAGTGAAACTTCAAATGGGCATACCAGGTTGGAGTGGTAACTGGGACAGCTCAACCAATCATGTGAGATAACCAATACAACAAGATCAGTGCTCAAACTACTACACAATGTAAATGAAGACCACACACAAGTATACCCAGTCACACAAATATGATCAGTGGCTACACAGTGCACAGACAATATATGAAAGCAATGCTTTGGTTAAATGGAATAGTAGGTACAATCAATGATGCAAAACAATGAACAAACCAGGTTGAACAATCTTCCCAACCACATTGATCAGATTTCACTAAGAATTGGATCAGTGTAATAGTAACCTAAGTTTTACAGTGACCTGTATTTATTTTTAAAAAACATTTGTTTTAGAAAACTCAGGTCAACCTGTGCTTAAAAAAATATATAAATTAAATCAGTTTCAGAGATTATGATCTAACTGTTTTAACTTAAAACATGTTTAAATCTTTAGTTTGGAATATACAACTTATATTGGCTTAACACTAAGCTCACACAATTAAATATATCTTGAGGAAACTGTTTTGAAATCAAACATTTGTATTAAGGAACTCGAACAGAGATCTTAAGCAATCAATAAACTGAAGTAACACTTCCAGTTTCAATGTTCAGAGTATCATATATACATATATATCCTATTCACAGAGATATAAATAAACAACAAACTTATATTATTATTATTTTCTTTTTTTTTTAATTTAAGAGGATGAGTTACTCACAGAGAACAGATGCAGTATTTCATTTTGCAAATGGCCAGAGAAAGAGGTATATGTAGACTCACATAAATATTTTAAGCATCCAAATGTTAGCTTGCAACAGATTAAACTTAAGAAATTCTTAAAAGTGTTACTCACCTGAATTTCAGAAATAAGCAGAGCCCTTTTTATTTTGAAAAGCTTTGAAATTTTAAAACTGAGAATGGCCTTGCTTATGATCCCCAAATCTTCTTGTTTATTCATCTTGCTTGATTATTATTGAATAATGGATTCAGTTTATTTTTGAGTTTGCATAGAAATGAGTAGGCTTGCAATAAAATCTTCCTCTGGTTTGATATGCTTAGAATGAATTGGAGGATAAGTATATATAGAAAAATAAATTTGTATAGGGTAGGTGTTATCTGGGTTTGCAAGTACAAATATTGCTTTTGTTTGTATCAGGCCATATCTTTGTTTTAGGAGGCTGAAAGGATTTGAACAAATTTCGAATGGACATAAGGTTGTGCTAAGTAAATGTAAGCATTAATTGTTAATGTACTCTTGTTTCCTACTTAGCCAATTTAATCATTTCTTATGTAGATATTTATTTACTTTGATTTCCCTTACTTTGCATTTTTATCTACAGGCTACATGCCTATTTTACTTACCTGGCAGCTTCATTTGATTTTATTTTGTTATTTCTGCCTACAACACTTTACATACAAATCCTACTTGCTTTACATAACCAAGCTTCACATACAAGATTCTTTTTTATTTTATTCAAGCCTGATTTTAATTTATACATTATGTGAGCATATATACTTTCGTCTTGCATTTCTTTACAGGTTGACTACATTTCCTTATTTGTTTATAGATTTGTTTCATACTTTTGCATTTCTACTTCAAACATTTTTATTTACATGCCTATACATATATTTTTACTTGTCTGGATATGTCTTCTATCCTATGTACAAAGCTATTTTATTTTATCATGCTTTGTTTATGCTTATGTTTAATATTTTATAAGATTTATTTTATCATAATATACTTGAAAGATTTTATATTCCAAATCATAGCTTTCCAAAACATATATATATATATATATATATAAATTTAAAATAACAATTTCTTTTTATATAAAAATCTATTTGTAAAGATATTGCATTATTGATATTGTTTAAATAAAACACATTATTAAATTAAAAATAAATTATAAAAGAATCAATCTCTTCAAAATAATAATTACTTATTTTATAAAGCTAAATTGAAAAGAACAAAACAATCCTTTTATTTAAATTTTAAACCTAGGCTAGAATACTTTTAAACAATTTAAATTTATCTTGAGTATTTAAAGTCAAATGATTATTTATTCAATATTAAATAAAATCAAATTCCTGATTTACTAAAAATATTAGAATTAGAAATCATGTTTTCATTTTATTAAACTTAAAACAAAGGTTATCTATTTACAATATGTACAGATATATATATTATAAATAGAAAACAATTTAATTAGCTTTTAAAAGATAAATTATCAGTTAATTATTTATTTAAAAGAAGATTATTAAATCAATTCAAATTATTATCAAATATTATTAACAATATTTGTCAAATCAATTTAATTTTTAATGTAGATTATTAAATTGATATTGCCAAAAATTCCGGGATATCACATATTTATAACATTCAATTTTATCCAGAAAGAGTTATTTCGCCAAAGGAGAATAGAAGTTAAAAAATATATTTCAGTTTTCTTAATCAGTTAATTCACAATTGAATTAAATAAACATTATTCCATGGATTACTTAGATGTGGATTAACTGACAGAAATTGGGGACAGATATAAAAGTTACCTATATAATTCGAGCTGAATTTTAGAACGAAAATTGCTTTATAGCTATTTATTGGATAAAAGATAAGGAATTTTATTTTTATGATTTAAATTGATTATTTTCTTTCTAGGAAATAAATGAGCTAAAAATTGTACCCAAATAATAATACTCATACTTTACTCAAAATATTTGAAAATCATGAGCATATTGAAATCACTTTAAAATTGAAACTCTTAGATGTTTTTATATATGTGTGTGCGCGCGTGCGTGCGTGTGTGTACAAATATAGTTTTATAAACACAAATGTGTCATTAATTCAAATCATATCACAAATATAGAACAAGAAATACACAGTTCATACCAAATAATCCAAACACATATTAACATAGACGAAAGGTACATTCAACTTTCAACACAAAAAGGAGATACACATTTATATATATATATATATATATATATATATATATATATATAGACAAACACGCGCGTGCACACACACACACACATATATATACATACACACACATATATACATACATGCATTACCGACATGTATAGCCACTAACAAGCTCATACTGTGACGATCGGGATTTTCGACCCTCTAAATCTACACTAATACATCCTCGTCCACAAATCCAAGTGCAGGAAAGCTCAATTGTTAGGGAAAAAAGAAAATAAAGATAGAACAGAATTTCATACCAGTGGAATGACATAAATTATTCCAATATTAATCTTTATAATGGAAAATTTTGAATACAATATCAGTGTCTAGACTGGATTTAGCCTGGACAGTTATAAACCCTCTGTCCTTACAAATGTAGAAAAATAAAAACAAATGCACTAGATGTAGCGGATAATAGAATATGTCCATATGTAGATGAAATCTCCAGCTTTTCTTTGGAAACTCCAAGCGTCTTCAACTAAAACTGAAACTACTCGAATCTAACTCGAGTATTAAAAATACTCGGATCAGGCTTGATAAACCAGTGTGAGATACACAAAATTATTTAACGTTGATTTCAATCAAAACTTTTGAAAAGAAGGTATTTCATAAGACCATGCCCATCCATAAATATGGATGGGTTTTTACCTTATGATAACCAAATTACTTTATACTTTAACCATTTGATATTATTTCTAATAACATTACTTTGAAAACACTTTCAAAGTAAATATATATATATATATATATATAAACATAGCCGAAATTGTTACCATTATTAAATTCCAGAAAGGGGTAGCTGAATGTTTGCAAAGCATTACATCTATTTTTAGGACTTAAAGCAAAACCATAACGCTTGTATTTGAAATTTGATTTCTAACATGATAGGGAATTAGTGAACATTCAGACTCAAAAATCCACGTATAACAATACTAGTTCACTCCAGTGGCTTTACACGATCTCCATCAGCCTCCGAACTATATTGCTACACTACCACGGAACAAATTATTACTAGGTGGCTTTACACAATCTTCGTCATCTTCCAATACAATTCCATAAGGCCTAGATTCCACTGCTCACCTTCATACAATCCCGAAATATGTCCTTCATACCAAATAGTATCCCATTTCATTCCTAGGATGTGAGTTTCATGACGTTACGTTCCACAAAGCCATGCATTTTTCAAAAAGCCATACTTTGATAATAACAGGTTCCACTTTTAATGCCACATTGATATTCCATTGATTACTATTGACTTTCACTAACATATAACATTTGAGCTTGTACGTCTCAAAGAAGAGTGTTAAGCTAAGAGGAGTTGCTTTCTCCGTCACCAAATAGATGTATGTTTGTGAAAGTCAACCTTTATGATCTTAGAAATGCAATGTTATGCATTCGTCCCTACAAGTTCGTTCTGAAATGAAACCGAAGGCACTCCTCCTACTACATCCTATCGGGAATTATCCCTAATATTAGTCCTTGCAGCCGAAGATTTTCAAAACATAGCACTGTTGCCACAATAAATATATGATGTGGTAACTTCACCACGAGGGACTAGTGGCAAACAACCCTTCATCATGAAGATCCCCATCTTCAAAAATCATCATCTTCATCGTATCTTTACTTTCGAAGGTATACATTGGTTCGAAGTGGTTATCGGATAGAAGTTACTCAAATTCGATCTTGGTTCCTCCAAACCAATCGTCGATTAGAAAGATGTTAAGTTCATATGTGATTGTCAATCATCATTCAATTTAATTCATCTTTTATTCATTCATAAATAACTTAGAGAGATATATTATTTTATATCATTCCATTTATCTTCTTATCAGCATATAGAATCATTAAGCCTTATTTATCAAATCTTTTGGTTAATTAAAACCCTTTTTAAATCTTGGAGTAATTCTAAATCGTTTTCCTTAGGAATTTCTTTTCATATTATTTATTTAAATCTAAATCAAAGATTTCTTATATACAAATAATAACATTTTAATCAGTCAAAACCAAAGTTAATTAAGACCTAGTTTACTGTAAACCCCAAACCAGTTTGTATTGAGTAAAAGATTAGACTAATCATACCCAAATTAACTTTCATATTCAACTCGTACTATTCGTAGAATAACAGTGGAATCACCTTTTAAATTCACGTGGGTATTACAAGTTCCCTCCTCGAACATTAAAAGTTTGACCAGAATATCCTTTATACTATTACAAATCTAGTTTAATTAATTCTTTCGAAAGTCCTTACTTTTGGAAAAACTTAAATGAGATCTTTTTCTTAGAGCATCCGGGTTTTCCCTTCGATCAGTTCTACCACTCATCTAAAAGAGAAAACAGAGGCCCGGTAAGTACAGAGCACCGGTTGCTCCATTACTAACCTTAGTTACACACCTTGTTTTATTGTTTAGATCTCACAGGCCGGACAAATGTACTAGTCGTTTCCGCATACTCCTTTCATTTTTAGAAATGGTTTTTAAAACTTCCAAATCATTATTCAAAACATTTAATTATTTTTAAAAACCATTTATAAAAGATATGAAAAAGAATGGTTAAATTTAAAATCATATCTCACAAGTTATTTAAAACTGCTACGAAAAGCGCTGCGAAAAGTGTTTTAAAAGCTATATTGATCAAAATAACTTTTCTACCATTTGGAAATTGATTTATATAACTAAAACTTTCCTTTAAAACATTTTAAAAGATTTATAAAATTTATTTCATTTTTTTAGACATTTAAAAATATTTATTTTTAATCAATTTCAAATTTGGGTTTTAAACTGTAAACCGTGATTTTTCTGAAAACTTAATTTGGACTTATTTAAAATTTACAAGATGAAATCTTGATTTTCTTTCTTTTTTGAAAAACTATGGATATAGTAGTTTGAAAAATTCTTATCTCGAAAAATTCTGAGCTATATTCCATTCTCTTCAATTATTTGAATTCTACAGTGTGAAATCGCGAACTACCGTTACGCGACACGCCTAATTTTGACTTGTTTTTTCAATTTCTTTTCAAACTCCATGGAAGAACTTTTAAATGTTTATAAAAATTTTATAAATTATTTTAAACTCTTTTGAACAAATATTTTTCATGTTTCTTTTTTGAAAGAAATGTGTGATCCTCTAAAGTAGAGGAGAGCACACATGTATGTATTTGTGTGTGTGTGTCTACCACTGAAAACAGAGGTGCTACCAACATGGTTGGAAGGTAACTAATCATAATACAAAAAACCATGAAAAGGACTCGGGTACGACTAGAATGAACTCCGGCAAGGCCACCGCCCATTACACCTCAGTATCGAGCTTTGGCGAGGCCACCACCCGGTAATGAGGTTTTAGAAGTACCCAAAACATCCATGAAGCAACTCGGTGTGGATGATACCAATAAACAGCTCCAGATGAAAAGGAAATGCCTCATTGTAAACTCGGAAAATCTAGAGTGAACGCCTCACTGCAAAAGCGGAGGATCTAGAATGAAGTACACCACTCTAAAGACGCGGAAGAACCGAAAAGAACGCCTCACTGCAAATGTGAATGATCCAGGATAAGAAATGCCAACCTGTAGATGCAAAAAACTGGGAAGAACTCCTTACTGCGAAGGCGGAAGGTCTAAAATGAACGTCTCACTATAATCCTGTTAACAGGAATCCTGAGAACGTGTAAGTAGTAATCTAGCAACTTTTCTGACCAAAACTTGTATCTGTAAATGGAACTAAAGAATATTAGACATATATGTATATAAATTTATATACATATATATATATATATATATATATATATATATATATATATATGTATTAATGAAGTGAAAGTAATAATACTAAAGCTAAAATTATAAGACGGAAAAACAACAAAAATTAGAAACAGACTGAAAAAGAAACAAAGTTCATTATGCAACATCTTAACCACCACTAAAGATGTAAAAAAGATATATCAAAATCAAAAAGGTAAAAAATTAACAAAAAAAGAAGAAGTTAAAAACCTATAAACTAAAACAGAAAGAAAATATCCCTATGCCTCTTTAATCAAAAGGACATTATGATAATCGGTGAAATCATCATTCAAATTTCAAAAGATGTTAATGTTATACTTGTTAATATTAAAAATATTGTTATTAGGTAAATAGCTTAATTTTTTTACTAACCTTTTTAAGATATTCTCTGAAAAGATTATTTTTAGCTAATCTATATTTAAGATTTGAGATCCAATTCAAAAAAACATATGATATTATAAAAATCAAATTATTAAAATGACTATTATTATTATTAAATAGTCTTTGATTTCTCTCAAGCCAAATAACCAGCAAATTATAGTGAATACAGTATCAAGTAAAATTATATTTTTCTTTTTAAACTTAAATCTAAAATTATTCCAAAAATAGTCACAATCTGTAACTTTAGTTGTAAGACTAAAGTTAAAGATTCTGAGAGTATTATTTAGAATGCAGTAAGTATCCACGCAACCATAATACACGTGCTTAATATCTTCAAAATACAGTTTACAAAAAGAACATTTATTATCAATTTTCATATTTTTTCTTTTTAAAAATTCAATAGTATTTAGTTTTCCATGCATAATTAGCCACACATGAATTATAGATTTATGAGGAGAATTTGTTTCCAAATAAGTTTAAAAGAGTTATTAGCTACGCCTGAGAAATTAAGAAATTTATAAAAAGAATTGAGTTAAATCTCTTACTCTTATCTCATTCCCAGTTAATATTATCATTTTCATTATCAATATTGTGTAAATTTATTCTAGCATAAAGCAAAAAAAGTTGCCTAAGAGCTGTACCTTCTGAAATTCTATTAAAACTAAAATTCCAAGGGGAATCATTGACCGAAGAAAAAACATCCAAAATTAAAGCATTCTTAAAGTTATAAATCTTGATAAGCTCTTTAAATTCCGTCCTAAGAGGAATGATAGAAATCCAACGATCATGCCAAAAAGAAGTATTATTTCCTGAATGAATAATCGTATTAATACCAAGGTTAAAAATCTTATGACATTTTAAAATTGATTTCCAAAAATTAGACAACTTATTATTAACTATAGGTATAATTTGGTACAAATTATTACTACCGTTAAAATAATGTTTGGAAATGATTTCTTTTCAAATAGAGTTATCATTAACATCCTTAAATTTCCATAACCACTTCCCTAACAAAGACAAATTCATGTTACGCAAATTAATGTCTCCTAAACCACCTTCCATTTTTGATTTACAAACTTTTTTCCAATTAACTAAACATCTAAGACTACCGTTAGAATTGTTTGCACTTTATAAGAATTCCCTTCTAATTTTATCAATTTTGTTAATCACCCAATCAGGGAAAAGATGCATAGACATCCAATAGATCGGAAGAGCGCATAAAACAGAGTTTATGAGAACTAATCCGTCCGCTCTTGATAAAAACCTGCCATTCCAAATAGAAATTCTTTTTTTTTATTTTATCTTTTAAATTAACTAGTCATCATGTTTAAGTTTAGTTCGTCTAATCGAAAATTCAAGATAATCAAAAGGAAAAGTCATAGTTTTACAATTAAGTGTATAAGCAACTAAACCTTCAATCTTATCAATGTCATTTAAACTAAAATGAAACTTTTATCAAAATTTATTTTTAGCCGTGAAAGACGTTCGAAGCTGTATAAAATAAATTTATGGGTAGTGACATGATTAGGAAAATAAGAGGTGAATAATAACATATCATCCGCAAATTGAAGAACAGAGAGACCATTGCGTAAGATTTCACTACCAACATACCCCAAAGATCCATTACCAACCATTTTTTTAATTATCATAGCAAAAACATCTGCGGCTTAGTTAAACAAAAGAGGCAGTAAAGAATCATCCTGCCTTAATCCTCGTTTAGGTTAAATTTTATTCCCTAAAATACCATTAACCATTATACTAGAATTACCAGTTTTAAGCAAAGTCATAATTCAACCAATCCATTTGCGACTAAAACCTCTAGCCAAAAACATATCAACTAGAAAAACCCAATCCACCGAGTCAAAAGCTTTCGCAAAGTCCAGTTTTAGAACCACACAAGTAATATTATTCTTACAACAGTGATTAATATATTCTTGAACAGAAGCCACTCCATCAGTGATATTTATACCCTTAATGAAAGCAGTTTGTGAACAATCAATTAGATCATTCATTCCTTTACCAAGTCTATTAGCTAAAACTTTTGAAATAATATTAATTGAACAATAAATTAGACAAATAAATCTAAAATCTTTTAAATTATTAGCTTCAATTTTTTTTGTATTAAAACTACGTTTGCAAAATTAAATCTTCCTAATTGTAATTGCCCATTATAAAATTCGTTAAACATGCTAATTAAATCAAAATTTAAAACATCCCAAAATATTTTGTAAAAGAAAATAGGAAATCCATCGGGACCCGGGGATTTATCACTAGACATACCATTAATAGCCTTCAAAATTTCCTCTTCAGAAAAAGGGTTATCAAACTCAGAAAGGTCAATTCTAGATTCAGTAGGATAATGATCATTCCATTTAGTGTTAATTCCATGCTTATTCATGTTACCAAAAATACCTCTATAATAATCAGTAAATGCCTTATTAAGACCCCTTTGATCAATTAATTCCAAATTATTCACAAAAATAGAATTTATTGTGTTATTGCGTTTTCTACCATTAGCCATATTGTGAAATTTTTTATATTATTATCACCTTCATTAATCTATTAAATTCTAGGTCTCTGTTTCCACATAACCTCTTCTTTTTCCAAAATTGAATTAAGCTCTTCTTTTAAATTAGTAAGAACGTTATGCTCACCTAGATTTAGCTGTCTAGTTTCTTCTATCTTGTTAATTTTAAGCATTTCGAAAAGTAAATTTTCTTTTTTAATTTTAATACTACCAAAAACATTCATACTCTAAATTTTTGAGATAATTCCTAAGACCCCTAAGTTTAAAATAACTTTTTTTGCAAAATTATCCGTATTTCTGATATTATAAAAATTCATTGAAATCCCCGTTTATTTTTAATTAGATTAGAGAAACTAGATTCTAATAACCATATTTTTTCAAATTTAAAAGATCTATTTACAATTTTATGATGATCACACATAAGAATAATATGGCAACGATCAGAATAAGTGTAAGGCAAACCAGAAACCCTACAAATAGAAAATTTATCCTCAATTTCATCGCCGACTGAACCTATCTAGAAGCTCCATAGAAGGGGTCTCCCTAGCATTACTCCATGTGAAATATCTATTAGAAAGAGGTATTTTAATCAAATTAGAATTAATTATAAAATAATCAAATTCTTCCATAGAAGAGAAATCACCTTCCCGTGATGAATGCACTCCTAGAAAATTCATAACATTGAAATCACCCCCATAATCCAAGAACCAAGAGCTAAATATCTAACTTCTAGACATTCATCTCATAGAACCCGACGACCAATTTTAGAGTTTGGCCCATAAACATTAGATATATTTAAAATAGAATTATCACTAAGGTTGATCAAAATAATATGCAAAGAGTGTTGCTTAGGAATACATCAGAGAAGTTTAGAAGAATCATCCCGCCACCAATAAGTAAACCCCTAGAAGCACCAACAGAAGGTAAACAAACCCATTTTCTAAAGTGATAACCACCTAATCTTCTATAAAATGGAATGTCAGGACATTCAATTTTAGTATGTTGTAAAAGTGAAAATGTCAATAAAATAGTCTTTAAAAAATGCTTTGATTTTATCACATTTATTTGAATCGTGTAGACCTCTGATATTCCAACTAATAATCCTCATAAACCAACATATCTAGCCCTTTCAATTTCCCTACTTCTAATGCATGCAGTATCTATCTTATAATCAGTAAAAACAAAAGCAGTATCCTTAGCTAACTAACATGACTTAGAGGGAGACAAACTACTCAAAATATAAGAAGAATAAGTACTACTTAACACGGAAGACGTACCTGAGCCTGAATTCGTAGTGCCACTGATGGCACTCGAATCAGATAACTCACCCAAAAACGGAGTATGACTACTACTAATCCAGGAACTATGGCGAATAAACTCATTTACAGCAACAGACCTCTTACGTCTGCCTCTCCTTGATGAAGAAGAAATAAGAGATGCCATTTGTCAGAAAAACACTCATCATCTTTTGTTGAAACCATGCCTTGAGAATCTTGAGTGAAACTATCGCATTGTTATCCTTCAACGCATTATATTTAGAGCTAATTGTATTATCACATTGGGAGATGACAGCTGTCTCATAACCCCCCTGAATCTTAGTGGATACTGAAAAAACATTACCCACCATGCATTACTCACAACGAAAAATTCCCAGCCAATTTACCCCTCTGATTCACTACCTCAGCAGAAATATCAAGACCGTACTACCCCTTTTACTACACAATGAAATAAATCAGATACATGTGCACATTGATATCTATGTTCACATTGAGATTCATCAACAGACACACAACCATCATGAGATATAGGAACTCCATCACCCTTCTCCGATCGATACTCAATATCAAATTTACAATATGCCATGCTACTCCTAACTGAAGAAATAACTCCAACATCTAACATAGCAGCATCATCGTATACGTTTTTGTGCTTAACAGTAGCCATGTGAGTATTATCCCTGAACGAAACCATGTCAGGGGTATGTATATCTATACTAAGATCCGAGCCACAACTGACATCAGGCAGAGCATCTCCATCCCTATTTGAACATACATCATCTACTATCAAATCAATTCTATCTCCAACCAACAGCACCTGATCACTATCCATCACTGTGTACATGTTTTTATGCTCCAGAACTCATTTGAAATATTAAATCTTTATCAATGTTTGGTATATGTACAGCTATGCTTATATCGGAGCCATTACTGACAACAACACCTCCTTCATTGAGCAGTTTAACACCATCCCCATCCGTACAGACATCATCAACTAATGAATCACTTCCACCTCCAACCAAAAGCAACTGATCGCCAATTCTAACAAAAGATCCAAGATTACTATTGTTAACATCCTTCCCCGTGCACGTGTTCTTGTGCATACCAACCATCTTGTGTATGCCATCACAAAACTTGCAGTTAAACTCCAATTTAGGAACATGAACAACATTGTTTATATTAATGCCACCTTCACCTTCATCAACAACCTGAATAACCTCATTCTTTACCCCTTCATCAATGTACATGTTCTGATCAACACTGAATTAATCAAAGCCAGCCTTACAATTATTTACATAACCTCCACTTTCATCCACCTTGTTTACATTATCACTCTCATCGCCCACCAACAAACATTCAGAAGTAATATGACATTCAAGTTTCTTATTAACTAACCTACCTTCTTGCAACTATGATTCTAATGATGATATATCATTATTAATATTGTCAACCACTTCAGTTTCTTATCAGAAAACTCCAAAGAATTAAGACATTCAAATCTATTAGAGGTGCTTAACTCAAAACTTTCCGTTACACATGAATTTTATCTGGATCATTTATTATGAACTTGGACAAAAACATTATTCAAATCACTCCTATGAGTTGAAGAATCAATACCCTCATATCTGCTGATTCCTTGATTTCAAATGAAGAAGCATCCAATTTACAGTGTACAACATCTGAATCAAAAAACATTTGATCGAGAAAGATAGAATCATCTCTATAAACAGCAAGATAGGAATCAGATACAACCTTGAAATCATCAGAATTAATCAAATCACCATTATATCCATTGGATTCAGAAATCTTATTCACAGTCGAGACTTCTTCAATGACAGAAGAAGCGCAGTCACCAAAATAATCTTTGGGGTCACCAAATTTCTCTTTATAATTCCTGCCTATTTTACTTCATGAATAACATCAAAATGACAGAAAATTTCCTCCAAGAAGCCAATTCCTTCCATCCTCTGTACCCATAAATGATCTAGCAGAATTATTTTAAGCATAATACATTTCAATACAAACTGAAACCATGATTAGTAATTGAACGACCGCGATCTCTGTTTGAAAATTTTCTCGAACACTCAAAATTTTTATGCTCGAAGAAATCGCATTCGAAGCATCTTATGGGATCGCGACATTCAACAGCCATATGTGTATAGTCCCTACAACGAAAGAAATGTTTTCTCCCTTTTCTTGAATCAATCCATTTCTTCGTATTACGTGTTCGAGGGAAGACTTGAGAAGTAGAGACATTAGATCCCTTAATAACCTGAGCATAAGATCGCGATGGAGGAGGATCACGATCCTTAAAAGAAAAAGAATGATCATTGCGGGATTGATTAAGAGAAAAAGATTGCGAGTTAAAGAATTGTGGATATAAGAGCGAAGCTGAAGCCATTTTTGTTTACTAATTTCTCCGCTAGACTATTGATTTTCCAATATATGATATTCTATTATTAAACACCAACTCTTTGTCAGGTACAATATGATTTTACAAATGATGCCGTGTATAAGATGGTTTTTCGGAGGATGCCTACTTTTCATATTTCAAACTCATTTTTCATTTCATTTCCATATTATAATTTTCATTTTTTACTCTTTTTAGATTCTTAATACACCAATAATAGGCTAAACAACTCCATACATTTTTCTAAATGCATTTAATTCTCATTAAACTAACTATGTTTAATTACTAATCATTTCTCTTATCATTTATGAAACCGATTAATCGTACATATTAACTTCCACATGTTCAAATAAGTAGTCAACCAAGTAGTCACACATTTAATCATCCAACATATTTAAACTTTCAAATCATCATATTTGAAATAATTTAAAGATTAATTAGAAAATTTTATTTACCTTTATCTCTAACTAATTCTTCCTAACAACATTCTTATCCAACAACACTTCACCGAACCATTGTTATCTTCAACTAATCACCATCTACTTCAATCCTCCTTTCCAAGCTTTAGAAAAATCTGGCATAGCTTCCGCGATCCTTTGAACTTTGTAATAACCTACCATTTTGGATGGCTTAAAGCAACAATAAACCACACATGTCAACCCAAACCATTCAAAAGGGAGGATTGTTAATGGGGTAAATAAGAAGAAGAAAAAAACATAGAATCTCACAACGGAATGACAAAATATAATAATCAAATAAACAGTTCATTAAGCTATTTTACAAATAACATTTGATTACACTTTTACAACACAGATCAGAGTTATACATACAACAGGAATAAATAAATGATGCAGCGGAACACATGATGCAGTGGAGTAAATGTAATAAATAGTAATAATATTGAATCTTCGTCTTCGTCCTCCAGAAATAAGATCTTCAACACTGAAACGCTCAGGCTGACCCGAGCGTACTGAAAAACAAAACTCTCGAGTCAGAACTAAAAGATTTTATGTAAGTTAAATAAAAATAAGTAAATATGAGCTTCAGAGATGTTTACATGATTTTACATCTCCTATCCAGTGTTTAACGTGCGTGCAATAACTTAAGTAAATATTTTAAATCTAAACAATTTCTTTTTTTTGGGTTTACATTCTTATTATATAATCAACCGTCACCTTATGGATATAATTAACATTATTTACATTTTATTACATTCACATTCTACAGTTATCATATTTTACCATATTAATTATAATATTTAAATTTCATTTATTCCATCGATTTGCAATTTAATTCCTTATTTACATACAACCAAATTAACTTTACATTTACTTCAATTTATTGAAATCACCTTAACATAATTGTCAAAACATTCAAACAATCAATATTGAATCATATTCAAATTATTTTTCTCATTAATAAATCATAAATTTTTAGTCTCTTCCAATATTAAATTCCAAAAATTTTATTTAATTTATTACTTTTAACTATAAAAAAATTCTGATCGTTACACTCTCCCCCACTCAAAACTTTTCATCATCGAAAAGGAAGAAGAAGGAACTAAGAAGCTTAATATAATTCTATTCAATTAATCGACTTATAAACAATTAAATTTACATTGTTAAGTATTTTAAATAAAATATATCAATGTATAAACAATTAAAATTCAAGTTAACAAAAGTTTGGAGATATTTACACATTCACAAAAAATTTCTAGGTCTTAAATTCACGAATTTTTTTGGCAGGGTCTCCTTTGTACGGATAGGTCCGGAAAAATAATAATATCAATAATTACAATATATAGATATACATATGTTTGTGTGTGTGTCTAAATATATATATATATATCATATTCCAAAATAAAACCTCCCAAACCACAGGAAAAACAATAAATTATCGCTATAAAACCGTAATATGAAAACGTACCTATTTGTCGAGCAAACAACTTTATTTATGAAACCAAAAACAGTAGCTATTGCTTCCATAAACCTATATTTCACTTATATAATCCGAAAGAGTGAGAGTTATATAAAAGAGAAATATTTAGTTGTTTCAATTAGTAACAAAAGCAAATCAACAATAAAACGTATGCAAGAAAAACAGTACGACCATCATATGCAACAAAAGAATCCATCACACATCTATATCAACCAAAATTAGTGGTTTTTTCAGGTCAGAAACTTTAGTCGTACAAGGGGGATAAATAAACTACTAAGTGTACCATACACTCAACAACCTTAAATAGTAACTTAATAGATTCATATAACCTTATACAATTTGAAGCATCATTTCCCAAACTTTCCATAAGCCAAACGATATTAAATATTATTTAAGCTTATTCGATTGGTTTCTTATCTCGTCATTGTTTACTCTTTATTTATTTTCATTAATTTACTTACATATGTCATTTTCCATTTAATTATTTATAATATCAATAATCAATTCTTAAAATATTATATAAGTTTCTTTGCAATTTAATCCATGGTTATTATTTACTCATATAAATTTGATTTCCATTTAATATCAATATTCATTTGTGAATCAATTCATACTTAAGTTTTAACTTCTTAATTTACATTCATCCCTTCTTATATAATATCATTGAATATTAAATCCATTTCTTTTATAGGGTCAATTAATAATAAACTTATTTATGAATCATTTCTGTCATTTCTTAAGTTTATAAACTTTTTGTTAGATAATACTCACTTTTTACTATTCAATCTAATTGTTAGCATTTCAAACATTAACTTATGCCTATAACATTTCTTGTACATCAAAATTCTTATTTAAAGAAAAATTCCATTCGAACACTTTCATTACTTAAGTTTTTCTTGAATAATATTCTATTACATATTCCTATTAAACATTGCAACTTTTTATATGTTTCTGGTAAGTTATATATATGTTTTAAGAATGTAATTGAATGTTACACAAGTTTATCTTATTCATTTTAGTCAACAAAATGTTCAATAATTACATCTTCTAAATTTTCATATCTTTTGATTTACAAGTTACAAATTTCCAATTTCATATATATATTTCATTAATCACTTAGCATCTAATTTATTATTTTTCATTTTAGAAGTTTCCAATTATTAAAATAGTCAAGATTTCATTCATTATAATAATTAAAATTTCTAATTTACAGAAACATAAGAACTAAATACCGGGTTCCTTTTCAAATCATTAAAATAATATATACATACACACGCTCATGGCTTTTATATATCCAATCATATTTAGAAATTAAAAATTAAGATTTGTTTATCAAAAAAAATGTGTAGTAAAACTACTAAGTGATCTTCCCACTTTGAAACTCGATAATGAAAGTCAACGATGCGGCCGTCGTCGCCGAAATTATTTTCCAGCGACAAAAAAGGAGAGTATAGAACTAATTTCCTTTTAAAATTCCTTTAAAACATTTCTTTCAAATAAATATTTCTATAAAAGTACTTCCAAATGATACAAATATTTCTTTCCAAAATCTTTTGAAAACTAATTTCAAATCCCGAAACTTACGTTCTCAAATTTCCAATTTATATTCACATTATTTGTCGATTCTAATTTGCAACCAATATTTACAAAATTTTACTTCCTAACAACCAAACATATCAAATACAACTGTATCCATTTGTAAAATCAATTCTTTTATATACAAATATAATACTAAGTAAATTATTTCATTTTCCTATATTTCAAAAACAATATTGTGTCGGTCTGCTCTATTAAGTGTTTCGAAATCTCTATCGATCCCATATCGTCTTATGTACCGATCAGAATTTAGAAATACTAAGCCGAACAAATTAACACAATATAAAAACATTTTATAACATTAACAAGTACCCTCTCTCGTATATATACGCTTAGACAAACTCATTATAGGGTATTGCTACCCTATCTCTAATGAGTCAGACCCTACAAAGCTAAGGTTATCGCTAAACCAAAGCTGTGACACCAACTGCAATGACCTACCTTTTTGGACCGTTTAAATCGACAATAAACCACACATGTCAACTCAAAACATTCAAAATAAAGGATTGTTAATAGGGTAAATAAGAAAATAAGAGAAAAGAATGGAAAAAACAAAACACAGAATCTCGCAGCGGAGTGACAAAATATAATAATCAAATAAACAGTTCATGAGGCTGTTTTACAAATAACATTTGACTACACTTTTACAAAATAGATCAGAGTTATACATACAGCAGCAATAAATAAATGATGCAGTAGAACATATGATGCAGTGAAATAAATGTAATAAATAGTAATAATATTAAATCTTCGTCTTCGTCCTCCAGAAATAAGGTCTTCAACACTCAAATGCTCAAGCTGACCCGAGCGTAATGAAAAACAAAACATTTGAGTCAGAATTAAAAGATTTTATGCAAGTTAAATCAAAATAAGTAAATATGAGTGTAACGGCTTCAGAGATTTTTATTGAATTTACATCTCCAATTCAGTGTTTAACGTGCATGCAACAACTTAAGAGATACTTGGGATTCCATCTTCTAAGGATCCGTTGGACTATCTATATACATAATACAATATGCTATTATAATATGTCTACAGTAAAGTAAGTATTAAAATAGCGTTAAGGCGTTACCCATATCCCCCTTAACACATTTATGTATAAATGTCGTAGTCTATACAGTACCATAATTCCTCCGTAAATTGGAGGGCTATCAAAGGGCACTCCATAGTGTATGACACAAACTAAACTCACAATGGGCTTGATATGGCATATGACAAGGCATGCGAGGGAACGCCCAGGGTAGGATACTACCGTTTTTCGGATCCGGACTGGTGGTAATGCATAGTTGCTACTACCGTACACCTCCAGACATACTTCCATAATCAAATCGAGGGGTAGCTAACAAATCAATCCCAAGGTAATAAATATGGCATCGAAGAAGCATGCCCGATCGGGGGTGCGACCCCACTTGGCCGGGTGTGGCTCCTGTTTTAGTCATATCAAGTTGACCCGAGGGGGTTAGGGCTATGTTCATACCTCATACAATAGCATTCACCAAACCATCCTACTTCGTTCTGGATTTTCCACCAGTGCACAATTATTAGAGTGGTTTTTGGTATTGGCGGAGAGTATGACAATATCTGATCTTGGTCTCTTTAACAACCAAACGCTTATTTCACACCGGTTGGTTCTTTTACATTTCGAATAGTTCTTACTTCATATCAAAATATCATATTCATTTCAAAATTATATCACTTTAAAAACCATTATTTACTTCAAAATCATATTCACTTTCAAAATCATTATTTACTTCAAAATCATATTCACTTCCAAATCATAATCATTTATAAATCAAATTCACTTTCAAAATCATTATTCACCTTAAATCATACTCGTTTCAAAATCAAAACCACAAAAATAGGTTAAACCATCATATCAAAATATTCGCTTTTGAATCATATAAATCTAAATCATAACAGTTCCATCTTTAAACAATTTGAATATTGAAAGTAATTTATATATTGAGATAGTTATACATTAGAAATAGTTTGTACTTTAAAAATAAGTTATAGATTTAAAATGGTCTATATATTTGAAATAGTTTATATATTAAAATATGTTATATATCAAAATAGTTAATGTATTAAAAATAGTCTATATTAGTCATAATAGTTAAAAATAGTTTAAAATAGTTTTGTAGTATAAGGATTTTAAAAAGTTAAAAAAATATTTTAGTACGAATGATTGATTATTTGAATGGTTTATATAGTAAATTGTTTAAATAATCTAAATTTTAAAATAATAGATTTTTTAAAAAGTTTATATTAAAATAATTAATTTGAAAATAATATCGAATTAAACTATTTCTTCCATCTCAACAAATCTGGACCACATCCATATTTCAAATCAATAAAACTCAATTTTAATCTTTCAATTCAACTTCTCATTAAAACCATTTCAGTCTGTAACGATCCGCTATTTTGAACCATTCAAATCGGCAATAATCCACTCATATCGGATGTGAATTACTCAAAACAATAGAATGTTAATTTATAATTGGTAAAACTTAGCATTAACAGTAAATAAAATCAATCACAGAATCACAGACACAGAGTTTTACAACAATAAGCAGCAGAAATAGATAAATAGTAGTTCATGAAGGTACTATAGAACATCAGAGTCTGAAAACAAAATACAACAGAAATCTTGAATACATAGACGTCTCAATACATAAGCAAATGACAAGTCTGAACATAAAACTTTGCATCAAAAAAAAGTCTGAACATAAAACTAGAAATAACCGAAATAACCAAAAGCTGAATAGATATAAGACAGATCTTCAAGCAAAGCCCCAAGCTCCAAAGATGAGCCTCAAATGCTATGACACTCAGTCTGACCTAAGCATAAAGAAAAACACAAAACACTCGAGTCGGGATTAACATTCTTATGCAAGTAAATCAGCTCAAGTGAAATGTCAAGTGAAGTACGATATAACTTGAAGGATGTTTGGGATTCCACCCTTTGAGGATCCGTTAAACTATCTACGTACATAGTATAATACGCTACATATATAATGTCTATAATAAAGTAAAATATTAAAATAGCATTAAGGCGTTACCCATATCCCCCTTACACATTTTTATATATTCCCGTGGTCTATACAGATACTGTAAGATCCAGCAAACCGGTGGTTTACTCAGGGAGCACTCCATACGTACGGTACAAACCAAAGTCGTAGTGGGCGCGATAAGCCATGTGACAAGGCACGCGAGGCAATGCCCAGGGCGGGATACTACCATTTTATACTCCCGGATTGGTGGTCGCGTATAGCAGCTACTACCGTCCACCTTGAGACACAGTCCAAATCAAAGGTACACTTAATCAAATCACAAAGTATTAGAATGGTATCGAAGAAACGTGCCCAATAGGGGAAGCGACCCCACTTGGCCGGTATAGCTCCTGTTTTAGCCACATCAAACTGACTCGTGGGAGTCAGGGCTGCGTTCACACCTCGTATAGACGTAGCCAAACCATCCTACTTCGTATAGGAATCTCCACCACATACACAGTTGTTAAAGTGGTTTTCGATATTGGCAGAGAGTAAGACAATATCTGATTGTGGTCTCTTTAACGACCAAATTCTTATTTCACACCATGGTCATTTTATATTTCAAACAGTTCCTACTTCATATGAAAATATCATATGCATTTCACAAAATCATATCACTTTCGAAATCATATCCACTTTTGAAATCATATCACTTTCGAAATCATATTTACTTCCAAAATCATATTTACTTCCAAAATCATAACCACAAAATAGTTTAAACCTTCATATCGAAATATTCACATTTGAATCCATTAAATCTAAATCATAACGGTTTCAACTTAAACAGTTTGAATATTGGAAGTAGTTTATATATATGTTGGAATAATCTTACATTAAAAATAGTTTATAATTGTTTATAAATTTAAAATAATATATATTAAAGTAGTTTATATATTAAATATATATCGAATATAGTTTCAAATTAGAATTGTTTCTTCCAATTTCACAAATCAATTCAAATCAACTTTAGTTCCAAAATTCAATTTAAATCAATCTCAGTTCAACAATTTCAATTAAAATTTTAAAGGTTAAATTTAAATTCTCATTAAAACCATTTTAATTTATATCGATTTCAAATCCAGGTTTGAACTAAAAATTTAAACCACTTCCAATTCAATAAGTTTCAAAGTTTAAATATTCAAACATTTACACTAAGTCAATTTAATAAATTTCATTTATATTTTAAAATTCAACATTAATTTTATTTAACTTCCAAGATATTCACTTAATCATTTTTAGTAACATTTAAATAAAATCTCAAATTAAAAATTTAAATCAATACTAAATATTCAATTTCAGTTTTATTTAAATTTGAAATATTCATTTAATCACCTTTAATCAAATCCAGTTATCAAGTTATAAAATCATATCTTTAAATTTTAAAAATCAATAAGTTCAAATCAACTCTTATTTAGATACATTTACTAAAAAAATGAAATTTAAAATCAATTTCAATTTGTTTTTCCAACGTTAATTTATTAAAGTTATTACAAAATATATTTTAAAAATAATAACATAAATTCAAATACATATTTAAACATATTTTGTATATATAAAAATTATTACAAAAATCTATTTTAAAATATTAATATAAATTGTAAATAAATATTTAAAACATATTATATATAATAATTAAATTAAAATTTATTAAATTAAATTAAATTATATCTTATTATTAAATCTATTTTAAATCTTTTTTTATATATTTTAAAAATAATAAAATTATAAGTAAAATGTTAAAATTTACAATTTGACAACTTAACTTATAATTTTAAAATTTCCAAAACATATAATTTAAAATCTAAATTTTACGCATATTAAAATATAATCTTTATATTATATTTTAAAAATCATTTTTTATTAAAACCTATATATCTCCTTTCAAAACATTCGAAATCAAAATAGACCAACGGTGTCTGTATATAATTTTTCTATCCTATGATAACGTGATTCAGATATTTATCATTTCAATCCGTAATATTTTAGTATTTACGGGTATATATCATTTCAACCCACAATCCTAAAAATTGAAAATCAATAGAATCGCTTGGGTTTATCATTTCAACCCGTAACTATTTTTCCTAATCTATAAGATCGTTAATTTCAACCCATAGGGATTTCCTAAACTATCAGGAAACTTGCAATCTGAGAACAATACAATAATAAAATAAAATGACATACATATCGATAGTATGCATATATCATACTTAACAATTTTAGATATACATATTCCACAGGTTATGATGTTGTATGTCAATTGTTACAGGTTAACAATTTAAGACAATAACATATCATATTTTAACAATTAAACTACTAACCAATTAACTTTTAACAACACATTTCAATCGTCATTTCATGTGAATGTAAATTTACTAACATCAGAATGTTAATCATGCGTGATCGCTCACCTTTTGAGGCTATAAAAGATAGACAACGCAACAAGCTATGAATCGTAATCTCGAGCTTCTACAAGCTCTACGGATCCAAATGAGGATTCCGAAGCAAATCTGGGTGATTGGACTCAAGTTCGATGAAAACTATATACAAAATTTTTAAAATCTAAAATTTACTTACATATTTCAAATAAACCTTTATATATTATATTTTAAAATCAGTACTCAATTTAAAACCCATATCAAAATAAAATCTCTATATATATATTTAAAAATCAATATTTAATTTTTAAACACACATTAGAATAAAATTTATATATATTCTATTTCAAAATCATTATTCTTCAAACACATATTTTAAAAAAAATCAATATACATTATATTTTAATATCAATACTTAAAAAACCAATATGTATAACAAAATCGAATATACACGAATATACAAAATTGTAAATATAAAACCAAAGAAACCATAACATAGACAACTTATATATTACATATATGATTATTATTATTTAAAAAAGGAAGAGAAGCTGTTGTGGGAAAACAAGGTGACCGGAGGCTTGGCACTAAGCAGAGCACATGAAGAGATGCAGAGGTGTAGATGGTTGTAGCGGCTGCTATCAGATGGCGTTCGGCAGTGCAAAGCTCGAGGATCCGAGATGGGCAGTGAGGGTTACTGAGTCGAGGAAGCTTCGCTGGAGGCTTTTAACAGGTGGTGAAGGGGGAGGCTTCAGTTAAGGTGGTGGTGCAGTTGTGAAAAGGTGGGAACGGGGAGGAGGATAGGTTGTTTTGCTTGGGCCTGTGCTCAAAGGCGGTCATGTTTGGCATTGTGGGTCTGGGGAATCGCTGGAGTGGAGATGGATGGGTCAGTGTACGGAGGGTCGAGGTGGAGAGAGGAGCACGAGAGAGAGAGGGTTGAGGCCATGGAACTGCTGTGAGTGAGGGGGGCATGTGGTCGGAGCAGGAGTTACTGGCAGAGGTGAGATAGCTGAGTGGATCAAAGGTAGAAGGGCGATGGATTGGATATGCGTGGATGGGAGGCAAGAAGGTTCTGCCAGGTAGTCAAGGAGAGGGTCATTGCTTGATTTTCGCAATTAAACAAGGATGTTGGAGTTTTGGAGAGTTGGAGGTTGGCGTTCGGATGGGAACTGTGGCAGTTAGAGGCGGAGGGTCTATGGAAGGGCTGGTGGGTTTTATCGACTGCAGCTAAGCAACAGTGGAAGGTTAGGCCGAAAGGGAGCACAGGCGGTGGAGTTCGTGGGTGCTGTGGGTTTTTTGAAGTGGTCGGCTATTGGAGTGGGATGGGGTTTTGCATGCGTTGTGGAATTCAGGGAGGCAGAGACAGTTGTTGGTTGAGGCCGAGAACTGCAGTGGTGATGCGATGAAGGTGGAAGGAGCTTCGGTTCTAAGCAAATAGGAAGAAGGCGAAGGCTTTTAAATGACGGAGCCGTGCAAATCTCCATATAAAAGCTTTAGGTAAATGAATATTTTTTTTTATTATATATTATCGAAAGAAAGGCACAAAATAAAAGAGAAAAAAGATAGAGAATGAGCAATAGAACGAACCAGAAAATTATAAATGAAATAGTGGGATAACCAAAAGTCAATAGTTGAAATATGGAAATATTAATGGCTACTGACCATTGGTTGTCTCGGGAAACAAACGAATGGACACAAGAAACCCAAAAGGTTCAAATGGGTATCGATATGGCTAACTGTTTCGTAGTTTTCGCCGCGTACCATTCACCGAAATACAGGAATGAATATACTATGGAGATCAGCACGACGAGACGAACAGAATGGTACATAGATATGAGAGATACAAGCTTCCTATCAAAAGTCGATATTCTCTGCCAAAACTGCTGCTAAACTACCGAAAATAAAATAAACCGAGCCGTTGCAATTCAAGTTTGGCGAAACGAAATATGACGTCTCACTTAGAAATTGATAAACATTTTTCTTATATAAAAATACTTAGATTTCAAAAATATTGATTTCCAGCAAATTTAATTTATTTAAATTTAAATTAAAAAATTGCATAACTGAACAAACTTATATATTTTCCAATGAAAATCCTCCACTTGCTATGTTTATATATATATATATATATATATATATATATATATATATATGCATACCAAATATCAAATTTTCATTGCAAAAATTTAATTGTTTATTTTCATGAAAAATTTAGTTAATTACGTTATTTAAAAAATTGTTTAAATTCTTGGGTCATTGCACTCTCCCCCACTCGAAACTTTTTGTTCCCGAAAAGGAACGAGGTAGGAGAATAGAAACAACCAGAAAGATAGATAGATTCGAAATAACATGGCCCCATATATAACAATTAATTCAAACCATATAAATTTCATTTTTGGACATCTTGTAACTTATATCTATATTGTATATTACTCAATTATATGTTCACATTATAATCAAACTTTTCCAGGTTTATTAATGTTTCTAAGTGTAATCGAGCACTACACAAATTTACCTTTTTATTTACAACATTTCGGTTAAGGAAAATTTAGTTTGAACATTTTATTACACAAGTCTTCTCTTGTATAACCTTCAAATACATATTCACATTTACATTTTAACTTTTTAAATATCTCAGGTAAGTTATATATGATTTAGAATGCCATTGAGTATTACACAAATTAATTTTATCTTAGTTCAATCATTCTGGAATCTCTACCACGTACACAGTTGTTAAAGTGGTTTTCAGTATTGGAAGAGAGTATGAGAATATCATATCCCGGTCTCTTTAACAACCAATTGCTTATTTCACACCGTGGTCATTTTATATATCAACCAGTTTCTACTTCATGTCGAAATATCATATTCATTTCAAAAAATCATATCACTTTCGAGATCATATTCACTTTGGAAATCATATCACTTTAAGAATCATATTCACTTCCAAGATCATAACCACAAAATAATTTAAATCTTCATATCAAAATATTCACATTTAAATCCATTAAATCTAAATCATAACAGTTCCAACTTAAATAGTTTTAATATTGAAAGTAGTTTTTATATATATTGGAATAATTTTACATTAAAAATTGTTTATAGATTAAAATAGTATATATGTATATTAAAAATTGTTTATATATAAAATAAATATATTTAAAATTATTATGAATTTAAAATAATATATATTAAAATAGTTTATGTATTAATATATATATATATATATATATATATATATATATATATATATCGAATATAGTTTCAAATTAGAATTATTTCTTCCAATTTCACAAATCAATTCAAATCAACTCTAGTTTCAAAATTCAATTTAAATCAATCTCAATTCAACAATTTCAGTTAAAAATTTAAAGGTTCAATTTAAATTCTCATTAAAACCATTTTAATTTATATCGATTTCAAATCTAGGTTTGAACTACAAATTTAAGCCGTTTCCAATTCAATAGGTTTCAAAGGTTAAATATTCAAACATTTACACTAACTCAATTTGATAAATTTCATTTATATTTCAAAATTAAATTAATTTTTATTTAAATTCCAAAATATTCACTTGATCATTTTTAATAACATTTAAATAAAAATCTCAAATTACAAATTTAAATCAATATTAAATATCAAATTTCAATTTTATTTGAATTTGGAATATTCATTTAATCACCTTTAATCAAATCTAGTTATCAAGTTATAAAATCATATCTTTAAAATATGAAAATCAATGAGTTCAAATCAATTCCTATTTAAATACAATTTTGAAACAAATAAAATTTCAAGTCAATTTCAATTTGTTTATCCAACCTTAATTTAATGAAGTTATTACAAAATCTATTTTAAACATAATCACAAAATTATATTTTAAAATATTAATATAAATTGTAAATACATATTTAAAACATATTATATATTTATTAATCAAATTAAATTTTATTAAATTTTATTAAATTTTATTAAACTAAATCTATTTTTAACTTATCATATATATTTTGAACTAATAAAAATATAAGTAAACTCTTAAAATTTACAATTTCACAACTTAAGTTATAATTTTAAAATTTTCAAAACGTATAGTTTAAAATCTAAAATTTACACATATTAAAATATAATATTTATATTATATTTTAATAATCAATTTTTAAAACCCATATATCTCCTTTCAAAACTTTGGAAATCATTTTTCAAAATAGACCAGCGGTGTCCGTATATAATTTTCTATCCTATGTTAAAGTGATGGATATTTGTCATTTCAATTTGCAATAATTTAATATTTACGGGTATATATCATTTTGACCCACAATCCCAAAATTTCAAAATCAATAAAATCTTTTGGGTTTACCATATCAACCCATAACAATTTTCCCTAATCTATAAGATCGTTTGCTTATGTATCATTTCAACCCATAGGATTCCTAAACTACCAGGGAACTTGCAATGTGAGAACAATAAAATAATAATATAAAATGGCATACATATCGATAGTAGGCATATATCACACTTAATAATATTAAATATAATATATTCAACAGGTTATGATGTCATATGTCAATTAATACATGTCAACGAGTTCAGATAATAACATATCATATTTAACAATTAAATTACTAACCAATTAAATTTTAACAACACATTTCAATCGTCATTTCATGTGTATATAAATTTACCAACATAAGAACGTTAATCGTGAGTGATCGCTCACCTTTCAAGGCTAGAGAAGATAGACAACGCAACTAGCTATGAATCGGAATCTCGAGCTTTAATAAGCGCCACCGATCCAAATGAGGATTCCAAAGCAATTCAGGGTGATTGTACTCGTGTTCGATGAATATATATATATATATATATATAAAATTTAAAATCTAAAATTTACCCATATATTTATAATAAACCTTTATATTTTAAAATCAATATTCAATTTAAAACACATATCAAAATAAAATCTCTCTCTCTATATATATATATTAAAATAAATATTTAATTTTTAAACACATATTAAAATAAAATTTATATATATTCTATTTTAAAATCATTATTTCTTAAAACACATATTTTTTTATTTAAAATCAAAATATATACACACATTATATTTAAATATCAATAGTTAAAAAAAAATTGTATAACAAAATCAAAAACACATGAATATAAAACTATCAATATAAAACCAAAGAAACCATAATATAAACAGCTTATATGTTACATATATTATTATTATTATTATTAAAAGGAGGAGAAGCTGCTGTGTGAAAACAAGGTGACTGGAGGCTTGGCACTAGGCAGAGCACACGAAGAGGTGCGGACGCGTAGATTGTCATTGTGGCTGATCTCAGGTAGGGTTCGGCAGTGCAAAGCTCAGGTATCGGAGATGGGCTGTGTGGGTTATCGGGTCGAGGAAGCTTCGGCTGGAGGCTGCTGACAAGTGGTGTAGGGGGAGACTTTGATTCAGTTGGTGGCGCAGTTGTGAGAAGGTGGGAATGGGGTGAATGAGAGGTTGTTTTTCTTGGGTCTATGCTTGAAGGCGGTGGAGTTTGGCATTGTGGGTCTGGGGAGTCGCTGGTGTGGAGATGGACGGGTTAGTGTACGCAGGTTCGAGGCGGGGAGAGGAGCACAAGAGAGAGAGAGAGAGAGAGTGGGTCGCGGCCATGGAACTGCTATGAGTGAAGGGAGCATATGGTTGGAGTAGGAGTTGCTGGCGGAGGTGAGATGGCTGAGTGGATCAATGGTGGAAGGGTGATGGATTGGCTGTGCGTGGATGGGAGGTAAGAAGGTTCGACCAGGCTGTCAAAGAGAGGGCTGTTGCATGAGTTTGGCAATTAAACGAAGCTGTTGGAGTGTTGGACAAATGGAGGTTGGCGTTCGGGTGGGAACTATGGCGAGTTAGAGGCGAAGGGTCTATGGAAGGGCTGGTGGGTTTCTCGGCTGCAGCTGAGCAATGGTGGAAGGTTAAGCCGAGAAGGAGCACAGGCGGTGAAGTTCACGGGGGTACTGTGGGGCTTTTGAAGTAGTCAGCTATTGGAGTGGTATGGGTTTTTGCATGCATTGTGGAATTCAGGAAGGGGATACTGTTTTTGGTAGAGACCGAAAATTGCAATGGTGATGCGATGAAGGTGGAAGGAGATTCGGTTCCAAGCAAATAGAAAGAAGGTAAAGGCTTTCAAATGAAGGAGACGCACAGATCTCCATATAAAAGCTTTAGGTAAATAAATATATAAATTTTATATTATATACTATCGAAAGAAAGGCACGGAATAAAAAAGAAAAGGGATAGGTAATGAGAAATTGAACGAACCAGAAAATTATAAATAAACTAAGGAAATAACCAAGAGTCAATAGTTGAAATCTGGAAATATTTATGGCTATTGACCATTGGTTGTCTCGGCAAACAAATGTATGAACATAAGAAAACCAGTGGGTTCAAATAGGTACCGATACTGCTAACTCTTTTGCTGTTTTTGCTGCGTACCAGACACCTAAATACAGGAATGAATATACTGTGGAGATCAGCATAAAGAGATGAACAGAAGGTACACATATATGAGAGATACAATCATCCTATCAAAAGTCGATATCTGCTGCCAAAACTGCTGCTAAACTGCCGAAAATAAAATAAACGGAGCAATAGCAGTTGAAATATGGCGAAATGAAATACGACGTCTCACTCAGAAAATGGTGAACATTTTTCTTATGTAAAAATATTTTGATTTCAAAAATAATCGATTTCCAGTAAATTTAACTTATTTAAATTTAAATTAAAAATTTCACAACTGAACAAACTTATATATTTTCCAATGAAAATCTTCCACTTACTATGTTCAAATATATGCATATCAAATATCAAATTTTCATTGCAAAAATTTAATTGTTTATTTTCATGAAAAATTTAGTTAATTATGTTATTTGAAAATTGTTAAAATTCTCGGATCGTTACACAATCTATATCGATTTCAAATCCATGTTTGAACTACAAATTTAAACCACTTCAAATCCAATATAGTTTAAAGTTTTAAATATTCAAACATTTACAATAACTCAATTTTGATAAATTTAATTTATATTTCGAAATTCAACTTTAAAATTTCAGTTTAAATTCAGTAAACCATTCATTTAAACTAATTTCAATATTTTTAAAGCTTGGATTTTGAAAATAATTCAGTTCATGTAAATCAAATTTTATTTCAAAATATCATTTAACTGGATTCAAAAATTAAGGATTTAAAATCATTTAATTTAACCAATTCGGTGTTCGTATATAATTTTCTACCCTATGGTCAAGTGATACGGATATGTATGATTTCAACCCGCAATAATTTGAATTTATGGATATATATCATTTCAATCCCAAATCCCGAGTAAAATTCTGAAATCCATAAATCGCTTGATTTTATCATTTCAACCCACAACAATTTTTCTCTAATCAATAAGATCGTTCGGGTATGTATCATTTCAGCCCATAGTGATTTTCCTAATAATAGCTGAGGGAACTTGCAGTGTGATAAAAATATATAAAATAAATATAATATACAATCATCCAAATATCAGTAATTAAACATCCATCACAATCATCATTCAAATCAACCAATCAATTACAACAATTAGCTGGTTATCATTATCAAGCATTCATTTAACAAGCTAAATTCAATATTAAATTTAAATGAAAATTAAATTCAATATAAATTCAAATTTTACTACAATGACAATTTAAATATACCAAACATCAATCAAGAAATTTCTAATCATGTCATAAATTTAATTTAACCAACATAATATGGTTTAGTATTCGTGAGTGAGTGGGTTAAAACACTCACCTTTGATTTTCAATCGAATTAAAATCTAAATAGAGCCCAAAAATCTAACAATCACAGAATTCGACCAAACCAGTTCCATAATGTCAAAAATTTCGATATGATCCCAACAGAACAAACTGCGCGTGAATCTGTGCTCGTAACCAAATATTATCGATGTTAGAACGATTGAAATTCAAATTTAAATATAAAAAACACGTCACCTCTCAGCCGAATTATTGCCTCCGCCGCCCCATGCGCGGCGCCCAACCATGCTACTGATTGTCGCCGCCGCAACTAGCCTATTGTCACCGTTTCTGGCATCTAACAAAGTTACGACAAACGAAGACCGCCCTTAGGACATGCTCAACCTCCTCTACAATCCCATGCATCCGATCGACCCATCGATGAAGATCCACCATTGGATCGAAAACCCTAGAAATGGACGGTCAAATTTTTTTATCTATTTTTGATCAAACGATGCATCAAATCGAAAAAAAATTGTTGCACTAGATTGCGCTTGTCGAGAAATTTCCAACGATATATAATATGACATAGTTCGAGGAGTTTGAATTTTTTGATTTGATTTTGATTTGCAATTAGGGTTTTGAATTTGCAGCCATTGGGAAGGAGGAAGAAGCAGATAGATAGAATTGTACGTACATGAATAAGGAATAAAAAGGTAGCTAGGGTTAGGAAAACTATTTGTATAGACAAAGATAGATAAGAATGAATGGTACATGTTGAATTGGTCGAAACGATAACAACGACCCAAAAAGCCCGTTTCGTTTTCAAAATTAAAATGGGTCATCCAATATATCGAAATAGATGTTTTCAATATTTTTAAATTCAACGGAGCTAGTTTCACACCCTTATTCCATTTGTATAAAGAAGTTAGTTTTTAAAATCAGATTATATTCATTTAAATTCTTTTAATTGATTTCTATGCGTTTCGAGCCGCACGATCAAACGACAAGTCCAATCGCTACGGAACTTGAAATCCTACAATAATTTACTGTTACGGATGCAATAAAACCGATTTCATCAAAATCCGAGATAGTGGCCAAAATGGCTAATTTTCACATTAACTAAATAAATTATTATTATTTTTTGGCAAAGCCAACGGTGTTGAATGGCCCCTACCATATATTATTGAAATAGAAGTACAAACAAAGATGGCATACCATCTAGACGAACCTGATAGATAACATCGAACTATATACACAAGCATAATAGCTAGAATTATTTGGGCAAAGATAGGACTAATGAGTGTTTAGGAGAAGCAATTCCATTAAACACGATGTTGTTCCCTTTCGCCCAAACAACATACATAAATTTCTTTAAAAGCCTAAGCGACCTAGGCGCATCATTGGTTTTCCATGTTATTGATTAAAATATATAAAACCTTTCCATAGAAGAGTTCAAGCTTGGCTTATGCATCTGCAAGATACCTAATACACTATTCCAGACAAAGAAACTGTACTGACATGAAAAACATAAATGAGGAACACTCTGTTCTTCAGTGCCATACAGCAAACAAGAGGATATATGAATATGTCCTATTGACTTAAGTTTATCAAGAGTGTGAAGACCATTAAATCACATCTTCCACATCAAAATATTTTCCTTTAAAGTTGTAGTAGAAGACCAAACTTGAGAATGCCAAGGAAAAAAGCTTAAATTAGCAGACTCAAGTAAGAATTTGTAAACTATGGGAATTGCATGAGGTTTCCCAGACCATGAAGAGTTGGAAATGTCATGGTTGAACCGTTTATTTTGTATTACTTGCCACACATGTATAACAGAGGCAGAGCTAGAGTAGGGAAGGTTGATAAGTCCATCATTCCAAAACCGAATAACCTTAGCCTTGTCATTAATACCAGTCAATACTCTAAGGCTGTGGTTGAGCATATCATAAAGAATGATTCCTTGAGAGGACCAGGGATCAAGCCAGAAAAATAAAACTTCAATGTTAACTCATGCAGCTTTGAAAGATAGGCAAAATGATATATCTGAATCTACGTAAATTCCTCCACATCCAACTACAATAAGTTGGAATTTGCATTGTCCAAAAATTAGACCTCTTGATCAAGTTTCTCCTTGTCTAGCTAGCCCATAAGTTATCATCATTTCTTAGAAGCTTGTCAATCCTGGAAGAGAAGGCAGCTGATTCCATTTCTTGATATTCAAGATACTCAACCCACCATTCTCTTAAGGGCAGTAGACTTTTTTAAAGGCAATAGGAATAAGTTTTTTGGAGTCAGGATTTCCGTGCCAAAAAATGATTTAATGCCGAGTTTAATCGTGTTAATCAGTTTAGAAGGAACGATGTAAATCCTTGCATAATACAGGCACATAGAAGCGGCTATAGATTTAACAATGATTAGTCTACCAGCCATAGAGAAGTTTTTTCCCATGCCAAGAAGAAATTTTAGAAATAATTTTCTCATACAGTTTAGAAATTATTATTATATTAATTTAATCACGTTTAAATCCAGAATTAAAGGTTAACCATTTTCATCGTTTCTGATTACATAGAAATTAATAATCTTTTAAGATAAATTTTCCTTGTTAAATTCAATATTTAAATGCTACATAAATTTCATAGTTCAATTGTAACTGAAATAAAATTTGGAATTAATTATATTTTAAATCCAAACAATTTTTTTTTCGGTTTACATTCTTATCATATAATCAACCGTTACCTTGTGAATATAATTAACATTAGTTACATTTTTATTACATTCATATTCTAAAGTTTTCATCTTTTACCATATTAATTATAATACTTAAATTTTGTTAATTCCGTCGATTTCCAATTTAATTCCTTATTTACAATTACTACCAAATTAATTTTACAATTATTTCAATTTATTGAAATCACCTTAAAATAATTGTCAAAACATTCAAACAATCATTATTGAATCATATTTAAATTATTTTTCTTATTAATAAATCATAAATTTTTAATTTCTTCCAATATTAAATTCCAAAAATCTTACTTAATTTAATATTTTTAATTATTGAAAATTACGGGTCGTTACAAATTTTCTCTTATCTTCTTGGAATGAAACCGACGGCACTTTCTTTCCTTTTTCTTTCTCTGAGCTTCCTCGATCTCTTCCTAACTTCAATATGGTTTCAGTGTAGCCTTGATGAAGTGGTGGAGCTTGGCTAAGGGTGGATTTAGGTGGAGCTGTGGGTTATAGGAGGTAAGGGATATGGTTTGAATTTGTTTTTTGGTGGAAATGTCTTATGAACTAGTGTATATAATTTTTTTTCTATTTTGGAATTTTTTTTCCATAGCTTTTTCAAAGAAGAGAAGAAATTAAAGAAGCTTGGAAAAGAGCGAAGAAGATGGAGAAATGTGTGTAGAAATGTGAAGGAATGCATTGGCATTTATAGGAAAAATTTAGATAAATATCGTAAGTAGAATGAACTAAAATACCCTTAAATATTTTCAACGTATTCCTTACACAACATCATTTCCATTTCACATCACCAAAAGCATACTTACCATCTTATCAATGCATTTAAAATCCATGTACTAATGTCTAAATCAAGTTTCCAAAATGTCAAAACAAATCCAAAAAATACCTCTTTTTAATTATGACAAATGTCACATCAAAATCAAAATAAAATCTTATCTTAATTATATTCTAGGATTTTCCAATCATGATTAAAGTAGATTAATTGTTATTAAAAATTAGGTGAATTGTATATGTATGTTCATATGTAAAATAGTGCATTCAAAAAGTTACAACAACTTTTGTTCGGCGAAAAGTCGAAAATCCAAAAAATGATCTTCGGTCAACTTTTTTTAATCAAATTATTTATTTATGTAAATAAAATTTGAAAATAAGTTTATTATTATATTTAAATAATAAAAACAAGTTTATTTTAGCTATAAAACAATATTTAATAATATTTTAAAACAATTGTAAATATACGACGTTGATTGGTCGAAGTACGACGAAGTTTGTTTATCTTTATAAAAAAAGTTTATATGTATTTATAAAACTTTTATCAACCAACTATAAGCATTTTATAAAAATTTAAAAAGAGTTATTTATCATTTAAAACAAAAGATAAATATTTGTCTAATTTTATCGGAAAAGATTTTTGTCAATTTTTCGATGAAAATCCAAACTCTCTTATTTTTGCAAACCAATTCTAAAAATAGGTTCACTATTCTTATTTATCATCTAAAACATAATTACTTAAATTTGGAATTCTATATTTGAATATTTAAAATTAAAAAAATAATACATTTAAAAGTTATAAAATTGCGGGGTCATAACATACTTCCTCCTTCAAAGAGTTTCGTCTCCAATATTAAGCCAAAACAGTACCCAAAGGTATTTTTTCGAAATATTTATTTTAAATTTAAATTCGTATAATTTATACGGATCATCCGTACGCAATATCTGATTTAATCTTTTATTCGAATCGACTACTTTAATTGCAAACTAGTATTGATCCCTTGATCGTCTAGTACCTAATCAGAAAACTTCATTTCCCTTACATAGCTCCCAACTATAATAGAAAATCAAGTACCCGATCATAAACCCTCATCAATGTTCGTCGTATAGAGTTGAGTGATAAATCGTCTTTCGAACTGGTGAGAACACTAAAAAGTTCTGTACTCGAATCTTAGAAAAAATTATGTGACGAAATGATCTACATATCTCGTACGTACTTATTAACATTAAAAAATCTTTAATAGAAATTCCATAAAACTTTTACCTTTTTGAAAATGCTTCTTTATATATAATCACTTTAAATATTTATGTCCAAATAATATTCTTAAAGTGAAACATTTCATCCTAAAGGAATAATTTCAATTTTAAAAGAATATTTACCTTTATTTTCCAAAATTATAATCAACTTCTCCCATTATATTATTCCTTTCTAACCAACCTTGATATTATCAAATGATAACTCAAAATTATCTTTTTAACTTAAGGAAAATTATATAGGTCGAGTAAGTACAAAATAATAACAAGGAACTGGGTACTACCAATAGTATTCTACATCCCCTTAACTAGAATGGTGATACTTAGGACAAGTGTTGGCCAGCCGAACACATCTCTTACCCAATTTATAATTACTTTCGAGCCGCTCAAATTAGTTACTGGTTGAGACTTTCTTACTTATTTGAAATTTTCTTTGTTAATACGTCTTATTATAGTTTTAATTCTAGACTTATTTTATAATACTTAACTTTCCCTTTTATACTTTTCCAAATCATTAGGATATGAATTATGAAATCCATCTTTCTCAAACATCATTTTATTTTTTCTAAATACACTTTATTTTATAAAATATATTCTTAAATAATTTCTTAATTTAAATACTTTTTAATACGTTATTTCTAATATTCCTTTAAACTTTTTTTCTTCTAAATATCTTATTAAGTTAATTTGATGAAAGCTAGAAGAATTGTACAAAGAGAATGATCAAAAGAGATTGATTAATTAACATTATATTTATGCATTCATTATAAACCCTTTCCAGTGTTACCAACTCTTAGAGATAACCCCTAGGGAATACTGTCTATCATAAATCACCATCTTATATATAAATACTTGAACTGCTATATATACTATTCTTTGAGTCCTTTTGAGGTAGACGAAGCTTTATCTTTGAGGCCTAAGTCAGCTGCCCTAAGTTTTGGACAGTCCTTCATTAAATGTTTCCTTTGGAAGCACCAAATGCAATTTTGGAGGACATTCTTAGTTATATGTCCTAGTCCTTTGTAACGGTAGCAACCCTTTTCCTTTCCTGACCGAATTTTGGGTTTCTTCTTTGTTTTAAGGCATTCACGTAGTAAATATTCTTGCCTTTTATACTTGAAACAAAATATATCAACCATAAAACATTTTTCATTCTTCTCTTTCTTTGCTTTCCTTTTATCCATTTCCTTTTCTTTCCTATCCTTACACAGAGCTGCATAATGCCCTTTTTTGCCACATCTATAACATAAGATGCCGGCATAAGATCCTAGTTTTAGTTTCTCTTCTGCCTCGTTTTATGCATGTATTTTTTGTGCTTGCTTTGGATTAGCCCATAACTGATCACACGGCATAAAAATAAGACATTCTGACCTAAATGATATACTAAGTTATTATCAGAAGTTTCATGTCATTAATTTCTTGACTTATCCAAATTACTTGGTTCATACTTGCTAGGATTTGAACTTGTCTTGAATGTACATTGATAAGAAGAATATTTTACCAAGCATTCGATACCATTCACCCAAGCCAACATATGATCGATACTTAGAAGATTATTCTATCATCGTCAAATGGATCAAAATCATAGTCTTGGAACTTTCCTAAGGGATAACATCTTATAAATTTTCCATACTACACAAATATTTATACTTTTGTGTATACAAAATATATTCCTTTTAAAAAAGTGTGTCGATTTTCCTAGTTTAAGTGTTTAGAAATCCCTATCGATAACGGTGTTCAGGCACATCGACCAGAATATATGAACCGCTTAATAGATAAATCAACACAAAACATTTTTTATGTCAAATAACAAACACACGCTTATATATAATACTCTCAAACTCATTTTAGGGTGTTACTAACCTTAAAGTGAGTATTAAATATTTGTTATTAATTACTGTTATATTTTAAGCAATACTAAACATATTCAAAAAAATTAATGTGAAGTTATAATTAAAAGTACATATGAGAAATGTTGTAGTTAAAAATATCTACTTGTAAAGAGAAACGTTTTACAACATTTTAAAATTGTTGTTAAAAGGGTATTATGACAATGTTTTTGGACGAAACATTGTAAACGTCAAGTTTTACAACGTTTTATGTAAAAAGGATGTTTTGAATAACTTTTTTTAAGAAAACATTGTCAAAATGGGTTTTTACAACATTTTTATAACAAACATCATAAAACAGAAGTTGTAATTAGCTGTATTTGTTGTCGAGCTTAGTGATTTACTATGGAAATTAAATTATTTTAGAAGGAGAACTTTACCACTTTATTGGCATTGCTTAATGGAAGAGCTTATTTGTTAAATTAGTCTTTGATTTAGACCTGAAATTATGCAGCAGTTATTTGAAAAAGAATTTGAAAAGTTTATAGCAACCAGTTAACTGTTTACAAATAGGCAGGTTACTTATAAAGTAATTTCCTTAAATAGTATTAAATCAGATTTTATTTAGAAAAATAGGTTCCGCCTCTTTTAGAAGCCCCTTCCGACTCATTAGTTCCGCTGCGACTCGGTCTAAACCAACTACGTCAAAATAAAGGAAGCTAAAACCAATGCATAAGGTATCATAAGGATGGTATGTAGTGGATTGGAGAAGGACGGAAGGCATGGTGTCAAAACATAGCTTTCTATGGAGTCGTAACCTCAGTTTACTTTCAAAAGATATGTGCTTGCCTTGTTTTCAAAAGAATTCTTTTAACCAAGTCAAAACCTTTCTAATCTTTCAAAGATGTTGCTTTTGAATCTATTGCTGCCTCTTTGTTTTAAATGACCTTTCGAATGAGTTCCTTTGTTTATAAATCAATGATTTTGAAAAGGGTGGTTTCGAATTAGTCGAAATCTTGCGGCCAATCTTATGCCTTTCCATGGTATTGAAGTCATCATTGCTTTCGAAAGGTAGCTTTTGTTTTAAAATTGTACCAAGCCACTTCCTAAAAGCTTTCGAAAGGGTTCAAGGGTTTCGAAGGCAATGACTTCGAAAGGGGGTTTCGATGCCGTCCTTGATTATTTTACTTAATCTTTTGAAGCTTTCGTAAGGGTGGTTCCAAAAGCCATCAAATTTCCCCCCAATCATTATTAGTTAAAGGTAAATGGTTTCGAAAGGAGTACTTTCGTATATATTCACTTTGATTAAAAAATTATTTTCAATGATAAGACCAATGGTTTCGAAAGGTGTACTTTCATTAGTTTCGAAGCTATGCTTCCTAGAGTTAATAAGTAATCCTTTAATACTTCCGAAAGGTTTGAATTGAGGGTTTCGAAAGAGATTTTTTAAAGTGTTTCGAAAGGTATAGGTTAGTGTTTTTAAAAGAAGATTTAAATGCTTTCGAAGGAGGTTATCCAAAGGTTTCGAAAGTAAAGTTTGAAGGTATCGAAAGCCTTAGCTTTCAAAGCAAATAACCCAATCTCATTTTAGAGGAAAACAATGGCATAATAAAAGAGTTTTGAAATGATTTTAAGTATGGAGTTTTTGAAGAAGTTTTCCTTGATTAATAGGTTAAAGGGATTAACCAAGTTTTAGATAAACTGATTTCAAGGATATTAAACCACAAGTGTTGGTGTTTTTATGTTATTATGTTTACTTCTTCATATATATATATATGTATGTATGTATGTATGTATGTATGTATGTATGTATTCGCATTGTAGTAGACCCACAACTGTATGTTGGGGAAAGGCAGAATAACTAGGCAGATTGCCCAGTAGTGAATATAAATTAACTCCTGAATGAGTACAATTGCATCCAGGAGGTCAAATAGACCAGAATGTAGGATGCTAGAATGTTGACTAAAGAAGTTGTCAGGTAGACAGGTTCATAGTAAACCCATGAAAACTATGTTTAGGAAAAGTTGTTGGCAGGATCCAATAGGTTCATAGTAAACCCATAAAAACTATGATTAGATTGAGTTATTGTCAAGGGCCAATAGTTTTGTAGTGAACCCATGAAAACTACATACAGATTAAGTTATTGACAGAAGTCAATAGGCTTATAGTAAACCCATGAAAACTAGGATAAGTGTGAAGTTATTGGAGTTACCAATAGGTTCAGGGAGAACCCATGAAACAAATAAGTTATTGGCAAGGGCCAATAGGTTCTTAGTGATTCCATGAAAACTATGAAAGCGAACAAGGTGTCCATAAGTATTAAACATGTTATTAGTCAGCCTATGAGAACAAATAGGTTAATAGTGATCCTAGAAACTATAAATGAGACAACTAATCAAATGTATAGGGTTGGAAAATCTAGAATTATTTTATTTATTTGCATATCATCATATTATTTTACATTGTTTTTTAACCATTATTGATGCAAGAGCACTGTATATGGTTTTATAAAGTTTTAGGATACTAGTAAGGGGAAAAGATATTCCACTAATCGGCGTGGTCTCACTAGATATCTAAGTGGTTTGAAATGGTAGATTATCATTCATACCATGTTTTATGTCTAACTCGAAGTTTATGTTTTTCCTCTTAAACTCTAGGGCGCTCGATTAATTTTGAGTAGTTTGAGAGTTGAGGATTTATGGTTCTTCTTAGATGAATAAGCTTCCCGAGACGTATAGGAGGCAATCTAGCTAGTAGGAGTTCCTTTCTATTTTTGATACCGCTGTGTTTTTGGTTGTGAAGGAAAATTTGTTTTATTGCCTAGCTATATACTCTGATCATCCAAAGGGCCATCTTTGTATATCGCTTTTGGCGTATGTTTTAATCATTTTATTTTATCTGAACGTGGTTTTCATGTTGGGACTATGCAATGAACTTGAAATGTTTTGAAATGGAATGTGAAAGTAATTTGATGATTTTTAATTTTTTACATATCCATGTGTTTCTGTTATATCAATGTATCTAACATTACCGTATTTGGTCGTCGAGGATTAATAACTATGGATGACTGTAGCATCTATTGTCGTTAGTTTTGGCCATCCAAGTGTAGGATGTTACACTTAATTCCATATTTGGTCCTCTACGAGGTTGCTTCTATTCAGTGTGTTGAAGTACCTGTATACATTTCTCCATGTGAAGTTCGGCCCAGAGGAAAAGAAGAAGGCATCGAAAGATGATAAAGGCAGTGAATTTTATATTAGTTTTCATTAGCGAATTTTCTATTATTTTTCATTGTGAGAAGTTGGGATTTCCTTTTCTTAAGTGTTATGTCCTTTATTGTAAAGTAGAACGCAAGTTTTGTGTTGGGTTGTTAGGCCAACGCTTGTAGGTTTACATTTAAGGTTGATCAAAATATATCAATTCAAAAAAATTAATAACTAATTTATACATAAAGTACTAAATTATACATACACAATGAAAAAATCAAATATATACAAACATAAGAAAAACATACACATATAGAAATAATTTCTGAATAGATATTGATATTTAAGATTCCTTTGAAAGATTTCCAACCATCCATTGTTAGGGCCAAAGATGTGATCGGTTTAGATCGCTTCTAATTATTTAAGAAATTCATCATCATTATCCATATTTCATCTGCTATCTCTCTAAATCCAACATTCCCAAGGACGTATGCATTATTTTCTCCTAAGGAAATAAGCAATGAATCAGCGAAGAGATGCGAATTGCCTTTCTTATTCATAAACTTTTCGCTTTTGATTCATTTAGTGTTTCTAGTTTCTTTAGGTAGTATATAATGCTCTCTTGAAGTTTTGCGAAGTTTGCTCTAAATTTTCACTTATTTTTTCATTGGAATTATCCTTTCCTTTATTCAATTTTGAGAGTTTTCTAAGAAACGAATGTGAGAAGAAGATAAATTCTTCTTTCAGATCAAAACCATATTTATAGTGTTAAAATTTGTTTATCACTTTTCCCTCTATATATCAAATAACTAGGTTTAATTGAATTTTAAAGATTGATTTTATCATTGTATGCTGACATAGTCCTTTGTGTATGTTGACCTATGGTCCTTTGTAACAGCTATGTCGACATATGGACATATTTATGTCGACATGTATGCCATTTCCAATATATATATATATATATATATATATATATATATTTCTATTTTTATTTTTGTATATTTAATTATTTATTTGTCTCGAAAGGAAAAAAACATGCATAATTTTCATATATTTAATAATTCAAATGATTGTAATAACTAGAGAAAAATAAATAACTAAAGAAAAAGAAAATAAAAAAACTAAAAGAAATAAGATACAAAGTTTAGGAAAGGTCGATGAAGATGGAGAGTAGCCACGAAGTTTGCTTATGAGTTTCCAAAGAAGTGATCCATCATCCTTGCGTTTTGAAAGCTTTTTGCTGAAGGATCTCTTATGCTTCTTTTGATTTTCAAGAAGCATTTATTGATTTCTTTGAAGGTCTAAGTTTCAAGAGAAGGATCTTCTTTCTCTTCTTCTTCCACCATCTCCTCAATTTCCCTGTGATGTTCTTCCTCTTCTTCCGTTTTTTCCCTCCATAACATCTTACATAGCCAATCTTTGTTCTCTTTTCGCAAGAGTGGTATAAATTCATACGAAACATGAACAACAGAAAGATCTTTTTTGCCAAAAAGTTTTCATCTTGTAGTGGATTTTACCTTCAAATCAATTCCAAAAGAAGCAAAGATTTTTGTTATATGCACTCCACGAAAAAGTGTATGTTCATGTTTTAAAACTCCTTTTGACACAAATTCGAAAAGAATGATTTATGCCCGATTTATGCCCAATTTTTATCCATTCTAGCAAAAATTAGAAACAAAGATTTACGAACTCTTAAAATAAGATTGTTATAATTCTCTATTCGAGGAGTTATACTTTGCTGCAAATGGAGACTTATAAGCCTTACTTTCGGTCTAAGATTTTTTCCTTTAAATTTTATTTCAAAATCATTTTCAAACAATTCATGTAGTACTTCACGATTATCATAATCTATTACTTCTTTCAAAAGGTCATTTCCATTGTTTTTGCAACCTAAAATTTCTCCAAGTAAATTTGCATCTAAATTATTAATGGTGCATTTCACACTAGTCTAAATTTGATCATAATTTCATTGATAAAATTTATCACGTAGATTTGCATAAAATATTTTCACAAAATTAGGATAACGAGAAAAATTATTTTGCGAAGAATCAATGAAACAAATCCATTTTCCGTAGAAAGAGAAAGTAAATCATGAGAAGAAAATCATCACACATTGCAAAATGATCAAAAATACATTTGCATGCACTTTGTAATCTTTGAAAGCTTAAATTCATCATTAAAGAGTCAATTTCTGATTTTGAGGAGATTCTAGGAGCTTGAGGTGATGAAGCTTGATGTAAAACCATTTTTTTAGAGAACAAACAATGAGGATTGTATTGGTTCTGATTTTGAAATAAAGTGATGTGTGAATGAATGAATGTGACAAAAGTATAAAACAAACTTTGAATATGCATGCGACATTTAATTTTGAAATTTGAAATGGTGAGAAAAGGTGGTTTAAAAGTTTAAATTTTGAAAGGGTGAACCATTTCAGCCCTTGGTAAGTCGACATATTCATTGGGTACGTCGACATATGCGCCGAAATTATGCCAAATCAATTATTTTTATTTTGCTTAATTTTAATTAATTATTACCAATATTTTATAATGTGTTATTATTCTTATTTACTACTTATAAATATTCTATTTAATATGTAATGTTAATTATGAAGAACCGGATTTTTGATGCTTGAAAATCAACATCATTACGTTCACTGTATTACATGCCGAGTGATCGAATGCTGGAAATACCAGATCTTTAGGGAAAAAAATGAAAGAGGTAGAAGAAGAAACAGAACAACAATACAGAATCTCACAGTCGCAGCGAATAATATACAATTGATAATAACATGTCTTTATACAAAAAGAAACTATATCTGTTATTTACATATTACATCATCAGAGTACAACACATTAATAACACAGTATCGGAAAATTACAATAACTTGTCCTCTCAAATGCTGAATATATAGCCTACAATACACAGTGGAATATAAATCAGACATGTGTAATACATCTTCGCCATACAGCTCATCCCCTGAGCTCCATAGCATTCTATAATGTATTTGTAATATTCGGTCTGACCCGAACATTATAATAAAATAACACCCGAGTCGGTCTGGAAAACCAGCGTGAGAAAACATACTCAATTTGGGTTATTAAAGTTGTCAAAATCCTTTGAAAAATAGAGGTATCTCGTAAGACCACGCCACACATAAACATGACGGGTTTTTACCTTACGATAACCAAACATTTTATATTAAAATCATCTGATATAATAATAATTTCTAAGTACAAATACTTATTCAAATAACTGAAATTGTTACATTAATTAAATTTCAGCATGCTAGGATCTACAACCAAAACCATAAAGGCACGTATTGGAGAATGGATTCCATACGAATGACTAGGCACTTGGGTATCATCCATTACAGTACATATCTAGAAAAATATATCGAGGACCTCGCCGGGATGCCCTGCAACACAAGACCGGACTATCCCTAACCTGGATAGACCGAATATGCTATCACCCCAGGTGTTCCCACCCTTTCCAAGCTCCTTCCATGTATCGTAGTAATAATATCCGTGGGTATCTAGAAAGGTAATAAACATACCCTAATTGGGTGCGACCCACTTAGCCACGCTGCATCTCCCATACTTTTCAGTAATTCTCGGTTGACGAGGCTAGATGCTACGATTGCCTTTTTGAGGAATTTTCACTTAGAATGCTCACTGTCCTCTAATGACAATATACTGATAGCTTCATCCACACAAGTCTGTTCTAGGTCCAAACAGAACCGAAAGCACTATTCCTACTGCATCCATTTTGGAATCATCCTCAGAATTTGTAGCAATTTGCCCTTGCACTTCACTACTCCATCTTCGACTCCATACTTTTTTCCCTTTAAAAACGTACTCGTTGAATCGAAGTGGTTTTCAGATAACTTATCTGATCCCGGTTTCTTCGAAAATACGTTCGAATTTACAGTAAACTCAACCCCGGTTCTTTAGGAAATAAATATGCAAAAATAAGATCGTAGATCACCTCACAACCGTTAATGGACGGATATCTTTATAAACATGCTAGAAGAACGAAACGAGTTTATACGTACAGTAATGCACCCCGAACAGCAACTGTACCACATAATTCCTGTATTTTTTCAAGATATTCCCAAAGTTATATTTTGGGTCCAGATTTGATAGTCGGTCATTTAACTATCAAATAACAATCATTCAACCACATATTTCCTTTCCCATTGAAAACGCTAAGTCTTCTTTCAATTTATATTTTTAATCACTTAAATCTCTTTATCCAAAAGTATGTACTTATCTTATCAAATTTAGTATATTCACAACTATCCTTTTCAAAAATATTTGAAAACCCTTTTAAAATGATATGGAAAGTACCACAGCAGTATCAACCATGAATTCACAGCTCAATGGTTATGTCTCTATCCTTGAGAAATCCAAAACTTAACTGCAAGCAGTCACTGCCTCCGATTTCGCCATGAAAGTATACCATTACTTTTCAAAAAATTTATTTAAAATTTTTCTCAAAAATAATACTCATAAAATTTCTATAATAATTTTCCAAGTTAAACTTTAGGCAAATACTCTTTAGTAAAATTTATTGTATAAAATATTAATATGAATAATTTATCCTTTTAAATCAATAATACTGATTAATTCTTAAATAATAATTACTTTAATATCAACTCATTATAACTAACTTAAATAATAATAAGTTACACTTTAAAACCAATTAAAATAATTACATAATTTTTAAACAATAATAAATTTTGGATTTATTAATAAGCTTCTAATCAATTTTCAAGACATGTTTATAAACTTATATTTTATTTTGATAATTTAAAATATTAAATAACTAACTTTTTGAAAAAAAACACTTTTTCTAAATATTTTTTGTAACGACCGGGTGTTTGGAACCATTCGCATCCGCATATTTCAGATTTGAATTGCTCAAAACAACAGACTATCAATTTATATTTGGCAAAACTTAGTATATATAGTAAATAAATCAATCACAGAATCAAAGACACAGAGTATTACAACAATATGCATTGGAAAAGATAAGTAGTAGTTCGTGAAGCTACTATATAACAACAAAGTTTGAAATAAAATACAATATAATATCTCAAATACAATGTAGTCTCGAATACAAACAGTTGGCAAATCGGAGTAATCAACTGGAATAAACTGAAATGACTGAAATTTGGATAGATAGATGGATCTCCAAGCGAAGCTCCAAACTCCTAAGGTGAGTCTTAAATGCAATGAAACTCCTTCTAACCCGAGCGTAAAGCAAAACACAAAACACTCGAGTCAGGATTAACATTCTTATATTAATAAATTCAACTCAAGTGAAATGTCAACTGAAATACAAGTAGCTTAAAGGATGTTTGGGATTTCCATCCTCTAAGGATCCATGGAACTATCTACTATGTAGCAATATATGCTATTATAATATGTCTATAGTAAAGTAAAATATTAAAATAGCATTAAGGTGTTATCCATATCCCTCTTAATACATTTTATATATTCCTGTAGTCTATACAATGTCGTACGCTCCTCCGTAAACTGGAGGTTTACCAGAGGACACCACATAGGTACGGTACAAAACAAACTCGTAGAAGGTGCGATAGGGCATGCGACAAGGCACTCGAGGCACACTCCCAAATCGAAGGTGCACCCAATCAAATCACAAAAGCAATAGAATGGTATCAAAGAAATGTGTCTAATAGGAGGAATGACCTCACTTGGCCTGACATGGCTCCTGTTTTAGCCGCATCAAGCCGACTCACAGGAGTTAGGGCTATGTAAATACCATATAAAATCGTCACCAAACCATCCTACTTCGTTCTGGAATCTTCACCACGTACGCAGTTGTTAAAGTGGTTTTCGGTATTGGCAGAGATTATGACAATATCCGATCCTAGTCTCTTTAACAACCAAACGCTTATTTCACACCGTGGTCATTTCATTTCAAATAGTCCATATTTTCATATCAAAATATCATATTCCTTTGAAAACCATATCAATTCGATACATTATTCACTTTAAATAATATTCATTTTCATAATCTAACACTTTCAAAATTTATAACATTTTCGAAATCATAACACGTTGAAACCATAACACTTTAAAACCATAACACTTTGAAATCATAACACTTTCCACCTAAACATTTTAAATGTTGAAAATAGTATATATATCAAAATAGTTTATATGTATTAAAAATACTTATATATAATAAAAATAGTTTCCTCCAATTTCACAAATCAATTCAAATCAGCATAAATTCCAAAGTTTCAAGTTTAACCATTTCAAATTTAAAGTTCAAAGATTCTAGTTTATATATTCAAACATTTACAATATAAATTTCATTTATATTTCAACATTTTACTTCAAATTTATTCAATTTGGAAATTATTCCCTTAACCATTTTTATAACAATTTATTTAAATCCCAATTTATATATTTAAATCAATATTAACTATTCAATCTCAATTTTATTAAAATTTGAGAATATTCATTTTATCACTTTTATCACATCAATTTATAAATCAAGTTATAATCATATCTTTCAAAATCTCAAACTAATAAGTTCAATTCAATTCGTATTATATTAAATTATTAACCCATTTAAATTCCAGGTCAACATTTATATATCTTCCAAACTTCTATTGTTAAAGTTATTAAAATCTATTAAAAATATTAATATGAATTTTAAATAAATGTTTTTAAAACATATTATAACCAATTAAATTAAATTTTATTAAATTAAATCTTATTATTAAACGTATTTTATATTAAATCTATTTTAGATATTTTTAAAATAATAAAATTTTCAGAAAAATCTTTAAATTTATATTATAAAACTAACTTATAAATTAAAATTTCCAAAACATATAAATTAAAAATCTTGATTTTTCAAAATAAAATATCTTTACACTATTAATATCCATATATTTCCTTTAAAATTCAAAAACCATTTTTCAAAATAGACTAACAGTGTCCGTATATAATTTTCTATCCTATGGTCAAGTGATACGGATATTTATCATTTCAATCTGCAAATTAAACATTTACGGGTATGTATAATTTCAACCCGCAACCCTAAAAATTTCACAATCAATGAAAATCGCTTTGGTTTATCATTTCAACCCATAACGTATTCCTTATTCTAGAATATTGTTTAGGTATGTATCATTTCAACCTATAGGGAATTCTAAACTAACACGGACCTTGCAGAGTGAGAACAAATATGATAATAATATAACATAACAACAACATGCATATATCATCAATAACGGGTTAACTCATAATATAAATGACAGGTTATGATGTTAAATGTCATAGATGGACAGTTATAGATAATGGCATATCACAGCAATTATATAATTAACAGTTAAATTTAGCAGCATATTTCAATTGCGTTTCAAATGAAATCAAATTTAATAAGCATAAGAATGTTAACTGTGAGTGATTGCTCACCTATTGAGGCTAGAGAACACAGAATGAGAAGCAACTGATACAGATACGCACACTGACATAGGCACGATACGGGACATGACAAACTAGAAATTTCAAGTTTGATATTGGGAAGTGTAAGTCAAGATGGGTAAGAGATCGATGAAACAAAATATAAGTTATATATATTCAAAAATTAATTTAAACATATATTTTCAAATTAATATTTAATTCAAACACATATAAACAAAGTCTCCATATATTAATTTGAAAAGCAAACTAATGTATACTTATATATATAAACATATATATTTAAACTTACATACATATTATACTTCAAAATAATATATATCATAAAAGTCAATATTTACACAACCTGAAATATATATATGTACTACACGCAAATCAATCTCTTAAACTAATATATTTCTATTTATAGTATACATACTATAGGCATTTATATACAAACAGCAAATGCTAGTATGCAAATAAACATAAACTTATAAACAATTATATGTTTCAGGCTATGAACCATTATTTGCAAAACAAATACACACACACACACACCTTAAACATCAATATATCAACACTGTTATCAATATATATGGTCAAATATAAGAGAACCAACTTTATACTATATATAATAATGTAACATATAGATAATAGACTTATGTAATATAATATAGCTTATATATATATACTGTAACAATATATATAATACTGCCTTTATATTATAACTAACAGATCTACTATAAGTAGTGTATATACAAACTGTATATGTAATAATATATAAACTAAACTCATATACAAACTTATACTTTATATAAACAAACATTTATACATAAACTACGATGTTATAACTAATATATAGCTTAAGTACATCTTTAAATTTAGACCGGGATGTTATAACTAATATATAGCTTTAGTACATCTTAAAATTTAGAATAAAACTTTTATATCATCTTTGAAACAAAAGCTCATAAAATAAAAATCTTTAAAAGTATCAAATCTCAGAACACTTATTTCTCCTCAACATATATAAGCAACCCATAAAGAACTCAAATAGATCTTATATACTTAATAAACTAATATATATACAACATATAACAACTTATATACTTTATATATAAAAACCGAACACATATATACATATACCTTATTTCTTCAAAGAGGAAGGAGAACGCAAGGAGGATGGGGAGTTGCTTTAGGCTGAAGGTGGGTGACATGGTGGAGTTCGGCACTTGCAACGGAAAGCTTGGATGCTCGGCTAGGCTAAGGCAAGGAGCGCGTGAGGTTAGAGGGAGGATGGTGGCGGCGGTGAAGCTAGCATGGTCGGGTGTCAAGGCATGGGTGGCCGAGTTCTAGGGATTGGCTGAGAGTAAGGTGGAGGGAGAGGGGGAAATGCTGTTGTGCGGTGCTACAGGTGGATGTGAAGGCCAGGATTTGGGTGTTGATGCCTTGGAGAGGCTAGGTCGCGGCATGATGGTTGTCAGGGGAAGAAATGGGAGGGGAAGGAGGTACTTGCGGTGAAAAATGATGGCGAAGGTGGTAGTGGCTTCGGGTGCTTTGGCTGTGGGTGATGGTCGGCTGTACTTGGATGGGAGGGGCTGCGACTTACGGTGGCGGATGGTGGTTCTGAGATCGGTGATGGGAGGGAAGGCCGAGCGAAATTGAAGAAGATGAGAGTGGGAAGAGGAAGAACGATAATGGAACGAGCTTGTTACAGGAATAATGCATATGAATGTTTTAATATTAAATTTTTATACCTTTAGAACAAAATGAAAAGGTATAAGATGAACAAAAATAATATATGGAACCGGTTGAAATGCTAATAGCCAAAGAATAACAAAAGTCAAAAGTTAGGTTTCCAGTGAATAATAATCACTGATGGCTATCAGTTTTCAAACGGTGGGTCAATGAATGGATAGAGGAAAACAAAAGATTTCGGAATTGGGTACCGATACGGTTCTCCGTTTTCACGGATTTCGCCGTGTCCCGAACGCCGAAACGCACGAATGAATATACCGTAGAGATCAGCACGACGAAATGATCAAAATGGTATACAGATATGAGTGATACTTCATCCTATCAAAAGTCGATATTCGGTACCGAAAATGCTGCTAAAACGCCGAAAATAAGATAGACGGTGCTAGAAAAGTCCAAATTTGACGAAACGAATTATGAAGTCTCACTCAGAAAATGATTTAAATTTTTATTATATAAAAATATTCAGGTTTCGAAAACATTTTTTTTCCATCTAATTAATTGATTTAAATTGGAGTTGAAAATTACACAATAGAATTTACTTTCATATTTTCTGATGAAAATATGATATTTGCTATATTTTAATAGACGTAATTCAAATATCAAATTTTCATTTAAAAATTTATTATTTATTTTCAAGCAAAATTTCAGTTTAATTACGTTATTAAAACTACTAAAATTTACGAGTCGTTACACTTTTAAATTACCTAGTTTAATAATTAAAAATTATCATTTTTAAAACAAACTCAATTTCTCAATAAATATATTTTCCAATTCTAATATAACCAGTCCACATTTAAATCTCTCTCGATTTATTCCCAATTTGATTTACGTCCTAATTCCGCAAATCTCCATTTATGTTTCTAAAAATAAATATATCGTTTATTTTTAAGACGATTTATACATCTCTTTATAAATCCTCATTGTGAATTTATAACTCAATTTATCCACTGATATTCACCTTACTTTATTTATAAACCTTGTTTATAAATTCCATAGTCACATTTTCCATTTATAACAGTTTCACAATACTTAATCGGTTACAAATCGATTTCTAAATTGAATTCTATTTTTAGATCGATTTCCCATAATAACCCAACTATATTCCAAAATACAACTAAATTAAGATTCTACTTCCTTTTCATAATTTAAAGTCTAGTATAAAATTTCATATTTTATTTTCAAAGTTCCTTTTTATTTTCCCAAACTATTTAAATTTCGAATTTTAAAATCTTTTTACACTTAAACAATATCGCTTAAGTTTTATGACTTCAAATCCTTTTATTTACATTATTTCATAATCTATTTTTAGGAATCTAGTTGGATCGCTCCAACATAGGTTTCCCTGCATCCACATATGTTAATACGACATAAAAATACTCATCCCGCTTCGAGGTGGGATATCGCGGTATATATGGTCATCCACTATTATGCGGGATGCATAATTTCTCATCCGCTAAAATATGCGGGAACAACAATCCAGCTACTAATATATACTACTTTATATATATTATAACATCTAATTGGTAATAATAATTATCAAATAATCCAATCAACAAATAGTTTAAATTTTCAACAATTTAAATTAAACTAGCTCCAAAAATGAGTGAGTGTTACACACTTTGATTTTTATTTATCGTTTTCACTTTCTGGTTCCAAATAAATTTGAACGCGTTTGAATTTATATGAAATTCCTGCAAGTTTGAAATTCAACCAAATTGATTCCATAACCAAGATCTCATTAATACAAACCCAACGCGACTGACCGCATTGGATTTGGACCTAAAATGGGCAAGTTATAAATTTTACAAACTTACTGAATTTTTTTAAAAAACAAATAATATCCTTAACCCTAGCATTATATATAATTACCTCATTCAAAATAGATTAGCCACCTAAATCCCTCTTTCCCCCAAAACGAGTTGACCTCGCTGCGACCACCATTGACCGTGCCTCCCTTTCACCTCCGGCCACCATTGTCAAACAACATCCCACCATCACGAAGCCCTTTCCAGGCCGCTTCCTTCCCCCACCATACGATCTCCTTCCTTGCAACTGATAACACCCAAAAGTCCATGAACACGGCCATGTTCTTCTCCTCGTTGCTGCCACCACAGGCCATCGGCCTCCCTCAAATTCATATCAGGGCACGCAACGCTTCCAGCTTCCCATCTCCATAGGTGCGATCACCTGTACTGCCTCGAGCTCAGCGAAAGCCAAGAAAAATCGCACCGTCCAACCAAGAACCACTGCTCATCCACCACGTAAAAACCCATCTTTACCGTTCGCTACGTCCACCACCTAGAGACGAGCAAGATTCTAGTTAGTGGCTTCGCCTAAAAACATAAAGCTGGGCTCCAATGATCTTGAGTTGTTGGATGAGGCATGGTTTTGTACAGGAGGAAGAACGAATTTTTGATGCTTCCATCATTTTATTTATTTATTTATGAAATGCTCGGGAAATGTGTTTGAATAGGTTAAGGTCAAATTGTAGGTGGCTGAGAAAAGAAAGAAAGCTGGCTGATGTGAATACAGTCAAGTCGATCATAAATATATATAGTTTAAATTTTCAAATCGTGTCGATTTCATAACTTGAAATCACGAAATCCTATCGAGGCATGCCGCTAGGTGTTTGTAATGTTATACCCCTATTTCGAATATATTGGAAAAGGTTTCGAGTCCTAATTCGATTGGATGGAGAAGATGGCTTTTTGGACCAAATTATTGTATTGAATTTTTAATATAAATCTCAGCGCGTTTTTATCACGTACAATCACACATAACACCAAACGCTACAAAATTTGAAATTCGATAATAATACACTATTATAGATCCAATGGAACTGGTTTCATCGAAATCTAAGACCGTGCCTCGTAATGCTATTTTTTTACATGTTAATTTAAACGAGCTATTTCTAAAATCGAACAAATTGTTTTTAAATTTAAATTAAAAAGTTGTACTATCTTCATTATTATAAGCATAAATTTATAAGCCTTCAAATTATTTTTATCAGGCTTAAAACTCAAGATTCAATATTTTAATTAATTTTCAATTATTAAACCCAATAATTAAATTATCCAATAAATCATTATATTTGAAATTCAAGTTAAAATTAACTTTTAAAGATTCAAAATGAATTAAATATTCCAATTTCAAATATCCAAAATTTTGGGTCGTTACATTAATTCTTATAGGTATAAATATTTTATTTATTTAATTCATATGTTTATTTATGAAAATAAATAAAAAGAATAAATTTATTTCAATAAATTATTTTACATTTATTTTTATTTTTAATTTATTTAAGAATTCTTTTTAACAAAATCCATCCTCTTTGGATCTCCCTCACTCCCCTATAGTCGTTCTTATCTAGCCATGTCACGGTCTAGATTTCCGCGGTCCAAAATCGACACCCGTACTTCACTTGTACTCGAATGCCGCAGATCCAATCGTTAAAATCTGACTCGTACCAGAGCTTATAACACATCAAGTATAACAACACAGCGGAAGAGAAACAATAATATCACTGATATACAATATTCGATACAACAATTTGATACAAATGATATCAATATCAGAGATACAACAGAAGAAAGATAACTCTAACATGATCTCAAGAGAAAAAGAGAGACAAAATTCAATATCTGAAGCTTCATGGCCAAAGCTCCAATGCTCCAAACCAAATAGCTTAATCCAAAAACTTCGAAGACTCCAATCCAAAAGCAGTTATATCCAAACCATAAGCTCGAACCCCCATCACGATGACTTAAGCAAGGCCAGCAATGAATGCTGAAGTGTAGCAAATGCGATTCCCGAATCCAAAGGCTTCGACGACTATCAAGTCTATACCTACTATTTGATTATCTGAAAAACCCAACTCTAGACTGTCCGTGTGGAAAATTGTGGGCACCCAGAGTTTAGGAAGGGAACAATAAACTCCGGGTCAGTCATGGAACTGGTATAAGCAACCAAAAAAGTTTATCTTTAAAACAAACAACAAAAGATTTTAAAAGAATTAAAATACATAATGCTTTTTGGAAAATGAAGCTACTATAAGGCTTCCCACCACACACAAATGCAAATGCAGAATTGAAGGAGATTTCTCCTTATGATAGTCAAAAATGCTTGATACGCGAAAACCATTTTGGTATTATTATTAGTGCATAGTGGAAAACATTTCGAAAGTATAATATTAATCTTAGCCAGCATACTACATTTTGTCGTATGCCTACTATAGCTACCATGTTCAATAGCAGGTTACCGTCACATTTCATGGCAGGTTATACAACTAAAACCGTACATGGCGCGTATTGTTTCTTTGGATTTTCCAACAAATGGTCAGGCTAAGGAACTTCCTATTGCCATATGGGAACGCCTCTGACGTACGCCCCGAGAACTTACCCAGCTCTCTGCCAACACAAGACCGGTTTACTCCCTTCCCGGGAGTAAGAGCTAAGATATGCCATCCCCGGTCGTTTGCGACCTTTATCCGAGGGCCCTCAACACCAACAACCATAAAGTTATGTATTTGCAGTAACCACATAGGTTAAATATCTGGGCTCCATACCATGATACCACCCTTTTCCAGAAGGAATGGATATACCCTAGGGGCGCTACCCCTAAAACCTTGCTGCATCTTTCCTGTTTCGACCATTTCCAGGGTGTGAGGTTCGGTGAGGTCTCGTCCACGAAGCTACGCTTTTCACAAAAGCCATGCTCCGATCGACAAATGATCAGCAACACACAGCAACACTCAACATGCCACACTACCAAATTGGGAATGTATCACAAGTAACCATTAACTACATAACCTCTGAGCTCGTACGTCTCAGAGAAGGGTGTTAAGCTAAGAGAATAAATCTCCGCCACCAAACAGAAATGTATTTGATAGAAACTAGCTTTACATCTTAAAGTGTAATGTCAGACACACATTTATACAAGTCTGTTCTGGGTTCGAAAAGAACCGAAGGCACTTCAAAGAAACCCTTGCAAATTCGGATAATCCCTAATCATGTTCAGACTTTCCATCACAAAGGATGATCAAATCTCTATACCGGGATCAGCCGGTGTGGAGACATTCGACGAGTTATCCTTTCGCTTTCGGAAATATCCGGTCTGCACCTTCGGTCTTCACCTTCGGTCTTCAAATGCTATCCATATCGTCGTATCATTAATGGGTTATATGACACAAGGTCCTCTCCCGGCTAAACCGAATAATGAGCATAATATTTTAAAAACATATGGATATGGGATATCAGTTAAATCACAATTTAACATCTAAAACTTTCTTCAAATGATTTAAACAAATTACCATTTCAAATCTTTTAAACAAAAAGATTTATTTCACAAAGTTTACCAATCTTTCACAAAGATTCATTAATATCTTTCCAATTCAAATCTTTTATACAAAAGATGCGCCTTTAAGATTCCTTTTCAATTTGAAAACAAACTTCACCAATCTTTAACAAAGATTCATTCATAGCCTTTTCAAAACAATTTTCCTTTCAAATTGGATTAACTTATCCAAAGATTCAATTTATGGCTTTCAAAATCATTTCCACAAAACAATTCCATTTCAGATATTTTATATAAAAGATACACCATTTAAAATCCTCTTCAATTTCAAAACAAGGTTCAACCATCTGTCACAAAGATTTATTCATAGCTTTCAATACAATTCACTTTCAAATTTGAAATCTTTACAACACAAACTGGAAGTTCTTTCATTATGTGAAAGCTATTATTATTTGAAAACAAATAGTTTCATTCGAAAAAATCCGATTACAGTTGCACGAGTTAAAGCCCCTTTAAGTCTAAATCTTGGGTTAAATTCAGAACAACGCTTTTAAAATGGTTTAAAAACACATTTATAAATTGTATAACCTTTTTAAAACATAATTTCCAAACATGGAATTCAATTTCAAAACTTGAATTCAAATTCAAATCAAATTATTTAAATTTCAAAATTTTATCAAGTTATTCAAAATAACTTTTATCTTCAAACTCTCATTCAAAGCTTTTCACTTTTAACCCAATTCTATTTCCAAAACCGTTTGGATTCAAAATCCAACTTTTAAAACCATTTCAAAAAAAATCCGTGACTTAACCAATTTACTCGTGCAATCCATAATTGTGTGTGTATGGTGTAGTCCAGGGGTTTTACACAATAGTGCAACATCATCCATCATCATGGAATTAATCACATCAATATCGATAAGCGGATAATCTATAACGCTTATCTTTATTCACAGATTCACAAATAAATGTATCAAAGATAAATAAATTGCATTCATCATAGATAATCACATTCATCAGAGATCACACCAAAACAATTCATAGCGCAAAGCATAACATATCAGGGATATCAAACAATTCAACAATCAATAGAATTCAAACATCCATAAGTAAGATCAATTAATTTTTGATTAATTTAAATCAGATTAATTACTTATGAATAAATTATTAATCTGGTTAATTAATATTAATTAATTACAAATCATTTTGATTAATTATTCTTTAATCATTTATTAATTAACCTTTAATTATAAATTAATCAACCTTAATAAATCAATCCACCTTTAATTATTTAAATAATTAACCTTTAATTATTTAATTATCCTTTAATTAATTATCTTTAGTTAATTAATCACATTAATTAATCAATCTTTAATTAACCTTTAATTATCAAGTAATTAACATTTGATTACTTTTAATTAATCATATTAATTAACTACTTAATTAACATTTAGTTAATTACATTAATTAGTTGATCTCATAAATTTAATTAACCTTTAATTAATTATTTCTTAATTACTTGATTAATCAATTTTGTTATCATTAATTAACTACTTTCAATTTAGCAATTATCTTTAAATAATTAATTACCTTTCATTACTTACATTAATTAATCTTAATTGATTAATTATCCTCAATTAATTTCAATTTAAGTAATTATAACTTAATTACTTATACTAATTTATTAATCTTAATTAATCAAAGATAAATCATTATCTTAATTTATTTCCTAATTATCATTTTAAAGCCTTATTTAATAAATGTTGAAAAATAAATTATTCATCAACCTATTCACTTAAAATCTTTAAGTTGAATTAATGATTAGAAAACACTTCATCTTCTTAATTATTTAACTAATTATTATATTTAAATAACTTTTTAAAATAAAGGTTATATATATATATATCAAACAATTTTGAAAACCTTTCAATTTTCAAATTAAATCTTTAAAACCTTTAAAATTGTTTAAAATTTCAATTTGAAAACCTGATTTATATTTCTTTGAAACTTATTTATTTAAATAAATTTTAAACTTTCATTTAAAAACCTGTCATGTTTCTTTATATAATTTAAAACCTGATAACAGAAACCCAAGCAAATTCGTCAAATACTCAAGCTCAACTTCAAGTTACTCGCCACCCTATTCTTCTTCGAGTAAAACCTATGCAATCCCAAACAAAAACCCGAGGCATCATTTCTTCCTAAGCTTACAACATCACTCCAATATCCACTGACATGTGCACATGTACGCCACATCGGAGCCACTTCGATCAACCACGATGGCACTACCAAGTCTTCGCCGACCACCTCGACCTTAACGACTACACAAAACCTACATCGGACACAAGAATCTAAAACGAGGTCGACAAGCAATTAACTGGAACCGGACCTGCTCAACCCAAAACCATTCACCACCACGATTCCGACCAACGGAACTCACGCCATCGCGTCCCAAGCCTCGCCACTTACCCACAACTCGGTTCCATGCAGTCTAGTCCCACTCGATGCAATGAAAATGACGCAGCGATCTTGTTTTCCCCATCGACCAAAATAATCCTTTTAACTCTAATCCACCTTATCCTGGCAGCTCCGATGATCCGACGACACTGTGGCCATTTTTCCCTCATTACTCTACTTACAAGCTAGCTTCGACCCAAGGCATGACCCATAAAACGTCGCCAATCGACAGAATTTGACGAAAATATGGTTTCCATTCAACTATTATTTTCTCACAACTTAATAAACTAAAATTTTGAAATGGATTCCTAAAATCATTATTTCTAGTTACTAATCGAATTATGAAGTCGAAACACAATTTTATAATCATAAATTTTTACCATAAATATAAATTCCATTGTGATTTCCAAATTTTGAATTAATTTCTTAATATAAATTTTCGAAACTATTTTTAAAATTGATATTTCGTTCATATAATCCTTTTCTCTTTTATGATCATAAATTTAATTCGATTATATAGGGAGATATAAATTTTTCTTTGGTTAATTCTTAGTTCTGGTAGCACAACATAGTATATACAAATATATAAGGTCTTGCATACTTCAATCCACACAAACATAAACATGCAAAATTATTTACATTCATTTAACATTTTTCACAACCACTACTTCATAAAGCATCAAGACGATTCACAGATCCAAATTTAAAAAAAGGTCAGATTTGCTCACCTGAATTTGGAAGCAGAGAACCAGATTTTGTTTTACTGAAGTTTGATCTTTTATCTGTTGAATTATCTTGCTTTAATTCTGCATTTTGATTTAAATTTGTTGATCTGAAGTTTGCTCACTTGACTTTGAACAGAAAAGCAAAGCCTGGAACTGCATCTGATCTTGAACTTGATCTGCTTTTTGCTTTGCTATCTTGCTTTCTTTAATTTTCCAGATTTCATTTCCACTGTTTCTAGGTTGAAACAGATTTTTTTTCGATTTCTTTCTGATTTGCTTTGATTAAGATAAAATTGCATGCTGTCAGATTTTGGTTTCCTAGGTTGAAGACTTTGAAACAGATTTTAATCTTATTCCAGGTTTGATTTTCTTTTCTGGTTTCTTTGTTTTGTAGCTTTGGTGTAACGACCCAGAATTTCTGTTAATTAAAATTTGTATATTTAATTGATTTTAAATATTAATAAGTGAAATTTATAAGTCAAATAATTTATTTGTCGAATATATGGATTTAATTGGATAATTAAATCGATAATTTAATAGTTGAAATTACAGAAATAGTTGAAAATTGGGTTTAATATGATTGAAAATGATTTATAAAATTTTATTATAAAATATTGGAGTTAGAACAATGTTTGTGAACTTTTAAAATCGAATTAAAAGTTAATTTGTGAAAATTGAATATTTTAATATTTAATCGACGAGTTAAAATAGCCTTTTTTCAAACAGTCTCAGATTTTGACGAAACCAGTTTCATCGGATCCATAATATGATATTATTGTATGGTTTCAAATTTCGTGTCAATCAGATTTACCGTTTGTCGGAGGCAAGCCAAAACGCATAGAAATTAGTTTAAATCGATTTAATTTAAAATCGAACGTTTATTGCCGTAACTCGCACAAATGATCGAATTAGCCTCCGAAACACGTTCCATTGTGTTCAGAACGTGGGGTAAACCTTAAAAACGCCAATCGGCACGCTTCGTTTGGAGTTCGGAAAATTTTCGGTGAATGGTAAATTGGAATTTTTCTATAAAAGGACTCATTCTCTTCTAATTTGCAAACAACTCAAAACCCTAGCCCATAATATTACAGCCGCCATCTTCATAACATCAATGGCCGAAATCGTCCCATATTGTTCTTCTATTATCTGTTGCTCAAATCAATATTTTCGAAAACTTCCAACACGAGGATCGAAGGGCTCATCGAGACGATCGTATCCATATGGTTGAGATCGTGAATGAGTCGAGGTATGGGCCTGAATTGGCTTGAGTAGGTGGTGCGTTCGTTCGAAATTTTCGAATGCTACAAGGGGCCGAGCTTGGCCGTGCTCATGCCGAAGGTAGAGGAGGTGATGGACTTCAATATGGCAGTAGCTGATCGAGTTCTAGATCGTTGTGGTGATCGCGGCATTAAACCCTAGGTGGCGGCTTGGGTTTGGAGATGTGCGTGTTCACTGGGTAGGGGAAAAGAAAAGAAGGACGGCCGTGATTTGCAGTGGTGGGATCAACGGCTTGGATCTGTTAGGTTTAAGAAAATGAAAATTAAGTTGTAAATTTATATGTTTTAAATTCGTGTAAAACTTTGAAAATTCATATCTTTGTCATACGAGGTCGAAAATGCACGAAACAAGTTGCGTTGGATTCGTACGGACGAACACTACGCAATGGAGCTAGATTGGAGTCATTTGGAGCTAGTGAGAATTTTGGGTAAAATTAAACGCTCGTTTAATTTTATTCGAAATAAAACGCTGAAACGGAATTGAAATCAAGGTGAGAATTTCTCACTCAATCGAATTAGTTTCGATTTTAATTTTAAATAGTTAGATTTAAAATTATTGATTGTTTGATGGATGATGATTGTTATCTATTGAGTGTTAAAATAGACATTATGCGCCGTTAGTAAGCGGATGTTATTTATTAAAAACATATACCGCGATAATTCGAACCTGTATGGAATTGGTATTATATATGTACTTGGAGTTGATTTTCCCGCAGTATATAGCGGATGAGACCCTATTGCGCCGCATAATAGCGGATAGTATTTTATAAATCCCATATACCACGATATTTCGTCTTGAAGCGAAATTGGTATTGTGCTAACATCTTTGGATGCAGGAAACAAGTTGGAGGGATCCAACTGGATTCCTCAAACATTTGAATTGGTTTCAATGTTGTGTGTTGATCTATTTGTTGATCTATTTATAATCTGCGTGATTATCTTTGTGATTAAAGTCGTTAAAGGCTAAAATTTAGTCGAATATAATTTGGTATCGTTAGATGCCGAAGATGAGTAAAATTGGATTTTTGAAAACTTAAGTTGAGAATTCAGAATAAAATTTTATTTTGGAATTTATTCATTTTAAATAAATAAACGTTATAATTTTTATTATTATAAAAATGATATTTTTGGAAAATAATACTTAAGTATGATTTTGGAGTTATATAAGCTTTAATAACGATTTGTAAATTATTAAAAGGATTGGTTTATTTAAATTGAGATTTTTGAATTATTATAAATGATTTATATAAAATATTTATAAAGTTGATATTTATAAGTTAAAAATATTGGAATTATAAAATAAGTTTTTGTAAGTGTTAAAATGGAATATAAATGGATTTCATAAGTGAATGAAATTCACAGTTTTATAAATTGTGAAGTTATAAAATGAATAGATTTTATAAAATAAAAGATTTATAAGTAATTAACTTATAGATTGGATTTTTGCGTGTAAATGGAATATGGATAGAATTTGTTAATAAAGTGATTTATAAGTTGAAATGGCCATAAAATATAAATGGAATTTATAAACGTTGTTTTATAAATCCGAAAACGACTTATTTTGATAAGTTAATTATTATAGCTTATTAAAGGAAATATATCCACGATTTTGGACAGTGGATAATCCTTTAAATAAAATATGTAGAAATTGAATTTGGTTAATGAAGTATATTCACGATTTTGGACGGTGAATAATATATTAAAAGAAATGTTTCGGGAAAGTGATTTTAAATAGAATTAAAACGATTTAAAGATGTTTTAAAATGTATTAAGTATCGAAATCATAGATTTCAACATTTATTGTTGAAATAGATGTTTCGAGAAATAGAAGAAAATGTTGGACTATAACACTGTTGTTATAGTAAATGATTTCCGAAAGGAAATGTTTTATATTGTATTGGGATTTATATATCTATTTTAAGTTCGAATCCCTATACTAGTGATTTTGGGTTGTCGTAACGATGTTTTACGTAACATTTGTTTTGACCCAAATAAATTTGTTTAAGAAGATGTTTTCCTGAAAGAATAAAATGTATACTTAATTTGAATTTAAGTATATTGAATATTTTCAAAATGTTGAAAATAAATAGATTGGTGAAATACTTATTACTAAATAAGTATGGAAATGTTTTTCCAATATGAAGTGAATGTTTGAGATTTTATCTTTTAAAGATAAATTGAAAATGAATATTAGAAATCGATTTAAAAATCGTATATTCATAGATATTTTGGAATTGTAAATTCACTATGGAATTTATAAAAGAAAGGAAAATTAGTTAAAAATAAACGTTGATTTATTTTGAAGTGTGGAGATTAATTTACGGATTTGGAACGTAAATTTAATAAATCAGTAAGGATTTATTTAATTGGTTTAAATGAATCATTTTGAAATGAAAGTTGTAAGGGTGTAAATTGATTTGAAATTGGTTTTCAAATGGTTGAAGTGTGGGATATATATCTTATAAAGATAATTTTGAAAATAAATAATTTTGGGAAATTATTTATAATCAGGTGATGTTGTGAATACTGATTGATAGTTAAATAACCGACTATCAATATTGACCTTTAAATAGGTATTTGTTGTGAATTGGTTGAAATTGAAATGCTACACTTATTTTTAAATTATTGCGCTCGTTATTCGGATTACCCATTCCGAATAGTGATACGACGTAATGCATAGTATTGAAGACCGGTGTTGAAGACTGGGTATTTGTGAAAACGATAGGATGACCTATCGATTGTCTCTGCACCGTTAGCTACGGTATGGAGATTTCCTTTGTGATGGGAAGTTTTATCGGGATTATGAATACCTAGATTGCAAAGGCTTCTTTTGAAGTGCCTTCGGTTCTGTTCGAACCCGGAACAGACTTGTATGGTTACGTGTCTGACATTACATTTTGAGATATAAAGCAGATTTCTTTCAAATACATTTCCGTTGGTGGCGGAGAATTTATTCTCTTAGCTTAACACCCTTAGAGGTTATGTAGCTGAAGGTTATCAGCGATGTATTCCCAATTTGGTAATGTGGCATGCTTAGTGTTGCTGTGTGATGATTATTTATTGATCATTTGTTGATCAAAGCGTGGCTTTGTGCCTAGCTTTGTGAACGAGACTTCGTCAGACCTCACTCCTCGGAAATGGTCAAAACAGGAATATGCAGCAAGGTTATGAAGGTCGTGCCCTTTAGGGTATGTCATTTCCTTCTGGAAAGGGTGGTATCATGGTATGGAGCCCAGATACTTACTCATGTTGACACACTATATTTACTACTGTATGATGTTGGTTATCGAGTGCTCGGATAAAGGTCCAAAGGGACCGGGGGATGGCATAGTCGTGTAGTAGTTACCTAGTGACAAAGGTAACCCGGCCTTGTGTTGGCAGAGAGCTGGTTAAGTTCTCGGGACGTCCCGCCAGAGGCGATCCCATGTAGCAGTAGGAAGTTTCTTAGCCTGACCATTTGTTGGAAATCCAAATAAAACAATACGCACCTTGTACGGTTTTAGTTGTAGAACCTGCCATTCACTTATGGTGGCGCCCCACTGTTTGGATGGTAGCTATAGTAGGCATACGATAATGGTTGTATGTTGGCTAAGATTTATATCTTTACTTTCGAAATGATTTTTCCTACACTATGCACTAGTAATAATATCGAATGTTTCTTTTTAATGCGTATCAAGCATCTTTGACTATCGTAAGAAGAAATCTCCTCCAATTCTGCGTTTGCATTGTGTGTGTGGCAGGAGGTCTTATGGTAGTCTCATTTTTCAAAAGCATTTCGAATTGACTTTAAAAATTATCTTTGTTGTTGTTTTAAAAGATAATAACTGTTTTAATTTCTCACACCAGTCCCATGACTGACTCGGAGTTTATTGTTTTCCTTCCTAAACCCTGGGTGCCCGCCAATTTTCACACGGGCAGTCTAGAGTTAGTTTATCAGGTTATTCTGGATTCAAGAGTTGCTGGAGGCAAGCTGGACGGCATGGCGTATTCACTAGTATATAGTAATTCTTTTCCGCTGTTTATTGTTGTAAACTCTGATAATGTAATGTAAAGTGATGTAATGTAATAACTGATATAGTATCTTTGTTTTAAAGATTATTCATTTATCTATTATATGTTGTTCCGCTGCGACTGTGAGATTCTGATATTGTTTCTGTTCTGTTTTCTTACTTCTTCTATCCTTTTCTTCTACCTCTTCTTTTTAAACCTCAAGGTTCGGTTTTTCGGAATTCGATTGCTCGGCAGTTGATACAGTGGACGTATTGATGTCGGTTTTCGGAATTCGAAGAATCGGGTCCTGACAACGTGGTATCAGAGCATTTGGTTAAGCGACAACCATGGCCCTGTTGGGTGTTACTCATTAGAGATAGAGTTAGTAGTACTCTAGAATGAATGTGAGTGTAATAATAGATATGAGCGTGTATTTGTTAGTGAATATAAATTTTTTTATATTGTGATGATTGGTTTGTTGAGTGGTATATGGATTCTGGTCGGTATAGTCCGTACAACTCTATCGATAGGGATCTCTAAACACTTGTACAGAACAAATTCGACACGATATTGTTTTAAATTGGGTAAATGAAATAATTTTGCCTTGAGCATATTTTATATATAAAGGAATAATTTTTCAGAATTATTAAAGTGCATATAAATTGATTGTTTGGTTATTGAAAATGTAAAAATGTATAAGTCAAATAAATTTGTTTGAATAAGTTAAATAAAAACAACAATTGTAAAAGAATGAATTGTATAAGCAAATGAATTATAAGTATGGAATTATAATTAAATTGATTTACAATTGAGAAACAATCTTGTATAAGTGAAGGAAAATAGTGAAATTTTATAAGGAAAGATTTATAAATGTAATTTGTAAATAAAAGGAATATTTTTGAAAGAATTTAAAGCACTCAATTCACTATTGTTGCTGGGAAATAATAAGCGTGATGACTGCAGCATCATCAGTATCATTTTCGAGTTTCTATGTGAGGGATTCGCTACCATAGTAAATTGAATTGAAGTTTTGTTGTGATAAACAAATTTGAAATAAAAAAAAAATCCAAGTTGAAATTGATCAATATAAGTGAAATGAATTGAACTTATAGTATGAGATAATAAATTTAGCCTTGGATAAGTAAATGGATTTGGAAGTTTAAATATATAAGTTGTATAACTTAGAAAATGAGAAAATGTAAGTGAAACCAATAGTTAAAATGGTTAACCAATTTTGTTAAGTAAAATGAAGTATGAATTTGATAGTGATATAAAAATTTGACTTTGGTTAAAGTTAAATAGAATTTACTTTAGAATTGAAATCTGAATTGGATTTGGAAATTTAAGTAGGTTAAACAGATGATGTTTAAATGGAATATAACTTAAGTAAAATTTAATGAAGTTGATTGTGGTATCGAAGAAATTAATCAAGAGAAGTGATGATTATGAACTTGAGTTATATAAAATGAAATTCAACTTTATTTGTAAAATTAATTAGCAATTGAATTAACAAATGGATTAAATGTTAATTAGTCTAATGTAAATGAATTGATATGGAAAAATGAATGAAGTGTTAATTCATTGAAAGCCAATATAATTAGAAGTTGAATAATTGAATGAAAATCAATTAAATGTTAAACCAATTGAAATTAAAAGTGTTGAACCAAATTGAATGTTGAAAGTAAATTGAATGAATTTGGTTGTATTGGATATACATTGTTTGTTATTTGATTGTTAGTTGATTGTATATAAATCCATTAAGTGTTGATGAAAGTGAATTAGCAAAATTGAAAGCTATGCAATTGAATCCAAATTGAAAGTAAATGAATTTTAATAGAATTGAATTTGATTTGGAAGTGAACTAAAATGAATGTAAATTAGTGAATGTATACTAATTGGAAATGAATAAATGAATATTTGTAAAGCCCAATGTTAACAAATCAAATGTGATTTAAATGAAAAACCAATTCATTGAATATTAATGAGAAAATGAAAGAATATTGAATTGGTTATTGATTTGTTGGATGGTAATTGTATAATAGTTGTTTGATGGTTGCATTTGTTGTTTTTGTTGCATTTGCTATGTTGGCACATGTAGTTGTTATGTTGCTATATGCTGTATATTGATATTATTTTCATATATACATGTTCTCATTTGTTTGATTGAGTGTATAGTAGGTGCGGATGGCTTATGCTTCGCATTTGGAGCTCGCTTTCGCGCTATATTAGCCGTATACGCTCGCTAATAATAAATAAGGTACATATCTCGGATTACATACCGTACTTTTACACTTTTTTCCCTACGGGATGCCTCATCACTTGATGAGATGTATATTTGTGATATATATAATGTCATTTTTTTTCGGATCGAGCAACGCAAAGGAGACTCTGGCGAATTTTTCCGAAAATTTAAGGCGTTAGAATATTTTTGGGAAAATTGGAAATTTTTTGAAAACTAAGTTTGGATTGGGAAACTTAGTAAAGATTTTGTAAGAAGTTTAACTATGAATTTTGAAAAAGTTAAACACTAAAGAGATTTGAAAAATCCAATTTGAATGGTTTGTTTTGGAAAATTAATGGATTCAGTAACTTTTTTCTTACTTGGTAATTTCGAGGACGAAATTCTTTTAAGGGGGAAAGTTTGTAACGACCCAGAATTTCTGTTAATTAAAATTTGTATATTTAATTTATTTTAAATATTAATAAGTGAAATTTATAAGTCAAATAATTTATTTGTCGAATATCTGGATTTAATTGGATAATTAAATCGATAATTTAGTAGTTGAAATTACAGAAATAATTGAAAATTGGGTTTAATATGATTGATAATGATTTGTAAAATTTTATTATAAAATATTGGAGTTAGAACAATGTTTGTGAACTTTTAAAATCGAATTAAAAGTTAATTTGTGGAAATTGAATATTTTGATATTTAATTGACGAGTTAAAATAGCCATTTTTCAAACAGTCTCGGATTTTGACGAAACAAGTTTCATCGGATCCGTAATGTAATATTATTGTATGGTTTCAAATTTCGTGTCAATCGAATTTACCGTTTTTCCGGGGCAAGCCAAAACGCATAGAAATTAGTTTAAATCGATTTAATTTAAAATCGAACGTTTATTGCTGTAACTCGCACAGATGATCGAATTAGCCTCCAAAACACGTTCCATTGTGTTTGGAACGCTGGGTAAACCTTAGAAACGCCAACCGGCACGCTTCGTTTGGAGTTCGGAAAATTTTCGGTGAATAGTAAATTGGAATTTTCCTATAAAAGGACTCATTCTCTTCTAATTTGCAAACAACTCAAAACCCTAGCCCATAATATTACAGCCGCCACCTTCATAACATCAATGGACGAAATCGTCCCATATTGTTCTTCTATTATCTCTTGCTTAAATCAATATTTTCGAAAACTTCCAACACGAGGATCGAAGGGCTCATCGAGACGATCGTATCCATACGGTTGAGATCGTGAACGAGTCGAGGTAGGGGCCTGAATTGGCTCGAGTAGGTGGTGCGTTCGTTCGAGATTTTCGAATGCTACAAGGGGCCGAGCTTGGCCGTGCTCATGCCGAAGGTAGAGGAGGTGATGGACTTCAATATGGCAGTAGCTGATCGAGTTCTAGATCGTTGTGGTGGTCGCAACATTAAACCCTAGGTGGCGGCTTGGGTTTGGAGACGTGCGCGTTTACTGGGTAGGGGAGAAGAAAAGAAGGACGGCCGTGATTTGCAGTGGTGGGATCAACGTCTTGGATCTGTTAGGTTTAAGAAAATGAAATTAAGTTGTAAATTTATATGTTTTAAATTCGTGTAAAACTTTAAAAATTCATATCTTTGTCATACGAGGTCGAAAACGCACGAAACAAGTTGCGTTGGGTTCGTATGGACGAACACTACACAATGGAGCTGGATTGGAGTCGTTTGAAGCTAGTGAGAATTTCGGGTAAAATTAAACGCTCGTTTAATTTTATTCGAAATAAAACGCTGAAACGGAATTGAAATCAAGGTGAGAACTTCTCACTCAATCGAATTAGTTTCGATTTTAATTTTAAATAGTTAGATTTAAAATTGTTGATTATTTGATTGGATGATGATTTTTATCTATTGAGTGTTAAAATAGACATTATGCGTCGTTGGTAAGTGGATGTTATTTATTAAAAACATATACCGCGATAATTCCAACCTGTATGGAATTGGTATTATATATGTACTTGGAGTTGATTTTCCCGCAGTATATAGCGGATAGAACTTTATAAATGCCATATACCGCGATATTTCGTCTTGAAGCGAAATTGGTATTGTGCTAACATCTTTGGATGCAGGAAACAGGTTGGAGGGATCCAACTGGATTCCTCAAACATTTGAATTGGTTTCAATGTTGTGTGTTGATCTATTTGTTGATCTATTTATAATCTGCGTGATTATCTTTGTGATCAAAGTCGTTAAAGGCTAAAATTTAGCCGAATATAATTTGGTATCGTTAGATGCCGAATATGAATAAAATTGGATTTTTGAAAAGTTAAGTTGAGAATTCAGAATAAAATTTTATTTTGGAATTTATTCATTTTAAATAAATAAACGTTATAATTTTTATTATTATAAAAATGATATTTTTGGAAAATAATACTTAAGTATGATTTTGGAGTTATATAAGCTTTAATAACGATTTGTAAATTATCAAAAGGATTGGTTTATTTAAATTGGGATTTTTGAATTACTATAATGATTTATATAAAATATTTATAAAATTGATATTTATAAGTTAAAAATATTGGAATTATAAAACAAGTTTTATAAGTGTTAAAATGGAATATAAATGGATTTCATAAGTGAATGAAATTCACATTTTTATAAATTGTGAAGTTATAAAATGAATAGATTTTATAAAATAAAAGATTTATAAGTAATTAACTTATAAATTGGATTTTTGCGTGTAAATGGAATATGGATAGAATTTGTTAATAAAGTGACTTATAAGTTGAAATGGCCATAAAATATAAATGGAATTTATAAACGTTGTTTTATAAATCCAAAAACGACTTATTTTGATAAGCTAATTATTATAGGTTATTAAAGGAAATATATCCACGATTTTGGACAGTGGATAATCCTTTAAATAAAATATGTAGAAATTGAATTTGGTTAATGAAGTATATTCACGATTTTGGACGGTGAATAATATATTAAAGAAATGTTTTGGGAAAGTGATTTTAAATAGAATTAAAATGATTTAAAGATGTTTTAAAGTGTATTAAGTATCGAAATCATGGATTTCAACATTTATTGTTGAAATAGATGTTTCGAGAAATAGAAGGAAATGTTGGACTATAACACTGTTGTTATAGTAAATGATTTCCGAAAGAAAATGTTTTATATTGTATTGGGATTTATATATCTATTTTAAGTTCAAATCTCTATACTAGTGATTTTGGGTTGTCGTAACTATGTTTTACGTAACATTTGTTTTGACCCAAATAAATGTGTTTAAGAAGATGTTTTCTTGAAAGAATAAAATGTATACTTAATTTGAATTTAAGTATATTGAATATTTTCAAAATGTTGAAAATGAATAGATTGGTGAAATACTTATTATTAAATAAGTATGGAAATGTTTTTCCAATATGATGTGAATGTTTGAGATTTTATCTTTTAAAGATAAATTGAAAATGAATATTAGAAATCGATTTAAAAATCGTATATTCATAGATATTTTGGAATTGTAAATTCACTATGGAATTTATAAAAGAAAGGGAAATTAGTTAAAAATAAACGTTGACTTATTTTGAAGTGTGGAGATTAATTTACGGATTTGGAACGTAAATTTAATAAATCAGTAAGGATTTATTTAATTGGTTTAAATAAATCATTTTGAAATGAAAGTTGTAAGGGTGTAAATTGATTTGAAATTGGTTTTCAAATGGTTGAAGTGTGGGATATATACCTTATAAAGATATTTTTGAAAATAAATAATTTGGGAAAATTATTTATAATCAGGTGATGTTGTGAATACTGATTGATAGTTAAATAACCGACTATCAATATTGACCTTTAAATAGGTATTTGTTGTGAATTGATTGAAATTGAAATGCTACACTTATTTTTAAATTATTGCGCTCGTTATTCGGATTACCCATTCCGAATAGTGATATGACGTAATGGATAGCATTGAAGACCGGTGTTGAAGACCGGGTATTTGTGAAAACGATAGGATGACCTATCGATTGTCTCTGCACTGTTAGCTACGGTATGGATATTTCCTTTGTGATGGGAAGTTTTATCGGGATTGGGAATACCCGGATTGCAAGGGCTTCTTTTGAAGTGCCTTCGGTTCTGTTCGAACCCAATACAGACTTGTATGGTTACGTGTCTAACATTACATTTTGAGATATAAAGCAGATTTCTTTCAAATACATTTTCGTTGGTGGAGGAGATTTATTCTCTTAGCTTAACACCCTTAGAGGTTATGTAATTGAAGGTTATCAGCGATGTATTCCCAATTTGGTAATGTGGCATGCTTAGTGTTGCTGTGTGATGATTATTTATTGATCATTTGTTGATCAAAGCGTGGCTTTGTGCCTAGCTTTGTGGACGAGACTTCGTCAAACCTCACTCCCCGGAAATGGTCAAAACAGAATATGCAGCAAGGTTATGAGGGTCGCGCCCTTTAGGGTATGTCATTTCCTTCTGGAAAGGGTGGTATCATGGTATGGATCCCAGATACTTACTCATGTTGACACACTATATTTATTACCGTGTGAAGTTGGTTATCGAGCACTCAGATAAAGGTCCAAAGGGACCGGGGGATGGCATAGTCGTGTAGTAGTTACCTAGTGACAAAGGTAACCCGGCCTTGTGTTGGCAGAGAGCTGGTTAAGTTCTCGGGACGTCCCGCCAGAGGCGATCCCATGTGGCAGTAGGAAGTTCCTTAGCCTGACCATTTGTTGGAAATCCAAATAAAACAATACGCACCTTGTACGGTTTTAGTTGTAGAACCTGCCATTCACTTATGGTGGCGCCCCACTGTTTGGATGGTAGCTATAGTAGGCATACAATAATGGTCGTATGTTGGCTAAGATTTATATCTTTACTTTCGAAATGATTTTTCCTACACTATGCACTAGTAATAATATCGAACGTTTCTTTTTAATGCGTATCAAGCATCTTTGACTATCATAGGAAGAAATCTCCTCTAATTCTGCGTTTGCATTGTGTGTGTGGCAGGAGATCTTATGGTAGTCTCATTTTTCAAAAGCATTGCGAATTGACTTTAAAAATTATCCTTGTTGTTGTTGTTTTAAAAGATAATAACTGTTTTAAGTTCTCACACCAGTCCCATGACTGACTCGGAGTTTATTGTTTTCCTTCCTAAACTCTGGGTGCCCACCTATTTCCACACGGGCAGCCTAGAGTTAGTTTATCAGGTTATTCTGGATTCAGGAGTTGCTGGAGGCAAGCTGGACGGCATGGCGTATTCACTAGTATATAGTATTTCTTTCCCGCTATTTGTTGTTGTAAACTATGATAATGTAATGTAAAGTGATGTAATGTAATAACTGATATAGTATCTTTGTTTTAAAGATTATTCATTTATCTATTACACGTTGTTCCGCTGTGACGTGAGATTCTAATATTGTTTCTGTTCTGTTTTCTTACTTCTTCTATCCTTTTCTTCTACCTCTTCTTTTTAACCCTCAAGGTTCGGTTTTCCAGCATTCGATTGCTCGGCAGTTGATACAGTGGACGTATTGATGTCGGTTTTTGGAAGTCGAAGAATCGGGTCCTGACATTTGATTTCAGGTTGAATTGTTGTATTTGATTTTGCTTGTGTTTTGTTTCAGGTCTGCAATTTTTTATTTCTGGTTTACAAAATTCTTTTGTATACATTTCAATTCAAGAGAAATGTTAGTTTTGCCACTTGTATCATAAGTTTACACTTGTTAATTTTTAAGTTATATAGATTTAACACTTGTAAATTTTTTTATGTCATATAGTTTACATTTGTTAAAAATAAGGAATTTTATGTTTAAGACCTTTATTCAAATAAATTTATAATCTGTAGTTTAAACCCTTTCTTCATTTTAATTTATAAAACATATTTATCTATTTTGTTTTCTTACATTCATATATTCTTATATATACATATATATAAATTTGATTCAAACAAATTTAAAAAGAAGGCATATAACTCCTTATTCGGTTGTTATTTTAAACTCGAACTTGAGTTAAAATATCTTTACATAAATCATTTTAAAACTTTTTATATTTACAATTTATCTTTACAACCCATTTTAATTTAATCTTATTGAAATTGAAACTATTATACATTTAAATAAGTATCTATCTGTATACATTAACTTCAAAATATAATTTTCATATATAGCATATATTCAAATCGAATTCAAATTCAAATTATTTTATAAAATCCATTTATATAAATGGATAAATATACATCTTATTAATTTGGAGAATTCAAATAATTATACAACTTTATAAAATACTTATTTTTGAATTCCAATCTAAAATTCTATTTTCACAATCTATTTATAAAACATATATTTTAATTGTTTTCGGAGAAACTCAAATAAATTTGCCAATTAATCTCACAATTTAATTCAAACCCTTATATAAATTACCAAATACTTTAAAATTTAATCCCAAAGATTAAATTAATTATCAAATTATTCTTAGCCAAAATCCGAGAATGTTATGAATTTTCCCCCTTAAGAAAATTTCGTCCTCGAAATTTGCCAGGGAAACAACAGAGATAGATGAACACACAGAGAAATGGTTCGCCAGATCAAACTGAATAGTTATTCTGCATTTGGCTTACCGAATCAAAATAACAATAAATATGAGAACGAACCCATTCTATATTACACAAGTTACTCGGGTCATCTAGATCTACGAAGTATGCAGGGGAATTGGTTAGTTCGAAGGATAACTAACCGTTCGTAGAATATGTCGAAATCCTAAAGAATAGACAGATATATGGATAAAATCCCAAAATTTTTTAGTTTAGGAACCAAAGTATACCTATCAACCATAGCAACCATAGCAACCAAAGCAAACAATTCATCCAAACAAACAATTCCGACCCATTTGGGGTTTATGTCCCATGCTAATATATCAAAGCTTTTTCCTAGAACTGTCAGGAACCATCAAAGAATTGAGAAGAGATGATGAACAAAAGAGATCGATAGAGAAAGATTTTTCCTTATTGTTACAGGGTATTGACCATTTGTAGTGGTACTCCCTTGTCCCCTATCTCATCCTCTTCTCACACTCATACTCACTATCAGTGGATAGTAAGAGAATTTACTGAGGCATTCAGATGGATATCTTAGGGATATACTCATTCTAGTGTATACTTCACCCTATCTCTAATGAGTTACCTAATGTGTTATACTCTTGAGCTAAAGTTTCAACCTTCAGCTCTGATACCAAAATGTCATGGTCTAGATTTCAGCGGTCGAAAATTGACACCCGTACTTCACTTGTACTCGAATGCCGCAGATTCAATCGTTGAAGTCTGACTCATGCCGGAGCTTATAACACATTAAGTATAACAACACAATGGAAGAGAAACAATAATATCACTGATATAGAATATTCGATACGACAATTTGATACAAATGATATCAATATTAGAGATACAATAGCAGAAAGATAACTCTAACATGATCTCAAGAGAGAAAGAGAGATAGAATCCAATATCTGAAGCTTCATGGCCAAAGCTCCAATGCTCCAAACCAAATAGCTTAACCCAAAAACTTTGAAGACTCTAATCCTAAAGCAGTTATATCCAAACCATAAGCTCGAACCCCCATCACGATGACCTAAGCAAGGCCAGCCGTGAATGCTGAAGTGTAGCAAATGCAATTCCCGAATCCGAAGGCTTCGATGACTATCGAATCTATACCTACTATTTGATTATCTAAAAAAACCCAACTCTAGACTGCCCGCGTGGAAAATTATGGGCACCCAGAGTTTAGGAAGGGAACAATAAATTCCGGGTCAGTCGTGAGACTGTTATGAGCAAACAAAAACAGTTTATCTTTAAAACAAACAACAAAAGATTTTAAAGAATTGAAATCCAAATGCCTTTTGGAAAATGAAACTACCATAAGGCCTCCCGCCACACACACAATGCAAACGCAGAATATGGAGGAGATTTCTCGTTATGATAGTAAAAAATGCTTGATACGCGAAAACCATTTTGATATTATTATTAGTGCACAGTGGAAAACATTTCGAAAGTATAATATTAATCTTAGCCAGCATACAACATTTTGCCATATGTCCACTATAGCTACCATGTTCAATAGCAGGTTACCGCCACATTCCATGGCAGGTTATACAACTAAAACCGTACAGGGCGCGTATTGTTTCTTTGGATTTTCCAACAAATGGTCAGGCTAAGAAACTTCCTATTGCCACATGGGAACACCTCTAGAGGGACGCCCCGAGAATTTACCCAGCTCTCTTCCAACACAAGGCCGGTTTACTCCCTTCCCGGGAGTAGGAGCTAAGATATGCCATCCCCGGTCGTTTGCGACCTTTATCCGAGGGCCCTCAACACCAACAACCACAAAGTTATGTATTTGCAGTAACCACATAGGTTAAATATCTAGGTTCCATACCATGATACCACCCTTTTCCAAAAGGAATGGACATACCCTAGGGCGCTACCCCTGAAACCTTGCCGCATCTTTCCTGTTTCGACCATTTCCGGGGTGTGAGGTTCGATGAGGTCTCGTCCACGAAGCTACGCTTTTCACAAAAGCCATGCTTCGATCAACAAATGATCAGCAACACACAGCAGCACTTAACATGCCACACTACCAAATTGGGAATGTATCACTAGTAACCATCAACTACATAACCTCTGAGCTCGTACGTCTCAGAGAAGGGTGTTAAGCTTAGAGAATAAATCTCCGCCACCAAACAGAAATGTATTTGATAGAAACCAGCTTTACATCTCAAAGTGTAATGTCAGATACATATCCATACAAGTCTGTTCCAGGTTCGAACAGAACTGACGGCACTTCAAAGAAGCCCTTGCAAATCCGAATAATCCCTAATCACGTCCGGACTTCCCATCACAAAGGGTGATCAAATCTCTATACCGAGGATCAGCCAGTGCAGAGACATTCGACGAGTTATCCTTTCGCTTTTGGAAATATCTGGTCTTCACCACCGGTCTTCAAATGCTATCCATATCGTCGTATCATTATTCAGAATGGGTTATATGACACAAGGTCCTCTCTCGGCTAAACCGAATAGTGAGCGCAATATTTTAAAAACATATGGATATGGGATCCCAGTTAAGTCACAACTTAAAATCCAAAACTTTCTTCAAATGGTTTAAACCAATTACCATTTCAAATCTTTTAAACAAAAAGATTTATTTCATAAAGTTTACCAATCTTTCACAAAGATTCATTAATATCTTTCTAATTCAAATCTTTTATACAAAAGATACGCCTTTAAGATCCCTTTTCAATTTGAAAACAAACTTCACCAATCTTTAACAAAGATTCATTCATGGCCTTTTCAAAATAATTTTCCTTTCAAATTGGATTAACTTATCCAAAGAATCAATTTATGGCTTTCAAAATCATTTCCACAAAACAATTCCATTTCAAATCTTTTATATAAAAGATACAACATTTAAAATCCTCTTCAATTTCAGAATAAGGTTCAGCCATCTTTCACAAAGATTTATTCATAGCTTTCAAAATAATTCACTTTCAAATTTGAAATCTTTGTAACACAAACTGGAAGTTCTTTCGTTATGTGAAAGCTATTATTATTTGAAAACAAATAGTTTCGTTTCGGAAAAATCCGATTACAGTTGCACGAGTTAAAGCCCCTTTAAGTCTAAATCTTGGGTTAAATTCAGAACAACGCTTTTAAAATGGTTTAAAAACACATTTATAAATTGTATAACCTTTTTAAAACATAATTTCCAAAACATGGAATTCAATTTCAAAACTTGAATTCAAATTCAAATCAAATTATTTAAATTTCAAAATTTTATCAAGTTATTCAAAATAACTTTTATCTTCAAACTCTTTCAAAGCTTTTCACTTTTAACCCAATTCTATTTCCAAAACCGTTTGGATTCAAAATCCAACTTTTAAAACCATTTCAAAAAAATCCGTGACTTAACCAATTTTTTGCAATCCATATTTCTATGTGTATGGTGTAGTCCAGGGGTTTTACACAATAGTGCAACATCATCAATCATCACAGAATTAATCACATCAATATCGATAAGCGGTATAATCTATAACGCTTCTCTTTATTTACAGATTCACAAATAAATGTATCACAGATAAATAAATTACATTTATCACAGATAATTACATTCATCACAAATCACACCAAAACAATTCATAGCACAAAGCATAACATGTCAGGGATATCAAACAATTCAACAATCGATAGAATTCGAACATCCATAAGTAAGATCAATTAATTGTCTGATTAATTTAAATCGTATTAATTACTTATGAATAAATTATTAATCCTGATTAATTAATATTAATTAATTACAAATCATTTTGATTAATTATTCTTAATCATTTATTAATTAACCTTTAATTATAAATTAATCAACCTTAATAAATCAATCCACCTTTAATTATTTAAATAATTAACCATTAATTATTTAATTATCCTTTGATTAGTTATTTTTAATTAATTAATCACATTAATTAATCAATCTTTAATCTTTAATTAACCTTTAATTATCAAGTAATTAACCTTTGATTACTTTTAATTAATCATATTAATTAATTACTTAATTAACCTTTAATCAATTACATTAATTAGTTAATCTCATAAATTTAATTATCCTTTAATTAATTATTTCTTAGTCACTTGATTAATCAATTTTTTTATCATTAATTAATTACTTTCAATTTAGCATTTTCTTTAAGTAATTAATTACCTTTCATTACTTACATTAATTAATCTTAATTGATTAATTATCTTTAATTGATTTCAGTTTAAGTAATTATAACTTAATTACTTATACTAATTTATTAACCTTAATTAATCAAAGATAAATCATTATCTTAATTTATTTCTTAATTATCATTTTAAATCCTTACTTAATAAACCATGAAAAATAAATTCATCATTAACCTACTCACTTAAAATCTTTAAGTTGAATTAATGATTAGAAAACACTTCATCTTCTTAATCATTTAACTAATTGGTATATTAAAATAACTTTTCAAAATAAAGGTTATATATATATATATATATATATATCAAACAATTTTGAAAACCTTTCAATTTTCAAATTAAATCTTTAAAACCTTTAAACTTATTTAAAATTTCAATTTGAAAACCTGATTTATATTTCTTTGAAACTTATTTATTTAAATAAATTTTAAACTTTCATTTAAAAATCTGTCATGTTTCTTTATACAATTTAAAACCTGATAACAGAAACCCGAGCAAATTCGTCAAATACTCGGGCTCAACTTCGAGTTACTCGCCACCCTCTTCTTCTTCGAGTCAAACCCACGCAATCCCAAACAAAAACCAGAGGCATCATTTCTTCCCAAACTTACAGCATCACTCCAATATCCACTGACACGTGCACGTGTACGCCACATCGGAGCCACTTCGATCAACCACGATGGCACCACCAAGTCTTCGCCGACCACCTCGACCTTAACGACTACACAAAATCTACATCGAACACAAGAATCTAAAACGAGGTCGACAAGCAATTAACTGGAACCGGACCTGCTCAACCCAAAACCATTCTCCACCACGATTCCGACCAACGGAACACACGCCATCGCGTCCCAAGCCTCGCCACTTACCCACAACTCGATTCCACCCAGTCTAGTCCCACTCGAAGCAATGAAAATGACGCAACGATCTTGTTTTCCCCATCGACCAAAATAATCCTTTAAACCCTAATCCACCTTATCCTACAGCTCCGACGATTTGACGACCCTGTGGCCATTTTTCCCTCATTACACTACTCACAAGCTAGCTTCGACCCAAGGCATGATCCATAAAACGTCGCCAATCGACAGAATTTGACAAAAATATGGTTTCCATTCAACTATTATTTTCTCGCAACTTAATAAACTAAATTTTTTGAAATGGATTCCTAAAATCATTATTTCTAGTTACTAATCGAATTATGAAGTCGAAACACAATTTTATAATCATAAATTTTTACCATAAATATAAATTCCACTGTGATTTCCAATTTTTGAATTAATTTATTAATATAAATATTCAAAACTAGTTTTAAAATTGATATTTCGTTCATATAATCCTTTTCTCTTTTATGACCATAACTTTAATTCGATTATATAGGGAGATATAAATTTTTCTTTGGTTAATTCTTAGTTCTGGTAGCACAACAGTGCATATACAAATATATAAGGTCTTGCATACTTCAATCCACACAAACTTAAACATGCAGAGCTATTTACATTCATTTAACATTTTTCACAACCAATACTTCACAAAGCATCAAGATGATTCACAGATCCAAATTTAAAAAAAGGTCAGATTTGCTCACCTGAATTTGGAAGCAGAGAACCAGATTTTGTTTTACTGAAGTTTGATCTTTTATCTGTTGAATTATCTTGCTTTGATTCTACATTTTGATTTAAATTTGTTGATATGAAGTTTGCTCACTTGACTTTGAACAGAAAAGCAAAGCCTGGAACTGCATCTGATCTTGAACTTGAACTGCCTTTTGCTTTGCTATCTTGCTTTCTTTAATTTTCCAGATTTCATTTCCACTGTTTCCAGGTTGAAACGGATTTTTTTTTTTGATTGCCTTTCTGATTTGCTTCGATTAAGATAAACTTTCATGCTTTCATATTTTGGTTTCCCAGGTTGAAGACTTTGAAACAGATTTTAATCTTATTTCAGGTTTGATTTTCTTTTCTGGTTTCTTTGTTTTGTAGCTTTGGTTTCAAGTTGAATTGTTGTATTTGATTTTGCTTGTGTATTGTTTCAGGTCTGCAATTTTTTATTATGGTTTACAAAATTCTTTTATATACATTTCAACTTCAAGGGAAATGTTAATTTTTCCGCTTGTATCATAAGTTTACACTTGTTAATTTTTAAGTTATATAGATTTAACACTTGTAAATTTTTTTATATCATATAGTTTACATTTGTTAAAAATAAGGAATTTTATGTTTAAGACCTTTATTCAAATAAATTTATAATCTATAGTTTAAACCCTTTCTTCATTTTAATTTATGAAACATATTTATCTATTTTGTTTTCTTGCATTCATATATTCTTATATATACATAAATACAAATTTGATTCAAACAAATTTGAAAAGAAGGCATATAACTCCTTATTCAATTCTTATTTTAAACTTGAACTTGAGTTAAAATATCTTTACATAAATCATTTTAAAACTTTTTATATTTTCAATTTAGCTTTACAACCCATTTTAATCAAATCTTATTGAAATTGAAACTATTATACATTTAAATAAATATCTATTTATATACATTAATTTCAAAATATAACTTTCATATATAGCATATATTCAAATCAAATTCAAATTCAAATTATTTTATAAAATCCATTTATATAAATGGATAAACATACATCTTATTAATTTGGAAAATTCAAATAATTACACAACTTTATAAAATACTTATTTTTGAATTCTAATCCAAAATTCTATTTTCAGTCTATTTATAAAACACATATTTTAATTGTTTTCGGAGAAACTCAAATAAATTTGCCAATTAATCTCACAATTTAATTCAAACCCTTATATAAATTACCAAATATTTCAAAATTTATGTAACAACCCGCATATTTAACGATTTTATATTTAAATGTTTTATTTAAATATAGCGTCGTTAGTCGGATTTTGGGTCCGAAATGTTACTTTCTACAAATGGCCGAATTGGGACTCGAAACCATTTCCATTGATTCCAAAATGGCGTTTGCGATCTTTTTGAGTGTAAGCTTTGATATGTTTGGAGTAAGTCGAATTTTTCTATTTGCTAAGTGGGCTTTGGGTTTGGGTTTCACCCAAACTGTTCTATTAACCTCAACTCAGCCCTTCTCTGCTTCCATTCACTTATTCATTTCATAAAAGCTTAAGCAAAAACTAAAATGGGGAAAGAGAAAGGAAATTAGAAACTCCTAGCCCTAAATCCATTTGCAAACTACAAATTCTTGCTCCAAAATCAAAGAGAAGCCATTGGTAAGTTCTTCTTCATCTTCTCCAACTCTTCTCTTCTTCAATTTCAGAAAATTTCCTAAACCTAAATTGGGAAATATGTGATTTATTCTTAGATTGAAGCTTGTTGAGTTGAAGTAGTGTTTGGTTGGTCTTCTCCTTGCAAATTGAACTCCTTCTTCTTTGTTTTGGGTTAAAGGTGAGTTTTGAACTCACATCTACTTCTTTTGATATCATTGATGTTAGGAATGAATTCCTAACACTTGTTCATATGCTTTTGCTTTCGATTTGGATTGTTTTGGTGAAATTGCCAAATTACGATTTTTGAAGCCAAATCTATGTAAAACCTTATATGGTTGATGTTTATGTTGTTCGGAGTGTTTGGGTGTGTCGTTAAGGTTGGGTAGTCATTTAACGTAAGCCCATAATCAACACGCATCCGATTGCTTTCGATTTGTATGGCCATAGTTGGCCCAGGTTCAGGAAATGCCTGAACATTGAGTTTCAGACGTCTGAAATGCCTATTTCATACGTCTGAATATTGTTCAAGGGGAATTTTCATCCCCAGATTCAGACGTCTGAAATTATATTTCCAGACGTCTGAATTGCCAAAATTTCAACCAGAAAGGAAATAGGCAAAATATTGCCTATTTCAGACGTCTGAAAATTTGGGTTCAGACGTCTGAATCCTCTTTTGAAAAAGAAATTGGTCTCCAGATTCAGACGTCTGAATCCCTTCTTTCAGACGTCTGAACCTGCTGTTTTTTTGCCAACTTGCCTTGTTCGTTTAGTTTTCCAAATTTAATCAACGCTTGTTAATTCCAACTAGTTGCTTGTGCGTATTTGACCTTGATAATTCCTTTTTGAATTCATTCACGGGTTTTTATAAATTATTTCTTCAAATCGTATTAAAAGTTCGCTTCTCCGATTTATAAATTCTATTTAAACCACACGTACAATTTCGCACTTCGAGCGAAGTGGAAGGGTGATTAAATGGTTGGGCAAAACACGGACCATGAATCTGTGCGTTTATCCTTCCGATTAATTCCCGACCTATTCAATTGATCGTTTTAACCTTCGGGTTTGGTTTACCGATGATAGGAGGTGAACTTTGTACTGCTTTGAGTGTGAAAGTGGCCGACGGTTAGTAAACCGTTTAGTGCGAACGAGTGGTTATGGGACATACTTTAACACTTTTCGGATTCCTTTTCGAGAGTTGTGACACATTCCGCCAGTTAGTGGTGTCCAGTACTGGGTCTCTGACCTTCACCACTACGGTTTGTTGCCTTCGGGTATGTGCCTTCGGGTTTGTGCCTTCGGGTTTGTTGCCCTTTAGTATCGCTTCCGATGTTGGTCGTTATGAGCCGCATGGGTGACATTGGGTTTGGAGTCTTCGGGCTCATGGATCCTTGTTTATACAGTACTGAGCTCGAGCAATATTCTGATGTTTCATTCATATGTATATTCCCTTGGTATCGCCCTTCGGTGTTGGTCATTATGAGCCGCATGATGCGTAGCGTTTACCTTGTGGAACTTGTATACCTTATTGGTATTTGTTATCGCCTTTTGGCTTGTTTTGGGATATTTGTATCCTTTGTTTCTATATGTTGCCGATGACATGAGGCTTGTTATCATATGATTCATCTTTTGTTAGATGATTGTGTTATCTCTTTTAGAGATATCTATTATGCTTTGTAACCTTGCAGGTTTATTGTTGTTCAGTTTATCTAACTGATTTGTTTAGCTAGACTGACCTGGGTATTTCATACTCGGGTCAGACCGAGATGTTCCAGGTTAGGTGCTTTTGGACTTAGTCTATTTTGCTTCCGCATGGACTATTCAGCTTGTTCTTTTGTCATAGCTTTTTGTGTAGTCCTATTTTGTAGTAACTCTGATATGTATTCTTTTGACTCGTCTGTATATGGTGGTTTGCTATACCACTTGATATGTATTATTTTATAACTCTGTTGTGTATCGATATATGTGTATATGATGATTTACTGTTCTGTGATGTATATTACATTTGAGTTATTATATTCTGTTCTGATAGATCCAACCACCTATGGTTTTGTTTTAATTGTTCATTGGGTATGTCGACCTGGTTGGTATGTGTATTGTCGATGTATTCAATAGATAATTAGAGCAAGGCTATAGATGGTCGCTCCCAACCAGCCTTATTCTCCGTGTTAGTTGACGGCATTACCTTGTAGTGTCCTTGGCTAGCGTGGGTATAGAGGTGGGGCGTCACAACGTGGTATCAGAGCTGAGTTCAGAACAAAATATGATAAACACAGAATAGATGCACATATTATGGTACATCAAAGTGTATAAGTGATACAAATCTTTGAATCATTGTGTCTCTTTATTCCATCAACGTTAGATAGAGTTTGGGAATACGTCTAGGAATGCATTTTATTCCGTAGTATTCCGTATTGCAATATCTACCTTGTGAATAATCTTGTTCTTATCTTACCTTCAGCGTATGGCTGGAAGAGGCAGGGGACGACGTTCGGGTGCTGGGCAATCCAGTGGCTCACATCCGGATGGCGTATATATGTCTGCTGATCAGTTTTTGGAGTTGTTTAGGAGCACTCAGCCTCCAGTTCCTCCTCGAGTGTCTCCACCTCGCAAGTCTGCCTTTGCATGGCAGTGCAGTGATTTTTCTCATCTTGGAGGGAAGCCGTTTAAGGGCTCCGAGTCCGTTCTTGAAGTCCAAGTTTGGCTTCGTACGTGCGAGCGTATCTTCTCTCGCATGGATCTTTCCGACCATGATAGAGTTCTTGTGACTTCTAGTTTATTACAAGAGCGTGCTCTTGATTGGTATGAGCTTCTTGTAGCTGAGATTGATGAGTCTACTCTTTCTTGGACTCAGTTTCGGGAGCGATTTGAACTCAAGTTCGTTCCTGAATCTGAAAAAGTTTTATTGACCCGTCGCTTCCTTGAGTTGAAGCAAGGGAAATCTTCTGTTTCTGAGTATGTCGCATCGTTCGAGGCTTTATCTCAGTATGGTCTTGAATTTATCAGTACTTCTTATAAGAAGAATTTGAAGTTTGTTTCTGGCCTTAAGAAATATCTTAAGAAGTCTTTGTTGCTCCAGCTTAAACTTTCTTTTGAGGAGTTGGTTGATTCGGCACTTCATCTCGAAGCTGTCGAGAAGGAGTGTGATAGTGGTGAGGATGTTGAGGTTTCCAAGAACCCCAACAAGAGGCCGTTTTCAATTTAGAAGAAGCCTTTTCCTTCTAAGAAAAAGAAGACCGGTGGTACTAGCTCTCAGCCTCAGTCTTCCGGAACACCTTTCGTTCGAAAGTGTTTCAATTGTGGTTCTCCGGATCATATTATTCGAGCTTTTCCTAAGCCTCTCTTCTGCCGTTATTGCAAGAAGGAAGGTCATCATGTTTCAGCTTGCCCTACTGTTCTGGCTGGTGCCAAGTCTAGCAGGCTTTATGCTGCTAAGGCTTCTGAAGGTCCTTCTCGGTCCAAAGGTACATCTTCATCTATTTTGGAAGGTTCTATTTTATTTTATGACCATAGTATACGAGTTCTTTTCGATACGGGTGCATCACATTCTTTCGTATCGTAAAAGCTCGTTGATGATTTATCTTTGGATGTTTCTTGTTTGATTACTTCTTTAAGGATTGCGAATCCAATTGGGGGATCCGCGACCCTTAGTTTTCTTTGTGATGATGTTGAGATTGTTTTATGTGACTTTTCTTTCCGTGCGAATCTGCACGTTATTTCTTGTCTGGGATTCGATATGATTTTGGGTATGGACTGGCTAGTGAGATATGATGCCAGGATTATTTGTTCGGAGAGAACTATATATCTTCGACATCTGGATTCACCTACTCAGCTATCTCTTATTCTTCGGGATGTGGATAATTCCGAAATGGCTTTGTATTCTCTTGATTCTCGAGATGATGATGATATATCTCGTATTCCTATTGCTTGTGGTTTTTCTGATGTTTTTGAGCCTGTATCGAGTTTGCCACCTAAGCGGGCAATTGAGTTCCGCATTGATCTCATTCCAGGCGCGCAGCCAATTAGTCGTCCTCCTACGAGGATGTCTACAAAGAAAAATGAGGAACTCAAGAAGCAACTTTTAGAGCTCGAGTCCAAGCAGTTGATTCAGTCTAGTTTTTCTCCGTGGGGATCCACGGTCGTCTTCGTGAAGAAGTCTGATGGAACTCTTAGGCTTTGCATTGATTATCGCAAGCTTAACGAATTAACCATCAGAAATAGGTATCCATTGCCTAGGATCGATGATATGTTCGATCTATTGAGTGGTGCTAAGGTCTTTTCTCAGCTCGACCTTGCCACGGGTTTTCATCAATTACGAGTCGCGGAGGATAGCATACCTCTTACAGCTTTCCGCACTCGATATGGTTCTTTCGAGTGGCTCGTTATGCCATTCGGTTCGACGAACGCTCCTTCTTTCTTTGTTGATCTCATGAATCGGGTATTCCGAGAATATCTCGATAAGTTCGTCCTTGTGTTCATTGATGATATCCTTATTTATTCTAAGTCTGAAGCTGAGCATGCTAATCACTTGAGAATTGTCTTGAGTACCCTCCGTCAGCATCAGCTTAGAGCCAAATTCTCCAAGTGCCACTTTTGGGAGAATAAGGTTAAGTTCATAGGCCATGTTGTATCTTCCGATGGCATTTCTGTCGATCCCTCAAAGATCGAAGCCATCCAGAATTGGAAGAGGCCTGAAAATGTTCATGAGATTCGTAGTTTCCTTGGATTGGCGGGTTATTACCGTCGGTTCATTAAGAACTTTTCCCGTGTTGTGCTTCCTCTCACTTGCCTTACTCGGAAAGGCATTCGTTTTGATTGGTCCGACAAGTGTGAAGCTTCCTTTTTGACATTGAAGGAACTTCTCACTAATGCTCCTATTCTTGTGGTTCCCGAAGGGAATCATGATCTCGTTGTCTACACCGATGCTTGTGGTAGTGGTCTCGGTGCTGTTCTTATGCAGAAGGATCGGCTAGTTGCTTATGCTTCTAGGCAACTGCGTCCGAATAAAGTTCGCTATGCCACTCATGATCTTGAGCTTGCCGCCATTGTCTCTGCCTTGAAGATTTGGCGACATTATTTATTGGGCGAGCGCTTCATTCTCTATACCGATCATAAATCTTTGAAGTATTTGTTCACTCAGAAGGAACTCAATATGAGACAACAACGTTGGCTCGAGTTTCTTGCTTCTTATGACTTTGATATCCAGTATACCCCTGGTAAGGGTAATCGTGTTGCAGATGCGCTTAGTCGCAAACATTCGGCTGTTATTTCTATGATGTTTGCCGAATGGGATGTTCTTGAGACTCTATTTTTTTGTGAAATTCGTGATCGAGGTTCATCTTCTGATTCTCCTATTCTATTATTTAGTTTGGGAGCTCGACCTATTTTATTGGATCGTATTGCCGATGGTCAGCGGCGTGATCCTGAATTGTTGCATCTTATTCAGCTTTGTGAGTCTGGATCTTGCGATGAGGCGTTGCGAGATTTCAGCATTGATTCTCATGGGTGTCTTCGTAAGAAGAACCGTCTTTTTGTGCCTTCTGATCTTGCACTTAGGCATGACATTCTTGATGACTGTCACCATTCTAAGTATACCATTCATCCCGGTAGTAGTAAGATGTATGCCGATATGCGTCGTCTTTATTGTTGGGAAGGCATGAAGCGCGATGTGGCGAGTTATGTGAGCAATTGCATAACCTGTCAGCGTTTTAAAGCCGAGCATCAGCGTCCTTCGGGTCTTCTTCAGCCTCTTGAGATTCCATTGTGGAAATGGGATCAGATTTCTATGGATTTCATAGACGGCCTACCTCGTTCGAGATCTGGCCATTCTAGCATTTGGGTTATTGTTGATCGCCTCACCAAGTCTGCTCATTTTGTCCCTATTAAGTCTAATAGGACTGCTTCGCTTTTGGCTAAGTTATATGTCAAGGAAATCGTGAGACTTCACGGTGTTCCTAGTTCTATTGTGAGTGATCGTGATCCTTTATTCACGAGTCATTTTTGGAAGAGTCTTCAGCAAGCATTGGGAACAAAGCTTAATTTTTCCACAGCTTATCATCCGTAGTCTGACGGACAGACTGAACGGGTGAATCGTATCTTGGAAGATCTTCTCCGTATTTGTATTTTTGATTTCGGTGGTAGTTGGGAGGATCATCTACCTCTTGTAGAGTTCTCCTACAACAATAGTTTTCAGTCTAGTATCGGTATGGCTCCTTTCGAAGCCTTATATGGAAGGCCATGTCGATCACCTTCTTGTTGGTTGGAATCTGGAGAGAAGCTTATTCTTGGCCCGGACTTTGTTCGTCATTCTTCTGAAAAGATTGATCTTATTCGATTGAGAATGAAAGAGGCACAGAGTCGTCAGAAATCCTACGCGAACAACCGTAGGAAGCCTCTCGAGTTCTCGATCGGCGATCTTGTTTTTATTCGTGTTTCTCCTTTGAAGGGGGTTATACGTTTCAGTACGACTGGGAAATTGGCTCCTCGCTTTATAGGACCATTTTCTATTACTGAATGTATTGGCCCTGTGGCTTATAGAGTTTCACTTCCAGCTCATTTATCTGGCATTCATGACGTGTTTCACGTCTCGCAACTTCGGAAGTGTCTTCGGGAGTCGGATTCTGTTATTATTTCTCCTGATTTGCAAGAACTTGAGATCTCACCGGACTTATCTATTGTACAGCAACCTATTCGCGTGCTTGACATGGAGGTGCGACACCTTCGGAACAAGGACGTGCCGCTCGTTAAAGTTTAATGGTCCGCTAATCCCAATGGCTGTACTTGGGAAACCAGAGAGTATATCGAGCGATCTTATCCGGGTTTTCTATCTTTGCTTGTCGATGGTGAGATTATCTTTTCGTTTCTAACTTGTTTCCTCCTCTTTTGAATGTTTTATGTATGTAGTTGTTACAAATATCGTCTCTAGGAATTGCGGGGACGCAATTTTGTAAGGAGGGGAGATCTGTAACAACCTGCATATTTAACGATTTTATATTTAAATGTTTTATTTAAATATAGCGTCGTTAGTCGGATTTTGGGTCCGAAATGTTACTTTCTCCAAATTGCCGAATTGGGACTCGAAATCATTTCCATTGATTCCAAAATGGCGTTTGCGATCTTTTTGAGTGTAAGCTTTGATATGTTTGGAGTAAGTCGAATTTTTTTTATTTGCTAAGTGGGCTTTGGGTTTGGGTTTCACCCAAACTGTTCTATTAACTCAACTCAGCCCTTCTCTCCTTCCATTCACTTATTCATTTCATAAAAGCTTAAGAAAAAACTGAAATGAGGGAAGAGAAAGGAAATTAGAAACTCCTAGCCCTAAATCCATTTGCAAACTACAAATTCTTGCTCCAAAATCAAAGAGAAACCATTGGTAAGTTCTTCTTCATCTTCTCCAACTCTTCTCTTCTTCAATTTCAGAAAATTTCCTAAACCTAAATTGGGAAATATGTGATTTATTCTTAGATTGAAGCTTGTTGAGTTGAAGTAGTGTTTGGTTGGTCTTCTCCTTGCAAATTGAACTCCTTCTTCTTTGTTTTGGGTTAAAGGTGAGTTTTGAACTCACATCTACTCCTTTTGATATCATTGATGTTAGGAATGAATTCCTAACACTTGTTCATATGCTTTTGCTTTCGATTTGGATTGTTTTGGTGAAATTGCCAAATTACGATTTTTGAAGCCAAATCTATGTAAAACCCTATATGGTTGATGTTTATGTTGTTCGGAGTGTTTGGGTGTGTCGTTAAGGTTGGGTAGTCGTTTGACGTAAGCCCATAATCAACACGCATCCGATTGCTTTCGATTTGTTTGGCCATAGTTGGCCCAGGTTCAGGAAATGCCTGAACATTGAGTTTCAGACGTCTGAAATGCCTATTTCATACGTCTGAATATTGTTCAAGGGGAATTTTCATCCCTAGATTCAGACGTCTGAAATTATATTTCCAGACGTCTGAATTGCCAAAATTTCAACCAGAAAGGAAATAGGAAAAATATTGCCTATTTCAGACGTCTGAAAATTTGGGTTCAGACGTCTGAATCCTCTTTTGAAAAAGAAATTGGTCTCCAGATTCAGACGTCTGAATCCCTTCTTTCAGACGTCTGAACCTGCTTTTTTTTGCCAACTTGCCTTGTTCGTTTAGTTTTCCAAATTTAATCAACGCTTGTTAATTCCAACTAGTTGCTTATGCGTATTTGACCTTGATAATTCCTTTTTGAATTCATTCACGGGTTTTTATAAATTATTTCTTCAAATCGTATTAAAAGTTCGCTTCTCTGATTTATAAATTCTATTTAAACCACACGTACAATTTCGCACTTCGAGCGAAGTGGAAGGGTGATTAAATGGTTGGGCAAAAAACGGACCAAGAATCTGTGCGTTTATCCTTCCGATTAATTCCCGACCTATTCAATTGATCGTTTTAACCTTCGGGTTTGGTTTACCGATGATATGAGGTGAACTTTCTACTGCTTTGAGTGTGAAAGTGGCCGACGGATAGTAAACCGTTTAGTGCGAACGAGTGGTTATGGGACATACGTTAACACTTTTCGGATTCCTTTTCGAGAGTTGTGACACATTCCGCTAGTTAGTGGTGTCCAGTACTGGGTCTCTGACCTTCACCACTACGGTTTGTTGCCTTCGGGTATGTGCCTTCGGGTTTGTGCCTTCGGGTTTGTTGCCCTTTAGTATCGCTTCCGATGTTGGTCGTTATGAGCCGCATGGGTGATATTGGGTTGCCCTTTAGTATCGCTTCCGATGTTGGTCGTTATGAGCCGCATGGGTGATATTGGGTTTGGAGTCTTCGGGCTCATGGATCCTTGTTTATACAGTACTGAGCTCGAGCAATATTCTGATGTTTCATTCATATGTATATTCCCTTGGTATCGCCCTTCGGTGTTGGTCATTATGAGCCGCATGATGCGTAGCGTTTACCTTGTGGAACTTGTATACCTTATTGGTATTTGTTATTGCCTTTTGGCTTGTTTTGGGATATTTGTATCCTTTGTTTCTATATGTTGCCGATGATATGAGGCTTGTTATCATATGATTCATCTTTTGTTAGATGATTGTGTTATCTCTTTTAGAGATATCTATTATGCTTTGTAACCTTGCAGGTTTATTGTTGTTCAGTTTATCTAACTGATTTGTTTAGCTAGACTGACCTGGGTATTTCATACTCGGGTCAGACCGAGATGTTTCAGGTTAGGTGCTTTTGGACTTAGCCTATTTTGCTTCCGCATGGACTATTCAGCTTGTTCTTTTGTCATAGCTTTTTGTGTAGTCCTATTTTGTAGTAACTCTGATATGTATTCTTTTGACTCGTCTGTATATGGTGGTTTGCTATACCACTTGATATGTATTATTTTATAACTCTGTTGTGTATCGATATATGTGTATATGATGATTTACTGTTCTGTGATGTATATTACATTTGAGTTATTATATTCTGTTCTGATAGATCCAACCACCTATGGTTTTGTTTTAATTATTCATTGGGTATGTCGACCTGGTTGGTATGTGTATTGTCGATGTATTCAATAGATAATTAGAGCAAGGCTATAGATGGTCGCTCCCAACCAGCCTTATTCTCCGTGTTAGTTGACGGCATTACCTTGTAGTGTCCTTGGCTAGCGTGGGTATAGAGGTGGGGCGTCACAATTTAATCCCAAAGATTAAATTAATTATCAAATTATTCTTAGCCAAAATCCGAGAATGTTATAAGCCTTATCTTATATTCGTTATCTACCTCTAATTCCATTAACGACTCTAACCACCATGATTTCCCTAATCTTCCTCCTACGACTTGCTCCACCATTCCTTCGAACCTATTCGCCCCTACTTTAATCCCTCTGGCGCTGTTTCCCTATTCTTCATTAGCTTGGATCTCCTGCTGTAGAGACCCACCGTTCCGTACCCTTTGAGTTAATAATAATTCACTCTTGTTCAACCCAAATTGTACGAAAGGGCGAATAACTAGGGTGAAGAAGAAAAGGTAGAAGAAGAAATAGAAAACAACGACACAGAATCTCACAAATGCAGCGGAATAAAATATAAAATATAATAACAGATTTTTATACAAAGAAATGTATAACTGTTATATACTTACAATCGTCAAAGTACAACAATCAATATAAATTTAACTATATAGTTATAATAACTTATCCTCACACAGTGGAAATATAAGCTAAGTATAGAGATATGTCTCTGTCACCTATCTCATCTCCTGAGCTCCATAAACTTCGATTCAGTCTGGAAAACCAATGTGAGAAAATACACTCAATTCGAATTATTAGAGTTATCAAAATCCTTTGAAAAACAAAGGTATCTCGTAAGACCGCATCATACATAAACACGATGGGTTTTTCCCTTACGATAACCAAAACATTTTATAAAAAATCCAATGACATTATAATAGTGTCTAAGTATAAATACTTCTTCAAATAGCCAAAATTATTGCATTAATTAAATTCCAGCATACTAGGCTCTACAAACAAAACTGTAAAGGCTTGTATTGGAGAATGGATCCCTTACAATGACTGGGATACTGAGGGTACCCCGTCACAGTACATCTCCAGAAAAATGTATCGAGGCCCTCGCCAAGATCCCCTACTACACATGACCGGCCTACCCCTAACCTGGATAGACCGAATATGTTATCACCCCGAGTGTTCCCACCCTTAAAAATCGAGCGCTCCTTTTTCATGCACAACCATATTCATAATTTATATATATTTTCAAGGATATCTAGAAAAGTGATAACCTACCCTAATTGGGTTCGACCCACTTAGCCTTGCTACATCTCCCATGTTTTAGTCATTCCCGTTTGATGAGGCTTGGGGCTAAACATTACCTTTCAAGAAACAATTCCACTTAGACAAATCGAATCACCATCTTCACTATCTTCACGATATCCATTTGTAACATTCAAATCAGATCGAAGTGATTTTCGAATAATTGAACTCGATCCTGGTCTCTTCGAAGCGATTAACAAAATTGGCCAATCTTTGATAGTCGGTTATTTAACTATCAAATATCATCCATAAGAAGTCACTAGGCCATTGTCTATAATTCTTTAAAACATTCATTTCAAAATATCTTTATAAAGATATATATATATATATATATATATATATATTCAAATATCTTTCCAATTTATCGATATTTGGAACATTTTTCGAATACTTGTTTCCATAACAAGATATTTCAACCCGTACCTCACTTCAACATGGAATATTTCCAACTTCGATTTATAATTCATTACTCTGAAAATATCTCGGTATAAATCCTTCGTCTCTAATATTTGCAAAAACCTTCCATTTCAACACATAGGAAAAATATTTTAATTCCATTTCCCGAAATCATTTCTAATATCAATACTTAAGAGTTTTCTTATCCTATCTCCTACATTTACGGAATTTATATTAGTTCCTTTTTACCTTTTCCAAGGCTATTATACTCACTTATGATTTCGTCTATCCATTTACAACTTCTAAAATCCTATCCGTTTTTCACTTCTCGATCGCATCTCGAGAGAGTTTATAAATAACTAAATAATTTAAATCGTCAAGACTATATATATAAATATAAATAAGTACTTTGATGAATAATAATTTATTTTTGAAACATGTTTGAATAAATGTTTGAAACCTGTGCAGTTAAAGCGCTCGGTAGATTCAATGCTGCGGATGTGAAAAAAGTCATAGCGGGGATACAGCAAGGATGTAGCGGGCTATAGCGGATGACTCTAAAATGACATATAAAACTAATACTTAATGTTTTTACAAATATATAAATGGTAATTAAATGAAAAATTAATATTTATTTGAATATAGTAGATACATAAATAATTTTAAATAAAAACATGTGCGCAAATAAACGTAAAACTGTTATATAACATAATTGAATTTAGTAGAATATTAGAGTATTTTCATTTCTAAAAATATACTAAAAATTAAATTAAACAAATTAATTTCATAATTTATATAATGTACGAATGTCATTTTTCATTTCATTTCTTTTAAAGAAAATATAGCGGAAATAGCGGAATATAACAGGAATAACGGGATATAGCGGAAATAGCAAGGCTTAAAGCGGAAGGGCTATATTTGGGGCTATATGGAAAAATCATAGCGGTAGAAATCCGCTATGAGATATAGTAGGGTTATAGGGGAGTAATAGCGGGGCATAACTATACAGTTTGAAACACCAATCACTTTATAAATAAAACATTAATAACTCATTTTTCATTTCATCCTTAATTAAAATTAATTGATTTACAAACTTGTTATAAGAGTTAGAATTTACTTTCAATAAGAACTTATATTTGAATGATCTACTTTCTAAAATATCCCAATATTAACTAGTTTAAAATTTCATAGTTGAATAAACAGAATTTCCCTTTTAAAACAAACTTAATTTCTATATATATATATATATATATATATATATATATACACATATATATATTAAAAAAATTTCTCAATAACCAATTTCATTCTATAAATCCCTCTCGATTCACAACACATCGATTCCTTTCCAACTCCTTAGCCATTTCACTTTCCAAAAATAGATTCTATTATTTTCCCAAAACTATTTCCATATCTCGATATAATTTCACACTGTGGATTTTTATTCCAATTTATCAATAGTTATCGTTTTCCCTATTTATAAACAACGTTTATACATTTTATAACTCCTTTGGGTTTTTTTTCTTGTTTATAAAACTAGTTCCGTTTATAAATCTATTTCTTAATAAATTCCATATATTTCACAAATCTATTTAAAATATCGATTTCAACTCCTTTTCATATTTTCCAGTGATATCGTTTAAAAATCCATCATCTAGAAATCCTTTTTATATAAATTATTTTTAAAATTTCTATTTAGAATATTTTACAATAGTTAAGTAAAATTCCAGAATCAAATTACCATTTTATCTATCTCAACTTCCTTTAAAATAATTCGAACTCCAATACAAATATTTTTATATCCAAATCCTCATTTTAATGCCTTCAAATTCAACAACAATATTTATTGTATTTGAACTACCAAATTAAGGCCAGTGCTACTATGCCATCCAAAGATTCAATCCCAACAAAATATATATCAGATCTATCTACTCACAACATATATAAATATATATGAGCAATTAATATATGTTTGAGGAATCTAGTTGGATCTCTCCAACTTTTCCCTGCATCCACAGATGTTAAACAACCTAAAAATACCAATCCAACTTCGAGGGGGGTATTGTGGTAATATTGGGTCATCCGCTATTACGCGGGGAGCATATGATCTCATCCGCTCCAATCGAAGGGGAATAAATCCAACTACTAATATATATATACTACTATATATATAATATATCGTTCAACAGATAACAATTTATAAATTCAACCAAGTATCCAATAATTAATTTTAACTATATAAAATTAAATTTGGCAATCCAAACGAGTGAGAATTTTCTCTCCTTGACTTTTATTTGCAAATCATTCCAATTTAAATCCCATTGCACCTCAGCTCCCTCCACACAACTGATTTTGTTCGATTTAAACCTCGTATGCAATCGTTATTAAATTAATAAGTTGTCTAAAATTTTAAACATTCGATTTATAAAATAAAATTAACTCTCTTTAATGATAATGATTAATATTAACTACCATGCTTAAAAGAAAAACCTTAACCTTATTCCGTTGCGATACCCAGATGAATGCACGCTGCTCTTACTTCCTTCCCCCTGTTCGATTTTGACGAACCAGGCTTGATCGACTTGCCTCTGTAGCCTCCTGCTGTGCGTATGCCTTGGCCAAAAATCGTGACCTCCCCTGCTCGCTCCACCTTGTCATCAACTTCTTCAAGTCGCCACATTTCACCAACCCACGTGTCGAGCTAGCCTGGCACAGAGAAACCCACCACCCATCACGCTGAGCCGCTACTTCAATTTCCCACCATGCCACCATCAAAACGCGCAAACGCGATTCCTACCGCGCCCTACCTTAGTCAATGGAGCTTCGTTCGAATTGTCCGAGACTGATCATCGAACCCCCTTCCAATCGCAAGTGCGAACGCATTCCACCCTCCTCATCGAATGCCAAGCCTCCACGACCCTCCATGTTGATGGCGATCTCGATTTAATTGCTGGTTTTTAAATCGAATGCTGTGAACGTTTTTTCTCTTCTCGAATTCGAATGATATAGGAAGAGAAAGGGGAAAGGGTACGCGAGGTTAAGGGGTGAAAGAGAAGACGGCTTCGTTCTCATTCGATTTTGAAATGAAGAATGAAAGAGGAGGGAAACGACGCGATTTCAATTTTTGCCTGAAGGAATGAAAAGAGGATATGCGATTTTTGAAGTTGCCCTTTTTTCTTATTGTTTTTCACCATGCTCAACTGGATATTTAAAAGAAGAGTAAGGGAGGAAATGTATTTGAAAAGGAAGGGTACAGTGATTGAGTTAAAGAAAGAATGGACTGATGGGAGGGAGTGTGACAGCCTTGTCAAAGTCAAAAATTACACATATATATTATTTAAATTTTCAAATTATTTCGATTACGTAACTTAAAATTTCGAACCCCTATCGAGGTAAGCCGCCAGGCGTTCATAATGTTATACCCTTATTCTGAACACAACGGAAAAGGTTTGAGTCCTAATTTGATCTTATGGAGAAGATAGCTTTTTAAATCGACTATTTAAATTAAATTCAATTGAATTATTTCTAGGCGTTTTCAGAGTGTACGACCAAATGGTAAATCCAAATGCTACAAAATTTTAAATCCAATAGCAACACGTTATTATGGATCCAATGGAATAGGTTTTGTCGAATTCGGAGACTATGCCCCAAATCGCTATTTTAACCCGTCGATTAAACCGACGACTTCTAAAATTTACGAAATCGCTCGAATTTCAATATTAAAAACTCATTAACAAATTAAAAGTTCCAAATTCAATATTTAAACCATTTAAATAATCCAAGTTAAACATCGAAAAATCCGGGTCGTTAGCTTCCTCTTCCCTTAAAAGAATTTCGTCCCCGAAATTTGCTAAGGTAGAAAAATATTCCAAACCCATTAATTTATTCAAAAACCACTTAATGAAAACTCGATATTTCACTTTTATAAACCCTTTAGCTTTAGACAAAAATTTAGCTTTCATTTCTAAACCACAATCCCCTATTTCTTTTTTGGCAAGGCGCACAAACCCCTATTTCAAACTCAATTCAAAGTCAACCCTTTTAAGTTAACAAAAAAATTTCAAAATTTTTCAAAATTTTCTAATACCCTAAATTTTAGAATTTTTTTTGGCAAAGTCTCCCTTGTACGGAGGACCTTTTGCAATATGGCAAGAGAGATAAAAATGCATACATCAACCAACACGGTCGGAAAACAAAATATGTATCAATATTTTATATTTTTGCTATATTTAATCTGAAAAGGTATTTAGATTAGCGTTTTTAAGCGAGCGACTTATTTTATATGCAATTACGCAACCCAACCCTAGCCCAATGGCCTCTGGTCACCTGTACCTACTCAATTAAACCAAGTAAGTACCAAAATACGAAATTCACTGACATTTAACTCATTTTACTAATTAAACACATGAATTTCATAAACAATATGCCAAACAAAGATTTATAAGCAATTTAAGGTCCCGATACTAATTTAATTACTTTTAATCGATCCATATGTAACTTCACTAAATTCGAAACAATTTATAACCAAAGTTATTGCATTCAATTCATATTTATAACAAACCAACCCATATCCATTCCAAATTGATTTAAAAATCAATTTATTCACTCTTTATTAATTCATAGAATTTTATTTACTTCCATTTATGTCAAACGATAATTTTTCTATGCAAATTCGGCAATATTTATTTAATAAAATAACCAATCCAGTTTTTAGCTATTTAAAATTGATTCCAAATCAAATTTTATATTTAATTCTATTCCATTTCAAATTAATTCTCAATCAATTTATTTACATTCCATTCATATTATATTCCAATCCTTTTTATTTAGCATGAAATCATTCCATGCGAATTTATTAAACATCCATTTCACAAATTTATATAAGCTAAGCTTTCGTATTAACTTAAGTTAATTCATTTTATTTCCAATTAATTCAATCGTACACTTAAGCTCATTTCTATTATAATCAAATCCTATTTTAATTTCAAATTTATTCTTATTCAATCAAATTCCATTCCACTTCCTAATTTATTTAATTAGTTCATTCACTCAATCCACTTCAAACTTAATTTCAAGCTCGAATCCATTTTAAACAACAACGATGGCCATATTCAATTTATTCACTCTTAAACTGAATTTATTTATTAGTCATTGCTATTTCAATCAAATTCCATTTTATTCGACACATTTCCAAATTTTTAATTTGCTTACATTTTAATCGAATTTTATTTATAACTTAGGTTCCAATTATCATACTCACTTTTAATCCACAATCCAATTTACTTAACGAAGTTAAGTTTCATCCCCATATTCAATTAACTAATTAATTTATCTAATTAGTTCACTTCCAATTTATAATTCAATACCTGATTTTTTCTTCAAAAATCACTTCATTTAATTTCTTGAGTCCCAAATTCATTTTATAATTCAAGTTTGGATTTTATTTCCTTACTTCAAAATATCACACCATTTTTATTTTGGTCGTTCTGTTCCATTAATTCCAATTTTGTAAGCTATTTAACTTATTTACTCACAATTCCAATGTTTTTCACTTAATTTTTTTTTACTCCATTCAAAATTTATACCTTATGGTTATATAATTATTTCACAACTTAAAATTTATATTTACTTTAATTCAATATTATTTCTAATCCAATCCAATTTTATAACTTATAGTTATATAGTCACTGTATAATTCATATTTACATATTTAGTTCAATTCCATATGATTCAAATCCAGCTCTCCATTTATTTAAATTTCAATTCCTTTTAACCAACATTTCAAAACCATATTTGAGTTATTTATACTTAAACTAATTTCACTCGAAACAAATTTAATTCTAATCCATTCAATTTAATCAAGTAAGAATTCAATTCCAAATTCAAATTTTTCCATGCTTCTTTACTTAAATTTATTTGTTCCATTCACTTATTCATATCATATGCTTTTTATATTTAGTTAACCTCATTACATTCTAATAATTTCATTCTATTTATTATAATCACTCCATTTATTGATTTACTTTACTTTGCTTAAGTTAAATTCCAATTCCTACAAATATTCTTTAACAAATCCAAATTATTTAACTTAGCTCAGGTTAAATTTTATTCATTTTAACTTACTCAATTAAAAATTTGTTTCCAAAGTTCAATTTCCTTATTTTTCTTTAAAATCATTCACCGTTTACAAGTTCATAACTTATTTTCTGATATTGCTGGAACATTTAATAAGGATTTCAAAATTCAAATACCTAGTATTTATTTCAAATCACTTTGAAATCAAATACACAAACGCGCACACACTCTCTCTCTTTGGTTTTACAAACCACTTCCTTGAATTTTCAAAATCAACCTGTTTTTTTCTAAAACAATTCCTTTCGGTATTTCCAAAATAATACTTGTTTTCCTAAAAAATCTCTGTGTCAAACCACCTTGGTAGCAATCCGTCACTTAGAAACTCGAAAATAAACACTGATGATGCGGCCGTAATCACCAGAGTTATTTTCCAGCGACTGTAGTGAGTTCAGTGCTTCATCACTTTCGAAATCCATTTTTAAATCCAATTTAAAGCATTTTCTAATCCAAAAGTAATATCACCATCATTTATTTCAAAATACTTTAGAAAACATTTCCAAAAATCTCCAAGGTTTAATTTTCCAAATTCCGGTTTTAATCAAATTTTAGATTTAACTCAATTGTATAACCCATACTTATACAATTTTCAGTTGGTTATATAAACCATTTCCAATTTTATAACTTGTATTGATTATATAATAATAACCAAACACATTGATTCACTATAATAATTTTCAAAAAATTACTTCTTTTATATCAAAACATAATTTGGGTGAAATTATTTCATTTACCCACTTCAAAACAGTACTGTGTCAGGTTACCGTGTTTAAGTGATTAAAAACTCCTATCGATTTAGTGGCGTCCCACTAGTCGACCAGAATTTATATGCCACTCAACAAATTAATCAACATTAATATAAAATCATTTTATATTCACTGACGCTCATATCTATTAATACACTCAAACTCATTCTATGATATTACTGACCTTATCTCTAATGAGTAATCCCCACCAAAGCCAAGGTTCTCACCTAACCTTCAGCTCTGATACCAAATGTAATGACCCGCCATTCCAAACCCTTTGAGTCGATAATAATTCACTCTTGTTCAACCCAAATTATATGAAAGGGAGAATAACTAGGGTGAAGAAGAAAAGGTAGAAGAAGAAACAGAAAACAACACAGAATCTAACAAACGCAGCAGAATAAACTATAATATATAATAACAGATTTTTGTACCAAGAAATCTATAACCGTTATATACTTACAATCATCTGAGTACAACAATCAATATAAATTTAAATGGACCGTTATAATAACTTGTCCTCATACAACGAAAATATAAGCCAAGTATGGAGATACATCTCTGTCACCCAGCTCGTCTCCTGAGCTCCAGAGCATCCTATCCTGAATCGGTAATACTCGGTCTGACCCGAGCATTATTACAAAATAACACTCGAGTCAGTCTGGAAAACCAGCATGAGAAAACATACTCAATTCGAATTATTAGAGTTATCAATTTTTTTTTTAAAAACAAAGGTATCTCGTAAGACCGCGTAAGATATAAACACTATGGGTTTTTCCCTTACGATAACCAAAACATTTAATAGAAAATCCAGTGAAGTACAAATATTTATTCAAATAGCCGAAATTATTACATTAATTAAATTTCAGCATATTAGGCTCCACAAACAAAGCCGTAAAGGCTCGTATTGGAGAATGGATCCCGTACAATGACTGGGCTACTAGGGTACCGTCCACCACATTATACCTCTAGAAAAATGTACGGAGGACCTCACTGGGATCCCCTGCTACACAAGACCGACCTATCCCTAACCTGGATAGACCGAATATGTTATCACCCTGAGTGTTCCCACCCTTAAAAATCGAGCGCTCCCTTTTTCATGCACAACCATATCCAAAAATTATATATATTTCAAAGGATATCTATAAAAGTGATAACATACCCTAATTGGGTGCGACCCACTTAGCCTTGCTGTATCTCCCCTGTTTTAGTCATTCTCGGTTGATGAGGCTTGAGGCTAAACGTTACCTTACAAGAAATAATTCCACTTAGAATGCTCATCATCTTCCAATGACGATGTTCTAATAGCATTCATCCATACAAGTTGTCCTAGGTCTGGACATACCGAATCACCGTCTCACTATCCTCATGATATCCATGTGCAATGTTCACATCGGATCAAAGTCATTTTCGAATAATTAAATCCTATCCCGGTCTCTTCGGAACGATTAACAAAATTAGCCAATCTTTGGTAGTCGGTTATTTAACTATCAAATAACAGCCATAAGATGTCACTAGGCCATTGTTTATACTTCTCGAAAACGTTCATTTCAAAATATCTTTATAAAGATATATATTTAAATCTCTTTCAAATTTATCAATATTTGTAACATTTTTCGAATACCTGTTTCCATAATAGGATATTTCCACCCATACTCAATGCTTAGTGAAATATTTCCAACTTCGATTTATAATCCATTACTCATAAAATACCTTGATATAAATCTTTGTCTCTAAATATTTTTAAAAACCTTCCATTACATATAGGAAAAATATTCTAAGTCCATTTCGCGAAATCATTTCTAATATCAATACTTAGGAGTTTTCTTATTCTATCTCCTACATTTTCGGAATTTATATTAATTCCTTTTTACCTTTTCCAAGGTCTATTATACTCACTAATAATTTTGTCTATCCATTTACAACTTCTAAAATCATATCCGTTTTTCACATCTCGAGAGAGTTTATAAATAAATAAATATTTAAATCACTCAAGACTATACATATATAATATGTATTATAAAGAATAATAATTTATTTTTGAAACATGTTCGAATAATTGTTTGAAACACCAAACATTTTTTAAATAAAACATTAATAACTCAATTTTCAATCCATCCTTAATTAAAACTAATCAATTTACAAACTTGATATGAAAGTTTGAATTTATTTTCATAAGAACTTATATTTGAATAATCTACTTTCTAAAATATCCCAATATTTACTAGTTTAAAATTTCATAGTTAAATAAATAAAATTTCCCTTTTAAAACAAACTTAATTTCTTAAAAAAAAAAAATTTTTTTTTCTCAATAACCGATTTCAATCTATAAGTCCCTCGTGATTCACAACACATCGATTTTCTTTCCAACTCCCTGGCCATTTCACATTCCAAAAATAGATTCTACTATTTTTCCCAAAACTATTTCCATATCTCAGTATAATTTCACATTATGGATTTGTATTCCAATTTATCAACAATTATCATTTTCCCTGTTTATAAACATCGTTCATAACTTTTATAACTCTTTTGGGTTTTTTCTTGTTTATAAAACTAATTCCATTTATAAATCTCATTTTTATAAATCCGTTTCTAAATACATTCCATATATTTTAGAAATCTTTTTAAAATATCGATTTTAATTCCTTTTAGTATTTTCGAGTAATATCATTTAAAAATCCATCGTTTAGAAATCCTTTTTATATAAATTATTTTAAAATCTATATTTAAAATATTTTACAGTAGTTAAGTAAAAGTCAAGAATCAAATTACCATTTTATCCAACTCAACTTCCTTTAAAATAATCCAAACTCCAATACAAATATTTTTATATCCAAATCCTCATTTTAATTCCTTCAAATCCAAAAACAATATTTTATGGTATTTAAAATACCAAATTAAGGCCAATGCTACTATAGCATCCAAAGATTTAATCCCAACAAAATCTGTATCAGATTTATTTACTCACAACGTATATCAATATATATGAGCAATTAATATATTTTTGAGGAATCCGGTTGGATCTCTCCAACCAGTTTCCCTACATCCACATATGTTAGAGGTATTATGCGGTTAGAATCCTGTTGGATCTCTCCAACCAATTTCCCTACATAAAAATCTCAAACCCACTTCGAGGGGGAAATTGGGGTAATATAGGGTCATCCGCTATTATGCGGGGCTCTTAGGAACTCATCCGCTCCAATTGGTGAAAAATAAATCCAACTTCTAATATATATACTACTACTACTATATATATAATATATCATTCAACAGATAACAATTTATAAATTCAACCAAGTATCCAATAATTCATTTTAACTATTCAAAATTAAATTTGGCAAACCCAAAGAGCGAGTTTTCTCACACTGATTTTTATTTGTAAATCATTCCAATCTAAATCCCATTGCATAGATTCCGCAGCTCCTATCCCTATACAACTAATTTTGTTCGATTTAAACCTCGTATCCAATCGTTATTAAATTTATAAGTTATCCAAAATTTTAAACATTCGATTTATAAAATAAAATTAATTCTCCTTAATGATAGTGATTAATGTTAACTACCATGCTGAAAAGAAAACCCTAACCTTATTCCATCTTGATACCCAGATGAATGCACGCTACTCTTACTTCCTTCCCCCTGTTCGACTTCGACGAACCAGGCTCAATCGAGCCACGTCCGCAACCTCCTTTTACGTGTATGCCTTGGCCAAAAATCGCGACATCCCCTGCTCGCTCCACCTCGTCATCAACTTCTTCACGTCACCGCATTTCACCAACACTCGAGCCGATCTCGCCTGGCATAGAGAAACCCAACACCCATCACATTGAGCCACGACTTAGATTTCCCATCGTGCCACCATCAGAACGCACGATTCCTACTATGCCTCACCCTAATTGATAGAACTTCATTCGAACTGGCCACGAATGATCGCCGAACACCCCTTCCAATCGTGAGTACGAACGCGCTCCGCCCTCCTCATCGAATGCCAAGCCACCATGACCCTCCATACCGATGGAAATCGTGATTTAATCACTGGGTTTTTAAGTCGAATGCCATGAATGCTTTTTTTCTCTTCTCGAATTCGAACGATACAGGAAGAAAAAGGGGAAAGGGCATGCAAGTTGAGGGGTGAAGGAGCAGATGGCTTAATTCTCATTCGATTTTGAACTGAAGAATGAAAGAGAAGGGAAAAGATGCGATTTCGATTTTTGCCTGAAGGAATGAAATAGGATATGCGATTTTTGAAGTTGCCCATCTTTTTCTTGCTTTTCACTATGCTCGGCTGGATATTCAAAAAGAGAAGTAGGGGGAAACATATTTGAAAAGGAAGGGTGCAGTGATTAGGTGAAAGAAAGAATTGGCTGATAGGAGGGAGTATGACAGCCTAGTCAAAGTAAAAAATTACACACACACACAAATACACATACATACATACATACATACATACATACATACATATATAATTTTAATTTTCAAACTATCTTGATTACGTAACTTAAAATTTCGAACCTCTATTGAGACGTGCCACCAGGCATTCATAATGTTATACCCCTATTCTGAACGTAATGGAAAAGGTTTGAGTCCTAGTTCGATCGTAAGGAGAAGATAGCTTTTTAAATTGACTATTTAAATCAAATTCAATTGAATTGAATTATTTCTAGGCATTTTCAGACGGTATGACTAAACAGTAAATCCAAATGCTACAAAATTCGAAATCCGATAGTAATACACTATTACAAGTCCAATGGAATAGGTTTCGTTGAATTCTGAGACCGTGCCCCAGATCGCTATTTTAACGCGTCGATTAAATCGACTATTTCTAAAATTGACGAAATCACATGAATTTCTATTTTAAAAACTTATTAACTAATTTAAAATTCCAAATTCAATATTTAAACCATTTAAATATTCCAAATTAAACAACAAAAAATCCATGTCGTTATACCTGCTCCATTGCTCCTGGTGCATGCTTTCTAGTAGCGTCTGGAATGTCTGAGCTTCTATTGGAGCCTTCTATAACCCAACATTATAGCTAATGAACTGTTCAAATATCTTGATGTAGCCAGGTTTTTTTGGCTCGGGTATTTCAGTTGGTGGTTTGTGGTTGAGCATCTTGTAGACATGCTAATCTTTTTGCAAGGTGTTTAGTACTTGTGGTGGTGCTGCCTTGCCCATTATTTGTAGCTGTGGTGATATAATAAGCCATTTGTTGTAGGTTTAATGATGTTAAGCTGAAATAATGTGGGTCAACACCTCATTTTCTCTTTGACTTCCCACTATAGTAATTGACTTTGCAACAGTATTGGGTTTGGCTAGTTTATGAATTCAAGAATCATTATTTGTGGTGCTTGTTGTTTTTCCTTGTTTAGCGCTAAGTGTTCGTCTATTTCTCGTGGTCACCAGACCCCATGATGATAATTCATTTGCTTTGATACCTTGTTTGGCTGCTAGCTTGATACCTTGTTTGGCTGCTAGCTTGATCTTGGCTTTGTATTAGAATACCTTGTTTTGGTATTATGCAAATGTTTGTATATTGTAATTGTCAGTATCTTGGGGATATGGTGCCTATGTTGAGTGAGTTTGTAAGTGATTGCCTAGTGCAATATTGTATGAGCCTCATTTCTTATAAGGTGTATTAGTTGTCGAGGAACATGTCCTCACACCTGTTAAACTTTTATAAAGTGGTACGGCCGCTATAAAATTGACTTACCTGCGCAAAATAATAATACTTTGTTATTCCTATAAAATTTAATTTATTTTTGTATATTATTTTAAATATAAGAATTATATATATGTGTGTGTGTGCATGTAAAAACTATTTGTAACATCTTTTCATTTTTTTAATATTATTTAATTTGTTTTCGTAGCAAATTTAAATTAGCCTTTACAATGTAAAAATTAAGGTATATTTTTTGTTGCCAAATTATCCAAAGCTTAGTTTAGATAAAAACCTTAAATCTGCATTTTCCACATCTAAACTTATGTTGCTTGAAGTGGTGTTGGAATCATCCTAAGATGATATGAATGCTCTTTTCCTCTTTTTGGTTGAATATATGTTTGGAGAGTCCTTTGATTTATTCAGTATTGGCCAGCCCATTTTAGATGTCCAGTCTTTTCGCATTCAAAGTGCTTAATTGAATTTCCGGAATTATTTTTGTTGTTCCCATCCTTCACTCTTCAAAAAAAATTCTTCTTTCTGTATTTTAGTAATCGTTTGAAATGCCTTGCTATAAATGCTATCTCTTTATTGCCACCATCTGATCCTTGTTCTCTGGTTGTAGCATCAAAAGTGATTGACTTCTAATATTCATTTGTTTGGCTTTCCTTTCTTCCCTACAGCTGAACTTCATAGGATATTATATTAGCTATTAATTCTTCTATTCTCATAGTACTTATGTCCTTAGCCTCTTCAACTGCTAAAATCTTTTGATCCCATTCACTTAGATGTGAATTTAATTTTTTTTGAACCTTGTTGTCCTTTGTAAAATCTTTGCCTGGTGAAATTAGGGCATGCAATAGATCTTAAAATCTTAAATACATATCCGAAATAGAATACTTTGGTTTCATTTTAAATAATTAAAACTAGTTAGTTAACATAGAGATCATTATGCGTTTAATTTACTAGTGCCTTCGTGTATGACTTACAACATTATTCAAATTTCATATGCACTATTGCAAACAGAACTCTATTAAACTCATTTTTTATTCAATGCATAGAATAAAATATTCGTTGTCTTTGAATTATTGAGTTCTCGTGCCTTTTGCTCATTAGACCATTGTGCATAAATAGTTTGGGGCTTATTGTATTTAACTAGTGTGATACTACATAATTGACTATAAATTAATTTTCATTCTACACTTCCAATAAGCATAATTAAAAAATGGTGGTATAATAGTGGATTGTACTTCTACATATGTGTTAAGTAGAGTATTTATTTTACTAGCCATTTAAACTTTTTAAAACTCGGATTACAAAAATTTAAAAACAAAAAAGCTCTAGTACCAAGTGTGGGGAATGTGATGCGCTACCACAATACCGAGCAAAATGGATCTTAATGCTAATTAACACTGGAGAGGGGAGGGGGTGGGAATAGTGTTTTCAAACTCATTATCAAATTATATTGTTATTATTAAACTTATCAAAACAAAATCAGATTCACAGTCAGTAATACAGTAAATTCAGAAAATAAATGCAATAAAAATAAAAAAAGACACCAAGATCTTTTTACTGGTTTATATTCTCAATCCTACATCCAGCCATCTACCTCGAATAGAATTTCACTATAACCCCTTGCGTTTCGACAAGTAGTAGGAAAATCTTTACAACTTGGCTTTGAATCATGTGGCAAGCAACACATATCCTGACTTTTCATGGGTGGAAGGACATACCTATAATATTTTAATCTATGCATGGCAAGAAAATCCAACCTCTTGACTTTTATAGGTGGTTAAGGTCACATGTACAATCCCGACTCTCGATGGGTGGCATGATACACCTTTATGAACTAATAAAGTAGCAACATAACTTCAATTTCTTTGAGGAATAGGATCAGATCAGAGACAAAATGATAGAGAATTGAATGTAGACTCCCAGACCTTTTAGTAGATCGTAATTTCATGAAGAAATATAGAGAAAGTGAGAGGATTGGCAAAGTACAAGTATATCTAAGCAATGAATTTTCTATAAAATGTGAGAATATATAGAGTAAGAGAAATGAGAGAGAATTTCCTTTCAAAATTCATCGTCCAAACCTTTAAATAGAAGATGAAGAGAAGTGACTATTTTCAAAAGGGTGAAAGGAAGTATTTGTTCAATTAAATTGAAAAGTTACATATAACGGCTAGTATATCACAAACATTAAAGGATATGTCAGCTTTTACTAGTGTAAAATGATAATTTATTGTAAAATGGTTTTAGCTCTTTTGACCTGTAAAAACCGAAAGAACTTTTATACAATGATTATGGTGAATAAAATAAAGATTTTGGAATAGAACTTTCAAAGATTTTCTATGAGACCTCTAACAATCAAATATGTGACTAAATACGCATTTAACACTAACTGATTGTTGTCACGTACTCTTCCAATCTTTGTTCCTTGGTTCTCCAGTGTCCTCCAAGCTTTGCCTTTGAATCCCTTCTATTCTTCTTGTCCTTTTCTTATCTCTTTGATCTTGATTTCAATTGATCTGCTTGGTATTGCACTTGAGTAATTATATTGATTTTTCTCGATATGTGTACTGCATCTCTACTTGATTATCCTGCAATTTGTCTTGATAATATTCTTATAATTCTTGTACTATATTTTATATAAACTTGAAAAATTATCAGTACTATCATTTGTCAGGTTGTTATCATCAAAAACAACACATGTGATGCTAACAGAATCTTGTAGGAGCCATAGTAGGAAAACACAATAAACTATTCTAATAAGTATTAGAGCTCACATGTAAGATTATAATCATATACTTTCTTAAATTTTCATAACTAATGTAGCCGATAAATTTTCTTATCGATTAAAATAGACTAAACAATATAAGTTACATAATAAAAGAGAAATGTAAATATACTTACCCATACATTAATTTTCTTCCTATTATCGTTTCAATGCCTATGAAAGAGTCGGATGATACAACCAATTAAAACTTCCAATTTTGCATACTTAAGTGTGTATATGCCTGACGATATGTACTGTCTTCTATGCCTTGAAATCTAAAACTGTACAAGAATATGAAGATTTGAACCTTATTCGATCGCATATGAAATTTTTTGGTGAACCATCACATTATGCTACGTACATAATTTCAAAGAAATAATTTCATTTGAAATGACAAAGTCAACCATAATGTGAGATCATATGCTTGGTTGATCTTGTTGTGGTGGGATAAAAAGTAGACCAAGGGCTAGAGGCAAAACTAAGAATTGGATTGTTGAAATGTTAGTTTCTATTATTTTATTTCACTGCAATTTGTATGATCTCCTTAATATGGAGTGAATGCATTTTTGTAAAGGAACACAGTGCAGTGTCATGGTAAAGTGTTTCTCTTTTGAAAGGTTCGATATTTAAAAGAACAGCTGAAAGTCGGAGAGCGGAGGTAACATAGGCATTGTAGGGAATTGGAAAGCGTGCTCTTCTTCATGAAGAGACTTTGAAAAAACTGTATTAATATTTATAGATACTTAACAAGGAACAAAAAAATGATTTCTATTCCAAATGTGTTTTTTTATAGAAGGTTGTCCTCTATAAAATCTATTTCTTATGGTACTAGATAATAGATATGAAAATCTCGAATATAAGTTGGTTATAGTAGAAGAAATGAGTAACCAATGGAAAGTGATTAAATAGAGTTTTTTATTTTGTATACTATGATTGTAGCAGCGCAAATATTGTAAGCATACCATATAGCACTTGCTAATGGATGCACCAAGTTTTCAACTCTACCTCATATATTCAGAACTTTGTCTATGAAATAATAACTGATTTTGATTAAACAGATACAGAATTATTTAATATGAATATTTGTTATAAAATAAATCTATTTTTGGTATATGGCATATTGTATTAGTTTTCATAACAATAGTGTTGTGTTAGCCATAAAAATGTAGATGCATCTAAAATATTTAATAGTTACCACTTGAATTATGGACTAAGTCAATTATTTGAGAAACGTTTATTTAATCATATGATTGAGAATCATACGTACTTGTGAATTGTGCCTCAAAAAATTAATGGAAAAGCACCCATTTAGTAGGGGAAACAAAAGAGTTAACGAACTCTTAGGATTGATGCATATTAATGTATTTAATGTATAGTCTAAAGATACCAAAAGCGGTCCAATTCAATAAATTCAATGAAAAATGAGGTTGAATGGACGTTTTCTATCGGTTAGAAAATCAGCGATAAATTGTGTTAAAAATAACCGCAGGCGCACGACGTACAATTTTTGTATGTGGTTAGAGAACAATCTAGAGGCAAATCTAGAGGTAAAACCAAACTTGAAATTGTTTTAAGCTAAGAAAAATGTAAAACTAGCTAGAAAAAAGTGATTGAAAATATAAGATTAGAAAACAATCTAAAGGAACTCTCATATTTTTACATAAATCAATACAAAAATAATCTATGATCTCTCTATTTTGATCTTAAGTGGAATTAATGATGTATTTATCATAAGTATGGTTTATTTATGTTATTAATTAACATAACTTATGTTACACCCCACCTCTATACCCACACTAGCCAAGGACACTATGGGGTAATGCTGTCAACTAGCACAGAGAATAAGGCTGTTGAGGAGCGACCATCCGTGTAATTGCTTAGTGCGAGTACCGATATGTCAGATAGTATAACATGCATTTTCTTTTCAAGAGGGAATCCGACATACTGATACAAACTCAAAACTACTACACAGTGGCTGTATATATTCTTCGGAAACAAACATAGAAATAAACATAACATAAATCAGTCATAGATATCCATATCACAAAGGCGGAAAAAGATATGAATATTACACATAGAAGTGTACATCAGAGTAGTGGTCAAATAAGATCCACAATATCACAAAAGAATAGTTACAAGTGCTAGACAAAAGAATAAGTATACATCTTGGAGTCTATATCTCAAATGTATACAACAAAATAAACTACTATTCTAAGTAGTTAGCCAAAAGTCAGAATAATAACTCCAGAAGAGGATTCAAGTAGATGCACCTGCAACATCTCGGTCTGACCCGAGTATTATTTAATAAGAAAATAATAAACGGATCAGTCTAACTATAAATATCAGATGTAATGATATAGAATAAGAGAAATGACATAAACATATAAAAACCATAATACCATACTATGATAAGTATGTAATTGAAAACCAACCAGAGATTAATCAATACCACAAGAATATTCTCAAAGATCAAAAGGAATGTCATACTCCTTAATTCGTTCACCAAGCTACAAATATTGACAACATATAAATGCCAATCATAAAATTGGTGAAATTCAAATTTTAGAAATCATCAATAGAAATCCAGGAATCATAAAAAAGGGGGAGGCCTATCACAAAACGGGAGCCTAAAAACTCACCAACACGTGTATCACAAACGGGACGCTATCCCATGGTCGCTAACCATAGAGCCGGTTCAATGACGTAGTACAACGGTACGCCCGAGGAATCAGAAACTCGAATAGTTCGGAACAACAACGTAGTACAACGGTACGCCCAAAGATCTGAACGTCATAAAAACGTGGGTCGCTAGCCCACAAAAATTGGGTCGAAACCCCAAGAAATAAATAGGTCGTCAGCCTATAATAAAAATGAGACGAAACCAAATAAAACGAGGTACCGTCCCCTTCGTGGACAAAGAAACATAGCATAGCGCTAGTCTAAAACACAAAAATGATCCTCAATGATCATCAAGAAAGTGTCAATTACTCTAAGCTAGTAAATATATGAGCTTAGCTTCATGTCCCATAACCACTAGCTTAACTTAAATATTTAAGAGCAAATTGTAAATTTCCACTAGAAAATTGTCACAAGAGATTCGATCGAACAAGTCCAAGAATTAACCAACGAAGTAAACGCAAGTGTTTCATACCACTTGTTTTACTAAGACGTTTAATTAGATTTCTCGTACAAGTGAGGTAAAGGTTTGTATATGCTAGTAGATCGGAAAACGGTTTGAGAAAACGAGCCTTGTAATAAAATAGTATTGAAATCATTTTGAAGAAAGAGTTTTGATATTTTGCTACTAGTATAGAAAACCTTTACATTTTTAAAGTGACAAATCACAGAAATGATTGTAGAAACAATCAATCACTAAAATTCACATTCGAAGACGTGAATAAAATCCAAAGAAATCGATTCTGAATCCATCAAATGTATGTTCACATGAATCCCGAAGAAAATGTCATCAAAGTGGATAACAATTGATAACAACAAGTGGGAATAAACCCGAATCGATTAAATTTGGAAGCACAAGAGAAATAGACAAAAATAGGCATAATAGGCATTTAAGAGCAGGTCAGTCGACTGGCTCAATGAGTTCAGTCGAATGAACTCAGTCCCGGAATATTCGCGGGATGCTAGTCAGTCGACTGGACTCAGTATGCCAGTCGACTGGGCCAGAACCTAGGATGTGCTCAGGCAGCAGGTCAGTCGACTGGCCCAAAATTCCAGTCGACTGAAACCTATGTCCTGCACTTCTAAGCCCATGTAAATGAAGGCTATTTCCTTCCAAATTGCAATCACTCGAGTCATGGCACTAGGAGTTTATGCGAATCAGCTACCTAGCCCAATAGGCTCTTCGATGCATCACCAAAAGCATGTCCAAACAACAAAGCTATAATTTTTGAAGATTTGAACTCAAAATACCAAAAATAGGAATATTCACAAAACCAATCCAAGTCAAAATCAAATGCACATGAACAAGTGTTAGGAATTCATATCTAACAATCATAGATAATCATAGACTTAGATGTGAGATAAAAACCTCACCTTTAAACCCAAAACAAAAGAATGAGAAGCTTGAAGACAAGAGAAGATCAACCATACTTCAATCTCAACACAAGAAGCTTGAATCTAAGCTTAAAAGAGAAACATTTTCCAAATTAGGTTTAGGAATTTTCTGAAATCAAAGAGAGAATGAGTTGGAGAAGAAGGAGATGATACTTACCAATGCTTCTCTTTGAATTTGGAGCTAGAACTTGATTTGCAAATGGAAACTAGGGCTTAGGATTTTAATTCTTTTTCTTTTCCCTCATTATTCTCTTTTGAACTAAAAAATAAGGAAGAGGGAATGAATGAAGAGAAGTGGTTCAGTTTGGGGTATTAAGTTGGCTAGTGGACTGAACCCAAACCCAAACCCAAACCCAAAGTGAAAAGGTCAAATTTTTAGCTAGCTCCAAACATATCAATGTTTATACTCAAAAAGGTTGCAAACGGAATTTTGAACTCAATGGAAGGGGTCTCGAGTCCCAATTCGACTGTTCACAAAAAGTAGGTTTTCGGACTAAAATCCGACGAATGATGAAATATTTAAATAAAATATTTAAATATACAATCGATAAATATGCGGGTTGTTACAGACTCCCCTTCTTAAAGAAATGCGTCCTCGCGATCTTAAGAAATAAATGAATAGAAGTAACAACCATAAAAGCATGTCAACACAAAAGAAATTTGAAATAGAAAGTTCACCTCAAAGGGCACGAGAAAGTAAGTCCGGATGTGTTCGCTCGATGAATTCTCTAGATTCCCAAGAGCAATCCTTAGGATTTGAGGACCATTGACCTTTCACAAGCGGGACATCTTTATTTCGAAGTCGTTTGACCTCCGAAGCAGTAATACGAATAGGATGTTGCTCATAAGTTAATTTTGGCGAAACTTCAATTTCTTCCACAACACCGGGCTCAAGAATAGAACCGGAATCTCGAAGGGATTTAAATAATTGAGAAACGTGAAACATGTCATGAATAGCAGAAACCTGAGCCGGTAATAAGAGGCGATAAGCCACGGAACCAATACGTTCGGTGATAGGAAATGGACCAATATATCGTGGTGCTAACTTTCCCGATCGACTAAAACGTACAACACCATTCATAGGTGAAACACGAATAAACACAAAATCTTTCACAGAAAATTCTAATTTCCTTCTTCGGTTATCGGCATAGGATTTTTGTCTACTTTGGGCTTCTTTCATCTTATGACGAATAAGGTCAATCTGTTCTGTGGAATCACGAATAAAATCTGGACCTAAAACCAGCTTCTCACCGGCCTCAAGCCAACAAGAAGGTGATCGGCATAGCCTTCCATAGAGAGCCTCAAAAGGTGCCATACCAATAGTAAATTGGAAGCTATTATTATAGGAAAACTCAACAAGAGAAATATGATCTTCCCAACTTCCACCAAAATCAAGAACACATGAACGAAGAAGATCTTCAAGTGTTTGATTCACACGCTCGGTTTGTCCATCGGACTGAGGATGATAAGCGGTGCTAAAATTAAGCTTCGTTCCCAAAGCTTCTTGAAGACTCTTCATAAAATCGACTAATAAACAATGGATCACGATCATTAACAATAGAAGAAGGAACCCCATGCAATTTTACAATTTCTTTAATAAAGAGTTTGGCCAAGAGAGGAACGGTTCGATTGGACCGAACGAGAATAAAATGGGTGGATTTAGTAAGTCTATCAACTATCACCCATAAGCTATCATGACCTGAATGAGAACGGGGAAGGCTTCAATGAAATCCATGGAAATTTGATCCCACTTCCAAATTGGAATTTCTAAAGGTTGCAATAACCCACCGGGCCTTTGATGCTCGGCCTTGACAAGTTGGCAAGTCATGCAACACTTAACAAAGTTAGCAATATCAGATTTCATTCCCTCCCAATAATAAAGTCGCTTCATATCCGCGTACATTTTACTACTACCGGGATGAATGGTAAATTTAGAATGATGAGAATCTTCTAAAATGTCTTTACGAAATCACTAATATTTGGCACGATAAGTCTACCAAATTTTTGAATGCCGCCACGAGAATCAATATAAAAGTCTTTCAAACCTTCAATATCAATTTTATCCCTAAAATTTTGGCCAAGAAGAGCCAGTTTGGGATCTAGCTTTTGAGCTTCAAGAATGCGGTCTAAAAGAGAAGGATGAGCCTCAAGGCTACATAAAACAAGAGATGAACATAAATCGAAAACACAATCACGAATCTCACAAGTGGATAAAACCCCGAGATCATTCCATTCGGATATCATCATAGAAACAACCGCTTGTTGCTTGCGACTAAGTGCATCGGCAACACGATTTCCCTTTCCGAGAGTATAAAGAATATCAAGATCATAAGATGCAAGGAATTCGAGCCAACGTTGTTGACGCAAATTAAGTTCCTTTTGAGAAAATAGATACTTCAAAGATTTATGATCGGTGTAAAGAATAAATTTTTCTCCCAAAAGATAATGACGCCAAATTCGAAGGGCGAAAACAATAGCCGCGAGCTCTAAATCATGAGTGGCATATCCAGTCTCGGCTGGCTTCAATTGCCTAGAAGCATAATCAATAACACGTTCTCTTTGCATAAGAACGACACCCAAACCAACGCGACTGGCATCGGTATAAACAATAAAATCTTGGTTTCCTTCGGGAATCACAAGAATATGAGCATCGGAAAGGAGTTCTTTTAATTTTTGAAAAGAAGCTTCATATTTGTCCGACCAAATGTATTTAACTCCCTTCTTCGTTAAACTAGTAAGAGGCAGGGAATTTTTTGAAAAGTCTTTTATAAAACGACGGTAATAGCCCGCCAATCCAAGGAAGCTATGGATTTCCGTCACACTCTCCGGTCTCTTCCAATTTTGAATCGCTTCAATCTTTGAAGGATCCACTGATATTTCGGATTCGGAAACAATATGACCGAGAAACTTCACACAAGATTGCCAAAAGTGGCATTTAGAAAACTTTGCTTTTAATTGATTACTCCTAAGAGTTTCCAACACAATCCGAAGATGCTTTTCATGCTCCTCCTCAGTTTTTGAATACACAAGAATATCATCAAAGAAGATGAGAACAAATCGATCGAGGAAATCTTTGAAAACTCGATTCATAAGGTCAACAAAATAAGCCGAAGCATTCGTTAAACCAAATGGCATAACAAGCCATTCATAAGATCCATAACGAGTACGGAACGATGTCAAAGGAATGTTATCCTCTGCAATACGAAGCTGACGAAAACCGGTTGCCATGTCCAATTGTGAAAAGACTCTAGCACCATTAAGTTGATCGAATAGATCATCAATCCGAGGTAAAGGATATTTATTTTTGATAGTAAGATCATTAAGCTTGAGGTAGTCAACGCAAAGCCTAAGTATACCATTGGATTTCTTCACGAAAATAGCCGAAGCTCCCCAAGGCGAGGAACTAGAGCGAATAATTGCTTCGTCTCCAATTCAGATAATTGTTTGCGCATATCCTCATTTTCCTTATTGGACATGCGATAAGGAGGACGAGTGATAGGTTGAGCTCCAGGGATGAGATTAATTTTGAACTCAATTGCTCGCTTAGGTGGTAGTCCTAAAACGGCTCAAATATGTCAGAGAATTCACGAACAACGTGAATAAGAGAAATGACATCTTTCTCGTCACCATTATCGTCATCATGAGGATTTAAAGAATATAAAGATGCAACTAAGTTGGAATCCGAATCTTTAAGAATAATAGAAATCTGCTTGACAGATTGAGGATGTCGAAGATGGATAGTCCGCTCAGGACATAGGATATGAGCTTCATAATGGTTAAGCCAATCCATTCCAAAAATCATTTAAAGTCTAAGTAACGGATAACATGCAAATCGGCTAGGAAAGAAAAATCACACAAAATAATCTCCACATCTTTACTAGATCAAGAAGCTGCTGGGCAGACATAAATACTCCATCTTGGGGAGTAGCACTAGATTGACCGGCGCTGGGACGGCCAGGTCTAACCATTTCTCTTCATTAAGAAAGAAAGAAAAATAAAAAAGTTATCCACAAAATGAATATCGAACAATAATGATTGATAAAACAAGGTATCACAAAATAAAATAGGATAGAACGGTTCGAAGACCCGAATTAAATCCTAAGGCACGACTCCTAAGATGGACTTAGGACGATGATCCTTGTTAAATTATTCTACGTTGTTCCGAAGTTTGGCTCTGATACCAAGCTGTGACGCCCCACCGCTATACCCACGCTAGCCGATGACACAACGGGGTAATGTCGTCAACTAGCACGGAGAATAAAGCTGTTGAGGAGGGACCATCCGTGTAATTGCTTAGTGCGAGCACCGATATGTCAGATAGTATAACATGCATTTTCTTTTCAAGAGGTAATCTGACATACCGATACAAACTCAAAACTACTACATAGTGGCCATATATATTCTTCGGAAACAAACATAGAAACAAACATAACATAAATCAGTCACAGATACCCATATCACAAAGGCGGAAAAAGATATGAATATTACACATAGAAGTGTACATCAGAGTAGTGGTCAAACAAGATACACAATATCATAAAAAAATAGTTACAAGTGCTAGACAAAAGAATAAGTATACAACCTGGAGTCTATATCTCAAATGTATACAACAAAATAAACTACTAACCTAAGTAGTTAGCCAAAAGTCAGAATAATAACTCCAGAAGAGGAGTCAAGTAGAAGCAACTGCAACATCTCGGTCTAACCCAAGTATTATTTAATAAGAAAATAATAAATGGATCATTCTAACTATAAATATCAGATGTAATGATATAGAATAAGAGATATGACATAAACATATAAAAACCATAATACCATACTATGATAAGTATGTAATTGAAAACCAACCAGAGATTAATCAATATCACAAGAATTTTCTCAAAGATCAAAAGGAATATCATACTCCTTATTTCATTCACCAAGCCATAAATATTGACAACATATAAATGCCAATCATACGATTGGTGAAATTCAAATTCTAGAAATCATCAATAGAAATCCAGGAATCACAAAAAAGGGGAGGCCTATCACAAAACGAGAGCCTGAAAACTCACCAACACGTGTATCACAAACGGAACGCTATCCCATGGTCGCTAACCATAGAGCCGGTGCAATGACGTAGTACGACGGTACGCCCGAGAAACCAGAAACTCGAATAGTTCGGAACAACAAAGTAGTACAACGGTACGCCCGAAGATCCGAACACCATAAAAACGTGGGTCGCTAGCCCACAAAAATTGGGTCCAAACCCCAAGAAATAAATAGGTCGTCAGCCTATATTAATAATGAGACGAAACTCAATAAAACAAGGTACCGTCCCCTTCATGGACAAAGAAACATAGCATAGCGCTAGTCTAAAACACAAAAATGATCCTCAATGATCATCAAGAAAGTGTCAATTACTCTAAGCTAGTAAATATACGAGCTTAGCTTCATGTCCCATAACCACTACCTTAACTTAAATATTTACGAGCAAATTGTAGATCTCCACTAGAAAATTGTCACAAGAGATTCAATCGAACAAGTCCAAGAATTAACCAACGAAGTAAACGCAAGCGTTTCATACCACTTGTTTTACTAAGTCGTTTAATTAGATTTCTCTTACGAGTGAGGTAAAGGTTTGTATATGCTAGTAGATTGGAAAACGGTTTGAGAAAACGAGCCTTGTAATAAAACAGTGCTGAAATCATTTTGAAGAAACAGTTTTGATATTTACTACTAGTATAGAAAACCTTTACATTTTTAAAGTGACATATCACAGAAATGATTGTAGAAACAATCAATCACTAAAATTCACATTCGAAGATGTGAATAAAATCCAAAGAAATCGATTCTGAATCCATCAAAATGTATGTTCACATGAATCCCGAAGAAAATGTCATCAAAGTGGATAACAATTGATAACAACAAGTGGGAATAAACCCGAATCGATTAAATTTGGAAACATAAGAGAAATAGACAAAAATAGGCATAATAGGCATTTAAGAGCAGGTCAGTCGACTGGCTCAATGAGTTCAGTCGATTGAACTCAGTCCCGGAATATTCGCGGGATGCTGGTCAGTCGACTGGACTCAGTATGGCAGTCGACTGGACCAGAACCTGGGATGTGCTTAGGTAGCAGGTCAGTCGACTGGCCTAAAATTCCAGTCGACTGCAACTTGTGTCCTGCACTTCTAATCCCATGTAAATGAAGGCTATTTCCTTCTAAATTGCAATCACTCGTGTCACGACACTAGGACTTTACGCGAATCAGCTACCTAGCCCAATAGGCTCTTCGATGCATCACCAAAAGCATGTTCAAACAACAAAGATATGATTTTTGAAGATTTGAACTCAAAACACCAAAAATTGGAATATTCACAAAACCAATCCAAGTCAAAATCAAATGCACATGAGTAAGTGTTAGGAATTCATACCTAACAATCAAAGATAATCATAGACTTAGATGTGAGATAAAAATCCCACCTTTAAACCCAAAACAAATGAATGAGAAGCTTGAAGACAAGGGAAGATCAACCACACTTCAATCCCAATACAAGAAGCTTGAATCTAAGCTTAAAAGAGAAACATTTCCCAAATTAGGTTTAGGAATTTTCTGAAATCAAAGAGAAAATGAGTTGGAGAAGAAGAAGATGATACTTACAAATGCTTCTCTTTGAATTTGGAGTTAGAACTTGATTTGCAAATGGAAACTAGGGCTTAGGATTTTAATTCTTTTTCTTTTCCCCTATTATTCTCTTGAGAACTGAAAAGATAAGGAATAGGGAATGAATGAAGAGAAGTGGTTCGGTTTGAGGTATTAAGTTGGCTAGTGGGCTGAACCCAAACCCCAACCCAAAGTGAAAAAGGTCAAATTTTTAGCTAGCTCCAAACATTTCAATGTTTATACTCAAAAAGGTTGTAAACGGCATTTTGAACTCAATGGAAAGGGTCTCGAGTCCCAATTCGACTGTTTGCAAAAAGTAGGTTTTCGGACTAAAATTCGACGAACAATGAAATATTTAAATAAAATATTTAAATATACAGTCGATAAATATGCGGGTTGTTACAACTTAAACCATCAAGCTATAATACAACACATAATCTACTTATCAACTCTCATGAAAATGAATATGAAACTAAAACAAAATCTATATTAAGTGTGATCTATTTACTATTTTGATTAGTAACATAGATCATCAAATTTTAATTCTATTTTAATTGTATAATCAAAGTCAGTTAAGTAGATGATGATATAAATTGTGTTTATTTTGGATTAGGCATAGTCCATTTCTAATTTCAACATAGGCTATCAAATTCCCGTTTATAAATTAACATCAACATTCACTTTTCATGAAGCACTAAAAAGAGATCATAAATGAAAATATATGTTGAATTTACATAATCTTAGAGAGCTTCATCACTCCTAAATTGAAGGATTGAAGGGGTTTACCTACTCATTTGTGTTATCATTTTAACACATGTAAACTTCAACATAGAAAAGCAAGCAAAATAAAAGCTAATTAGAATAAAAAAGAACTAAACTACTTGCATAAAAATAAAACTAAGCTACTAACATGAAATGAAAGAGAGCATGTAAATGAAAATAATCATAAAAAAATGAAAGAATGAAATAAAAGCTATCGAAGAAATAGAAGAAGAAGAGGCTTAGGAAGACATTTTTATTTCTCTTTTAATTTGTGTCTACAACTTTCATAATATGATAAGTGATTAAAGCTTCACTACATGAACATAAGAGGGCTATTTATACACGCATAAAACCCTAATTCATATTTTAGTGGATTTTCCAAAATACCCTTTCGGAAGTGGGACGACCAAGTAATCATTAGCTTCTAATTAATCCTCCATTAAGTGTGCATGTATCCATAAACATGTGAATTAGCTCCTAATTGTAGATTGGTAGATGGGGTACTCCATGTTGCATGAATTGATTTATTTCATCATTCCCTTGTTCTTCCATCCTTTGTGCATGCGTATACATATGAAGCCTCTCCATTTTCCTTCTAAATTTCTACAAATAAAAAAATGTGCAAGTGGATATTCTAAAAATTAATATATGCACACAATTACCATTTTACTCCCAAATTGATGCATGAATGATGACTTCAAAGAATTTTGAAATTTGGTTTTAAACATGCAAAAATACCCATTTATGACACTTACTTAAAATAAAAGTAGATTAAAAATGGATGTAAAAGTATGCACATTTATGTGCATATCAAATACCCTCATACTTATCCATTTATTTGTCCTTGAATAAACTAAAACTAAGATAAATCCACTTTCATAGGGAGCATAATTGCATTGAGCATATGCAAACAAATTGTTAAACCTTTAGATGTCCCTAGTAGGAAGAGTGTTATCTTGTGAGGCTTTTCAATTGATATTACCCACAAAATCTGAATGAAAAATTCCTAAATGCAAGATTTATTTACAAAGAAATGAACATAAGTTTTTGAAGATATTTACAAATGAAGAATTTACTTTTAAATTAACATGAACAATTTAAATATAAGTTTTGGTTATTCTCAAGAAATTTAAGTCCTTTTACTCGTTAAAACTTTCAACAAAAATTTAGTTATCTTCACAATTAAACTTGAGTTTGGCTAGTTGTTTCGGTTGATAACTTAGTGCAATTATGACATGGATCCTTAGTCGATTATCATAGTTTTTGAAAGTGGTATTTTTATTTCTTTTGAATAACAAATCGAATCAAATAAGTGAAAATAGTGCTTAGATTTCAATTACTTAGTCTCTCTCTTTTTGAAAAGTATTAACATTATTAATATTTACATACCTAACTCAAATAAACTGAGGCCAGATATACCAATGATGCACAGCCTTTCGGACATGCATGAGAAGAGTATAGAGCGTGGCGAGTGTATGCGTATGAACACATTACTCTATGCGGCTGATTTTATTAAATCTATCTACATACACCTAACTCAGACAAACTGAGGCCAAATATACCGATCATGCACTGCTTTTCGGGCTTATGTGAGAAGAGTACATATCGTGACAGTGTACACACTTACGTGTGAACACATGACTCTAGGTATTTCTTATTTTTACAAAAAACTATTTTTTATGTTTTTTTATGAAGAGTAAATTTTGCAAAATCATCTTTGCACCACTTAATTTAGAAGATAAAAAAACGTTATCGCCTTTACTTTAAATCAACCACTATTTTAAACAAAGATTTACAATTAGTATATACTTCATAATTAACATCCATGTACCTCCTATATACTAGTTAAACAATAGGTACTTGTAATCAAACTTTATTTATATTTTTGTTGATACAAATAAATTTTCAAAAACTTCAATTCAAAAATCAAAACATATACATATCCCGTAGTGTTTTTTCTAAAAGTAAATCAATGTACTAAAAAGAATATTTGTTTTGGGATTTTTTAACAATTTTTGAGTTTTGGAAAGAAAAATGCAAAAAATAAACCATGAAACCATCAAAAATGAAAAATGAAGATAAAAGCCCCCAACACTTGAATTTTGTCTATGTCACCACAATCAATGCATGATATACAAAGTGAAACGGGAAAAAATATGTACATATTTACAAAAGAGGGTTAACATTTCTTACTAGACATAGAATGGCTCATGATGAATCATGAGCTCCTTCTCTTAATTGCTTGGAAATTCCAAGTACGGCTTCAAACAGTGACCATTGGCTTTAAAAATTGTTCCATCCTTGGGTTTTGTATTCTATGGCATCGTATGGAAAAACAGTTTGTACAATGTATGGTCCGGTCCATCTTGATTTTAGTTTCCTAGGGATTAAATTAAGTTTAAATCAATACAAAAGAACCTTTTGGTTTGGTGAAAATCAAATCAATTTACCGGCAACGGCGCCAAAAACTTATTGTATCGATGGATATCTATCGGTCAGAAAATCGCTGAAAAATTATGTTAAAAATAACCGCAAGCGCACATACCATTTTAGGTTGTGGCGAGTACGGGTCGATCCGTATTGAATTGAATGACTTAAAAATTCTACTCAATCGAATTAAACCAAACTTGAAATTGTTTTATGTTAAGAAAAATGTAAAACCAGCAAGAACAAAAGTGGTTGAAAATATGAGATTAGGAAATAATTTAGAGGCAAATCGACTCTCATATTTTTGCATAAATCAACACAAAATATTCTATGATCTCTCTATTTTGATCTTAAGTGGAATTAGTAATGTATTTATCTTAAGTATGGTTTATTTATGTTATTAATTAACATAACTTAAACTAACAAACTATAATACAACACATAAGACCACTTATCAACTCTCCTTGAAAATGAATATGAAACTAAAATAAAAAATCTATTTTAAACATGATTTATTTACTGTTTTTGATTTGTAACATAGATCATCAAATTTTGTCTCTATTTTAATTCCATAATCAAAGTGAATTAAGTAGATGATAATATAACTTGTGTTTATTTTGGATGAAGCATATCCTTTTGTGATTACAACATAGGCTGTCAAATTTCCTTTATAAACTTACATCAACATTCACTTTTCATGAAGCATAAAAAAGAGATCATAAATGACAAAACATGTTGAATTTTCATAATCTTATAGAGCTTCATCACCCCTAAATTCAAGGGGTTTAGCTACTCATTTGCGTTATCATTTCAATACATGTATACTTCAACATAAAAAAGCAAGAAAAATAAAAGCAAACTAGAATAAGAAAAGGAACTAAACACTTGCATAATAATAGAACTAAACCACTAACATTGATGCATGAATGATGACATAAAAGCATTTTTGAAATTTGAGTTTAAACAGGTAAAAACATCCAATTATGACATTTATTTAATATAAAAGTAGATTAAATATGGATGTAAAAACATGCACATTTATGTGCACATCAAATACCCCTACACTTATCTTTTTATTCGTCCACGAATAACCTAAATATAAGATAAATCGACTTTCGTATGGAGCACAATTGCATTGACTATAGGCAACAAGCCTTAAACCTTGGTATCCCTAGCAAGACGAGTGTTGTCTCATTAGGGTTTTCAACGGAAATACCGACAAAAACCGAATGCGAAATTCCAAAATGCAAGATTTATTTAGAAAGAAATTAATGCAAGTTTTTAAAGATATTTACAAATGAATAATTTACTTTTAAATTAACAAGACTAAGTTAAATATGAGTTCTGGTCATTATCAAGAAATTTAAGTCCTTTTAATCATCAAAACTTACAACAAAAATTAAGTTATCATCATAATTAGACTCGAGTTTAGCTAGTTGTTTCGGTTGAAAACATTGTGCAACTATGAAATGGATGCTTAGTTGATTATCAGAGTTTTTTAAAGTAGTATTTTTATTTATTTTGAATAACAAATTGAATCAAATAAGTGAAAACAGTGTTTGAATTTCAATTGCTTACTCTCTCAACTTTTGAAAAGTATTAACATTATTAATATTTACACACTTAATTCAGGTAAACTAAGACTGGGTATACCAATCATGGATTGCCTGTCGGACTTCTGTGAGAAGAGTACAGAGCATGGCGAGTGTACGCACTTGCATTTGAACACATGACTCTAGGTGGCTATTTTTATTCAATCTATCTACATACACCTAACTCAGACAAACTAAGGCTAGATATACCGATCCTGCACTGCCTATCGGACTTACGTGAGAATGATACAGATCGTGGCGAGCGTACATACTTTCATGGGAACACATGACTAGATATTTCTTATTTTCACAAAAACCATCTTTTAAGTTTCTTTTATGAAGAGTGAGTTTTGCAAAATCATCTTAGCACCACTTAACTTGGAAGATCAAAATACGTTATCGCCTTTACTTTAAATCAACCACTCTTTTGAACAAAGATTTACAATTAGGATACACAACATAATTAACATCAATGAACCTTCCTATGTATTAGTTAAACCATCGTTACTTGTAATCAAACTTTATTTTTATTTTTGTTGAGACAAATAAGTTTTCAAAAACTTCAATTTAATAATCAAAACATATACTTATCCCATAGTGTTTCTTTAAAAGTAAATAAATGTGCTAAAAAGAAAATTTGTTTTGGGATTTTTTTATATGTTTTGAGTTTTGGAATGAAAAATGCAAAACATAAACCATGAAACCAAAATGAAAAATGAAGATGAGACCCCCCTCCCACACTTGATTTTGACTATATCCCTATAGTCAATGCATGATATATTGAGTTTAACGAGGAAAAATATGTACAAATTTACAAAAGAAGGTTAACATTTTTTTACTAGGCGTAGAATGGCTCATGAAGAATAATGAGCTCCTCCTCTTGATTATTTGGCAATTCCAAGTACGGCTTTAAATGATGACCATTAACTTTAAAAATTGTTCCATCCCTAGGGTTTTATACTTCTTTGACACCGTATGGAAAAATTGTTTGTACAATGCATGGTCCTATCCATCTTGATTATAGTTTCCTAGGGAATAAATGAAGTCTAGAGTGAAACAAAATAACTTTTTGGTTTGGTGAAACTAAAATCAGTTCCTCGACAATGGTGCCAAAACTTATCGAATCGATGGTTTTCTATCAGTTAGAAAATCGTTGAAAAATTGTGTTAAAAATAACCGCAAACGCACGATGTACAATTTTAGTACGTGGCGAGTACTGGTTGATCCGTAGGAAATTGAATGATTCAAAAATTCTACTTAATCAAATTAAACCAAACTTGAAATTGTTTTAAGCTAAGAAAAATGTAAAATTAGCTAGAACAGAAGTGATTGAAAATATCAGATTAGAAAATAATTTAGAAGCAAATCCACTCTCATATTTTTATGTAAATCAACACAAAAATATTCTATGATCTCTCTATTTTGATCTTAAGTGAAATTAGTGATGTATTTATCATAAGAACGGTTTATTTATGTTATAAATTAACATAACTTAAACCATCAAACTATAATACAACACATATAACCACTTATCAGCTCTCGTGAAAATGAATATGAAACTAGAAAAAAATCTATTTTAAGAATGATCTATTAACTATTTTTGATTAGTAACATAGATCATCAAATTTTGTTTCTATTTTAATTCCATAATCAAAGTCAATTAAGTAGATGATAATGTAAATGACAAAATAAGCTGTCAAATTTCCTTTACAAACTTACATCAGCATTAACGTTTTATGAAGCATTAAAAAGAGATCATAAATAAAAAAATATGTTGAATTTACATGATCTTAGAGATATTCATCACCCCTAAATTGAAGGGGTTTAATTACTCATTTGTGTTGTCATTTCAACACATGTAAACTTGAACATAGAAAAGCAAGCAAAATAAGAGCTAATTAGAATAAAAAAGAACTAAAATACTTGCATAAAAATAAAACTAAGATACTAACATGAAATGAAAGAGAGCATCTAAATGAAAAAAACATAACAGAACATGGAAGCATGAAATAAAAGAAAACGAAGAAATATAAGAAGAAGAGGCTTAGGATGCCGTTTTTATCTCTTTTAATTTGAGCCTACAACTTGTATAATATAAGTGATTACAGCTCCATTACATGAACATAAGAGAGCAATTTATACATGCATAAAATCCTAATCCGTATTTTAGGGGGCTTCCCAAAATACCCCTTAGAAAGTGTGGCGACCAAGTAATCATTAGCTTCTAATTAATCCTCCATTAAGTATTCATGATCTTTTAATTCCCACTAACATGTGCATTAGCTCGTAATTGTAGATTATGGTATGTGGGTAGGTGGGGTCCTTCATGGTACTTTGTTTTTCCATCCTTTGTGCATGCACACACACACACACACACACACACACACACACACACACACACACACACACACACACACACACATATATATATATATATATATGAAGCCTCTCCATTTTCCATCCAAATTTCTACAAATAAAAATAAAATGTGCAAGTGAATATTCTCAAAATTAATATATGCACTACCATTTTACTCCCAAATTGATGCGTGAATGATGACTTCAAAGAATTTTGAAATTTGGTTTTAAACATGCAAAAACACCCACTTATGACACTTATTTAAAATAAAAGTAGGTTAAATATGGATGTAAAAATATGCATATTTATGTGCACATCAAATACCCCCATACTTATCCTTTTATTCGTCCTCAAATAAACTAAAACAATGATAAATCCACTTTTATGAGGATCACGATTACATTGAGCACATGCAAACAAACCGTTAAACCTCTAAGTGTCCCTAGTAGGAAGAGTGTTGTCTCGTGAGGGTTTTCAATGGATACTACCCACAAAATCTGAATGCTAAATTCCTAAATGCAAGATTTATTTACAAAGAAATGAACACAAGTTTTTTAAGATATTTACGAATGAAGAATTTACTTTTAAATTAACATGAATAATTTAAATATAATTTTTAGTTATTATCAAGAAACTTAAGTCCTTTTAATCGTCAAAATTTTCAACAAAAATTTAGTTATCATTATAATTAGACTTGATTTGGCTAGTTGTTTTTGTTGATAGCATAGTACGATTATAAAATGGATCCTTAGTTAATTATCAAAAAAATTCAAAGTGGTATTTTTTTTGAATAACAAATCGAATCAAATAAGTGAAAATAGTGCTTGGATTTCAATTGCTCACTCTCTTTATTTTTGAAAAGTATTAACATCATTAATATTTACACACCTAAATCAAAATAAATAAGGCTAGATATACCAATCATGCACTGCCTTTTGGACTTACGTGAGAAGAGCACAGAGCATGGCGAGTGTACACGCTTGCATATGAACACATGATTCTAGGTGGTTATTTTAATTAAATCTATTTACATACGCCTAACTCAGACAAACTGAGGCCACATATACCGATCCTGCACTACCTTTCGAGCTTACTTGAGAAGGGTACAAATCGTGGTGAGTGTACATACTTAAGTGTGAGCACATGACTCTAGGTATTTCTTATTTTCACAAAAACCGTCTTTTATGTTTTTTTAATGAAGTGAGAGTTTTACAAAATCGTCTTAGCACCACTTAACTTAGAAGATCAAAAACATTATCACCTTTACTTTAAATCAACCACTCTTTTAACTAAAGATTTATAATTAGGATATACTTCATAATTAACATCCATGAACCTTCTTATATACTAGTTAAACCATGGTTACTTGTAATCAAACTTTATTTTTAATTTTGTCATGGCAAATAAGTTTTCAAAAACTTTAATTTAATAACCAAAACATATACTTATCCCATAGTGTTTCTCTAAAAGTAAATTAAAGTGCTAAAAAGAATTTTGGTTTTGAATTTTTTTGTAAGTTTTGAGTTATTGAATAAAAATACAAAAAATAAACCATGAAACAATTAAAAATAAAAAAATGAAGATGAGACTCCCCCTACATTTGATTTTGACAGTGTCTCCACAGTCAATGCATGATATACTAAGTGTAACGGGGAAAAATATGTACATGTTTACAAAAGAGGGTTAACATTTCTTACTAGATGTAAAATGGCTATGAAGAATCATGTGCTCCTTCTCTTGATTACTTAACAATTCCAATTATGGCTTCAAACGATGACCATTGACTTTGAAAATTGTTCCATCCCTGGGGTTTTGTATTTCTATGGCACCGTATGGAAATACAGTTTGTATAATGTATGGTCTGGTCCATCTTGATTTTAGTTTCCCAGGGAATAAATGAAGTCTAAAGTCATACAAAACAACCTTTTGATTTGGTGAAAATCAAATCGATTCCCCGACAATGGCATGAAAATTTTGTCGAATCGACTGTTTTCTATCGGTTAGAAAATCGTCGAAAAATTGTGTTAAAAATAAGCGCTAGCGCGCGACGTAAAATTTTGGTACATGGCGAGTACAGGTCCATCCACAGGGAATTTAATGATTTAAAAATTCTACTCAATCGAATTAAACCAAATTTGAAATTGTTTTAAGCTATGAAAAATATAAAACTATTTAGAACAAAAGTGATTGAAAATATAAGATTAGAAAATAGTTTAGAGGAAAATCCACTCTCATATTTTTACATAAATTAAGACAAAAATAATCTATGATCTCTCTATTTTGATCTTAAGTGAAATTAGTGATGTATTTATCATAAGTATGGTTTGTTTATGTTATTAATTGACATAGCTTAAACCATCAAACTATAATACAACACATAAAACCACTTATCAACTCTCATGAAAATGAATATGAAACTAAAACAAAATCTACTTTAAGCATGATCTATTTACTATTTTTGATTAGTAACATAGATCATCAAATTTTGTTTCTATTTTAATTCCATAATCAAAGTCACTTAAGTAGATGATGATATAAATAGTGTTTATTTTGGATTAAGCATAGCTCATTTATGATTACAACATAGGTTATCAAATTCCCTTTATAAACTTACATCAACATTCACTATTCATGAAGCATTAAAAAGAGATCATCAATGACAAATTATGTTGAATTTACATAATTTTAGAGAGCTTCATCACCCTTATATTGAAGGGGTTAGCTACTCATTTGTTTTATCATTTCAACATATGTAAACTTCAACATAGAAAAGCTAGCTAAAAAAAGCTGATTAGAATAAAAAAAGAACTAAACTACCTGCACAAAAATAAAACTAAGCTACTAATATGAAATGAAAGAGAGCATGTAAATGAAAATAAGCATAAAAGAACATGAAATCAAGAAATAAAAGCAAAAGAAAAAATAGAAGAAGAGGCTTAGGAAGTATAACGATCCTGACTCGACCTTCGAATCGGCACCGAATACGTCACCCGTATTCAAATGTTGCAGATCCAAACGTCAAATCTGGCTCGCCGGAGCTTATAACACATTAAGTACAACAACACAGCGGAAGAAATGAATAATATATCCCTGATACAACAATGAATGCAATATCTGATACAATATGACACAACAATATCAGAGACAAATATACACAGCGGAATATGATAACAACGAAAGAGATAGCTCAAATATAATCTTCTATGAAGAGTGAATCCAGAATCTGCAACTCCAAACCAAAAACTCATCCCAAAGGCTACGAGGACTCCAATCCAATGAGCTCGAACCCCCATCAAGTTGAACTGAACCAAACTCCATCATAATGCGATTTTCCAATATCCGAAAACTTCAAGGGCCAAAGACCAAAGGAGATTTCCAAATACTACAAAACCAAAAGACTTCGAAGGCTATCAAATCTACATCTATTTTTGGATTATCTGAAGAACCCAACTCTAGACTTCCCATGTGGAAAATTATGGGCACCCAGAGTTTACGAAGGGAACAATAAACTCCGGGTCAGTCATGGGACTGGTATGAGCAAACAAAAACAGTTTATCTTTAAAACAAACAACAGAAGAATTTAAAACATTGAAATCCACAATGCTTTTTGGAAAATCAAACTGCCATAAGGCCTTCTGCCACACATACAATGCAAGCGCACACTTGGAGGAGATTTCTCCTTATGATAGTCAAAAATGCTTGATACGCGAAAGTCATTTGATATTATTATTAGTGCATAGTGCAGAAAACATTTGCAAGTATAATATTAATCTTAGCCAGCATACGTACCATTATAGTATGCCTACTATAGCTACCATACTAGATGGTAGGTTGTACAACTAAAACCGTACAAGGCGCGTATTGGATGATTGGATTTCCAACAAATGGTCAGGCCAAGGAACTTTCCATTGCCACATGGGTACGCCTCTGGAGGGACGCCCCGAGAACCTACCCGGATATTTGCTAACACAAGGCCGGTGTACTCCCTTCCCGGGAGTAACACCTAAGATATGCCACCCCCGGTCGTTTGCGACCTTTATCCAAGGATCCACAACCACAAAGCAACTTCGCACAGTAATAAATTTATAGTGTCCACATGAGTAAGTATCTGGGCTTCATACCATGATACCACCCTTTTACAGAAGGAATGGACATACCCCAGAGGCGCGACCCCTGCAACCTTGCCGCATCTTTCCTGTTTCGAACATTTTCGAGGTGTGAGGTCCTGATACAGTCTCGTCCACAAAGCTACGCTTTTTCACAAAGCCATGCTTTGATCAACAAATGATCAGCAGCACTTCGTATGCCACATTACCAAATTGGGAATGTATCACTAGTAACCATCAACTACATAACTTCTGAGCCCGTACGTCTCAGAGAAGGGTATTAAGCTAAGAGAATAAGTCTCCGCCACCAAACAAAAATATATTGGATAGAAACTGGTTTTACATCTCAAATTTTAATGTCAGACACACATCCATGTAAGTCTATCCCGATCGGACTCCCCATCACATATGGAGATCTCTATACCGACGCGACTCGGTGCAGAGACAATTGATGGTTTATCCTTTCGTTTTCGAAAATATCCCGTCTTCACCACCGGTCTTCAAATGCTATCCATATCGTTGTATCATTATTCGGAGTGGGCTATATGACACAAGATCCTCTCCCGGCTAAACCGAATAATGAGCGCAATATTTAAAAACATATGGATAATGAGATCTTAATTAAGTCACAACTTGTTGCCCAAAACTTTTCTTTCAAATGGTTAAACAAATTACCATTTTAATCTTTTAAACAAAAAGATTCACTTCACAAAGTTCACCAATCTTCCACAAAGGTTAATTCATAGTTTTCAAAACTATTTACAATTCCATATCTTTTTATATAAAAGATACACCCTCAAGATTTTCTTCAATTTGGAATAAAGTTCACAATTCTTTCACAAAGATTCATTCACAGATTTCAAAACAATTCCCGTTTCAAACCTTTTACATAAAAGATACACTATTTAAAATCCTCTTCAATTTCAAACGAGGTTCAATCATCTTTCACAAAGATTCACTCATAGCTTTCAAAACTATTCTCAATACCATTTCAAACACAAATTGGAAATCCTTTCTTTATATGAAAGCTATTATTATTTGAAGACAAATGGTTTTTGTTTTGGAAAAATCCGATTTCATTTATACAATTTAAAGCCCTTGGGTTTAATTCAAATTCCCAAAACAATATTTTTAAAATGGTTTTAAAGAAAAAACATATAAACACATTTATAACTTGTATAACATTTTTAAACCATAATTTCCAACATAAAATTCAATTTCAAATTTTGAATTTTAATTTCAAATAAAATTATTTAATTGCAAAACTTAATCAAGTTATTCAAAATACATTTTATTTTCAAAACTCCTTTTCAAAAGATTTTCACTTTTAACCCAATTCTATTTCCAAAACTATTTTGGTTTCAAGATTCAACTTTAAAAACTATTTCAAAAATCTATGACTTAACCAATTTCCTTGCGCAATCCATATTTGTGTGTGTATGGTGTAGTCCAGGGGTTTTACACAATAAAGTGCAACATCATCAATTATCACAGATATAAGCGCATCAATATTGATAAGCGGTATAATTTATAACGCTAGTCTCCATTCACAGATTCACAAATAAGATAAATTTATTACAGATAATTAAATTACATTCATCACAGATAAATAAGTTTACACTCATCATAACTCAAATCAAAACAATTCATGGCACAAAGCATAACATATTAGGGATATCAAATAATTCAACAATCAATAGAATTCAAACATCTATAAGTAAGTTCAATTAATCATCTGATTAATTTAAATCAGACCAATTACTTATGAATAATTTACTAATCCTGGTTAATTAATATTAGTTAATTACAAACCATTTTTATTAATTATTCTTTAATCATTTATTATTTAACCATTAATAATAGATTAATTAATCTTTAATTTTTAATTAATCAACCTTTAATCATTAATTAATTATCTTTTAATTTATTTATTTATTTTTAATTAATTAAATTAATTAACTACTTAATTAACCTTTAGTTAATTACATTAATTAGTTAATCATGCTAATTATTTATCCTTGAATAAATTAAGTAATTAGTCTTTAAATCACTTTTTTCTATTAAGTAATTATTCTTTTAATTAATTATCTTTAAATTAATTGCATTAATTAATTAACCCTTAATTAATCACCATTTAATTGATTATCTTAATTAATTACAATAATTAATTAATTAATCCTTAATTAATAATCATTCCTTATTCTCCTTTATTAATTTATTAGCCTTTAATTAATTAATTAATTAATTAACTATTCTTTAAGTAACTATATTAACAATTCATTAATTACTTAACAAATTAAAGATAAATCTTTTTATCTTTATTAATTACTTTAATTATTATTATTTTTAACCTTGTTTAATGATTCATCATTATCACATTAGTTAATTTAAAAGATTAAGGTTTTAAATAACATTTTATCTTAATTGTCCTTTCTACTTATATTATTCATTTAATACAAATAAACTTATCAAATAATGTAACAAAAATAAATAAATTTTAATTACTTTAAAAACATCTTACTTAGAACCTTAATTAATTCAAACTTAAATAAAAATCATCGTTTGAAAACATGGATTAAAATGTTTAAAAGATTTAATTTTAGAACACGAAACAGGTTTTATTTTAAATTTTGAAAATCTGATTAGTTACTAGAAAACCAGACTCGAGACAATTTATCAAAAACCCGAGCCAATTTGTAATTTTCTCGAGCCCAAACTCGAGTTCCCACATGCTTATTTTCCGTCGAGCGAAACCATCATTTTCCCTAAGTAAATCCCGATAAAACTTCATCTTCCCCACTTTGTAAAACAACTAGATACATATGATGCGCGTGCACGTGTACAGTTGCACGACGATGATCCAACCTTCACCGCGACTGTCCTCAGGTCGCCTACAACCTCGCCGAATTTCCCTATAACTCAGATCGAAGGAAATTTCCAAGAAACCAAATTTGATCAATCGACATGAACTGGAACCCAGACCGTTAATCAATTAAATGGATCACACCTCCACCCAGGATCACCAGAAATCTCGCCGCTCCATCTAGAACGACGCTACGACACACCCCATCAAATCCCCTTGGTGCGATCGAATTTAGTCCACCATCAATGACGCAGTGATTCGATTTTCAATCATGGCCAAATTTGGGTATAAAACCCTAAATCCACATCGTTGCAATGCAATGATCATTTATGAATTCAGTTACTATTTTTTTATTAATCCTTGATACTCGAACTATCATCTGACCCAAGCACGACGAACTACATTTCGTCGATCATCGAAAATTTACGAAAATACATTTTTTGTTCAAGTTGCAATTTCCCACAATCTACCACACTAAAAATCATGAATTTATTATCAAAATTCGTCAATTTCCACTACGAATCAGGTTGTAGAGACGAAACACAATTTCCAGACAATTAATTTTTCTACCCTGAGTTGATTTTAACTGTAAATTCCCATTTTTGAATTAGTTACTAAATTTAAATACTGGAAATTATTTTTAAAATTGATATTACACGCCTATGATCACTTTTCCTTTAGAAGTCTTGGCCAGAAAATGTTTGGATGAAGAGATATTGATTTATTTGGGTTAAGATAAACCTGTAACTAAAGATCAGGCTCAACATGTTCATATACACAGTTATGCATATCAATGTGTGTGTGTGTGTGTGTGTGTGTGTGTGTGTGTATTCAACCATGCAGGCGGAATAAACAAACATATTCAAAATACACCTCAAGTGCCATTCCAAAAATCACAATATATAAACAGGTTCAAGTGTTTTGCTCACCTGACATGTTGACAGAGAGGACGCAAAAGCATGGAGATACTCTAGAATTTGAAAATTCTAAATTTGATCGTCCATTTGATTACTAAAGTTGATCCTTGTATTGTTGAATTTGTTGCTTCCTTTGATTTTCCAGATTTGAAAATTTACTTTTGTTTTGATCTGCATTTCCAACCTGAAACTTTTACTTTGTTTCCAGGTTGAGAACTTGAGGTTGAAAGCTACTCAGGTTTTGAAAAATTTGCAAAATTGTTGCTTTGAATGCTAATTAAACTTTTGAGAGGATCTTGCATTTGTATTTTCACTGATCTCAAGATTAAATTGTTGTTGAATTTTGTTTCAGATTCTAGATTTGAAAGAGGTGGTTTTGTTTGTATCAGGTTTGAGAGGATCTGAAACTTTCTTCGGTTTTTATTTCGTTTATCTGGTTTTTAATTTACAGGCTTTAATTTCTTTTTTAGTTTTGTAGTTTAAAATAAGAGGGGAATAACCTGGTTACTATCTCAAATTCAAAATGTTTTATCTAACTCAAATTAAAAGATAAATGCCACTTGTAATTGTTGAGCTAGTACATGTAATCACATATGTTAATTTTCTTACAAATGTTCAAATCCATACAATTTATGTTTTAGACCTTTATTTAAATAATTTTAAAATTTATGGTTTAAACCTTGTTTATAAATTACTTAAAATTTTACATATATGTTATGTATTTTTAAACCTTATATTTACATAAGTTTGCATTTTTAAATCTTTATGTATATACTATTATTTGTTTGGCCTTTTTGTACATGCTTTTCAAAATATATATTCATATTAAAGCTTTATATTTATTTACATATATACTAACTATATCTTCAAGTATATATAAAAGAAAGTATTCTTAAACTTTTATTAATTATTATTTAAATTAATCTTAAGTTAAAATATTCTTATGCATAAATACAAATTTTATTTTCCATTTTAAACTCAAGTTACTGTTCCTTTAAATAATTAAACATCTATATCCAATGAATTTGAAAATATTGACATTGAATAACTTTTTGAAAAAGCGGTGAGTTTAAACCATAGCTTCTTTTGAATATAAAGATTTTTAACTTCAATTTATTTATAAAACATCTACATTTGAATTTCCAAATTTAATTCTTTATTTACAATCTATCCAAACACATCTTTTATATTTTCTTTAGAAATAATTTCACAACTTTTTCCAAAAATTGTATTAAATTACAAAATAAATTTTGGCTTAAAAACCAGGAATGTTACAGATTCCCCCCTTAGTAAATTTCGTCCTCGAAATTTTCCAGGGAGAAAACAGAGATAGATGAACACACGGAGAAATGGTTCACCAGTTCAAACTGAATAGTTATTCTGCATTTGGCTTACCAAATCAGAATATCACCAATAATTATGAGAACTAACTCATTCAATACTTCACAAGATACTCGGGTCACTAGATCTACGAATGTGCAGGGACATCGGTTAGTTTGAAGGAATAACTAACCGCTCGTAGAATATATCTGGGTCCTAACAGAACAAACGATAAATACACAATTCCAATTGGAATATTCCAAAATATACACTAACTTGTCCATCTTCGGACTTTGATCTTTCACAAGAAACTATAGTAGAATTTCAAATTTAGTTCAAATCGTTTTATCGATACAAATCTTCATATTTAACTTCATATTTAATTTACCAATTTATTTCAATTAAAGTTTCTAATTCGTTAAGGTTTAAGAAGAGATTTATTCTAGTTACACAGGACCACCCTCGCACCAAAACTTCTTCTTTGAGCTGTCACGAAGCCATCAAAGAATTGAATGATCAAAGAGATTGATAGAGAAAAGATCGTTTCCTGGTTGTTACAGGGTATTGACCATTTGTAGTGGTGCTCCCCTGTCCCCTATCTCGTCCTCTTCTTGCACTCATTAAGTACAACAACATAGCGGAAGAAATGAATAATATATCATTGATACAACAATGAATACAATATCTGATACAATATGATACAACAATATCAGAGACAAATATACACAGCGGAATATGATAACAATGGAAGAGATAACTCAAATATGATCTTTTATGAAGAGTGAATCCAAAATCTGAACTCCAAACCAAAAACTCATCCCAAAGGCTACGAGGACTCCAATCCAATAAGCTTGAACCCTCATCAAGTTAACTGAACCAAACTCCATAACAATGCGATTTTCCAATATCCGAAAACTTCAAGGGCCAAAGACTGAAGGAGATTTCCAAATACTACCAAAACAAAAGACTTCGAAGGCTATCGAATCTACATCTATTTTTGGATTATCTGAAAAACCCAACTCTAGACTGCCCGTGTAGAAAATTGTGGACACTCAGAGTGTAGGAAGGGAACAATAAACTCTGGGTCAGTCATGGGACTGGTATGAGCAAACAAAAACAGTTTATCTTTAAAACAAACAACAAAAGAATTTAAAACATTGAAATCCGCAATGCTTTTTGGAAAATGAAACTGCCATAAGGCCTCCCACCGCACACACAATGTAAGCGCACACTTAGAGGAGATTTCTCCTTATGATAGTCAAAAATGCTTGATAGGCGAAAGTCATTTGATATTATTATTAGTGCATGGTGCAGAAAACATTTATAAGTATAACATTAATCTTAGCCAGCATACGTACCATTATAGTATGCCTACTATAGCTACCATATTAGATGGCAGGTTCTACAACTAAAACCATACAAGACGTGTATTGGATGATTGGATTTCCAACAAATGGTCAGGCCAAGGAACTTTCCATTGCCACATGGGTACGCCTCTGGAGGGACGCCCCGAGAACCTACCCGGATATTTGCTAACACAAGGCCGGTGTACTCCCTTCCCGGGAGTAACACCTAAGATATGCCACCCCCGGTCGTTTGCGACCTTTATCCAAGGATCCACAACCACAAAGCAACATCACACAGTAATAAATTTATAGTGTCCACATGAGTAAGTATCTGGGCTTCATACCATGATACCACCCTTTTCCAAAAGGAATGGACATACCCGAGGGGCGCGACCCCTGCAACCTTGCCGCATCTTTCCTGTTTCGACCATTTTCGAGGTGTGAGGTCCTGATACAGCCTCGTCCACAAAGCTATGCTCTTTTACAAAGCCATGCTTTGATCAACAAATGATTAGCAGCACTTCGTATGCCACATTACCAAATTGGGAATGTATCACTAGTAACTATCAACTACGTAACCTCTGAGCTCGTACGTCTCAGAGAAGGGTGTTAAGCAAAGAGAATAAATCTCCGCCACCAAACAGAAATGTATTTGATAGAAACTGGTTTTACATCTCAAGTGTAATGTCAGACACACATCCATGCAAGTCTGTTTCGGGTTCGAACAGAACCGAAGGTACTTCCGAAGAAGCCCTTGCAATCCGAGTATTCACAATCCAGATCGAACTCCCCATCACACATAGAGATCTCCATAACGGCGCGACTCAGCGCAGAGACAATCGACGGGTTATCCTTTCGTTCTCGAAAATACCCCGTCTTCACCACCGGTCTTCAAATGCTATCCATATCGTCGTATCATTATTCAGAATGGGTTATATGACACAAGGTCCTCTCCCGGCTAAACCGAATAATGAGCGCAATATTTAAAAACATATGGATAATGGGATCTTAGTTAAGTCACAACTTGTTACCCAAAACTTTTCGTTCAAATGGTTAAACAAATTACCATTTTAATCTTTTAAACAAAAAGATTCACTTCACAAAGTTCACCAATCTTCCACAAAGGTTAATTCACAGTTTTTTAAACTATTTGCAATTCCATATCTTTTTATATATAAGATACACCCTTGAGATTTTCTTTAATTTGGAAACAAAGTTCACAATTCTTTCACAAAGATTCACTCACAGATTTCAAAACAATTCCCGTTTCAAACCTTTTACATAAAAGATACACTATTTAAAATCCTCTTCAATTTCAAACGAGGTTTAATCATCTTTCAAAAAGATTCATTTAAAGCTTTCAAAATAATTCTCAATTCCATTTCAAACACAAACTGGAAATCCTTTCTTTATACAAAAGCTATTATTATTTGAAAACAAATGGTTTTTGTTTTGGAAAAATCCAATTTCATTTATACAAGTTAATGCCCTTGGGTTAAATTCAAATTCCTAAAACAATATTTTTTAAAATAGTTTTAAAGAAAAAAACATATAAACACTTTTATAACTTGTATAACATTTTTAAACCATAATTTCCAACATAAAATTCAATTTAAAATTTCAAATTTTAATTTCAAATCAAATTATTTAAATTTAAAAACTTAATCAAGTTATTCAAAATAACTTTTATTTTCAAAACTCCTTTTTAGAAGCTTTTCACTTTTAACCCAATTCCATTTCCAAAACTATTTTGGATTCAAGATTCAACTTTAAAAACTATTTCAAAAATCCATGACTTAACCAATTTCCTCATGCAATCCATATTTGTGTGTGTATGGTGTAATCCAGGGGTTTTACACAATAAAAGTGCAACATTATCAATTATCACAGATATAAGCACATCGATATTGATAAGCGGTATAATCTATAATGCTTGTCTCCATTTACAGATTCATAGATAAGATAAATTTATTACAGATAATTAAATTACATTCATCACAGATAAATAAGTTTACACTCATCATAAATCAAATCAAAATAATTCATGGCCCAAAGCATAACATATCAGGGATATCAAATAATTCAACAATCAATAGAATTCAAACATCTATAAGTAAATTCAATTGATCATCTGATTAATTTAAATCAGATCAATTACTTATGAATAATTTACTAATCCTCGTTAATTAATATTAGTTAATTACAAACCATTTTTATTAATTATTCTTTAATCATTTATTATTTAACCATTAATAATAGATTAATTAATATTTAATTTTTAATTATCAACCTTTAATCATTAATTAATTATCCTTTAATTAATTAATTAATTTACTTTTAATTAATTAAATTAATTAACTACTTAATTAACCTTTAGTTCATTACATTAATTAGTTAATCATGTTAATTATTTATCCTTGAATAAATTAAGTAGTTAGTCTTTAAATCACTTTTTTTATTAAGTATTATTCTTTTAATTAATTATCTTTAAATTAATTACATTAATTAATTAACCCTTAATTAATCACCATTTAATTAATTATCCTTAATTCATTACAATAATTAATTAATTAATCCTTAATTAATAATCATTCCTTAATCATTCCTTAATCACCTTTATTAATTTATAGCCTTTAATTAATTAATTAATTAATTAAGTGACTATTCTTTAAGTAATTATATTAACAATTCATTAATTACTTAACAAATTAAAGATAAATCTTTTTATCTTTATTAATTACTTTAATTATTATTATTTTTAACCTTGTTTAATGATTCATCATTATCACATTAGTTAATTTAAAAGATTAAGGTTTTAAAAAACATTTTATCTTAATTATCCTTTTTACTTATATTATTCATTTAATACAAATAAACTTATCAAATAATGTGACAAAAATAAATAAATTTTAATTACTACAAAAACATCTTACTTAAAACCTTATTTAATTCAAATTTAAAACAAAATGATCATTTGAAAACATGGATTAAAATGTTTAAAAGATTTAATTTTAAAACATGAAACAGGTTTTATTTTGAATTTTGAAAATCTGATTAGTTACCAGAAAACCAGACTCGAGACAATTTATCAAAAACTCGAGCCAATTTGTAATTTTCTCAAGCCCAAACTCGAGTTCCCACATGCTTATTTTCCTTCGAGCAAAACCATCATTTTCCTTGAGTAACTCCCGATAAAACTTCATCTTCCCCACTTTATAAAACAACTAGATACATATGATGCTCGTGCACGTGTACAGTTGCACGGCGATGATCCAACCTTTACCGTGACTGTCCTCAGGTCGCTTACAACCTCGTCGATGTTCCCTATAACTCAGATCGAAGAAAATTTCCAAGAAACCAAATTTGAGCAATCGACATGAACTGGAACCCAGACTATTGATCAATTAAACGGCTCGCACCTCCAACCACGATCACCAGAAATCACGCCGCTCTACCCAGAACCACGCTACGACACACCCCATCAAATCCCTTTGGTGCGATCGAATTTAGTCCACCATCGATGACGCAGCGATTCAATTTTCGATCATGACCAAATTTGGGTATAAAACCCTAAATCCACATCGTTGCAATGCCTTGATCATTTATAAATTCAGTTAGTATTTTTCCATTAATCCTTGATACTCAAACTATCATCTGAACCAAGCACGACGAACTCCATTTCGTCGATCATTGGAAATTTACAAAAATAAATTTTCTTTTCAAGTTGCAATTTCCCACAATCTACCGCACTAAAAATCATGAATTTATTATCGAAATTCATCAATTTCCACGACGAATCAGGTTGTAGATTCGAAACACAATTTCCAGACAATTAATTTTTCTTCCCTGAGTTGATTTTAACTGTAATTTCCAATTTTTTAATTAGTTACTAAATTTAAATACGAGAAATTATTTTTAAAATTGATATTACACTCTTATGATCACTTTTCCTTTAGAAATCTTGGCCAGAAAATGTTTGGATGAAGAGATATTGATTTATTTGGGTTAAGATAAATCTGTAACTAAAGAACAGGCTTAACATGTTCATATACACAATCATGCATATCAATGTGTGTGTGTGTCTCTCTCTCTCTCTCTCTCTCTCTCTATATATATATATATATATATATATATATATATATATATATATATTCAACCATGCAGGCAGAATAAACAAACATATTCAAAATACACCTCAAGTGCCATTCCAAAAATCACAATATATAAACAGGTTCAAGTGCGTTTGCTCACCTGACATGTTGACAGAGAAGAAGAAAAAGCCTGGAGATACTCTGGAATTTGAAAATTCTAAATTTGATCTGTCCATTTGATTACCAAAGTTGATCCTTGTATTGTTGAATTTATTGATTCCTTTGATTTCGAGATTTGAAATTTTACTTTTGTTTTGATCTGCATTTCCAACCTGAAACTTTTACATTGTTTCCAAGTTGAGAACTTGAGGTTGAAAGCTACTCAGGTTTTGAAAAATTTGCAAAATTGTTGCTTTGAATGCTAATTAAACTTTTGAGAGGATCTTGCATTTGTATTTTCACTGATCTCAGGATTAAATTTTTGTTGAATTTTGTTTCAGATTCTAGATTTGAAAGAGGTGGTTTCGTTTGTATCAGGTTTGAGAGGATGTGAAACTTTCTTTGGTTTTTATTTCTTTTATATGGTTTTTCAATTTACAGGCTTTAATTTCTTTTTTAGTTTTGTAGTTTGAAGATAAGAGGGGAATGACCTGGTTACAATCTCAAATTCAAAATGTTTTATCTTACTCAAATTAAAAGATAAATGCCACTTGTAATTGTTGAGCTAGCACATGTAATCACATATGTTAATTTTCTTACAAATGTTCAAATCCATACAATTTATGTTTTAGACCTTTATTTAAATAAATTTAAAATTTATGGTTTAAACCTTGTTTATAAATTACTTAAAATTTTAGATATATGTTATGTATTTTTAAACCTTATATTTACATAAGTTTGCACTTTTAAATCTTTGTGTATATACTATTATTTGTTAGGCCTTTTTGTACTTATACTTTTCAAAATATATATTCATATTAAAGCTTTATATCTATTTACATATATACTAACTATATATTTAAGTATATATAAAAGAAAGTATTCTTAAACTTTTATTAATTCTTATTTAAATTAATCTTAAGTTAAAATATTCTTATGCATAAATACAAATTTTATTTTCAATTTTAAACTCAAGTTACTATTCCTTTAAATAAATAAATATCTATTTCCAATTAATTTGAAAATATTGACTTTGCATAACTTTTTGAAAAAGCAGTGAGTTTAAACCATAACTTCTTTTGAATATAAAGATTTTTAACTTCAATTTATTTATAAAACATCTACATTTGAATTTCCAAATTTAATTCTTTATTTACAATCTATCCAAACACATCTTTTATATTTGTTTTGGAAATAATTTCAAATAATTCCACAACTTTTTCCAAAAATTGTATTAAATTACAAATAAATTTTGGCTTAAAAACCAGCAATGTTACAGGAAGACATTTTTATTTCTCTTTTAATTGGAGGCTACAACTTTCATAATATGTTAAGTGATTAAAGCTTCATTACATTAACATAAGAGGGCAATTTATACATGCATAAAACCCTAATCCATATTTTAGGGGACTTCCTAAAATACCCCTTAGGAAGTGTGGCCACTAAGTAATCATTAGCTTCTAATTAATCCTCCATTAAGTGTGCATGAGCTTTTAATCCCTACTAATATGTGCATTAGCTACTAATTGTAGATTTTAGTAAGTGGGTAGGTGGGGTCCTCCATATTGCATGCATTGATTTATTTATTTTATTCCTTTATTCTTCCATCCTTTGTGCATGCATATATATATATATATATATATATATATATATGAAGCCTCTTCATTTTCCATTCAAATTTCTACAAATAAAATATAACATTGCAAATGAATATTCTCAAAATTAAAATATGCACATAATTACCATTTTATCCTCAAATTGTTGCATGAATGATGAGTTGAATGCATTTTTGAAATTTGGTTTTAAACATGTAAAAGCACCCAATTATGACATTTGTTAAAATAGAAGTAGATTAAATATGGATGTAAAAATATGCACACTTATGTGCACATCAAATGATCTAAGATATGAACACATGTATATTTATACACAAATTGAACATTAACTATAAGTTCGTTAGGCATTAACTATAAGTTTGTAGAATATAATGCCAAAGTAGGAAATTATGGCATTCAAAGGATTTAAAATTATTCATCTTAAAGTGGTTGTGGTACACTCACAAAGTCACTCCTCCTTATGCTACATAATGATGTATCGATAAGAAGTAATCAAATTATATTGGATATAATACTATTGACAATGAGTGAAGTTGAGTTAATTTGTGTTTTAAGGGATTCGTGATTAAGTGAACCATATGTGATGAATTCTTTTAGTCTAAAAGCTATGTCTATTTTTTGTATGTTTGGAAGCAATTAATATAATTTTATGAATGCCTAAGCCATTGCATATTGTTGTTTTAAGGTATGTCATCTTCTTACTGAATGGATTTCTTTCTAAAGAAATTACAGGAAGTGCGAAGATCCAGGACACAATTCTAGGTTCTAACATGCGAATCAATTATGTAGATGATATTTGTCTAACCAAACCCAAAATTGATTGAGTTATTGGTGTGCCTTTGGGGCTATTATGCAATTTGTTGTATAACTTAACTCCTGCAAAAGAATCTTATTCAAACTATCTTATTCTTTTTATTTTTGTCTTCTACTCTATATGTTGTTATATTATGATATAAGTAACGATCTGAATATATTAAATATATATAAATATAAAATCTTTAGGAAAAGTATTTAATCGATTGTAGTTGCAAATGTGTTCGTAACCATGAGCTTTAAATCGAACATTTAAAATACTCATGGAGCCAACACAACAATGTTGTTGGCATTTTTCCGAATTCAACTTATTAAATTAATTATAGATATTATAAATTAATAGTAAAATTAATAGAAATGTATTTTTAAAATTTTAAGGCTTTTAACAATTCATTTAGGGCTTCAAAATAAACTAAATTAATATATAATTATAATATATTAATTTAATTAAATACATGGACTTAAATAAATATTTACTTAATTAATATATAACGTTATTTAGCCCAACATCATGGAGAGTCCATAGAAGAAGGGGTGGGTGGGAGGCTGTGACGGTCCGCAAATGCTTATACTTTGAATCGACAATAATCCACACATGTCCGACCCAAAAAGCACCGACTGCCGGAAATTCAAGAGAAAGAAAAGAAGAGAGAAAAGAGAAGAGAAGAAAGAGAGAAGATAGAACCAAACAGAACAATACAGAATCTCACATCGCAGCGAAAAACATATAATATCATATCAATGATCTTACAAAACAGAAACTGTATATACATACATCAATCAAAGTTCAACAATCAATCACTAGTTATCAGCCTGGACAGTTATAATAATCTGTCCTCACAATTGCTGATAATAAACAACAACTAAGCACAGCGGATAATCAATAATCAAAACAGATACGTATATACGAAATGAAGATCTCCAGCTCGCCTACTGAAGCTCCATAATCACCAAATCCGAACCTGTAAATATACTTGGCCTGACCCGAGCACTGAAAGGGAAGAACGCCTGGATCAGTCTGGTAAACCAGCGTGAGAAACACACTCAACTGAATTTAATAAATTACCAAACTTTTCCTTTATCAAAACAAAAGTATCTCGTAAGACAAGTCCACATATAAACATGGACTTGTTTTTTACCCTATGATAACAAAATAATTTCATATCAAATCCTATTATATTATACTAGTGTCTAGTATATACAAATAATATTAATCATAGTTGAAATGGTTACCCATATAGCGTTTCGAGGCTATTCATTACGCCTTTACAAACAAAATTGCAGCTCATGGTGGAGTTTAGATTTCCATACAAATGACCAGGTGAAGGGACTACCTTCCAAGTGGGTATACCTCTAGATGGATGTCTCGAGGCATAGAACATCTGTCCTTTACCAACACAAGATCGGCCCACCTCTATAACTAGATGGTACCGAATATGTCATCCTCCAGTCGTTACCGACCTTTACCGTGGGCCCTCGTAGCATACAAACCACAATAATCAGATGCACGGCGTCATAGCATGTAAAGATATATCTAGAAGAGGACGATCATATCCTACTTGAGAATGACCCACTTAGCCCTACTGCATCTAACCCTGTTTTGGTCATTTTCGGTTGATGAGGTCTGAGGTAACGATTACCTTTCACATATCACAATCACATCACTTTGAATGCCACACAGCCATTTCCTTTGACTACTAATTGCCTTCCATAAAAATACAACCCTTAAGCTCATACGTCTCAAGGAGGGTGTTAAGCTAAGAGAAGTTGCCTTCTCCGCCACCACTGATGTACGTTTTTAAAAAACCAATGCACGTAATCTTTAGAAATGCAACGTCACACAAACATCCATACAAGTTGTCCAGGAACAGGATAAACCGAAGGTACTTTCCTACCACATCCTGTCGGGAAATCCCTAGAATTAGTAGCGAATAGTCCTTGCATTGGATATTTCATAATGAAGAGACCACTGCTACTATATGTATATTGGGATTTTAACCCCAAACGATCAACAAGCAGTCCCCTACTATGAAAATCCGGAATATCAATATCATCATAAGCAACCTACACAATCGTCGCATATATGTTGGTCCGAAGTGATTTTCAGAAAAATCGATCCCGGTCACTTCACACCAACAATGCAAAAGCGTTTCTCAACCTCACATAGAAACTAAATCTCATAGACTTATCACGTCTCCAACTTTCAACTTGGTATCCTTCGGGCCAAGAAGGAAGCTCGGTAGATTGAAGTAACACTCCGCATTACAAGAATCAACATCCTCAACACAAATGATAATCAAGCCTACACAGAAGGCTACATACTAAGTGTACGACTAAATAGTTCCCACATCAAGTCAAGGAACTAAAATGGCCAAATTTGATAGTCGGTTTTTTAACTATCAATACAAACAAATAAATATTTAGCACCATATACAATCACTATGCCCTTTTAATTACTCTTTTATTAATTAAATCACTTGTCAAATATTCACTTTAAATTATCTTTAAACAGGTATACTCTCAAGCCCATTTCAATATTCTACATTAGAAAACATTTTCATATACTTATTTAATAATAAGTAATTCACAATTCACTTTATTTTCAACACATAGAAAATATTACATCAACTTAAATCACGATTAAGTATATATTTTATTCTTCAAGGAAAACATTCTCTTAAATATATTTTATTTGGGTTAAAACGAATGTTGCGTAAAACATCGTTACAACAACCCAAAATCACTAGTATAGGAATTAAAAAATAAGATAGATATATAAATCCCATATACTATACAAAATATTTCCTTTCGAAAACCATTTACCATAACAACGATGTTAAAGTCCATCATTTCCTTACTTGTCGAAATGTCTATTTCAACAATAAATGTTGAAACCTATGTGTTCGATACTTAACACATTTCAAAACATCTTTAAATCGTTTAAATTCAATTTAAATTCCACTTTTCAAAACATCTTAAAAGATTATTCGCTGTCCAAAATCGTGAATATAAATCGTTTACCAAATTCATTATTTCTACGTATTTATTTTGAGGATTATCCACTGTCCAAAATCGTGAATATATCCAGCCAGATACATTGCTTTTACACATTTTAATTTAAAGGATTATTCACTGTCCAAAATCGTGAATGAAATTCCTTTAATAATTTCTATATTTAACTTATCAAATTCAACTGATTTCGAATTTATAAACAATGTCTATAAATTCACATTTCTATTTTATAAAAACTTTAATTTATAAAATCCCTTTATTTATCTCATTTACATGCCAAAATCAAATTGATAAGTTAATTACTTATAAATCTCTTTATTTACAAAATCATTCCTTTTTATAATTTCACAAATTCATAAATATGTAAATCTTATTTATTTATAAAATTCATCTTTAACTTCATTTTAACATCTGCAAAATTCCTTTATAATTCCATCACTTAGATTTATAAAATTTCGATTTTAGAAATCTTATATATAAACCATTTATAATAAGTCAAAAATCTCAATTTAACTTAATTTGCAAATTAATCAACTCCATATTTCAAAAATCACATTCTGATTATATTTCACAAAAATCATAATTTTTTTGTATAATAAAAATTACATCTTCCATTTATTTAAAAATAAATTCACTTCCTTAACCATTCGAAAATGTATATTTTCAAATCACTTGAAAATTCATTTAATTTGGAAATCGTCACTTTAACATTTTTAAATACGTTAATCACGACATCCAAAACATCATATATCATATGATAATAGAATATATCACAATATCTGTAAATAAATCAACAGTGGTGAGGAATCCAGTTGGATCCCTCCAACCTGTCACCTACAATAAATATACATATTAGAATATGTGTACAATGTCCGCTTCGAGGCAGAAGCGCGTGCAAAGGGTCACCCGCTCATACACGGGAACGTATAGGGTCTCATATGCTCCAATAGGCAGAATGTATCCAAATACCAATCAATATATAGATAATATATCATATATCATCCAATCAATCAACATAGAATAAATTTATTCTCACTTATATAAAAATATCAGTGAGGCGGAAAGAGTGAGTTGTACTCACTTTGGTTCCAATAATAGTTGCAGTGTTTTATTTCGAATAAAATTAAACGGCCATTTAATTTTATCCAAAATTTACACTAGCTCTAATCAACTCCAAACCAGCTCTAATATGTAGTGCTCGTCAATACGGATCCAACGCAACTTGTTTCGTCAAAAAAAGACTTCGTACGAAGAAGTGATATCATTACAAAGTTTATACGAATATTAATATAAATAAATCAACATTTCTTTTTATTTTTAAAACCTTAGATCATCATAGTTGTTCGTTTCCTCATAGCAGATCGCAGCTGCTACTCTTGCTTCTTCCTCGATCAAACTCGTACGTTATCGAACCCATGCCACCAATCTTCCACAAATTATCGCACAACCTACGATCAACTATACATCGATCGAATACTGCCATTCGAATGGCCATCGCCACCGCTATCATCGCCGAGAGCATTATCGAGCTTGGTCGTGTCGATGTCTCGAAAAACGTGCGTGACCATCGGTCGTTTGAGCTGAAATTGCCGTTGATTTTCTCAACTAAAATCGATCATCTCCATATGGATTTGAAGCTCTCGCGATACTCTATTATGTTGTAGTTGAAACATTCTTGTATAGATTGATGGATTGGGGAGATTGAGGAGAACAGATTCGAACATTTTCGGCCTTCGAAATAAAAACAGTGGCTTTCCCTAGCTAGGGTTTTCTGAGTGAAAAATTGTAACGACCCAGAATTTTGGGCAATAAGAATTTAATAATCTGTGCTAATAATTTAACTGGTTTGATAATTTTTTTCTTTATAATTTTAATTTTTAAAACTGATAAATTTATTATTTTAAAGGTTAATAAATATTTAATCTGTTAACAGTAATTAATATCTTTCTGATAATTTAAATTTGATAAGAATTGTTTTTCAAAGCTAATCAGATTTTATTCTGTTTATAATATATACAATTGGTATATATTGTGAATAGAAGAGCTTTTGTTTTAAATTAAAAATGAATTTTCAAATTGTAATATATATGTATGTATATGTTATAATTTGAGTTGTGTTGAAATTTAATTTTAATCCATTGATAATTTACATATGAATGAATATGGTAATTTAAAGTTTTGTTTAAATTTATATTTTAAAAAAAAAGTTAATTCAAAGATTAATTCATTTGATTTCAAATGTAATAATTGTTATTTATTTTACATATGACAGTTTAAATAAGTTTTATGTCTGTTTTTAAAATGCTTAAATTTAAAATGGTATAAATGTATAAATATAAAAGTTTTAGATTTATGAATACATATATAAGAGATTCATTTGTATTATAATTAGTTTATAATATTTTCTTTAAAAGGGAAGTTTATATTTACATATGTAAGTACTCATTTATGAAGTAAAATAAAAATGTAAGTTTATATTTACATTTAAATTAAATAAAAGTTTAAAAACACTTAGAGACAAATGTTAACATGTGTTGTTTAACTAAATATCATAATTGACAAATGTAAGATTTATGAACATGTGGCATTCATCTTTCATTCATTTGAAATTTATAACATAAAAGAAAATTGTTTCTCCTTTTTCAATTTTTTTTTTCAAAACTTTCTTTCCTCTTCTCAAACTTTAATGGCAACCAGAATTACTCTTCAAAAACCTGAAAATTAAATGCAAAAATCAAAAGCAAATCTAAAACTAAAATCTGCAAGCAAAATGAAAACTGCAAAATTCATCATCTGCAAATTCAAATGGATATTCAACTTCAAATCTGTATTGTACAAAGCTATAACTTGCATTTCATTTGAGTTCAACTTGCAATATGTAATTTCAACATGCAAAGGGAAATCAACAGTTTCAACTGCAAGTTGAATCAACAAAATTTGAAGGCATGCAGTAAGCAGTAGGATTTCAACAGCATGCAAAATCAAACAGTTTTCAAATTAAAGTGTTAAAGCCTGGAAATTTATTCTACTCTGTTCTCTGTGCTCTGCAAATTAAGAGGTGAGTAAATACTTTTAAAAACAGTTTTAAATAATATCTGCAGCTGAATTCCATATGCATGTGATGAATGTTGCTGTGATTATGTATATTTGTTTTCTTGAAATTTTTTGTGTATACCGGTTAGAAGTATGAATTATCAGAGAATACAGTGCATGTGTAAATTATGTACTCTGCTTATTTACTGGGTTTGATTTTTCTTAAGGAAAATTTAAATCTCTCAATCAAACTAATATTAGGCATTGTTACATAAATGAAATTTGTTTGTTCATATGTACTGAAGGTTTTAAAAATTAGAATTCTGGAAATTTGAAACTAAATAACAATTTTTAATCAAGAATAACAGTAAGAAATAAAAATGGCCAGAAATAAAACATCTTAGTTTCTAAATTTGATTATATACTCAGATTGGTGTTAGAAAATCATGAATTTAGACATGCATTTCAAAATTTTTAGATGGGTAACTCTTGAGAATTTTGGTTTTGTTCGAAATAGGGGTTTTTGGCAATTGCCGTTGATTGGCAAGATGATTGTAGCTAGAATTTTGAGCAAAGGTTGCTTGTATGTTATGGATAATGGGAAAAATACAATTGAAATTTTTAAATGATAGAATTTATCGAATTGATTCGAAGTAGGGTTTGATATGGGTTTTTTTTGACTGGATAGCCGAGGGATTTGTGACGTGAGTAGTGGATCGAGTTCGATCGCGACGTGGTGATGACGAAGCTTGTGGTCAGTGTTCTCGATAATGGAGTTGGTAGGGTTCATCGGCGATTGATGGTCGTTGACGATGTGAATTTGGGTTCGTGTTGTTCTACAGTTTCGAGTTGTATGGTCATATTTCGACTCGGTTACATTTTGTTGGATCTGGGCTTGAATTCGAACTCGCGCATGATAATGTGGTCGACGACGATGGTCGCGACGATCAGTAATGGCCAGAGGTGAAGGGAGACGTGCACGCGTGTATATGCTGTGCACTGGATTTGGGAATTTTGGAGAAGGCAAGTTGGGCTCGGGTAATCATTTGCGTGAGTCTCGGGGGTGACTCGAAGGAAGTGGAGTGAGTACTGCTTCGGGGTAGGCACGAGGACGTGGGGTGTTTGTATCGGGTTAGGTTGGAGGGCGGTTTCTTGATAGGCACTGTAATGATTCAAGTGCAGTTTAATCTGGGAGTAAGTAAAGAACAAGTTTGAAACTTGTTTGTTTTTAAGATAATCCAACTTTAAATTATAAATTGAATTTACTTTCAAATTTAAATGGTTGTGATGATTTCTTTGAAAGTAAATTTACTTAATTAAAGTTTGAATTTTTGTAAAAAGGAATATTTGAATTTAGTTATTAAATGAAAGTTTAAGTAAAATTTAAAATCCAAGTTTTCAAATTATATGGAAAACAAATAAGTTTAAATTTGATGATTGGATTGTTTCGAATTTCAAATTGATTTCTAAATGCTGTATTTTCAAATAAAGATTAGAGTTATAATTTTGTAAACCAAATAGAAATAATTTGTTTTTAAGTTATATAAAAATTTGATTAATTCAAATAATTCATTTATGAAGATTAACAAGGTTAAATTATTTTGATAAACTTGAGAATACTTAATTAACTATGACTTATTTATAAGTAAAAGATTAATTAAGATTTATGGTTTCTTAATTAATTAAAGATTTTGAAATGTAATAAGTTAGTTAATTAATTATTTAATTAATTTTAATAATTAGTTAATTATTTATTTAATTTTTAAATAATCACTTAATTATGGATTAGTTAAGTGTAATTACTGAATAAAGTAATTAATGGTTAATTGTGAATGTAATTAAGGAAGTTAATTACTTATGGAAGTAATTAATGGTAATTACACATGGAGTAATTAGTTGAAGTGATTATTGGTTAATCACTTAATGATATTGATCAAGAATTAATTAAGAGATTAATTAAGGTTTATTAATAAAAGTAATTAGAGATAATTACTTATGTAAGTAATTAAGAGTTAATTACTTAATTTATTTTAGTAAATTAATTAATGTGATTAATTAATTAATGAATGAGATTAATTTAAGATTAATTACTAAGTGTAATTAATTATAAATGTAATTAATTAATTAAGTCATTAATTAAGGATTTATTTATTAATTTAACAGTTTAATAATTACTTAATGAAGTAATTAAAGATTAATTAATTGAATTACTTAATCAAGCATTAATATAATTAAATTAGGAATTAATTAATTGAGAAGTTAATTAATTTAGTTGAGTAATTACAAATTGTTAATTACTAATTATGATTAATGAGTTGATTAATTATAAGTTAATTAAAGTATTAATAAGGATCATTAATGAATATGATTAATGATATTAATCAAGGTTGGTTAATATAAGTAATTAATTTAAATGTGATTGATTAATTGTAATTAATTAAAGTTTCATGTAATTAATTATAGTTAATTAATTAATGAAGGATCATTAATTGTTGTAATTAATGATAGTAATTAAGGTTAATTACTGAATATGGATAGGATAATTACTTGAATGTAATTAAAAGATAATTAATCAAAGAAAGATTAATTAGTGAAGATCATTAGAGATGATTGATTAATTTATTTGGAATAATAATTAATGAAGAAGGATTTTAGTAATCCAATTGATTAAGGGATAATCAATTCCGATTTGGATGTTTGCTTAATATGAGTTGATTGATTAATAATGGTAAATTAATTGATATTGAATGATCAATATTTGGATGAATGAATGATATTGGGTGATTGGTTGATATTGGATGTTGATTGATATTGGTTGATATTGGTTGATACTGGATATCTCTGTTATGTGATATGCTGCTTTGTGAAGATGAATGTTAGTATGAATTATCTGTTATGATAATATAATTCATCTATCTGTTTATATATCACCCTTAATAAATGTTTAATCTGTTTAAAACCCTTAAGTATAACTTGGACATTAAAATGGCGTTTGGTTTCGGTGAGACCAGGATCGGGTTGCCATATTTGGAATCCGAAAACCACATCGATTCCAATTAAACGTTAGGTCGTTAATCCAAGTGGAGCAAGTGAAGACTCGAGTGCAAGGGCTATGGTCGTTGACTCTGTGGGTGATTCCGTAATCAGTTTGACGGAATAGTGCTTATAGATTCGAGATGGCGAATCAGAGTGCAAGGGCTATGGTCGTTGACTCTGAGGGTGATTCCAATAATGAGTGCAACGAGGTAGTGCCTTCGGTTTCGTTCGAACCCGGAACGAACTTGTCTGGATTGAATGCTTTCAGCACATCGTCAGGCGGGCGATGAGCATTCTAAGTGATGTGTTCTATAAAGGTAATCGTAACCTCAAGCCTCATCAACCGGGAATGGCTAAAACAGGGGAGGTGCAGCAAGGCTTCGTGGGTAGCTCCCACTGGAGAGCAAGATTTTCCCCTGTCTAGAAGTCCCTTTTTATTCGTCTGTGTGGGCAGTTGGGTCGCAGCCAACTGCGGGGTTGTCTTGTTCGGGACTGTCCAGTAAGGGATGGTCCCGGCCTTGTGTTGCAGGGGATGAAGGGAGTAATCCTCGGTACGGTGATCTAGGCCACGTACTGTGACGGGCGGTACCCCAGTAGCCCTGCCATTGATGGAAACCCATTTTCCCTTCGAGACCCTACGGCTTTGTTTGTATTACCCAATTTTGTGGCTAGTAGCTGGAATTTAATAGATGTAACAATTTCGGCTATTTCTTATTTACTTGAAAACCCTAGACACTATTATAATATCACTGGATTTCCTATCAAATGTTTTGGTTAGCGTAAGGTAAAAACTTTTCCATGTTTATGTGTGGGAAGTCTTACGTGATACCTTTTCTTTTTAAAGGTTTTTCTAAAGTTAAGCAACTTTAACCCGTTTACTCACACCAGACCCCTGTCTGACCCGAGTGTTTATTTTCTGTTTTATTAAACTCTTGGGTACTCATATTATGTATGAGTAGTCAAGTGGATCAGGTTAGCTTGACGAATTTGGAGGAGATATGGAGCAGGAGGCTTCGACGTGTAGATATATATTGATTCCGCTGTGTTTGTTTGTATCTGTATCTGTTGTACTTGAGTTGTATGAATTAGACAGATGTTTATAACTGTCTAATATGTGATGTATGGTTGTGTACTCTGATGTAATGAGATACTATGAAATATTTTATGTTATATATTATATTTTATTCGTTCCGCTGTGGGTTCTCTGATGTTGTTCTGTTCTTCTTTCTCTTTCTTTTCTTCTTCTATCCCTTTCTTTCTTAAAGATGACGCGATTTTCTGGGAGTAGAAAGTCGGGTCGTCTCATTTGATATCAGAGCATTAGGCTGAGTGAATACCTAGGCTCTGTAGTAGTGTCTTTCTTGAGAGAGCGTACTTGTAATTTTTAATATATAACTATATGTATATATATCTGTATCTACCTAATAGGTTGGGTTATCTGTTCGGATTTTCCAACATAAGTTTTAGAGGTAGGTAGATGGAATAGTGGTTTGAGTGAGTAACACGAATACCACTAATGGAAGAGGTTCATATGTTTGAGGTTGGAAGTGTATTTGTCGAGACCGTAGACCTAATATCGTCTCGAGTGAGATTTGTAGTTTGGAGTAAGGATTTCTCTGATATCCAAAGGAAATCTTTTGAAGATTCGGAGTTTATCTTTGAAGTGTAAGTTTGGATTTCGCTCGGGTAAGCGAATTTACTAGTGTTTGGATTTGTCGGAAGTGCAGAAATAAGCGATGATATCCAGATAACTGCGTGATGAGATGCAGTATCCTTGGATATTTTCTGAAGGTATTTTCTCTTGAAGCAGTTTTAGAAGTAGTTGAGAAGCAGTCTTTACCTGCCGCAGGGAAGGTTTATCTGTGTATAAGTTGTTTGGATCTTCAGTAAGGAGGTTGGCTGTTTTGGAATATGAGACTAAGGTCTATAAGTTATTTGCTTTGGCATGGTCTCATTTGTTATTCCCTAAGGAAAGCGAGATATGGATGCTTGGTTTGGAGTCCGAGTTTCTTGAGAAGTTTTCTGCCATATTGGAGGTCAGTTGTATGGTTTGTTGATGGTTTTGGAGTTGAGAAGCCTTTGGATTAGAAATCTTTGGTTAGCTGTGGTAGCAGTTTCAGCTCATAGTGTTCGGTGTGCTGACGAGGAGATCTTTTGGCTTCGCAGTATCATCGAAGTAGAGTTTGGAAGCAGCAGTGTGGTTTGTTTCTCCGATGGCTCAGAAATCTTTGTGGTTCTCTTTCAGCAGTCCGGGCTGAAGGTGGTGATGTTTTCTTGAAGGGTTAACCTGGTTTGGAAAAGCTTTAAGCCATTCTAATTGGTAAAGAGAGGACAGTTTGTTTGGAATCTGAACTAGGTAGCATCGCAAAAGTGACTTGCGATTAAGTTGGGAATTTTCTTCGGCTATCATGGGTGATCTGTTGTTTGAGACTGAGGATTCTCATGTGGATAGGAGCTGTTGGAGTTATCAGAAGTGATTTTGGTAGTTAGCCTGGAAATTGGATGGTTCTTGGAGTAAGGAGAGTTGGTATAGCAGCTCAGAATTATCTTTGGAATTTGGAATTGGACGGATGTAGTTTTTTTTTGAATTGGATTCTATTATAAGGTTGTGTGACTGAGTCAGAGGAGTCACTCAGATTTTTATGGATTTGATGAACAAAGTTTTTCCGGATATAGCGGATAAGTTTGTATTCGAGTTCATCAACAATATTCTCATCTATTTTAGAATCAGAGTTGTGCAGCGGAAGCGAGGTAGCAGCTGTGCAAGGAAATAAGTTCAATTTGATATTGCTTGAGTAGTAGAGCTTAAGTTCTGGATTTCGACAGATTTTGGAAGGCTTTTCTGTTGAATAGGATCCAGGAAGTGTTTGTTTTGGTCTTGTTGTTTCTGGAAGTATCAGCATAGGTTGAGCTGATCAGAAGAGCTTGGCAGTCCAGGATTATCTGTTGAGTTACAGATATGAGATAAGGAGTTTGGTATTCGAAGTTAGAGACTTCAGTGTGGTTACAATTTCTCTGGTTAAGAGGACAAAATTTGATAAGATTGGTTGGTTAGTGCTGAGGCATTTGAGGATTTCTTATCTGTGTTTTCGATAGGATGAGATTGAATTGCCAGTTTGGATAGCTGGAATTCATTTTGTAACACGTATCTCTGAGGGAATACGTAAATGATTCATCATTGGTTATTGAATCTGTAGTTCAGTTGGAGTTGGATGTTGAGCTGGATTTGAGAGTAGTCTGATGTTCTGTTCAGATTGAAGGATCTAGAGATGAGTGGAGCTCTGGATTTTGATTGTGTAGTTAGTTTGTTGGCTTTTGTAGAGCGAGTCTCCTGGTGATTTATACTTGGGGAAACTCGAGATAGTATTTGAGTTTTATTATGATTTGTGTCAGAATAATTAGTTAGATTTGTTTGTTTAAATTGATTGCTATGGATGTTAGTAACTGGTTGTTAGGAATGCTTTGCTAATTTAAATTAAAATCTGTACTGGATTATTAAATTACCTTTGCTTTTAAATTTCGGGGACGAAATTCTTTTAAGGGGGGAGGATTGTAACGACCCGGAATTTTGGGCAATAAGAATTTAATAATCTGTGCTAATAATTTAACTGGTTTGATAAAAAAAAATTCTTTATAATTTTAATTTTTAAAACTGATAAGTTTATTCTTTTAAAGGTTAATAAATATTTAATCTGTTAACAGTAATTAATATCTTTCTGATAATTTAAATTTGATAAGAATTGTTTTTCAAAGCTAATCAGATTGTATTCTATGTATAATACATACAATTGGTATATATTGTGAATAGAAGAGCTTTTGTTTTAAATTAAAGATGAATTTTCCAATTGTAATATATATGCATGTATATGTTATAATTTGAGTTGTGTTGAAATTTAATTTTAATCCGTTAATAATTTACATATGAAATAATATGGTAATTTAAAGTTTTGTTTAAATTTATATTTAAAAAAAAAGTTAATTCAAAGATTAATTCATTTGATTTCAAATGTAAGATAATTGTTATTTATTTTACATATGATAGTTTAATTAAGTTTTATGTTTGTTTTTAAAATGCTTAAATTTAAAATGGTATAAATGTATAGATATAAAAGTTTTAGATTTATGAATACATATATAAGAGATTCATTTGTACTATAATTAGTTTATAATATTTTCTTTAAAAGGGAAGTTTATATTTACATATGTAAGTACTCATTTATGAAGTAAAATAAAAATGTAAGTTTATATTTACATTTAAATTAAATAAAAGTTTAAAAACACTTAGAGACAAATGTTAACATGTGTTGTTTAACTAAATATCATAATTGACAAATGTAAGATTTATGAACATGTGGCATTCATCTTTCATTCATTTGAAATTTATAACATAAAAGAAAATTGTTTCTCCTTTTTCATTTTTTTTTCAAAACTTTCTTTCCTCTTCTCAAACTTTAATGGCAACCAGAATTACTCTTCAAAAACCTGAAAATTAAATGCAAAAATCAAAAGCAAATCTGAAACTAAAATGTGCAAGCAAAATGAAAACTGCAAAATTCATCATCTGCAAATTCAAATGGATATTCAACTTCAAATCTGTATTGTACAAAGCTATAACCTGCATTTCATTTGAGTTCAACTTGCAATATGTAATTTCAACATGCAAAGGGAAATCAACAGTTTCAACTGCAAGTTGAATCAACAAAATTTGAAGGCATGCAGTAAGCAGTAGGATTTCAACAGCATGCAAAATCAAACAGTTTTCAAATTAAAGTGTTAAAGCATGGAAATTTATTCTACTCTGTTCTCTGTGCTCTGCAAATTAAGAGGTGAGTAAATACTTTTAAAAACAGTTTTAAATAATATCTGCAGTTGAATTCCATATGCATGTGATGAATGTTGCTGTGATTAAGTATATTTGTTTACTTGAAAATTTTTGTGTATACCAGTTAGAAGTATGAATTATCAGAGAATACAGTGCATGTGTAAATTATGTACTATGCTTATTTACTGGGTTTGATTTTTCTTAAGGAAAATTTAAATCTCTCAATCAAACTAATATTAGGCATTGTTACATAAATGAAATTTGTTTGTTCATATGTACTGAAGGTTTTAAAAATTAGAATTCTAGAAATTTGAAACTAAATAACAATTTTTAATCAAGAATAACAGTAAGAAATAAAAATGGCCAGAAATAAAACATCTTAGTTCCTAAATTTGATTATATACTCAGATTGGTGTTAGAAAATCATGAATTTAGACATGCATTTCAAAATGTTTAGATGGGTAACTCTTGAGAATTTTGGTTTTGTTCGAAATAGGGGTTTTTGGCAATTGTCGTTGATTGGCAAGATGATTGTAGCTAGAATTTTGAGCAAAGGTTGCTTGTATGTTATGGATAATGGGAAAAATACAATTGAAAATTTTAAATGATAGAATTTCTCGAATTGATTCGAAGTAGGGTTTGATATGGGTTTTTTTTTGACTGGGTAGCCGAGGGATTTGTGACGTGAGTGGTGGATCGAGTTCGATCGCGACGTTGTGATGAAGAAGCTTGTGGTCAGTGTTCTCGATAATGAAGTTGGTAGGGTTCATCGGCGATTGATGGTCGTTGACGATGTGAATTTGGGTTCGTGTTGTTCTACAGTTTCGAGTTGTATGGTCATATTTCGACTCGGTTACATTTTGTTGGATCTGGGCTTGAATTCGAACTAGCGCATGATAATGTGGTCGACGACGATGGTCGCGACGATCAGTAATGGCCGGAGGTGAAAGGAGACGTGCACGCGTGTATATGCTGTGCACTGGATTTGGGAATTTTGGAGAAGGCAAGTTGGGCTCGGGTAATCATTCGCGTGAATCTCAGGGGTGACTCGAAGGAAGTGGAGTGGGTACTGCTTCGGGGTAGGCACGAGGACGTGGGGTGTTTGTATCGGGTTAGGTTGGAGGGTGGTTTCTTGTTAGGCACTATAATGATTCAAGTGCAGTTTAGTCTGGGAGTAAGTAAAGAACAAGTTTGAAACTTGTTTGTTTTTAAGATAATCCAACTTTAAATTATAAATTGAATTTACTTTCAAATTTAAATGGTTGTGATGATTTCTTTGAAAATAAATTTACTTAATTAAAGTTTGAATTTTTGTAAAAAGGAATATTTGAATTTAGTTATTAAATCAAAGTTTAAGTAAAATTTAAAATCCAAGTTTTCAAATTATATGGAAAACAAATAAGTTTAAATTTGATGATTGGATTGTTTCAAATTTCAAATTGATTTCTAAATGCTGTATTTTCAAATAAAGATTAGAGTTATAATTTTGTAAACCAAATAGAAATAATCTGTTTTTAAGTTATATAAAAATTTGATTGATTCAAATAATTAATTTATGAAGATTAACAAGGTTAAATTATTTTGATAAACTTGAGAATACTTAATTAACTATGACTTATTTATAAGTAAAAGATTAATTAAGATTTATGGTTTTCTTAATTAATTAAAGATTTTGAAATGTAATAAGTTAGTTAATTAATTGTTTAATTAATTTTAATAATTAGTTAATTATTTATTTAATTTTTAAATAATCACTTAATTATGGATTAATTAAGTGTAATTACTGAATAAAGTAATTAATGGTTAATTGTGAATGTAATTAAGGAAGTTAATTACTTATGGAAGTAATTAATGGTAATTACACATGGAGTAATTAGTTGTAGTGATTATTGGTTAATCACTTAATGATATTGATCAAGAATTAATTAAGAGATTAATTAAGGTTTATTAATAAAAGTAATTAGAGATAATTACTTATGTAAGTAATTAAGAGTAAATTAATTAATTTGATTAATTAATTAATTAATGAGATTAAATTAAGATTAATTACTAAGTGTAATTAATTATAAATGTAATTAATTAATTAAGTCATTAATTAAGGATTTATTTATTAATTTAATTGTTTAATAATTACTTAATAAAGTAGTTAAAGATTAATTAATTGAATTACTTAATCAAGCATTAATATAATTAAATTAGGAATTAATTAATTGAGAAGTTAATTAATTTAGTTGAGTAATTACAAATTGTTAATTACTAATTATGATTAATGAGTTGATTAATTATAAGTTAATTAGTTAATTAAAGTATTAATAAGGATCATTAATGAATGTGATTAATGATATTAATCAAGGTTGGTTAATATAAATAATTAATTTAAATGTGATTGATTAATTGTAATTAATTAAAGTTTCATGTAATTAATTATAGTTAATTAATTAATGAAGGATCATTAATTGTTGTAATTAATGATAGTAATTAAGGTTAATTACTGAATATGGATAGGATAATTACTTGAATGTAATTAAAAGATAATTAATCAAAGAAAGATTAATTAGTGAAGATCATTAGAGATGATTGTTAATTTATTTGAAATAATAATTAATGAAGAAGGATTTTAGTAATCCAATTGATTAAGGGATAATCAATTCCGATTTGGATGTTTGCTTAATATGAGTTGATTAATTAATATTGGTAAATTAATTGATATTGAATGATCAATATTTGGATGAATGAATGATATTGGGTGATTGGTTGATATTGGATGTTGATTGATATTGGTTGATATTGGTTGATACTGGATATCTCTGTTATGTGATATGCTGCTTTGTGAAGATGAATGTTAGTTTGAATTATCTGTTATGATAATATAATTCATCTATCTGTTTATATATCACCCTGAATATTTGTTTAATCTGTTTAAAACCCTTAAGTATAACTTGGACATTAAAATGGCGTTTGGTTTCGGTGAGACCGGGATCGGGTTGCCATATTTGGAATCCGAAAACCACATCGATTCCAATTAAACGTTAGGTCGTTAATCCAAGTGGAGCAAGTGAAGACTCGAGTGCAAGGGCTATGGTCGTTGACTCTGTGGGTGATTCCGTAATGAGTTTGACGGAATAGTGCTTATAGATTCGAGATGGCGAATCAGAGTGCAAGGGCTATGGTCGTTGACTCTGAGGGTGATTCCAATAATGAGTGCAACGAGGTAGTTCCTTCGGTTTCGTTCGAACCCGGAACGAACTTGTATGGATTGAATTCTTTCAGCATATCGTCAGGCGGGCGATGAGCATTCTAAGTGATGTGTTCTATAAAGGTAATCGTAACCTCAAGCCTCATCAACCGGGAATGGCTAAAACAGGGGAGGTGCAGCAAGGCTTCGTGGGTAGCTCCTATTGGAGGGCAAGATTTTCCCCTGTCTAGAAGTCCCTTTTTATTCGGCTGTGTGGGCAGTTGGGTCGCGGCCAACTGCGGGGTTGTCTTGTTCGGGACTGTCCAGTAAGGGATGGTTCCGGCCTTGTGTTGCAGGGGATGAAGGGAGTAATCCCCGGTACGGTGATCTAGGCCACGTATTGTGACGGGCGGTACCCCAGTAGCCCTGCCATTGATGGAAACCCATTTTCCCTTCGAGACCCTACGGTTTTGTTTGTATTACCCACTTTTGTGGCTAGTAGCTGGAATTTAATAGATGTAACAATTTCGGCTATTTCTTATTTACTTGAAAACCCTAGACACTATTATAATATCACTGGATTTCCTATCAAATGTTTTGGTTAGCGTAAGGTAAAAACTTTTCCATGTTTATGTGTGGGAAGTCTTACGTGATACCTTTTCTTTTCAAAGGTTTTTCTAAAGTTAAGCAACTTTAACCCGTTTACTCACACCAGACCCCTGTCTGACCCGAGTGTTTATTTTCTGTTTTATTAAACTCTTTGGTACTCATATTATGTATGAGTAGTCAAGTGGATCATGTTAGCTTGACGAATTTGGAGGAGATATGGAGCAGGAGGCTTCGACGTGTAGATATATATTGATTCCGCTGTGTTTGTTTGTATCTGTATCTGTTGTACTTGAGTTGTATGAATTAGACAGATGTTTATAACTGTCTAATATGTGATGTATGGTTGTGTACTCTAATATAATGAGATACTATGAAATATTTTATGTTATATATTATATTTTATTCGTTCCGCTGTGGGTTCTCTGATGTTGTTCTGTTCTTCTTTCTCTTTCTTTTCTTCTTCTATCCCTTTCTTTCTTAAAGATGACGCGATTTTCTGGGAGTAGAAAGTCGGGTCGTCTCATTTGATATCAGAGCATTAGGCTGAGTGAATACCTAGGCTCTGTAGTAGTGTCTTTCTTGAGAGAGCGTACTTGTAATTTTTAATATATAACTATATGTATATATATCTGTATCTACCTAATAGGTTGGGTTATCTGTTCGGATTTTCCAACATAAGTTTTAGAGGTAGGTAGATGGAATAGTGGTTTGAGTGAGTAACACGAATACCACTAATGGAAGAGGTTCCATATGTTTGAGGTTGGAAGTGTATTTGTCGAGACCGTAGACCTAATACCGTCTCGAGTGAGATTTGTAGTTTGGAGTAAGGATTTCTCTGATATCCAAAGGAAATCTTTTGAAGATTCGGAGTTTATCTTTGAAGTGTAAGTTTGGATTTCGCTCGGGTAAGCGAATTTACTAGTGTTTGGATTTGTCGGAAGTGCAGAAATAAGCGATGATATCCTGATAACTACGTGATGAGATGCAGTATCCTTGGATATTTTCTGAAGGTGTTTTCTCTTGAAGCAGTTTTAGAAGTAGTTGAGAAGCAGTCTTTACCTGCCGCAGGGAAGGTTTATCTGTGTATAAGTTGTTTGGATCTTCAGTAAGGAGGTTGGCTGTTTTGGAATATGAGACTAAGGTCTATAAGTTATTTGCTTTGGCATGGTCTCATTTGTTATTCCCTAAGGAAAGCGAGATATGGATGCTTGGTTTGGAGTCCGAGTTTCTTGAGAAGTTTTCTTCCATATTGGAGGTCAGCTGTATGGTTTGTTGATGGTTTTGGAGTTGAGAAGCCTTTGGATTAGAAATCTTTGGTTAGCTGTGGTAGCAGTTTCAGCTCATAGTGTTCGGTGTGCTGACGAGGAGATCTTTTGGCTTCGCAGTATCATCGAAGTAGAGTTTGGAAGCAGCAGTGTGTTTTGTTTCTCCGATGGTTCAGAAATCTTTGTGGTTCTCTTTCAGCAGTCCGGGCTGAAGGTGGTGATGTTTTCTTGAAGGGTTAACCTGGTTTGGAAAAGCTTTAAGCCGTTCTAATTGGTAAAGAGAGGACAGTTTGTTTGGAATCTGAACTAGGTAGCATCGCAAAAGTGACTTGCGATTAAGTTGGGAATTTTCTTAGGCTATCATGGGTGATCTGTTGTTTGAGACTGAGGATTCTCATGTGGATAGGAGCTGTTGGAGTAATCAGAAGTGATTTTGGTAGTTAGCCTGGAAATTGGATGGTTCTTGGAGTAAGGAGAGTTGGTATAGCAGCTCAGAATTATCTTTGGAATTTGGAATTGGACGGATGTAGTTTTTTTTGAATTGGATTCTGTTATAAGGTTGTGTGACTGAGTCAGAGGAGTCACTCAGATTTTTATGGATTTGATGAACAAAGTTTTTCCGGATATAGCGGATAAGTTTGTATTCGAGTTCATCAACAATATTCTCATCTATTTTAGAATCAGAGTTGTGCAGCGGAAGCGAGGTAGCAGCTGTGCAAGGAAATAAGTTCAATTTGATATTGCTTGAGTATTAGAGCTTAAGTTCTGGATTTCGACAGATTTTGGAAGGCTTTTCTGTTGAATAGGATCCAGGAAGTGTTTGTTTTGGTCTTGTTGTTTCTGGAAGTATCAGCATAGGTTGAGCTGATCAGAAGAGCTTGGCAGTCCAGGATTATCTGTTGAGTTACAGATATGAGATAAGGAGTTTGGTATTCGAAGTTAGAGACTTCAGTGTGGTTACAATTTCTCTGGTTAAGAGGACAGAATTTGATAAGATTGGTTGGTTAGCGCTGAGGCATTTGAGGATTTCTTATCTGTGTTTTCGATAGGATGAGATTGAATTGCCAGTTTGGATAGCTGGAATTCATTTTGTAACACGTATCTCTGAGGGAATACGTAAATGATTCATCATTGGTTATTGAATCTGTAGTTCAGTTGGAGTTGGATGTTGAGCTGGATTTGAGAGTAGTCTGATGTTCTGTTCAGATTGAAGGATCTAGAGATGAGTGGAGCTCTGGATTTTGATTGTGTAGTTAGTTTGTTGGCTTTTGTAGAGCGAGTCTCCCGGTGATTTATACTTGGGGAAACTCGAGATAGTATTTGAGTTTTATTATGATTTGTGTCAGAATAATTAGTTAGATTTGTTTGTTTAAATTGATTGCTATGGATGTTAGTAACTGGTTGTTAGGAATGCTTTGCTAATTTAAATTAAAATCTGTACTGGATTATTAAATTACCTTTGCTTTTAAATTTCGGGGACGAAATTCTTTTAAGGGGGGAGGATTGTAACGACCCGGAATTTTGGGCAATAAGAATTTAATAATCTGTGCTAATAATTTAACTGGTTTGATAAAAAAAAATTCTTTATAATTTTAATTTTTAAAACTGATAAGTTTATTCTTTTGAAGGTTAATAAATATTTAATCTGTTAGCAGTAATTAATATCTTTCTGATAATTTAAATTTGATAAGAATTGTTTTTCAAAGCTAATCAGATTGTATTCTATGTATAATACATACAATTGGTATATATTGTGAATAGAAGAGCTTTTGTTTTAAATTAAAGATGAATTTTCCAATTGTAATATATATGCATGTATATGTTATAATTTGAGTTGTGTTGAAATTTAATTTTAATCCGTTAATAATTTACATATGAAATAATATGGTAATTTAAAGTTTTGTTTAAATTTATATTTAAAAAAAAAGTTAATTCAAAGATTAATTCATTTGATTTCAAATGTAAGATAATTGTTATTTATTTTACATATGATAGTTTAATTAAGTTTTATGTTTGTTTTTAAAATGCTTAAATTTAAAATGGTATAAATGTATAGATATAAAAGTTTTAGATTTATGAATACATATATAAGAGATTCATTTGTACTATAATTAGTTTATAATATTTTCTTTAAAAGGGAAGTTTATATTTACATATGTAAGTACTCATTTATGAAGTAAAATAAAAATGTAAGTTTATATTTACATTTAAATTAAATAAAAGTTTAAAAACACTTAGAGACAAATGTTAACATGTGTTGTTTAACTAAATATCATAATTGACAAATGTAAGATTTATGAACATGTGGCATTCATCTTTCATTCATTTGAAATTTATAACATAAAAGAAAATTGTTTCTCCTTTTTCATTTTTTTTTCAAAACTTTCTTTCCTCTTCTCAAACTTTAATGGCAACCAGAATTACTCTTCAAAAACCTGAAAATTAAATGCAAAAATCAAAAGCAAATCTGAAACTAAAATGTGCAAGCAAAATGAAAACTGCAAAATTCATCATCTGCAAATTCAAATGGATATTCAACTTCAAATCTGTAATGTACAAAGCTATAACCTGCATTTCATTTGAGTTCAACTTGCAATATGTAATTTCAACATGCAAAGGGAAATCAACAGTTTCAACTGCAAGTTGAATCAACAAAATTTGAAGGCATGCAGTAAGCAGTAGGATTTCAACAGCATGCAAAATCAAACAGTTTTCAAATTAAAGTGTTAAAGCATGGAAATTTATTCTACTCTGTTCTCTGTGCTCTGCAAATTAAGAGGTGAGTAAATACTTTTAAAAACAGTTTTAAATAATATCTGCAGTTGAATTCCATATGCATGTGATGAATGTTGCTGTGATTAAGTATATTTGTTTACTTGAAAATTTTTGTGTATACCAGTTAGAAGTATGAATTATCAGAGAATACAGTGCATGTGTAAATTATGTACTATGCTTATTTACTGGGTTTGATTTTTCTTAAGGAAAATTTAAATCTCTCAATCAAACTAATATTAGGCATTGTTACATAAATGAAATTTGTTTGTTCATATGTACTGAAGGTTTTAAAAATTAGAATTCTAGAAATTTGAAACTAAATAACAATTTTTAGTCAAGAATGACAGTAAGAAATAAAAATGGCCAGAAATAAAACATCTTAGTTTCTAAATTTGATTATATACTCAGATTGGTGTTAGAAAATCATGAATTTAGACATGCATTTCAAAATGTTTAGATGGGTAACTCTTGAGAATTTTGGTTTTGTTCGAAATAGGGGTTTTTGGCAATTGTCGTTGATTGGCAAGATGATTGTAGCTAGAATTTTGAGCAAAGGTTGCTTGTATGTTATGGATAATGGGAAAAATACAATTGAAAATTTTAAATGATAGAATTTCTCGAATTAATTCGAAGTAGGGTTTGATATGGGTTTTTTTTTGACTGGGTAGCCGAGGGATTTGTGACGTGAGTGGTGGATCGAGTTCGATCGCGACGTTGTGATGAAGAAGCTTGTGGTCAGTGTTCTCGATAATGAAGTTGGTAGGGTTCATCGGCGATTGATGGTCGTTGACGATGTGAATTTGGGTTCGTGTTGTTCTACAGTTTCGAGTTGTATGGTCATATTTCGACTCGGTTACATTTTGTTGGATCTGGGCTTGAATTCGAACTCGCGCATGATAATGTGGTCGACGACGATGGTCGCGACGATCAGTAATGGCCGGAGGTGAAGGGAGACGTGCACGCGTGTATATGCTGTGCACTGGATTTGGGAATTTTGGAGAAGGCAAGTTGGGCTCGGGTAATCATTCGCGTGAGTCTCGGGGGTGACTCGAAGGAAGTGGAGTGGGTACTGCTTCGGGGTAGGCACGAGGACGTGGGGTGTTTGTATCGGGTTAGGTTGGAGGGTGGTTACTTGTTAGGCACTGTAATGATTCAAGTGCAGTTTAGTCTGGGAGTAAGTAAAGAACAAGTTTGAAACTTGTTTGTTTTTAAGATAATCCAACTTTAAATTATAAATTGAATTTACTTTCAAATTTAAATGGTTGTGATGATTTCTTTGAAAGTAAATTTACTTAATTAAAGTTTGAATTTTTGTAAAAAGGAATATTTGAATTTAGTTATTAAATCAAAGTTTAAGTAAAATTTAAAATCCAAGTTTTCAAATTATATGGAAAACAAATAAGTTTAAATTTAATGATTGGATTGTTTCAAATTTCAAATTGATTTCTAAATGTTGTATTTTCAAATAAAGATTAGAGTTATAATTTTGTAAACCAAATAGAAATAATTTGTTTTTAAGTTATATAAAAATTTGATTAATTCAAATAATTCATTTATGAAGATTAACAAGGTTAAATTATTTTGATAAACTTGAGAATACTTAATTAACTATGACTTATTTATAAGTAAAAGATTAATTAAGATTTATGGTTTTCTTAATTAATTAAAGATTTTGAAATGTAATAAGTTAGTTAATTAATTGTTTAATTAATTTTAATAATTAGTTAATTATTTATTTAATTTTTAAATAATCACTTAATTATGGATTAATTAAGTGTAATTACTGAATAAAGTAATTAATGGTTAATTGTGAATGTAATTAAGGAAGTTAATTACTTATGGAAGTAATTAATGGTAATTACACATGGAGTAATTAGTTGTAGTGATTATTGGTTAATCACTTAATGATATTGATCAAGAATTAATTAAGAGATTAATTAAGATTTATTAATAAAAGTAACTAGAGATAATTACTTATGTAAGTAATTAAGAGTAAATTAATTAATGTGATTAATTAATTAATGTGATTAATTAATTAATGAATGAGATTAAATTAAGATTAATTACTAAGTGTAATTAATTATAAATGTAATTAATTAATTAAGTCATTAATTAAGGATTTATTTATTAATTTAATTGTTTAATAATTACTTAATGAAGTAGTTAAAGATTAATTAATTGAATTACTTAATCAAGCATTAATATAATTAAATTAGGAATTAATTAATTGAGAAGTTAATTAATTTAGTTGAGTAATTACAAATTGTTAATTACTAATTATGATTAATGAGTTGATTAATTATAAGTTAATTAGTTAATTAAAGTATTAATAAGGATCATTAATGAATGTGATTAATGATATTAATCAAGTTGGTTAATATAAGTAATTAATTTAAATGTGATTGATTAATTGTAATTAATTAAAGTTTCATGTAATTAATTATAGTTAATTAATTAATGAAGGATCATTAATTGTTGTAATTAATGATAGTAATTAAGGTTAATTACTGAATATGGATAGGATAATTACTTGAATGTAATTAAAAGATGATTAATCAAAGAAAGATTAATTAGTGAAGATCAATAGAGATGATTGATTAATTTATTTGGAATAATAATTAATGAAGAAGGATTTTAGTAATCCAATTGATTAAGGGATAATCAATTCCGATTTGGATGTTTGTTTAATATGAGTTGATTGATTAATAATGGTAAATTAATTGATATTGAATGATCAATATTTGGATGAATGAATGATATTGGGTGATTGGTTGATATTGGATGTTGATTGATATTGGTTGATACAGGATATCTCTGTTATGTGATATGCTGCTTTGTGAAGATGAATGTTAGTATGAATTATCTGTTATGATAATATAATTCATCTATCTGTTTATATATCACCCTGAATATATGTTTAATCTGTTTAAAACCTTAAGTATAACTTGGACATTAAAATGGCGTTTGGTTTCGGTGAGACCAGGATCGGGTTGCCATATTTGGAATCCGAAAACCACATCGATTCCAATTAAACGTTAGGTCGTTAATCCAAGTGGAGCAAGTGAAGACTCGAGTGCAAGGGCTATGGTCGTTGACTCTGTGGGTGATTCCGTAATCAGTTTGACGGAATAGTGCTTATAGATTCGAGATGGCGAATCAGAGTGCAAGGGCTATGGTCGTTGACTCTGAGGGTGATTCCAATAATGAGTGCAACGAGGTAGTGCCTTCGGTTTCGTTCGAACCCGGAACGAACTTGTATGGATTGAATGCTTTCAGCACATCGTCAGGCGGGCGATGAGCATTCTAAGTGATGTGTTCTATAAAGGTAATCGTAACCTCAAGCCTCATCAACCGGGAATGGCTAAAACAGGGGAGGTGCAGCAAGGCTTCGTGGGTAGCTCCCACTGGAGAGCAAGATTTTCCCCTGTCTAGAGGTCCCTTTTTATTCGGCTGTGTGGGCAGTTGGGTCGCGGCCAACTGCGGGGTTGTCTTGTTCGGGACTGTCCATTAAGGGATGGTCCCGGCCTTGTGTTGCAGGGGATGAAGGGAGTAACCCTCGGTACGGTGATCTAGGCCACGTACTGTGACGGGCGGTACCCCAGCAGCCCTGCCATTGATGAAAACCCATTTTCCCTTCGAGACCCTACGGCTTTGTTTGTATTACCCACTTTTGTGGCTAGTAGTTGGAATTTAATAGATGTAACAATTTCGGCTATTTCTTATTTACTTGAAAACCCTAGACACTATTATAATATCACTGGATTTCCTATCAAATGTTTTGGTTAGCGTAAGGTAAAAACTTTTCCATGTTTATGTGTGGGAAGTCTTACGTGGTACCTTTTCTTTTCAAAGGTTTTTCTAAAGTTAAGCAACTTTAACCCGTTTACTCACACCAGACCCCTGTCTGACCCGAGTGTTTATTTTCTGTTTTATTAAACTCTTGGGTACTCATATTATGTATGAGTAGTCAAGTGGATCAGGTTAGCTTGACGAATTTGGAGGAGATATGGAGCAGGAGGCTTCGACGTGTAGATATATATTGATTCTGCTGTGTTTGTTTGTATCTGTATCTGTTGTACTTGAGTTGTATGAATTAGACAGATGTTTATAACTGTCTAATATGTGATGTATGGTTGTGTACTCTGATGTAATGAGATACTATGAAATATTTTATGTTATATATTATATTTTATCCGTTCCGCTGTGGGTTCTCTGATGTTGTTCTGTTCTTCTTTCTCTTTCTTTTCTTCTTCTATCCCTTTCTTTCTTAAAGATGACGCGATTTTCTGGGAGTAGAAAGTCGGGTCGTCTCAAAAATAGTAAATGTTGCATCATTTTATAGAAAATTTGACGGCACTATCCATCAAGAAATTTTTTGAACTCAAATCGAAGCGTGTTGTCTGGTGTTTATAGTATTTTACCCCTATTCCGAACACAATAAAATATATATCGGAAGCCAATTCGATCGTATTTGGAAGATGGGTTTTCGAATCGAATTATCTAAATTTAAAATTCATTTAAACAGATTTCTACGCGTTTTAGCTTGCCCGGACAAACCGTAAATCCAATTGACATGAAATTTAAAATATTGCAATAATATAACATTACAGATCCAATGAAACTAGTTTCATCGAAATCCGAGACTGTTTGAAAAATGGCTCTTTTTACTCGTTAATTAAATATTAAAATATTCAATTTCTGTAATTTAATTTTTAATTCAACTTTTGAAGTTCTCCAACATCATTCGAATTCAAATAGAATTTATTTCAACTTTATAAATCATTTTAGTTCACATATAATTTTTTTCAACTTTATAAATCATTTTAATTCACATATAATTCAATTTCCAATTATTTCTGCAATTTCAAGTATTAAATTAACGATTTAATTATCCAATTAAATCAAGATATTCAAAATATAATTTATTTGACTTATAAAATTTACTTGTGAATATTTAATATAAATTAAATATATGAATATTGAATGACTGAAATTTTGGTTCGTTACATTCTCTCCTACTTAAAAGAATTTCGTCCACGAAATTACCAAGTGAGAAAAAGTCACAAAATCCATTAACTATTCAAAACAATTCGTTCAAATTAGAAATTAATTCATTTAGTTAAACTTTTTACAAAACTTTTCTAACTTTTCAAATCCATATATAGTTATCTTTCAAAACCAACTAATATCATTTCAAATTATAACTCAAAAACCCAAACTTTAGTTATCAAAAAATTTTCAAAATCGCAAAAAAAATTCCCAACGCCTCAAATTTTAAAAAAAATTCGTCAGCATCTCCTTTGCGCAGTTCGATCATAGTAGGATCATAACATATATATATATATGTATATATCACAAATATACATCTCATCTTCGAGGATGAGGCATCCCGTAGGGAAAAAAATATACAAGTACGATATGTAATCCGAGATATGTACCTTATATATTATTATCGAACATATATGGCTAATATAGCACGAATGCAAGCTCCAAATGCGAAGTATACGCCATCCGCACCTACTAAACACTCAACAAACACATGAGAAACATGTATATATGAAAAGTAATATCAATATAGAACATATACCAATACAACAACTATATATACCAATATAGAAAATGCAGTCAAAAACAACAAATTCAACCATCAAACAACTATCATCCAGCTAACATCCAACAAACCAATCTCTATCCAACAAATCCATAACCAAATCAATATTCAATCATTTCTCATTAATATTAATTGAATAGATTTTCAATTTATTCACATTTGATTCATTAACATTGGATTTTACTATCATTTGTTTATTCATTTTCAATCAGTTTATATTCACTAATTTAAATTCAAGTTAGCTCATTTTCAATTCAAATTAAATTATATTCTATTTAGATTCACTTACTTCTAATTTGAATTCAATTATTTAGCTTCCAATTTCATTAATTCAATTTCATATGAATTTCTATACAATCAACTAACATTTATTTAACAACCAATGCATATCTATTCATAAACAAATTTACTTAATTTACTTCGTTTACATTCAATATGGTTTAACACATTTAATTTCAACTAGTTTAATATTCAATTAGCTTTCATTCAATTTTAAATTTCCAATTTCATTAGCTTTTAATGAATTAGCACTTACACCCACTACTCCATATCAATTAATTTACATTCAATTGATTAATATTCAATTCACATTTCATTCACTAATTTATTTCATTAGTCTAATTCATTTCATTTGTTAATTCAATTGCTAATTCATTTTGAATTTCAAGTTGAATTTTCTTATATAACTCAAGTTCATATTCATCACTACACTTTATCAATTCGTTTTGATATCAAATTCAACTTTACTCAATCATTAATTAAGTTAAATTCCTTTTTTAAACATCATTTTGTTTCACTTAACTTAAATTTCAACTCATAAATCCAATTCTGATTTCATTTCTTACCATTTCTTAATTTGCAAATCTAAATTTTCTTCTAACTCATCATCTTATTTAACTTTTACTTAAGTCAAATTCATATCACTACTCAAATTTAGATTTTGTTTTACTTAACAAAATTGTTTAACCGTTTTATATGTTATACAACTTATTATTTAAACTTTCAAATCATATTATATAATCACTTACCCCTTACGTTTAATTTACATTCCAATAACTTATCAAATCTGGTTCAAATTATTTAACCTTCCTTTAGTTAAATTTCAAGTCATATATTTTGTTAACTCAAATTTATTTCAACTTTACCAAAGTTAAATTTTTATTATTTCATATTATAAGTCCAAAATTCATTTTACTTGTATTCATCAATTTCAACTTGGATTTTATTCTCAAATTTGTTTATCACAACAAAACTTAAATTTTAATTTACTATTGGTAGCAAATCCATCACATAGAAACTCGAAAATGATAATGATGATGCTGCAGTCATCACCCTTATTATTTCCCAGCAACAGTAGTTAATTCCGTGCTTTATATTCTTTTAAAAATTTCCTTTTATTTATAAATCACATTTATAAATCTTACTTATACAATTTCACTATTTTACTTTACTTATATAAGATCATTCCAAATGTATTTACCTTATTTAGATTTATAATAATATAATCTCTTTAACTTTAAAAAGTAACTTTCAAAATCAATAGGATTCAAATTTTCAAATTATTGGTTCTATGTTCATTTTTATTTACAACTCATATTCATAAATATGTTCATTTAGTTTCATTTCTTATATATAAGATTATTTCACAATTATAAATCATATTAATTATAATTCCATATTTTACAATTTATTTGCTTATATAATTTCATTCTTTTACAATTGTTGTTTCCATTAAAATTATTCAAACAACTTTTATTAACTTATATATATTTTTACATTTTTAAACAACCAAACAATTTAATTTATTCATACTTTAATAATTTCTGAAAAATTATTTCCTTTACATATAAAATATAATCGAGGTAAAATTATTTCATTTACCCAATTTAAAATAATACTATGTTGACTTGCCTCGTTTAAGTGTTTAGAAATCCCTCTCGATAACATGGCATCCCACATACCGACCAGAATTCACAAATAGCTCAACGGATGAGCAAACACAATATAAAACATTTTTATATTCACTAACAAATACGCGTTCATATATATAATAAACTCAAACTCAATCTAGGGTGATACTATCCCTATCTATACCGAGTACACATTAAAGCTTAGGAATATACAAAATCTAAGCTCTGATACCAAATGTGACGCTCCGCAAATCCATACACTTTGAATCGACAATAATCCATACATGTCCGACCCAAAAAGCACCGACTGATGGAAAGTCAAGAGAAAGAAAAGAAGAGAGAAGAAGAGAAGAGAAGAAAGAGAGAAGATAGAACCAAACAGAATAATACAGAATCTCGCATCACAGCGAAAAACACACAATATCATATCAATGATCTTTACAAAACAGAAAGTGTATATACATACATCAATCGAAGTTCAGCAATCAATCACTAGTTATCAGCCTGGATAGTTATAATAACCTGTCCTCACAATTGCCGATAATAAACAACAACTAAGCACAATAGGTAATCAATAATCAAAACAGATACGTGTATACGAAATGAAGATCTCCAGCTCGCTTGCTGAAGCTCCATAATCACTAAATCTGAACCTGTAAATATACTCGGCCCGACCCGAGCATTGAAAGGGAAGAACGTCCGGATCAGTCTGGTAAACCAGCGTGAGAAACACGCTCAACTGAATTTATTAAATTACCAAACTTTTCCTTTGTCAAAACGAAAGTATCTCGCAAGGTAAGTCCACACATAAACACAGACATGTTTTTACCTTACGATAACTAAAACATTTCATATCAAATCCTCTTATATTATACTAGTGTCTAGTACATACAAATAATATTACTCATAGTCGAAATGGTTACCCATATAGCATTTCGAGGCTATTCATTACGTCTTTACAAACAAAATCGCAGCTCATGGTGGAGTTTGGATTTCCATACAAATGACCAGGTGAAGGGACTACCTTCCGAGTGGGTACACCTCTAGATGAATGTCTCGAGGCACATAACATCTATCCTCTACAAACATAAGACCGGCCCACCTCTATAACTAGATGGTACCGAATATGTCATCCTTCGGTCGTTAATGACCTTTACCGAGGGCCCTCATAGCATACAAACCACAATAATCAGATACACGATGTCATAGCGTGTAAAGATATATCTAGAAGATGATGATCATATCCTACTTGGGAATGATCCACTTAGCCCTGCTGCATCTAACCCTATTTCGGTCATTTTCAGTTGATTAGGACTAAGGTAACGATTACCTTTCACATATCACAATCACATCACTTTGAGTGCCACACGGCCATTTTCTTTGACTACTAATTGCCTTCCACAAAAATACAACCCTTAAGCTTATACGCCTCAAAGAAGGTGTTAAGCTAAGAGAAGTTGCCTTCTCCGCCACCACTGATGTACGTTTGTAAAAACCAATGTACGTAATCTTTAGAAATGTAATGTCAAACAAACATCCATACAAGTTGTCCAGGAACAGGATAAACCGAAGGTACTTTCCTACCACATCCTATCGGGAAATCCCTAGGATTAGTAGCGAATAGTCCTTGCATTGGATATTTCATAATGAAGAGACCACTTCTACTATATGTATATTGGGATTTTAATCCCAAACAATCAACAAGCAGTCCCCCAGTATGAAAATCCGGAATATCAATATCATCTTAAGCAACCCGCACAATCGTCGCATATACTTTGGTCCGAAGTGGTTTTTAGATAAACCGATCCCGGTTTCTTCGCACCAACAATGCAAAAGCGTTTCTCAACCTCACACAGAAACTAAATCTCATAGACTTATCACGTCTCCAACTTTCAACTTGGTATCCTTCGGCCAAGAAGGAAGCTCGGTTGATTGGAGTAACACTCCGCACTACACGAATTAACATCCTCAGCACAATGATAGTAAAGCCTACACAGAAGGCTACGTACTAAGTGTACGACTAAATAGTTCCCACATCAAGTCGAGGAACAAAAATGGCCAAATTTGATAGTCGGTTTTTTAACTATTAAAACAAACATACAAATATTTAGCACCATATATAATCACTAGGCCCTTTTAATTAATCTTTTATTAATTAAATCACTTGACAAATATTCACTTTAAATTAACTTTAAAAAGATATGTTCTCAAACCTATTTCAATATTCTACATTGGAAAACATTTCCATATACTTATTTAATAATAAGTAATTCACAATTCACTTTATTTTCAACACTTAGAAAATATTCCATATACTTAAATCACGATTAAGTATATATTTTATTCTTTAAGGAAAATATTCTCTTGAATATATTTTATTTGGGTTAAAACGAATGTTGCATAAAACATCGTTACAGCAACCAAAAATCACTAGTATAGGGATTCGAAAACAAGATAGATCTTTAAATCCCATATACTATACAAAATATTCCTTTCGAAAATCATTTACTATAACAACAGTGTTTAGGTCCATCATTTCCTTACTTCTCGAAACGTCATTTCAACAATAAGTGTTGAAATCTATGTATTCGATACTTAACACATCTCAAAACATCTTTAAATCATTTGAATTCAATTTAAATACCACTTTTCAAAACATTTTAAAAGATTACTCACTGTCCAAAATTGTGAATATAAATCGTTTACCAAATTCATTATTCTACATATTTATTTTAAGGATTATCCACTGTCCAAAATCGTGGATATAAAACCAAATACATTGCTTTTACAAATTTTAATTTAAAGGATTATCCACTGTCCAAAATCGTGGATGAAATTCCTTTAACGATTTCTATATTTAACTTATCAAATTAAATTGATTTTGGATTTATAAACAGTGTTTACAAATTCACATTTCTATTTTATAAAAACTTCAATTTATAAAATCCATTTATTTACCAAATTCCATTTATCTCATTTACATGCCAAAATCCAAATTATAAGTTAAGTACTTATAAATCTCTTTATTTACAAAATCATTCCTTTTTATAATTTCACAAATTCATTAATCTGTAAATCTTATTTATTTATAAAATTCATCTTTAACTTCATTTTAACATTTACAAAATTCCTTTATAATTCCATCATTTTGATTTATAAAATTTCAATTTTGTAAATCTTATATATAAACCATTTATAATAAGTCAAAAATTTCAATTTAACTTAATTTGTAAATTAATCAACTCCATATTTCAAAAATCACATTCTGATTATATTTCATAAAAATCATAATTTTTTGTACTATAAAATTATAGCTTCCATTTATTTAAAATTAAATTTACTTCCTTAACCATTCGAAAGTATATATTTTCAAATCACTTAAAAATTCTTTTAATTTGGAAATCATCACTTTAACATTTTTAAGTTCCCAAAAATAGGCCCAATGCTGCAACAACACTAAATACATCAATCACGACATCCACAACATCATATATCAAATGATAATAGAATATATCATAATATCTGTAAATAAATCAACAGTGGTGAGGAATCCATTTAGATCCCTCCAACCTATCACCTGCAATAAATATACATATTAGAATATGTGTACAATGTCTGCTTCGAGGCAGATGCACGTACAAAGGGTCATTCACTCGTATACAGGAATGTATAAGGTCTCATCTGCTCCAATAGCAGGAATATATCTAAATACCAATCAATATATAGGTAATATATCATATATCATCCAAACAATCATCAATCAACATAGAATAAATTTGTTCTCACTTATATAAAAATATCAGTGAGGCAGAAAGAGTGAATTGTACTCACTTTGGTTCCAATAGCAGTTGCAGTGTTTTATTCCGAATAAAATTAAATAGTTGTTTAATTTTATCCAAAATTTACACTAGCTCTAATCAACTTCAAACCAGCTCTTAAATGTAATGCTCGTTAATACGACCCAAGGCAACTTGTTCGTCAAAAATGGACCTCATATGAAGAAGTTATAGCATTACAAAGTTTCTACGAATTTTAATATAAATAAATTTACATTTCATTTTATTCTTAAAGCCTTAGATCATCATAGTCGTTCGTTTCCTCACAGCAGATCGCGGCCGCTACTCTTTCTTCTTCCCCGATCAAACTCGTACCTGATCGAACCTATGCCGCCAATCTTCCACAAATTATCGCATGGCCTACGATCAACTATACACTGATTGAACACTTCCATTTAAACGGCCATTGCCACCTCTATCATCGCCGAGAGCATCATTGAGCTCGGTCGTGTCGATGTCTCGAAAAATGTGCGTGACCATCGGTCATTTGAGCTGAAAGTTTTGTTGATTTTCTGAACTAAAATCGATCATCTCCATATGAATTTGAAGCTCTCGCGATGCTCTACAATTCTGGAGTTGAATCATTTTCGTATATTGATGGATTAAGAGAGATTGAGGAGAAAAAATTCGAACATTTTCGGCCTTCAAAATAAAAACGGCGGCTTGCCCTATCTAGGGTTTTGTGAGTGAAAAATAGAAAATTTTGCGTCCTTTTATAGAAAATTTGACGACACTATTTGTCCAGAAATTTCTCAAACTTGAAACGAAACGTGCTGCCTGGCGTTTATAATGTTTTACCCCTATTCCGAACACAATGGAATATATATCGGAAGGCACTTCGATCATATTTGAAAGATAGGTTTTCGAGTCGAATTATTTAAATTTAAAATTCACTTAAACAGATTTCTACGCGGACAAACCAAAAATCCGATTGACACGAAATTTGAAATCTTACAATAATATAACATTACGGATCCAGTAAAACTTGTTTCGTCAAAATCCGAGACTGTTTGAAAAATAGCAATTTTTACTCGTTAATTAAATATTAAAATATTCAATTTCTGTAATTTAACTTTTAATTCAATTTTAAAAGTTCTCTAACATCATTCTAATTAAAATAAAATTTATTTCAACTTTATAAATCATTTTAATTCACATATAATTCAATTTCCAACTATTTATGCAATTTCAAATATTAAATTAATGATTTATATTATCCAATTAAATCAAGATATTTGAAGTATAATTTTTTCGACTTATAAAATTTAGATGTGAATATTTAAAATAAATTAAATATCAAAGTACATATAATCATGAGTTAAAAATTTATTCCTATAGCCAAAAATAAATACTAAATAAATTTAAATATTTAAATTACATCTATGTGTGTGTGTATATATACAATATTTAAGAAATTATAGTTACCTAAGATTTTAATGCCAAAATTTTTAATAATAAACAATAATTTTATTTGTTTGGACAAAGTAAATAATATATATTTATATATGTATCATCGAAAACAATTTATATATGTTTATGTATGTATGTATGTATATATCTCTATAAACATGCACAAATATATTGCAGAGATGTTATACTAAATAGGTCATTTTTTTCTCATTTTATACAATATGATTGTAAATCATAATGATCATAAATACCCAATCTCTAAAACTAGTTTGTTTATATGTGATACCACAGCTCCATTGACCAAATTATCAGAGGGAGTTTACCATCGATAGCTTGGATCAAAAGGCATGAAAGGAGAGATCTCTTGTACATGCTACTAAGGGTCAACATGGATACATCACGATGTTTGAAGACATCTGAAATAATACGTATCTCGTCTTGATAAAAAGCAACATATACGAGTTGCCCAGGAAAAATAATACAGTATTGGAGACAAATTGAAGAATAAACTTAATAGAATTTTGAATGAATGAAATAGATAACGAATGACATATATCAGAACTGATGTCCAATATAATATCTCATACATCTACATCTCATGTAGAATACGAGGTTAAACACATAATAAATCATTATAGTATAATACAACGGAGTCTCAATGCAGACAAAACGAATATCCACCTTCATTGCCAGCCATATCTCCATGTCGTAGCCCACAAAGCACATAAAAGTATTACATCAAACCTATATAACAACCTCAATCGAACTTGAGATTGCTAAGTACATAACAAATCCCGAGTCCGGTTGAAATCTAGCTGCGAGTACAACAAAACTATAAACAAAGTTAGGTATAAAGATGATATTTTTGAACACATAAATGACGTTCACACCCTAACAAATTCCATTCATAATTTATTTTCACAAATCAGTGATAGCACATACGTCAAGGCTGTATTCATCGTGGCTCACAGGTGCAACTATCAATTGGGATATCACATTCTATTCACATTACATGAGTTGATTTTTGTTGTATAAATACCAATCGTAATTTCCAATTATTCATTTTACGAGGTTGGCATTTTCTTCATTTACTATCCCTTTTCATAACCCTTCTATGAATCCTAATAGGGCTGCACGTAGGTCAATCTCCTATATGGATTTACTCTCTACTAGACCAACTACCTTGATAAGCATGTACGATCTTTTCACCCACTGCTTATGACTAGTTGTTAGTGCGCTTCGCACAATCCTTTAGTTGCACAACCTCTCTAGCTTTTAAAGACGTATACCTTTTATTGTGATGTAGACGCCTACCCATTTCCATCTTAAGGTGCGAGCTCTCATTGCACTATGCCTCTAATTCTTTATTAATTATCACCATATGTCCGTGCAATAATTCCTTAGACTCTATAATGAAGGAAAAGACCATCACGGTTCGGATTGCAATCCTCGAATTAGTCCACTAAAATGGGTTCTAGCAATATAGTAGTCGTTATCTCATACCGTTCTCGTTAAATGTAAAATTTATTACTTTTCAAAACATTTGAATTTTAAACATCAATTATTCCTAAATGACGCTATATCTCATTCTCATTCAATAAGTGTCATGCAGATGCATTTCATCACATCTATTATAATTCATTGTAATTAGGAAATTCAAACATGATAATTCATATATTCACTTCATAAAATTAACAGGATATAATAAATTTGCATAGTCATATTATGGTTAAATCGAGCATCAATAATATACTTGAACTGAAATCAAAAAAGTATTAAAACCACTCACAACCTTTCAAAGTGACATTCCAATCAATTTACTTGCATTTCATTCAAATCATATTTGGCAACTACATAAACTTGATAAATATTTAGTGCATCAACCATGACCAAGCATTATGCAATTCATTTATTTCTAAATCCACTATAATGAGCATATTTTCATTCCATAGGTGAAATATATATATTTAATCACTTATTGCAACACTTTTAATCACCTAAGATATATTCAGATTGATAGAATTAGGGGTATTCCCTATGGGCAATTATGTAATTTGTTACATATATCTAACGTGTTGACTGATCTTGTTTGAAATAAAGGTATTTTCTTTCTATTATATACTTGATATAATGTGGTTATATTAATTAATCAATTTAATTAAAAGTATATTTAACAGAAAATCTACAAATGTTATGTTTTTTGACAGTAGCTACAATGTATTGTAACTATTTGTTTATCACAATGAAACAAATATACCGTTTTAAATGTTCATAGTCAAGATGCATCGAGATTGAAAATCGATGTATTCGTTAAGACTATCGTACGTAATGTCCTCCAAATGTTAGACAGTGTACTACTCATGACTATTGAGGGCACCAAGGGGTTATGTACTAATAGTTATTAGATAACCATAGAATGACTCACCAGATAGTTTTCTGTTGGTTAATATAACTAAGGTCAAGCAGAGAATATCAATATGACTAATTACATAGTTCTTTGGACTTGAGAATACTGTTGATCTTCAATGTGGAAGCTCTGCTTTGATTATAGTTAAATCATGGCACAATATCCATCAAACGACTATAGTTGGGTAAGAGTGAAAGCGTTGGAAGTGAAACACTATTCAAAAGAGGATTCGTCTCCTCGGTTATATATAAGTATCACAGTCAACTAAAGTCAACTCAAAGTCAAAGTCTCTAGCGAGAGCATTCAGCTAAATTATTATTATTATTATCATACCAAAAACTTTGTGTCTGGACTGTAAAGTTGAATGTGGATGATATTGGAATTTTGACCATTGCCAAATTCCATAAGTCAAAAGTGATATAGTTTTGATGAGAAATGGTGTAAATAGTTGCACTATTAGGTACCGCTCATAATAAGTAAAATTTAATTTTACCAAAAGATGCATAAGTGATAAATTCAGCCAAAATGTGACACTACCTAATAAGTGACGTGTGAACGTTAATATTTGAATAGGTCAATGTTAATCGCTGACAGAATTAAACCTATGAGTCGCATAACTGTAATGATGAATTCACTAAAAACCGCACAGTTTAATCAATTTGTAAAATATTGTAAATTAATTAAACTAAATGAGAAATATTAATAATTATCTATTTCATGTTTGGATGTTTTTTTAATTATTTTAATGCATTTATAAAAGTTATATTTGCGCGTATTGATATACAACATCGATGTAGTTTAAAGATAATTGCATGAAATGATTTATGAAAATTTTAAGTCATTTGATGGCATGATTTATGGAAATTTTGTCTCATTTGATGACATAGTTTATGGAAATTTTATGTCATTTGATGACATACGTGTAAAGAATGGATTGAAAGAGAGAAACAATCAAGGGAATTAATTAGGGAAGTTTAAATGAAAGAGTGAGAAAAGTTTCATTCTTTCAAATAAAACATATTCTCTAACTCGTTATGTACATACAATTCTTTGTTTAACTTCCATATTCTTACATTATGGCACCTAGTAATTGGCACTAATATGTTGCATTAATTAAGTTTGCTAAAAGGAAAACTGTATCAATCACCTTTGTCATTCTTTTTTTATTTCCACTTCAATTTCTATGTAATAACCATTCAAATTGTTCCTGTTTATTTTATGTATTTATATCAGTTGCCTCTGACTATGTATGCTCCTTGTATGTTGCACTTGCATAATTTTTACATGAATACATTTACCATTCATATCATATTTAGATTAATCATTAATATAATTTTATTAATTAATTATTTAATTTAATTAAGAGAAGGAAATGAAAAGTTTCATTCTCTAACTAAATTTATGCCCTCTCATTAATTGAATAAGTTAAGAGAAAGGAAATGAAAATTTTCCTTCTCCAAATAAATTTATGCCCCATCTTTAATTGAACAATTTAAGAGAAAGTAAATAAAATATTTTCTTTTTTAAATAAATATGAAAAGTAAACGTTACACACAAATTTATATATAAGTGTATATTTGATATACCCTAACTTATGTCCGCATTAAACTAAACTGAAACTTTATTTATGAAGTTATATAAAATACTGATTTTATTTAAAAGAAACTTAGAAAAGTACCAATGAATTTAGACTTCATAGGTATATTAAAGATCCAAAATGGTTAAATTTTTGGAAATTCACCCATTTCGTCCGCTACGGGCTGACCCAGTTCCTTCAATGTATTAGAGCCCAATAGCATATGCGGTCTAAATTAGTTATATTAGGGCTAACTAATTAAGTTTGTGCACCTAGTACGGTGTCTAGAAATGTGATGTCAAGGATTGGAATTGGGTAATCAAGTACCCTATCCTACCTAGTTACCTATCTGGCCTGAAAGGTGATGCGAGCCCAATGGTTGCCCCTAATAGAAAAGCCCAACTTGTATTAGGCCTAAGGCTAATTTTCAAAGTAGTTTTGAAAATTAAAAAATGTTTTTAAATTTAAAAGTTAAATTTAAAATAAAAACATGTTTATTATAAAAGGTTATAATATAACATAAATTTTTAAAATGTTTGAAAATGTAATGAAAAAGTTCAAAATGTTTGAAAAATATTAATTTCAAATTTAAAATTATTAATAATATTAATAATATAAATTAGTGAAATGAGTTAATTACTTAATACTTATATGCATGTATTATATATGTTGATATATGTTATGTTATTTTAAAGTGTTTAAGACAAAATAAGCATACGTGTATGTATATAAGATAAATTTTCGAAATTAATACAATTTAATTAAAATTGTTTAATTAATAAATTAATTAAAGTTTAATTAATAAATTAATTAAAGTTTAATTAATTAAATAAAAATACACACACATATATAAGATATATGTGCTACAATATAAAGGTTATAGTATACACTATAAAGGTTAAAGTAGATATGTCCAATATAAAAGTTGTATTGGAATACTAATATAAAATTAATTGAAGGGTTAATTAATTAAAATTAATTAAATAATATTTAATTAATGAAATATTATACATAAGACTATCATATAAGTAATGAAATATAAAAGTTATTTAACAACAAAACTTATATGATATGGATGTATAAACTAAAAGTGGAACATCAAAGAAACTCAAATAGACTTAAGGAATAAATACATACGTAAATGTACGTATATTATGATTTTTGGTGTGTCTGACACTTGAATCAGGAGGGTATTCATAAGAAATACATTATTCCATAAGTCGATATCACTCGGTATAATATATTGAAAATAATGAATCTTCAATATAATAGTGTCCTCTACCATATATATATACATTAATAAATTACTTGCGTACTCCTTAGTTGTTGAGTAAACTCAAGCTGGGGATGTTATGTGTAGTATTATTAATATTGAATGGATGAGGTAAGATAACTATATGTATTTGTCGAGCAAACTCAAGGTACATATACTACTTAGGCCATTACGATATGGTAGATACAAATAAATAATCTCTTTCGATTTTTTGAGCAAACTCAAGGTTGAAATGAGATTAGGATAAAGAAAAATGGGTCAGGAGTTTTATGTGATACAAAATATAAGGAGTTATCCATCGTTTGTGGGCTATGATTTATTGAGCAAACTCAAGGTTAGAATACCAAGACAGACGAGTCCTAACACCCATTAGTGAAGTCAAAAGACTTCTATGTTTCATCTTATTGTTTGAAGAAACATAAAAGACAAGTGGGAGCCTTATCAGAAAAATAAAATAATAGCATTTAACCTTTCTAATATTGTAAGAATGTATGCTACATAATGTTATAGTTATCTACATAGATAAATTTGTGCATTTAATATGATTGATAAAATGTTTATCAATTAACATATACAAATCAACTGAATTTAAAATTGACAAATGGAAATATAGTACCCACTATTAAAGTCTTATTGCATGTTAACTTTTCAAAACCCATTCAAGTGCCTGATTTTACAACTACTGAATACATTCATGGTTTGGTCACTTACATTTATTCGATCAAGATCATGTATTTCGTTCTACGAGTTTTGAACTCTAAAAGCAATACAAGGCTATAGATATTTGATTCATATATAATTGCATATAATGGTTATATGGAAAATGGTAAACGTTTGTAATGTACAATATTTCGATGAAATTAGTTCATCCAAAAAACCAAATAAATCTTAATGCAAGGCCGGCTATCCAACACTAAGATCAGCTATTCAATATGATTGATTGCTAAAGGGATTATATTGTATTAATGCAACACCAGACCAAAAACTACAAGATAGATCTAAGAACTCGATCACCGAAATTTCATTTTGATTGGTTTACGTAAAGTGCAGTATATTTGATTTCCTTAAATGTTAAGTATAATCGAATGCACTAGTTACTACGATATTGTAGAAAGGTTTCCTTTTGAATAGTTTGACCATTTGATAAGAATACAAATGTATAAGAATAGATGTAATTTAACGTACGGTTGGGATGAAGAGAATGAATATTCACTTCTGCTTCATAGAGAAACTTTAGAAATGGGAATTGTAATAATAATTGATACTTAATATTGGAATAAGAAATATGATTTCTATTTTGAAATGCATTGTCATATAGAATTTTTTTTTCTAAGAGACTTATTTCTTTGAGCTCAAGATATTTGATCAAAAAACTCTCCACTGAAAATAGTTTTAGTGTATGAAATAAACAAATTATATTAAGTGAATGATGGACCTTCGAGTTTAGTACGCTATTATATTAATGGTTAAAATACTAGAAGCATTCCATATAGCACTTGTTAATTACATCATAGTATGAAAATTGTTTTCATAAAATTTACCACACATTATTTATGAAATAATGATTATTTTTGGTATCGACTGAAAAAAATAGACATGGCTATATTTTAATATGAATATACGAATTGTGAATAAAAATATAATATGGTATTATTATTTTTATAACAAAAGTGATTCACTGGAAAATACAAAAGTTCTACTATTATTTACAGTTGTTTTGGAATTAGAGACTAAGCCGTAGTTTTGAGAAATAATTTATTCTATGATTTTGAATCATATGATACTTTTTAATTATATCTCAAACAACACCCATTTAGTGGGAGTATCATAAGAGTTAATGAACTCTTCAAATTGATACATATAGATGTATGCAATCGTAATTTTGTAAATGCCAAAACGGTTCCACCTACTTCGCCATATTCACCGATGAGTTATCGTCGACATGGACATGTGTATTTGATACACATGTAGTATGTCTATGGCGAACTTATGGAATATAAAGTAAAAGTAAATAAAATAACATGCGATAGAAATGATTTGATTTGATCGAATGAGTGAGTATATTGGAAAAGGTTCTAAACGTACCTAAAATGAATAAAGATTCAATCTACAAAATTAGACCTTCATACGATACATAATGATGCTTTGACATGGAGTAATCGAACTTTTGTTGGACAATGTACGATTAATTGTGAGTGAAGTTGAGTTAGATTCTTTCTTTAAGGTAATGTACTTAAGGGTGTACACAAGGGTTAATATTATTTCATCTGAATACCAATTTACAAAATCTTGCATGATATGGGTTTATTTGAAACTCCAACATATCCTAGGCCAAGGAGTTGGCAGGATATGTGAGTTGAAAGATTATACTTAATAATTGTTCATGAGGGATCTTGTATGAATCTTCCTAAAAGGATTTTGAAAAGACCGTCATTGGATGATATATTTTTGTTTTGAACATAATTTTATAAATTAAAAGCAAATCAGTTTTATAAATAAAGAAATTCATAAAATGTTTATGAATACCTATTCTATTGCATTGAGAAACAATTGTCGTTTCAAGATATACAACTTCATTGTGAAGAAATTTCTTTAAGTAATTATTGGTAGCAAAATGGAATTGGATACAATCCAAAAATAGAACTGATTATATGAGATGAAATGAAATTAACTAACCTAAACGAACCCATAACATTAGAATGTATAATATGTATTCTAGCACGTCAAAGAGAAACTACGAGTTTCTTATTAATGTCGAAAATATATGTAACGACCCGCCTTTTTGGACAGTTTAAACCGACGATCAAATACACATGCCGGTTCCAAACCATTAAAAAAAGGCAGATGGTTATTGGGGTAAGTAAGAAAAGAAAAGAAATAAAGGAAATGAAACAACACAAAATCTCGCGGCGGAACGATAAAATATAATAGTCAAATAAACAGTTCATGAAGCTGTTTACTATACTTAGACAATTATTTATACAACATTTATTAGAGTTATACATATACAACAGAACAAATAAATAATGCAGCAGACAACATGATGCACAGATAATAATAGTAATAGTATACCAAATCTTCGTCTTCGTCCTCCAGAATAGATCTTCAAAAATCTGAAAACTCGGGACTGACCCGAGCGTAATGAAAAGACAAAACACTCGAGTCAGGACTAAAATATCCATATGAAAGTTAAATCAATCGTAAATAAATATGAGTGTGACGCCGTCAGAGATGTTTACGGGGTTTGACATCTCATATCCAGTGTCAACGTGCGTGCAATAACTTAAGAGATGTTACGGGATTTTCCACCTTTCAAGGATCCGTTAAACTATCTACTAGGTAGTAATGTACGCTAAGTAGATAATGTCTATCAGTAACATAAAGTATCAAAATAGCGTTAAGGCGTTACCATAATCCCCCTTAACACATTTTATATTCCCAAAAGCATATACAAGACCGTAGTTTCCTCAAAACCGAAAGTCACCAGAGGGAAATCCATATACTCAAGGTACAAACCAAAACGTAGTGGTCGCGAATAGGATAATCAGTATGACAAGGTACATGAGGCGATACCAACTAGGATACTAGTAGTTGCGTGATCCGGACTGATGTTGAGCATAGCAGCTACTACCTCAACACCGTGAAACAACACTCCCAAATCAAGGGGTGCACCCAAATCAAATCACAAATGTAATAGATATGGTATCGAAGAAGTGTGTCCGCTAGAGGTGGCGAACCTCAATGGCCCGGCGCGGCTCCTGTTTTAGTCATGTCAGGGGTCATCCAGTATCGTTCTCTTTCTTCAGTCAACGCGTTCACCAAACCATCCACTTCATTCTGGATCAACACTCCGCGTATAATAGTTATTAAAGTGGTTTTCGGTATCGACAGAGAGTATGTCCATATCCGATCCCGGTCTCTTTAATAACTACGTATTATTACACTGATGGCTCTTTTATATTTCAAATTGATTCATGATTGATAACAAAATATCATATTCGCTTTAAAATCAAATCCATTTCAAAATCATCATATATTCAAAATTATCAATTTTGTCCGATAAATCAATTTCACTTCAAAATTTGATTCGAATTCAATTTAGGTTATAATCTCTACTTTAACCTAGTTCGTATTTAAACCAAAGGTTTAAATATAAACATTTCCGTCTCTTTAACCAGTTTGAATTTAAGAAAATAGTTTAAATAGTTTAAAATAGTTAAATAATTCAAAATAGTTTAATAGAAAATATTTAAATAGTTTAATCGAAAATAATTTGAATATAAAATGGTTTATATATAAAATAGTTTGGAAAAAATCAAAAATTATTTGATAAATAATTCCAAAGTCAAACCGGTCAACTTCCCAAATTTCCTATCCAAATCAAATCCAAATTCCATTTCGATTTAATCGATTTATTCCAATTTCAACTTGAATAAATTTCTATTCCACGTAAATTTCGATTTCAATTCACAAATTTCTTTAAATTTCAATTCAATTCCAAATTAATTTAAATCTAAATTTCAAATAAATTTTCAATTCCAAACTCAAACTTGAAATATCATTTCATATCAATTTTCTTAGAAATATTCAGAGTTCGATTAAAAGTCCAATCTTTTAAAACAAATCAACTTTCAAAAATTTACACTGTATTTCAATTTTCAATTTAAATCTAAACTTCGATTTTATTTAATAATTTCGTTTATCAAGTTTAAATTCTAACATTTCGAGCTCCAATTCAAAATAATTCAATTTCCATAAATTGGATTTTATTCTTAAAATCAGTTCATTTAAATAATTTCAAAACAACTTTTAAAATCATTTAATTTATCCAACTCGGTGTCCGTATATAATTTTCTAACCTATGGCCAAGTGATTAGTTATTACAATTAAATGTCAGGGATGAATATATCATTTAAATCAATCACAGTGTCATATTTATGCATAGCAGGATATATATAAACAAATAAATATCCAAACATTTAAATATCAACCAATAACATCCATCGAAATACATCATCCAATAGGCAATACAATTCACGGCAATTTCATATTTATCAATGTCAGGTAATTTAATCGCAATTCAATTTTAATTTAAATTTAACTGTCAATTTAATTTTTTTAACGGTGAATTCAAATGTCAATCAATATGATAATTAAATTTTATCAAACAACAACAAATAAAAATCATAACTATGCATAATGTCAAATTTAACTAGCATAAAGATATTCAGTACGTTGTGAGCGTTATAAAACACTCACCTTGATTTTACGATTTTAAATCAAATCGAACAACGTTCGATTTAACATAAAAATTTAATGAGCTCCAAATACTTTCGGATCTGCACTGCAGCGCAGCTCTCATCTCCGTGATTCCGGCGCTTCTTCCCCAACGTGAAATTCACGTATGCAAACCCATTAGCCGCCAATCTTCAAGCAATTTTCATGACCACCTCGTCGACTTCCAGAACGATCAGCTAGCGCCACCACGAAGCCCTTCACCAGAGCCACCTACGCGCCAAGTTTCATCCCGTCATTCGTCGTCGTTTGCACGCAATCCAAGAAAATACGTACACGCTTCCAAGTCAGATCTGGACGAATCCATGAAAAATTAGCATACATCAACCGTATGGATTTGAAGAGCTCGTCGAGATTTACACTTTTGCTTTTGGAATTTTTCGATTTCGTCGAAGGGATTGAGAGATATTAAGGAAAGAAGATCGGCAATTTCTGGCCATGGAATAGGTGGCGGCCATGATTTAGAATTAGGGTTTCTGGATTAAAATAATAATAAAACTGTCTCGGTTTGCGTGCGTATTTATATAGGTAGGTCCAAAATCATCCGAACTCCAATCGAGACGTGCCGCCAGACGTTTATAAGGTTTTACCCCCATTCCGGACGCAATGGAACTAGTTTCAAGGCCTAATTCGATCATATCTGGAAGATAGCTTTTCGAAGTCGATTATTTTAATTAAATTCGAAATTAAATTTCTACGCGTTTCAAGCTCGCACGGCCAAACGACAAATCCAATTGCTACGAAAATTGAAATCCTACCATAATTTACTATTACGGATCCGATAAAACAAGTTTCGTCGAAATCCGAGACTGTTTGAAAAATGGCTATTTTAACTCGTCAATTAAATATTAAAATATTCAATTTTCACAAATTTACTTTTAATTCGATTTTAAAAGTTCTACAACATCATTCTAACTTTAATATGATAAAATAGAATTTTACAAATCATTTTTAATCATATTAAACCCGTTATCCAATTATTCAAATAATTTCAAATATTAAATTATTCAACAAATTACATTAATAATCATTTTTCTTCAATAATCACCTTAAATTTTCTAATTAAAATAGCTAAAAATACGGGTCGTTACACTCTCCCCCACTCAAAACTTTTCGTCCCCGAAAAGGAAAAGAAGGGAAAAGGAACTAACTATAGAATTCAACATTAGATATATTTTATTCAAAGTTACCAACTTATAAAACAATGAAATTCCATTTATAATGTCATAACTACGCTTCCACAATGTTACTCCGAACGGCTTTCTAAATTTAAAAGTTAGTTATCAAAACAAGTTATAAAATTTAAAAACTTGAAAAATTTTCTAACACCCGGATTCACGGAAAATTTCGGCAGGGTCTCCTTTGCGCGGCTCGATCGAAAAATTTTACAATTCAATATATAACACAAATATAACCAATATATATCAAATATACATCTCATCTCAATGATGAGGCATCCCATATCTGGGGAAACAACATATATATATCACCAATACCATATAAAACCATAAGCGTACCTTTTATTTAGCATTTATTAGCAATTTACTTACATTTTGTATTTAGCACAGAAGCGAGCTCTACAACGAAGCGCAACCCCTTTGCTACCTACTAAAATGCTCAATAACTAAGTTAGAACCATGCATATAAAGATAGATCGATATATTTAGCCTACACAACATATATATATAACCTATTTAGCTTCAAAACTGAGATTCCAATTTCAGGGCAGCAAACAAATCTCAGTTTTAGGTCACCTAAACTATAAAATTTGGCAACAGAATCTAAACAAAAGTTGTTGTATTCATTTCAAGCTTTCCGGAATGTCCAAAATCATCGAATTCGGATCATACATTCAAAAGTTACGGCCGTTTTAATTAGAGGATACGCCTCAGCCTGGGCAATGAATTGCGCAGGTCAGCGACGTTCACCCACGTTTTCGACCTTCTAAACGATATCAAAACACAAAACACTTAAAACAAAAGTTTTAGCTTAAGTTCTTATCTTTCCATAAAGTGCAAGATCATCAAAATCCGATAAACCAGTCAAAAGATATGGCGAAAATACTAAGGGTGTATAGTACTGATTTTACTTATTTTTACACAGGACAGCGAGTAACATTCAAGTTTTTAACCAAGCAAAAGAAGTAATTTTCTCAAGTTATCTAAACAAAAGTTGTGCTATAGTTTCTAATCTTTCCGAAAAGTCCAAAATCGTCGAATTCCGTTCAGCCATTTAAAAGTTATGGTTGTTTTCGTTTCAGCATATATTGGACAATGTTGGATTTTTTTTTTCAAAAATTTGCTTTTATTATTTCAAAGTACAAAACATCAAAACTTCAAATTTTCTAAAGAACAATCATAAACACAAAGTCATCTATTTTCTTATTCATCCATGCAATAGGTTTATATTCAATTTGTTTTCGATTTATTCAAGTTTGTTTCATTCACATTTTTAATTCAAGTCAATTTGCTCCCAATTTGAATTTAATTATTTAAAATTTTATTCCATTTATTAAATTCCATTAACACTAATGAATTCTACATAATCAATTATCATCCATCTAACAACCAATGCATATCAAACATTAATATCCATCCAAAATCTACACTAAATCAATTATACATTTCCACGTCAATTTTAATTTTATACACTTCCAAGTTTATTGACATTTAGTTATATTCAAATTTAATTAGTTTCCATTTACCAATTTTATATTTCATTAAGTTTAAATTTTATTCATTCACTTATACATGTATCATTCATTTTACAGCTTAAATTTCTTTTATATTTACAACTATCAATAGATCTTTACATTTTATTTTTCACTCTCACATTGGTATATTATTTCTCTACTTATCCTTATTAGCATTTTAAACCCTTTAAGTATTTGGTAAGTTATAGTTATGCAAATAGAATGTAGTTAAACAACATACAACTTCTTTTCATTTAAAGTTGAATTTTCAATTTATCAATTCTTAAGTCATTACTTAAATTTCACTATAATTTAATTTCACATTTACATTCACATATAGTATTTTCATTTTATATTAACATAATTGTGAATCACCTTTAAATGTTAATTTAAATTCCAATTATTTACTAACAATTTTATTTATATTTGCAAACCATTAATTAAATGCATATTTCATTATTCAAACCTATACTTGTATATTATCCAATTAACAATTCATATAACATTTTTGAACTTCTTAAGTATTTTGGAAAGTTATATCTAAGCTATAGACTGAAATTTAATACTATGCGAGTTTTGCAGTTTCAATTTTATTTTAAGTTCATAATTTCCTAATTCTAAGGATTTCTACTTCAATTGATATTTTCACTTAGCTCTTAGGTTCATTTCTCATTTCACAATTCAGAAGTTCCTTAATGATTCAAGTCTAAATTCATTTCAATCATAAAAAAAAAATCATTAATTATTAAAGAACTTAAGAATTCCAATCCCGGTTTCATTTCAAATCAAGGTTTGAAATAATATATACTTATATAATTTATATATCAAATCATACTATAGAGAATGCAAAACAAAATAAAATTTGAGTCAAAACAAGGTTTAGACAAGCTATTAAGTGGTCTCCCCCACTCGGACTCTCGAAAATAAACGCCAATGATGCGTGCACACATCATCGAAATCATTTTCTAGCGTCAAGAGAAGGGAATATAACACTTTTCATAAAAAAAATCCTTCGAAAACAATTTCAACTCAATTATACTATCATATAATGCTCATATTATATTTTTCAAATTCTTGTAAGTCAATCTCAAACACCGGAATTTAAATTCCCAAATCCAAGTTAAAATTCATTTATATTCATTATCAATTGTGTTTACAAGATTTCATTTTTCTAAATCCATTGTTATTTAATCAATTGTTGTAAATATTGACTGATCAAACAATAACGATAATAATCTAATATTATCATCTCCTAACAATCAATTCATCAAAATGAATAAATATTCAAATAATTCTTTTATATAAAATATATTCCAAAATGATATTGTGTTGGTTTGTCCTATTCGAGTGTTTAGAAATTCCTATCGACGCCTTGGCGTCCCAAGTATCGACCAGAATTCATAAATACTCAACGGAACAAATTAACACAATATAAAACCATTTTATATCAAATAACAAGTACGCTCTCTCATATACACTCAACTCATTCATATAGTTTACCTCTATTTCAATGAGTTATTCCCAACTAGAGCCAAGGTTTATCGCTAAACCAAAGCTCTGATACCAACTGTAACGACCCGCCTTTTTGGACAGTTTAAACCGACGATCAAATACACATGCCGGTTCCAAACCATTAAAAAAAGGCAGATGGTTATTGTGGTAATTAAGAAAAGAAAAGAAATAAAGGAAATGAAACAACACAGAATCTCGCAGCGGAACGATAAAATATAATAGTCAAATAAACAGTTCATGAAGCTGTTTACTATACTTAGACAATTATTTGTACAACATTTATCAGAGTTATACATATACAACAGAACAAATAAATAATGCAGCAGACAACATGATGCACAGATAATAATAGTAATAGTATACCAAATCTTCGTCTTCGACCTCCAGAATAGATCTTCAAAAATCTGAAAACTCAGGACTGACCCGAGCGTAATGAAAAGACAAAACACTCGAGTCAGGACTAAAATATCCATATGAAAGTTAAATCAATCGTAAATAAATATGAGTGTGATGGCGTCAGAGATGTTTACGGGGTTTGACATCTCATATCCAGTGTCAACGTGCGTGCAATAACTTAAGAGATGTTACGAGATTTTCCACCTTTCAAGGATCCGTTAAACTATCTACTAGGTAGTAATGTACGCTAAGTAGATAATTTCTATCAGTAATATAAAGTATCAAAATAACGTTAAGGCGTTACCATAATCCCCCTTAACACATTTTATATTCCCAAAAGCATATACAAGACCGTAGTTTCCCCAAAACCGGAAGTCACCAGAGGGCAATCCATATACTCAAGGTACAAACCAAAACGTAGTGGTCGCGAATAGGATAATCAGTATGACAAGGTACATGAGGCGATACCAACTAGGATACTAGTAGTTGCGTGATCCGGACTGATGTTGAGCATAGCAGCTACTACCTCAACACCGCGAAACAACACTCCCAAATCAAGGGGTGCACCCAAATCAAATCACAAATGTACTAGATATGGTATCGAAGAAGTGTGTCCGCTAGAGGTGGCGAACCTCAATGGCCCGGCGCGGCTCCTGTTTTAGTCATGTCAGGGGTCATCCAATATCGTTCTCTTTCTTCAGTCAACGCGTTCACCAAACCATCCACTTCATTCTGGATCAACACTCCGCGTATAATAGTTATTAAAGTGGTTTTCGGTATCGACAGAGAGTATGTCCATATCCGATCCCGGTCTCTTTAATAACTACGTATTATTACACTGATGGCTCTTTTATATTTCAAATTGATTCATGATTGATAACAAAATATCATATTCGCTTTAAAATCAAATCCATTTCAAAATCATCATATATTCAAAATTATCAATTTTGTCCGATAAATCAATTTCACTTCAAAATTTGATTCGAATTCAATTTAGGTTATAATCTCTACTTTAACCTAGTTCGTATTTAAACCAAAGGTTTAAATATAAACATTTCCGTCTCTTTAACCAGTTTGAATTTAAGAAAATAGTTTAAAATAGTTAAATAATTCAAAATAGTTTAATAGAAAATATTTAAATAGTTTAATCGAAAATAATTTGAATATAAAATGGTTTATATATAAAATAGTTTGGAAAAAATCAAAAATTATTTGATAAATAATTCCAAAGTCAAACCGGTGAACTTCCCAAATTTCCTATCCAAATCAAATCCAAATTCCATTTCGATTTAATCGATTTATTCCAATTTCAACTTGAATAAATTTCTATTCCACGTAAATTTCGATTTCAATTCACAAATTTCTTTAAATTTCAATTCAATTCCAAATTAATTTAAATCTAAATTTCAAATAAATTTTCAATTCCAAACTCAAACTTGAAATATCATTTCATATCAATTTTCTTAGAAATATTCAGAGTTCGATTAAAAGTCCAATCTTTTAAAACAAATCAACTTTCAAAAATTTACACCGTATTTCAATTTTCAATTTAAATCTAAACTTCGATTTTATTTAATAATTTCGTTTATCAAGTTTAAATTCTAACATTTCGAGCTCCAATTCAAAATAATTCAATTTCCATAAATTGGATTTTATTCTTAAAATCAATTCATTTAAATAATTTCAAAACAACTTTTAAAATCATTTAATTTATCCAACTCGGTGTCCGTATATAATTTTCTAACCTATGGCCAAGTGATTAGTTATTACAATTAAATGTCAGGGATGAATATATCATTTAAATCAATCACAGTGTCATATTTATGCATAGCAGGATATATATAAACAAATAAATATCCAAACATTTAAATATCAACCAATAACATCCATCGAAATACATCATCCAATAGGCAATACAATTCACGGCAATTTCATATTTATCAATGTCAGGTAATTTAATCGCAATTCAATTTTAATTTAAATTTAACTGTCAATTTAATTTTTTTAACGGTGAATTCAAATGTCAATCAATATGATAATTAAATTTTATCAAACAACAACAAATAAAAATCATAACTATGCATAATGTCAAATTTAACTAGCATAAAGATATTCAGTACGTTGTGAGCGTTATAAAACACTCACCTTGATTTTACGATTTTAAATCAAATCGAACAACGTTCGATTTAACATAAAAATTTAATGAGCTCCAAATACTTTCGGATCTGCACTGCAGCGCAGCTCTCATCTCCGTGATTCCGGCGCTTCTTCCCCAACGTGAAATTCACGTATGCAAACCCATTAGCCGCCAATCTTCAAGCAATTTTCATGACCACCTCGTCGACTTCCAGAACGATCAGCTAGCGCCACCACGAAGCCCTTCACCAGAGCCACCTACGCGCCAAGTTTCATCCCGTCATTCGTCGTCGTTTGCACGCAATCCAAGAAAATACGTACACGCTTCCAAGTCAGATCTGGACGAATCCATGAAAAATTAGCATACATCAACCGTATGGATTTGAAGAGCTCGTCGAGATTTACACTTTTTCTTTTGGAATTTTTCGATTTCGTCGAAGGGATTGAGAGATATTAAGGAAAGAAGATCGGCAATTTCTGGCCATGGAATAGGTGGCGGCCATGATTTAGAATTAGGGTTTCTGGATTAAAATAATAATAAAACTGTCTCGGTTTGCGTGCGTATTTATATAGGTAGGTCCAAAATCATCCGAACTCCAATCGAGACGTGCCGCCAGGCGTTTATAAGGTTTTACCCTCATTCCGGACGCAATGGAGCTAGTTTCAAGGCCTAATTCGATCATATCTGAAAGATAGCTTTTCGAAGTCGATTATTTTAATTAAATTCGAAATTAAATTTCTACGCGTTTCAAGCTCGCACGGCCAAACGACAAGTCCAATTGCTACGAAAATTGAAATCCTACCATAATTTACTATTACGGATCCGATGAAACAAGTTTCGTCGAAATACGAGACTGTTTGAAAAATGGCTATTTTAACTCGTCAATTAAATATTAAAATATTCAATTTTCACAAATTTACTTTTAATTCGATTTTAAAAGTTCTACAACATCATTCTAACTTTAATATGATAAAATAGAATTTTACAAATCATTTTTAATCATATTAAACCCGTTATCCAATTATTCAAATAATTTCAAATATTAAATTATTCAACAAATTACGTTAATAATCATTTTCCTTCAATAATCACCTTAAATTTTCTAATTAAAATAGCTAAAAATACGGGTCGTTACAATATATAATCTTAGATTGTTCAACTAAACCATCGAGAGTATTGACTCTATATGGTATGATGTGCAAATTTGAATGAATTCCAAGTACGCTATCAAAATATTATTTTGGCGGTTATAACTAAAGGAATAAGATCCATCGACCATGACTATGTCTTTATCAGTAAGACTAATGCAGTTGGAGTTAAATGAGCAATGTTGATAAGAGAAATATCGCAAATTTCAATTATTGCAATTAGCGTAATAAATTCGATATTCAACATGTTCAAGTCAATTCATACTTACTCACAAAATTATTGCTTGATAACTCCTAGTGTTTTGGTTCATATGTATTAAAATAGAAAATTCTAAATAATTATTTAGAGTAAGCTGTTTATACATATTGACCAAAAATGTCTCAAAGTCAATAGGAGCGATACTAAATTTGTGAGTCTTTGGATATGATCCAAGAAATGATACAAAAGTACCATCTTATAAGCACCAAAATTGAATACGTATTTTGATAGAAATATCAAATAGTTTGATTTTCAATCAAAGTGCAAAGGAAGCGTGTGTTCATAAGAATAAACGTTAAAAGGTACATTAATATTTCTAAACTATAAGTAAACAACTTTGTTAATTTTAACGATTTACTTGGGTTAAAATTAGCCTTAGTTGTTTTAGTAGTCAACATTGGATTAATAAATGATGTCTTTTGTAGTAAGTATAAAAGATGCCGGGAATGTCCCAAATGATATTCAAGGACACTTCACTAAAATGTTTAATACAGAATATGTAACATTGATTCCTTTGCATTGGCAATAGGAATTATCATACACATTATGTTATCCATGATATCATGATTTTTTATGTATTTGATACATGAAGCAAATATCAAATTCAAATTGTTTACACTAAATGGTTTTTTGAAGTATTATCATGTATTTATGAAATACTAGAGAATTGTTTATAGAAACAATAAATTCCTTATGAAGGAATTTTCAGACACAAACTTTCGCAAGTAATGTTGAGTATAATATGTCAATAATAAATCTTTAAGTTGGAAATATTCCAAATGAATGACCGTTGCTGATTCAATGAAACACGGCTAGGTTCATCGCCTTGAATAGCACCGTAATAAAAATAATGTATATAAAAGTTAAGTGCATAAATTTATAACAGAGCCGGTTCCAAATGTTGAGAATCTCATGACATAGTTGTATGATAACAATGTCGTAATAAAAGTTCATAAGAGAACTTAGAGCTCACTTGAAGTCGAGAAGCATACTCTAAATTGTTCCACATGATAAGTAAAATATAATAGCTTACCCATGCACAAAGTGACTGACCCAATTAGTTTCGAGAAAACCGATTGGGGAAGTTGGAATAAGATTCTGTAATTGACCCCAAGTGCAAGTGGAAGATTGATAGAGTTAAGGGTATTCCCTTTGGGGAATTATGTAATTTTTTACATATATCTAACTTGTTGACCAATCTTATTCGAAATAAAGGTATTTCTTTCTATTATATATTAATAAAATGTGGTTATATTAATTAATCAATTTAATTAAAAGTATATTTAATAGAAAATCCACAAATTGAATGTTTTGTGATAGTAGTTACAATGTTTTGTAACCATGAGTAATTTATCACAATGAAACAAATATATCATTTTAAATGTTCCTAGTCAAGATGCGTTGAGACTGGATATCGATGTATTCATTGAGACTAGAGTATGTAACGCTCTCTAAATGTTGGGCAGTGTATTACTCATGACTGTTGGGGGCATCAATATCGATATGACTAATTTACATAGTTCTCTCGACTTGAGAATACCGTTGATCTTCAATGTGGAAGCTCTGCTTTGATTATAGTTAAATAGTAGCACGGTGTCCATCGAACGACTATTGTTGGGTCAAGTGAAAGCATTGAAAGTGAAACACTATTCAGGAGAGGATTCGTCTCCTCGGTTATATGAGGTTAGTATCACTGTCAACTGAAGTCAACTCAAAGTGAAAGTCTTTGGCCAGAACATTTTGGTTAATAATAAATGTTATTATTAAACCAAAGACTTTGTGTTTGGATTATAAAGTTGAATGTGGATGATATTGGAATTTTGGCCATTACCAAATTCCATAAATCCAAAGTGATATCGTTTTGATGAAGATAATTGGTATAAATAATTGTCACTATTAAGTACTGCTTATAATAAGTAAAATTGGATTTTTACCAAAAGATGTATTGGCGTTGAATTCAGCCAAAATGTCACACAACTTGCTAAGTGACGTGTGAACGTTAATGTTTGAATAGTTCAATATTAGTTGCTGATTGAATTTACACCTATGAGTCGCATAACCGTAATGATGAATTCTCTGAAAAACCACACGATTTGATTAATTTATAAAATGTTGTAAATTAATTAAATTAATTGATACTTGAGAAATATTAATTATTATCTATTTGATGTTTGGTAATTTTTTTATAATTATTTTAATGCATTTATAAAGTTATATTTGCGCGTATTGATATACAATATCGATGTAATTTAAAGATAATTGCATGAAATGATTTATGAAAATTTTATGTCATTTGATGACATGATTTATGGAAATTTTATGTCATTTAATGACATAGTTTATGAAAATTTTATGTCATTTGATGACATACGTGTAAAGAAATGATTGGAGGGGGATTGAAACAATCAAGGGAATCAATTAGGGAAGCTTTAATGAAAGAGTGAGAAAAGTTTCATTCTTTCAGATAAAATATATTCTCTAACTCGTTATGCACATACAATTCATTGTTTACCTTCTATATTCTTGCATTACGGTACCTGGTGATTGTCATTAATATGTTGCATTAATTAAGTTTACTAAAAGGGAAACTGTATCAATCACCCTTGCAATCGTTTATTTATTTCCATTTCAGTTCCTATGTAATAACCATTCAAATTGTTCTTGTTTATTTTATTTGCATATATCAATTACCACCGACTATGCGCACTCTTTGTATGTTTCACTTGCGCAATATTTACATGAATATATTATAATTCATGTCATATTTAGATTTGTCATTAATGTAATTTTATTAATCGATTATTTAATTTAATTAAGAGAAGGAAATGAAAAGTTTCGTTCTCTAATGAAATTTATGCCCCCTTATTAATTGAATAAGTTAAGAGAAAGAAAATGAAAAGTTTCCTTCTCCAAATAAATTTATGCCTCATCTTTAATTGAGTAAGTTAAGAGCAAGAAATAAAATATTTCCTTCTCTAAATAAATTTGTAAAGCAAACGTTATATACAAATTTATATATAAGAGTATATTTGATATACTCTAACTTACATACACATTAAATTAAAGTGAAACTTTATTTATGAAGTTGAATAAAATATTGATTTTATTTAAAAGAAACTTAGAAAAGTTCCAAATGAATTTAGACTTCATAGGCCCATTAAAGATCCAAAATGGTTAAATTTTTTGAAATTCACATATTTCTTCCGCTGCGGGCTGACCCAGTTCCTTCATAAATAACACAATCCATTTTGGTATTCATGATTTATAAAATAACTATATACTTGGTATTTACCTATGAAAATACTATACTTTTTGGTTAAACAAGCATTACCAATAAAATTTGTTATTTATTTACTTTAAGTACCAAATTTTATATATAAATATCTGAATTTTCCATCTAATTATCCAATTAAATTCCCAATATCCATTTTAATATATTTATTTTATTTTAACTTCGAATAGGGAAGTTACATTATATCAGATATAGTGATATTCATAGTGTGAGTGTGAATCTCCAATAAGTATATTAGAACTAATTTAATTCTAAATTAAACTTAACTTAATTTAAAAGATTCTAACTTATAACATATTTTAATAAACCAAACATTAAAACTAAAATTACGTAGAATTGAATTCAAACATTAAACTCTCCTTTTATCAAACACACATTACATGTGTTTAGAAAAATTGAACTATTCATTAAAAAAAATAAAAATCTTGTGCAATTTTCTTTGAATCTTACACCATCCATTCCCCTACAATGCTCCTGATCCAACATTGACATTAAAGCCATCACTGTGTTAACATGAATAATTGACCAACACACAAAACGATCACTTGAAATATCTAATTGGATGGATGTCAATGGTGAGGGTGTTTATAACACCCCATCGTATACCCATATTACAAAAGAGCATTACTAGTTTAAACCATCTGATAACATGAAGAATGACGCTATATAGGCTTACATATGTGAATATTCCTATAGGCTAACACCCGTACACATCTGGAATCATATAAAACTTACCATTATTTACGCAGTATTGGCACAATGAAATAAACACATGTGGTTTCTAGGATAGATCAATATATAATACTAGACAAAGAAATTAGAGATCATAAATCTATCACACGGTGATAAATATAACACATCAATAAAATAGAGTCAAGATGGGCAACAAAATGCTTGTCCTGTTCCCATCTTCATAAAATATACATGCCACAGTCTAATAAATACATCATCATAAATAATGAGGCTATGAAAATGTATAAGGGAATTCTAACATGCTAACGTGTATAATAGCCTCCAAAAAATGGTACCACAAGACTAGTAAGCTACCTCGTACCCGGACCTAAATTGTCACGGACTAACCCGAGTGTTATTAAATAACATACATGCCAAACTAAGTCTAAAACAGAAATATCAATATGTGATAATAATGACAAGATATAACATATATATTGAAAGTGAACTTTGATCACCCTCAAACATAAGAATATGACTATGGCCAGAAACAACATTTACACTCATCCACGCAACAAAATAACACTAAACATCCGTGGAGTGAATCAACCAATAGTCAAATAATCGTCCATTAAACAAAAATATCTACAAAGGAATATGGCATGCACTCTATTAAGCCTAGTCTAGTTCTCAATTGACATCAAAACTAACAGACATATACAAGATCAACTTACTCAAAATGACTTACTCTCAGTAGAGTCGACAATCATCTCCTCGATGATCATATACTCGACTCACACATGAGGTTAATTATCTCACAAACTCTTAGTCACAGACATGTTCTCTTTGTCCCTTTGACGTACTTTAAAAGATATCCCATAAGTGTATAAGAGCACAACCAGGTATGGCTTATTCCTATAGCCATGACTAGTTTTATTCATTTTTATGGCCATTAAATTGAACGAGTGACTGATGGTTAAAATGGAAAAGTCTTCCTTGTTTTAAATATAAAACAGTAAAGACTTCGCAACTTAAAGTAAAATGAAGAAGACTTCATCATTTTATATTTCAAATAGCGAAGATTTTGCCATTTTAATTCCCCCAATGTTCACCCCAATGGCTAGTTTCAATGGCCATATTCCTTCCCCTACCAATATATACCATCCGTTATTCCATCCCCCACACCGACTCCTTAAACTCCTTCTTCTCCATTACACAACCGTGTGTTCTTCTGGCCAAAGAACAAACAAAAAAATAGCAAGCGAAAAATCCTATGCAACTCCTCAAAATCAACAACTGAATCTTTCTTACCCTTCTACTTGCTATTGCAACATTCGTGCTCACAACCAACAAAAATTCCTTCTATTGCAACATGAGTATGACTAGACATCGTAGCAATACATGCATTACAAATTTACCCTCCTCACATTCCGCCTAGCATCCCACAACATCCACAACCTTTATATCATTCTATGGCACGTCAATTCTACCACAACCACCAATCAATCACTCATCAAGTTTGCACATATGAAGATCATTCACCTTTCTTGATATTGATGATGCAAGGTGATTACAACAACATCATCTTAGTGCACAATAGCAAGGTACGTGTGATTGAGGTGTTATACGAAACTTAGCAAGACAGTTTTCTTATAATTATAACACCTATACCCATCTTGATGTTAAAGTTGGAAGTAGTTCTAAAGAATAAAAGGATGCATTAGCAGAGATAGAAAATGTTGAAGACAGTAATGAAGGTTTTGAATAAACGCTGGTTTCTCAAAGCCCCAATTAGAACAAAAAGAAAATAAAGTGGAAATATTTAAGCAGTATGTTAGAAGGACTTCATAGATTTTCAACTTTAGTTGGAGTTGAAGCTAAAATTGAAGACATCGAAGTTGAAACTGGTGAAGATGAATCAGAAGCAAATGAAGCAAGGAAGAAGCAAGCAAAATTTACTCCACAACAATATTATTAGCAAGATCTTGGGTTAGAATTTCCCATGCTAGTATAATGAGAAATAACATGAAGGTGATAAGTTTTGACAAAAAGTTTCTGGCTTCTAAAATATGCTAGAGCCTGTAAAGAGGATTTAGGCTTCATTGAGAGGAAGTTATCGGGTAATGAACCCTGCATTCCAAAAATATTTAGCAATACTAACCAAGCTTGAAAATATACAACAAAGTGGTGCTACCCCTTATGACATTGTAAGTTTGGTTTCAATTTTCATATATGGTTTTAGGATTTTATAATATTCATGCATTTTGTTATTTTGCAACAGGTAGAAGAAGTGTGCAAGGCTTACAAAGATCAATATAACCAGCCATTAAAGTTTGAAGAGTGCTTTGAACTTCTTTCATCTCAACCAAAACTGAAGAATCCAAACAACTTCATGTATGCGTAACATAATAAGGTAAGGAGAATAAGTTACTCTGATTCTTGTCTTTGTAGTGATCCTAGTTCTCAAGAAAGATCACCATTGTTTAGAAATGTCGATGGTCGTCTAATTGGAAGAAACAAGTCAATTCAATTGGAGTAGTGAAATGCAGAGTTTGCAATATTCTAGGAGACTCAAAATAAATTTGTTTATGAAATAAAAGATTGCTGGCAAACTCTTAAAGAACAATGAATTCAATCAATTGCTAAGTTTCAGCCGATGCTTATGCAAGATCCTGAATTGAAGCAAGAAGCCGAAGCACGAACTAAAGCAAGGTACAAGGAGAAGAATAGGACTAAACTTATAACTTACAATTTTAGCATGCTTTTTCCTTTGCAATAAGAATTGGTCAATGAAGAAATAGAATCATATCAAAGAGAAAGAGCAAGTGGAAGTGATACTTTTAAGGATGGATATTGAATATAAGTTGTTTTTGTTGAGTACTTTAGTGTTGTATTTTATAATTAATGTGTTTGGACTAAGTATGTATTTGTAATGTATGATTTTTAATTTAGGCTAAGCATCTTTGTTTGCCAAAATTTTCTTAGTAAGAAATAAGTACACGACTCCATATACTATTACTTGTAAAGCATTATACAACTAAAAAAACACAACATTACTTAATAACCAGCTTCCATAGACAAATTTGCAAACAACTTCACAAAGAACTCAACAAACACTTCCATAAACAACTTAGCAAATAAACTCACAAAAAACTTTACAAAAAACTAAACAAACACTTCTAAACAGCTTAGTAAGCAAACTACTTAGACACTTTATGCTTAGACACAAAAGCCTTCACACAGAATTCAGTAAACATTTAACAAGCAAACTACTTAGACACATATTACCAAGTAATCCTAACATTTTTTCCCTTATGCGCCTGTAAGAGGTAGATTAGTTGGTTACGTAATTCTAAATGTCCTGCTTGAACACTTGAAAATATTTGGAGAATTGTTTCTTGATTCTTATACCCATCTCTTTCAGACTCCACAACCATGTTACGACTCATGACATAGGTATACATAATGTCAAAAAGAACTTGTGCTTCAAGAAATCAGGCAGGATTACACAAAATCTGAAACTTGATTGTAAAACACCGATTGTGTGTTCGATGTCCTTTTTGTATATTGCTGCTTTCGCTATGAAATACTTTTCCTTATTGTTACTGGGGATTTTGTACCCTTGGATTAATATTCTCCACTTTGGATATATTCCATTTATAAGATATACCCAGTAAATGCATGACATTGCCCACTTTGTTCTCAACGTTTGATGGTAATCAAATAGTCACATTCGAGAACAAGTAAGATTATTTAAAATCATTGGGTTCATTTAACGAACCAAGTACTCTAAAAAATGCATGTCAAATCCATAGGTCATCGGATGCCACAGCTTCTAGAATCATGATTAGCAACATTTTATGCCCAGCAAGCATTCCTCTTCAATAGGATTAGGCAGTTTTTCCTTGCCCAAATACATGCACTCCAAACTACCTAACATACCAATAAAACCCCATTGTTCTCCTCCAGCTAACAACCTAGCGACAACGTTTGGACCCCGCGCATGTATATATTCATTATAGAAGTCCACAATTACAGATTTAAAAATTTTCTTCATGTACTCTATCGCCGTTGATGATGCAAGCCTAAAAGATTTATCTATTCGATCATCGACCTTTCCATAGCTCAACATTCGCAAATTAATTGAGATTTTGTTACATTGTGGAATTCCTGGTTCTAGTTCCTTGTTTGACTTACATGTAAAATATGGGTTATTTTCATGGAGATTCGAATAAATTATATTAAAAATATCTAGGCTCATGCGAAATTAATAATGGAACAATGCAATATCCTAGGTTGGATTTTTGATAATATGGTCCTTTATCAGCCCGTTATGTCCATCTATATAGTCTCTCTTATATCATTGGCCAATTCTTCCAGGAATGCCACCATGGTAGTTACTGGAAGAACCTTTGCCAATAAAATAAGAATATCCTTGATTGAACTGTTATGTATCAATCTCGATGGTTAGAGTGTGTAGCTCTTTCTCCTAAATGTTCATTTGTTCCCTGTTTTTCTTGTAGTAGTGAAGATAAGGATCAATTTTTATTTAGATTACTTTGTGATTTGGTTTGTGCTTTTCTTAATTTTGTGTAGTTCTGCGTTGAGTATTTAACAATAGTATATATATAAGCATAAGAGATAATATAAGCCATTGAATGGAATCATAGCGCACAACATAACCATAGTATAAGATAGGACAAGCCATTGAGTGGACTAAGAGTGTATAACGTGGCTATAGTGTGTGATAAGATGAGCCATTGAACAAAAATGTAAGATGAGATAAACCATTGAATGGAATCAGAATGCACATCATAGCCACAATGTGAGATGGGATAAGCCATTAAATGGAACCAGAGTGCACAACATGGCTATAATGTGAGATGGAACTGGCCATTGAGTAGAATGTTGACACGTGTATGTTTTGAATTAGCTATTGCAAGTCTCACGGATCATTAAATTACTATTTGTATTCCTAGGATCGTATAGGAAGTTCATAGGATTCCAAATTGAAAATCAAATATAGACTCCCTTTGATTATTTGATGTTGATTAAACTTATATAGAAGCTGATCATGGACACATGGAAGAGGAGATTGAAGAAGATTTCTGGGTCATCATTAATAAAGCTTATAATAACCATCCAGATAATTGGTTAGAAAATAGAACTTGGATACTAGGAGAACTTATGTTATGTTTACTAGAGCACGTCGAAGATATCAAAAAATTATAGGCGAAAAGGAAAATGAAGATGCGTTTGAGATATATCGATCAACATTTGATACTCTGTATTTTATGGATTACCTAACTAACTTTGTTTTTCATGCTACATATGATCCATGGGTTAGTTATATTTGGAAGTTTGAGTGATTTCATTATTTTATGTATTTATATGCTTATGTTTATTCTATTTGTTTTAGGGAATATGTTTGTTCTATGTATTTTATTCTTTTCCCATATGTTATCAAGTTATACAATTTCTCAGTTTTTATGATATGTTCTCTAATTCAAATAAATTTGTAAATAACAAACATATATACACCCAAACAACTACACCTCGGCCAATATCATTCATAAACATAAATAAACATATATTAGCATATATATAAACATACACAAATATACAAAAGATGACCATACGTAAACAAATACAAACATATATAAACAAGGAAAATTTTTATAGATCGGTTCTACATATGACTGCCTTGAAATTCCACTGAACTTAGCCTATTGTAAAGCACAGTTATTTTATGTTCAAATTCAGTGACATATTTTACAGCATTTCAGGGGAATGAATTGTCAATCCATTGCCACAACCCTCAATCGTTTGGAAAGTTGGAGCATATAGGGATGTTGTTCAACATTGTTTTCGCTTCTTACAACGGAATAAATAATTGAAACTCCAAAAACATGAAAGACTGGAGGAGAATCATCCTCCTGTTCTCTTTCAGTCCATTGATTGCAAAGTTTTTGTCCTCTTTGCCTTCTTCTGCGTTAGCTTCTATATTGTTTTCTAAGTGTTCTTCCTTCTTCCCTTAATCGACGATCTTATTCTTGTCTCTCGTGCTCTTTAAAATATTCATTGCGTGTTTCTAGTGTTTCGACGTACGCTTTGTTGATGGTTGTGGAGATGAAGGGTTTGGAGGGAGGTCATGACTTAAACGACCATCGTATGAGGGTGACAATGGCAAAGAAGTGTAGCCATAGTCCATTGATTTGATATACTATATCCAAGTTGGATGAAAAGTTTGTGCATAACTCAATGTTATGAAGATGCTATATAATACTATAGTGCACAGAAAAGTAAATATTAGATAAACATGAATACAACGTGGCAAGAGTGTATCATAAGACAAGTTACCAACAAAAGTTGCACGACATGGCTACAGTGGGACATGCCACAAGTCACCGAAGGATATCTGCCAAAATTACTACAATGTGAGATAAGACAACTTAATGAATGATATCTACACAACATGGCTAAAGTGGGAGATGAGACGAATCATTGAATATAAGTCATTAACGATATTCTCATAAAATAAATAACATGTAAAGAAAAACAAACATGGCGGTAGTGAGATTAGACAATTCATTGAATAATATGCACTAAATATATTGGAATTATAGAAAATGAAGAAGAGTGCATAAACCATGAATAACCTTGAATATAATCATTATGCAACACTGAATATGAACAATGAATCAGAATGCATAAACCATGAATAACATTGAATATAGCTTGAATCAGAGTGCATATATGATGAATAATATCTACTATAACATGAATTGAAGTGAAAAGATTGAATAACAATAAATATAACATCAATCATAGTGCATAAACTATGAATAACACTGAATATAAATCAATCACAATGCATAAACTATGTATAACGCTAAATAAAACATGAACTAAAATTAGTGCATTAACTATGAACATAAACACTAAAATATACATCATGAGTACAAAAACCAAAGTACATAAAACATGGCTCTAGTCATCCCAATGTGGACGAGGTACCACCGAGACGTGATTCACTATCATTATCTCTCTTGGTTAAGTTCTTAAACTACATACCATAATTAGGGAATCCTTTTCGCTCCACCTTTAGCTCAGCTTATAATTGAGCCTATGGTTTTGTAGATGTCTCCGCCTAATACCGATAAAACTGCTATGATGCTTGGATATGTGCCAACTGCTTAGCTTGTTGGCATAATGCATCCTGATAATAATCAATACTATGCTTGTGCTCTCTAGATATCTAGTATGGCAGAGTCACATATGTAAGTCGAATAGGTCATCGTATGATTTTTGGGTCGGATCCGGATATTGGTTGTCTGCAAGAGGGTTAAATATGTCAACTAAGTGGTTAACTCCAGAATATGTATGAATTTCCATAGTCCAACCAAAATGACTAGTAGCTAGCACGTGATCTGGTGCATGACTCGACAATTGAATGTACTATCCCATACATGTATGATTTACCAGTAATGACGAATCTATCTACTAGCCTCTAATTAGCGTCTCTCGCAGCAGCACACTAATAAAAATCATACAACCATACGTATGAGGTTGTGGATTATCGGGAATGGTATTGTCATCATGCAAATGTATCCAACACCTCTCACCTATGTACGAGTAAGAATCAAACATTGTAAGATACAATACCAGAGGACATCTCTGCATGTTGAGTGTAACGACCCGGAATTTTTATTTATTAAAATTTGAATGTTTAATTAATTTTAAATATTAATAAGTGAAATTATAAGTCAAATAAATTTTTATTTGAATTTTTGGATTTAATTGAATAATTAAATCAATAATTTAATATGTTAAATTATGGAAATAATTGAAAATTGAGTTAAATATGATTGAAAATGATTTGTAAAATTTTATTTTATCATATTGAAGTTAGAACGATATTTTAGAACTTTTAAAATCGAATTAAAAGTTAATTTGTGAAAATTGAATATTTTAATATTTAATCGACTAGTGAAAATAGCCAATTTTTGAACAGTCTCAGAATTGAACGAAACCAGTTCCATTGGATCCGTAATAGTTAGTTATTACCGGATTTCAATTTTCGTGTCAATCGGAGTTATCGTTTGATCGTAGTAGCTCGAAACGCATCGATTTATTTTTAATTTAAATCTGACGAGTGAAAATAGCCATTTTTCAAAAAGTCTCGGATTTCAACGAAACCAGTTTCATCGGATCCGTAATGTGATATTATTGTAAGGTTTAAAATTTCGTGTCAATTGGATTTACCATTTGTCCGGTACAAATTAAAACGCCTAGAAATCGACTTAAATCAGTTTAATTTAAATTGAGCGTTTATAGCCATAACTCGCACAGATGTCCGAATTAGCTTCCGAAACCTGTTCCATTGTGTCCGGAACGCGGGGTAAACCCTAGAAACGCTGGTTACGGCGCGTAAATCGGAGTTCGGAATTTCCGGATGAATAGTGTTCGATTTTCTTCTATAAATAGAGACCAACACCTTCATAAAATAAAAAAATAAAAATATGTGTAACCCTAGCCGCCAGCTTCCCATGAACGGCTGAAATGTTCCCAACTTCTTCTCCTCTTATCTCTTCATCCACTCAACCATTCAAGAAATCTCCAACTACATTGTTGTAGAGCTACGTGAGATCCATCTATTCAACGGTGGAGATGTGATTTGGAGCTGTATTTTGGGAGTTAGGGGGCTGCGTTCGACCCTACTTGCGCACGCAATTCGAGCATGGGGGTGTGGCCGAGCCTTGAGCCATTCAGGCCGAGCATGGTGCTGGAGTTGGGCTACGACATGGAGCAATTTGATCGAGTTCAAGTTGCTTATAGGTGGAGTATAATTTAACCCTAAATTGGAGCTTTGGGTTTCATGAAGACGGCAAGTATCTGGAGCCGTGCGTGATGAGGGAGATGGAAGCATGGGGACGGTCATGATGCAATGAAGTTGGATCCTATGGCTGTGATTAAAAGTTAGGTTTATTTATGTTGTAATAGTTTATATAAATCGTGTACAAACTTCAAATATTAATATCTTTTTCATACGAGGTCGAAAAAATGCAAACCCAGTTGCGTTGGAATCGTATGGACGAGCACTACGCGATGAAATTGGTTTGGAGTCGTTTGGAGTTAGTGAGAATTTTGGGTAAAATTAAACGTCCGTTTAATTTTATTCGAAATAAATCGCTAAAACGGAATTTAAAATCAAGGTGAGAACTTCTCACTCAATCGAATCAGTTTCGATTTTATTTTAAATAGTTAGATTTAAAATATTTGAATGCATGTTTGAATGTTGATTAATATCTATTGATTTTTAAAATAGACATTATACGCCGTTAGTAAGCGTATGTTATTTATTAAAAACATATACCGCGAATATTTCATAAACAGTGAAATTGGTATTATAAATAATATCAATATATATATATTGGCATATGTATATATTGGAGTTATTGATTTCCCGCATTTTTTGTTTAGCGGATGAGACCCTATTGCGCCGTTATTAAGCGGATAATATTTAATAAGAACATATACCGCGATAATTTCGTACTGGAACGGAATTGGTATTGTGCTAATGTTTGTGGATGCAGGAAAACAGGTTGGAGGGATCCAACTGGATTCCTCAACAGTTTTTATTTGATTTCAGATATTTTGATATTTGATGGATTTTCATATTGATATATGATATCGTTGTTGTCGTGATTGACTATTTGGTATGTAGCATCATTGGACCAAATTTGGAATTTTAAAATGATTTCAAAGTGATTTTTGAAAGTATACGTTATAAAATATTTTTGGAATTGATTCATTTTAAAATAAATAAACGTATAATTTTTAAAGTTATAAAAATTATGATTTTTAAGAAATATAGTTAAAAGCTGATTTTTGAAAATAAGGAATTAATGACTTTATAAAATAGTTAAATTGGGATTTCTGAAATAATTGTGAAAAGTTTAAATATAGGATTTATAAAATTTGATTATTTTATAAATCAAAATGATGAAATTATAAAGGAGTTTAAAGACGTTTTTTAAAATATTAATATGAATTGATTTATATAAGAGATTTATAAATGGATATTTATAAATTGAGATATTGAAATTATAAAACGAGTTTTTATAAGTGTTTGAATGAAGTGAAAATGAATTTCATTAAAGAATGAAATTTATAGAATTATAAACGGTGAAGTTATAAATGAAATTTATAAATAGTAAGAATTATAAATTTGTGAAGTTATTTGAAGAATAGATTTGGTTAAATAAATGAATCTTATAAGTTATAAGATTTATGATTTGGAAAGTCTTTAGAGGAACGACTTTGTAAAATAATCGTTTTATAAGCATTTAACTTATAATGTGAACTTTTAGTTTATAATTGAGTTATAAACTGGAATAGGTTAATAAAAGAATTTATAAAAAGGAAGTTTTTATAAATAAATAGAAATGGAATTTATAAACGTTGTTTTATAAATTCGCAAATGACTTATTTTGATAAGTAAATTGTTGAAACCTATAAATGGAGTTATATTCACATTTTGAATAGTGAATAATCCTTTGAATTAAAATGAATAAAAGGATGAAATTGTTAATGAAGTATATTCACGTTTTTGAATAGTGAATAACACGTTAAAGAAATTGTTTTGGATTTGGATGTTTTAAATAGAATTAAAACGATCGAACAATGTTTTAAAATGTGTTGAGATTCGAAACCATAGATTTCAACATTTATTGTTGAAATAGACGTTTTCGAGAAATAGAAGGAGATGATGGACTATAACACTGTTGTTATAGTAAATGATTTCCGAAAGGAAATGCTTTGTATAGTATTGGGATTTATATATCTATTTAATTTCGAATCCCTATACTAGTGAATTTGGGTTGTCGTAACGATGTTTTACGTAACATAAGTTTTGGGCCCAAATAAATATGTTTAAGTGAATGATTTCCTTAAAGAATGAAATATATACTTAATTTCGATTGAAGTATAGTGAATATTTTCTAAGTGTTGAAAATAAATAAAATTTGTGAATTACTTATTAAATAAGTATGGAAATGTTTTCCAATATGAAGTGATATTTAGAATTTATCTTTTTGAAGATAAATTGAAAAGAAATATTGAAATGAATAATTGAAATCGAATATTCATTGATATTTTGGAATTATAAATTCACTAAGGAATTTATAAAGAAAGTGGAATTTGTTTAAAAATAAATATTGATTTATTTTTGAGGTATGAAATTATATATCTAGTGAAGATATTTTGTGAAATAAATAATTTGGAAAATTATTTGGAATCTGGTGATGTTGTGCATATCAATTGATAGTTCAATAACCGACTATCAATATTTCCCTTTGAATGGGTAATTGATGTGATTTGTTTGAATGTGAATGCTACACTTATTTTTGAATAAGCGCTCACTATTCGGGTTAACCGGGAAAGGACCATGGGGTCGTATAACCCATTCCGAATATGTGATACGTCGTTATGAATTGCATTTGAAGATCGGTGTTGAAGACCCGGTATTTGCGAGAGCGATAGGATGACCTGTCGATTTACTCTGCACCGAGTTGCTCCGGTATAGAGTTCTCCATATGTGATGGTGAATCCGATCAGGATTGTGAATATCCGGATTGCAAGGACTTCTTTGTAAATGCCTTCGGTTTTGTTCGATCCCGGAACAAACTTGTATGGATTGTATGTCTGACATTACAAGTTGAGATATAAAGCCGATTTCTTTCAAATATATTTCTGTTGGTGGCGGAGAATTTATTCTTTTAGCTTAACACCCTTCTCTGAGACGTACGAGCTCAGAGGTTATAAGTTGAAGTTATCAGCGATATATTCCCAATTTGGTAATGTGACATGCTGAGTGTTGCTGTAAATGATCATTGTGTTGATTATTGTGATAGGATCGTTTATTTGATCGTCTATCTTGGTGATCATTGTGTTGATCATTTGTTGACCCAAAGCATGGCTTTTGTATAAAGTATGTTTTTGTGGACGTGAATTCGTCGAGCCTCACACCCCGGAAATGGTCAAAACAGGAAAGATGCGGCAAGGTTATGAGGGGTAGCACCCTTTAGGGTATGTACATTTCCTTCTGGATAGAGATGGTATCATGGTATGGAGCCCAGATATTTAACCTATGTGGTTACTACGAATTTATTACTTTGTGGTTGTTGGTTTTCGGGATCCCGTGAGAAAGGTCGTTTACGATCGGGGAATGGTGTGCTCGTGTCAGTAGTTACCCAGTTAGGGGTAACCCGGCCTTGTGTTGGCAGAGTTCCGGTTTGGTTCTCGGGGATGTCTTTCCAGAGGCATTCTCATGTGGCAATGGGAAGTTCCTTGGCCTGACCATTTGTTGGAAATCCAAAGAAACAATACGTGACTTGTACGGTTTTAGTTGTATAACCTGCTATGGAATGTGGCGGTAACCTGCTATTGAACATAGTTAGCTATAGTAGGCATACGATAATGGTCGTATGTTGGCTAAGATTTATATTCTACTTTCGAAATGAATTTTTCTCTACACTATGCACTAATAATAATATCAAATGTCTTTTTAAATGCGTATCAAGCATCTTTGACTATCATAAGGAGAAATCTCCTCCGATTCTGCGTTTGCATTGTGTGTGTGTGCAGGAGGCCTTATGGTAGTATCATTTTTTAAAGCATTGCGAATTGAAATAAAAATATTCCTCTATTTTGATTTTAAAGATAAATAAACTGTTTTGAGTTCTCACACCAGTCACACGGCTGACTCGGAGTTTATTGTTTTCCTTCCTAAACTCTGGGTGCCCACCAATTTCCACACGGGCAGTCAAGAGTTAAGGTTTATCAGGATATTCTGGATATTCTGAAGTTGCTGGAGGCAAGCTGGATGGCATGGCGTATTACTAGTATATAGTATTTCTTTTTCCGCTGTTTGATGTTGTATGTTGTTGTACACTTTGATGATATGATGTAATGAAATGAAATGTAATGTAATAACTGATATAGTTCTTTGTTTAAAGATTATTCATTTATTATTATATGTTGTTCCGCTGCGAATTGTGAGATTCTGATGTGATTCTGTTGTTTTCTGTTCCGTTCTATGTTCTCTATTCTCTTTTTCTTCTATTTTAAAATTATGTTCTATTCTCTATTTTCTTTCTCTTCTCTTTTCTTTCTATTTTAAAATTTTCTATTTTCTCTCCTCCCTATTTTCTATCTTTTTCTCTTCTTTTCTTTCCTTTTCTTTTCTTAAATATTTCTTAAAACCCCTAAGGGTTCGTATTTTCGTTCATCTTGAATTAATCAATGGAGATTAGTGTCTATTAAAGGAGTACGGATTTACGGGTCTTTACAGTTGGTATCGGAGCTTATGGTTAAGCAACAACCATGGTTCTGTTGGGTATTATTCATTAGAGATAGAGTCAGTAGTACTCTAGAATGAATTTGAGTGTAATAATAGCTATGAGAGCGTATTTGTTAGTGAATATAAAATTGTTTTATATTGTGATGATTGGTTTATTGAGTGGCATATGAACTTTCGTCAGCGTGGTCCGCAAGACTATGCCGAAGGGGTTTCTAAGCACTTGAATAGAACAATTCGACACAGCATTGATCTTTAAATTGGGTAAATGAAATAATTTTACCTTGAGTATATTTTATATATAAAGGAATAATTTTTCAGAATTATTAAAGTATAAAATAAGTTGATTGTTTAGTTATTTGAATAATCTAAATTAAAGAATAATTGTATAAGCAAATGAATTATAAGAATTGAATTATAATTAAAGTGATTTACAATTGTGAAATAAACTTATATGTATAAGAAGTGAAACTATATGAATATATTTATGAATATGAATTATAAATAAAAAATGAAATTAAAGTTAAATGGAAATTTACTTAGAAATGGGAATTTAAGTTAAGTAAAATTAAGTGATAGATATGAACTTGAGTTATGTAAATGAAATTCGATTTTGTAATTGAATTGAATGAATGGATTGAATATTAATCAATTAAATGTGAATAATTGATATGAAATAATGAATGTAAGTGTAATTCATTAAAAATCTAATGTTATTGAAAGTTGAATAGTTGAATGAAAATCAATTTAATTAAACCAATTGATAAGCAAAGGAATTTGGTTGTAATTATATATACATTGGTTGTTATATGATTGTTAGTTGATTGTAAATAATTCATTGAGTGTTAATGAAATTGGAAGCTAAAGTAATTGAATTCAAATTAGAAGTAAATAAATTTGAATAGAATTGAATTTGAATTGGAAGTGAACCAACTTGAATATGAATTAGTGAATATAAGAAAATTGAAAATGAATGTTAGTAAACCCAATGTAAATGAATCGAATGTGATTAAATTGAAAACCAATTCATTGAATATTAATGAAATATAAACGAATATTTATTGGTTATGGATGTTAGTTGAATGATAGTTGGTTGATGTTTGCATTTGTTGCTTTTGTTTCAATTGCTATGTTGACATATATAGTTATTATGTTACTATATGATGTATATTGATACTATTGTCTATATGCACGGTTCTCATGTTGTTTGTTGAGTGATTAGTAGGTGCGGATCGCGTTTGCTTCGCATTTGGAGCTCGCTTTCGCGCTATATTAGCCGTATATGCTTGCTAATAAAATATAAGGTACATATCTCGGATTAAATATCGTACTTTTACAAATTTTTCCCTGCGGGATGCCTCATTACTTGATGAGATGTATATTTGTGATATATATACTGTCATTTTTTTTTCGGATCGAGCCGCGCAAAGGAGACTATGGCGAATTTTTCCGAAAATTTAAGGCGTTAGAAAAAATTTGAGAAAATTGGGAAAATTTTGAAAACTTAAACTTTGATTTTGGAATTGAAAGTTAAACAATAGTAGTTGTTTTTGAAAAGATAACTAAGTATGATTTGAAAACTTAGTAAAGATATGTAAGTAATTTAATTATGAATTTTTGGAAAATTAATAAATTCTGTAACTTTCTTACTTGTTAATTTCGAGGACGAAATTCTTTTAAGTGGGGAAGATTGTAACGACCCGGAATTTTTATTTATTAAAATTTGAATGTTTAATTAATTTTAAATATTAATAAGTGAAATTATAAGTCAAATAAATTTTTATTTGAATTTTTGGATTTAATTGAATAATTAAATCAATAATTTAATATGTTAAATTATGGAAATAATTGAAAATTGAGTTAAATATGATTGAAAATGATTTGTAAAATTTTATTTTATCATATTGAAGTTAGAACGATATTTTAGAACTTTTAAAATCGAATTAAAAGTTAATTTGTGAAAATTGAATATTTTAATATTTAATCGACTAGTGAAAATAGCCAATTTTTGAACAGTCTCAGAATTGAACGAAACCAGTTCCATTGGATCCGTAATAGTTAGTTATTATCGGATTTCAATTTTCGTGTCAATCGGAGTTATCGTTTGATCGTAACAGCTCGAAACGCATCGATTTATTTTTAATTTAAATTTGACGAGTGAAAATAGCCATTTTTCAAAAAGTCTCGGATTTCGACGAAACCAGTTTCATCGGATCCGTAATGTGACATTATTGTAAGATTTCAAATTTCGTGTCAATTGGATTTACCGTTTGTCCGGTACAAATTAAAACGCCTAGAAATCGACTTAAATCGGTTTAATTTAAATTGAGCGTTTATAGCCATAACTCGCACAGATGTCCGAATTAGCTTCCGAAACCTGTTCCATTGTGTCCGAAACGCGGGGTAAACCCTAGAAACGCTGGTTACGGCGCGTAAATCGGAGTTCGGAATTTCCGGATGAATAGTGTTCGATTTTCTTCTATAAATAGAGACCAACACCTTCATAAAATAAAAAATAAAAAAATATGTGTAACCCTAGCCGCCAGCTTCCCATGAACGGCTGAAATGTTCCCAACTTCTTCTCCTCTTATCTCTTCATCCACTCAACCATTCAAGAAATCTCCAACTACAATGTTGTAGAGCTACGTGAGATCCATCTATTCAACGGTGGAGATGTGATTTGGAGCTGTATTTTGGGAGTTAGGGGGCTGCGTTCGACCCTACTTGCGCACGCAATTCGAGCATGGGGGTGTGGCCGAGCCTTGAGCCATTCAGGCCGAGCATGGTGTTGGAGTTGGGCTACGACATGGAGCAATTTGATCGAGTTCAAGTTGCTTATAGGTGGAGTATAATTTAACCCTAAATTGGAGCTTTGGGTTTCATGAAGACGGCAAGTATCTGGAGCCGTGCGTGATGAGGGAGATGGAAGCATGGGGACGGTCATGATGCAGTGAAGTTGGATCCTATGGCTGTGATTAAAAGTTAGGTTTATTTATGTTGTAATAGTTTATATAAATCGTGTACAAACTTCAAATATTAATATCTTTTTCATACGAGGTCGAAAAAATGCAAACCCAGTTGCGTTGGAATCGTATGGACGAGCACTACGCGATGAAATTGGTTTGGAGTCGTTTGGAGTTAGTGAGAATTTTGGGTAAAATTAAACGTCCGTTTAATTTTATTCGAAATAAATCGCTAAAACGGAATTTAAAATCAAGGTGAGAACTTCTCACTCAATCGAATCAGTTTCGATTTTATTTTAAATAGTTAGATTTAAAATATTTGAATGCATGTTTGAATGTTGATTAATATCTATTGATTGTTAAAATAGACATTATACGCCGTTAGTAAGCGGATGTTATTTATTAAAAACATATACCGCGAATATTTCATAAACAGTGAAATTGGTATTATAAATAATATCAATATATATATATTGGCATATGTATATATTGGAGTTATTGATTTCCCGCATTTTTTGTTTAGCGGATGAGACCTTATTGCGCCGTTATTAAGCGGATAATATTTCATAAGAACATATACCGCGATAATTTCGTACTGGAACGGAATTGGTATTGTGCTAATGTTTGTGGATGCAGGAAAACAGGTTGGAGGGATCCAACTGGATTCCTCAACAGTTTTTATTTGATTTCAGATATTTTGATATTTGATAGATTTTCATATTGATATATGATATCGTTGTTGTCGTGATTGACTATTTGGTATGTAGCATCATTGGACCAAATTTGGAATTTTAAAATGATTTCAAAGTGATTTTTGAAAGTATACGTTATAAAATATTTTTGGAATTGATTCATTTTAAAATAAATAAACGTATAATTTTTAAAGTTATAAAAATTATGATTTTTAAGAAATATAGTTAAAAGCTGATTTTTGAAAATAAGGAATTAATGACTTTATAAAATAGTTAAATTGGGATTTCTGAAATAATTGTGAAAAGTTTAAATATAGGATTTATAAAATTTGATTATTTTATAAATCAAAATGATGAAATTATAAAGGAGTTTAAAGACGTTTTTTAAAATATTAATATGAATTGATTTATATAAGAGATTTATAAATGGATATTTATAAATTGAGATATTGAAATTATAAAACGAGTTTTTATAAGTGTTTGAATGAAGTGAAAATGAATTTCATTAAAGAATGAAATTTATAGAATTATAAACGGTGAAGTTATAAATGAAATTTATAAATAGTAAGAATTATAAATTTGTGAAGTTATTTGAAGAATAGATTTGGTTAAATAAATGAATCTTATAAGTTATAAGATTTATGATTTGGAAAGTCTTTAGAGGAACGACTTTGTAAAATAATCGTTTTATAAGCATTTAACTTATAATGTGAACTTTTAGTTTATAATTGAGTTATAAACTGGAATAGGTTAATAAAAGAATTTATAAAAAGGAAGTTTTTATAAATAAATAGAAATGGAATTTATAAACGTTGTTTTATAAATTCGCAAATGACTTATTTTGATAAGTAAATTGTTGAAACCTATAAATGGAGTTATATTCACATTTTGAATAGTGAATAATCCTTTGAATTAAAATGAATAAAAGGATGAAATTGTTAATGAAGTATATTCACGTTTTTGAATAGTGAATAACACGTTAAAGAAATTGTTTTGGATTTGGATGTTTTAAATAGAATTAAAACGATCGAACAATGTTTTAAAATGTGTTGAGATTCGAAACCATAGATTTCAACATTTATTGTTGAAATAGACGTTTTCGAGAAATAGAAGGAGATGATGGACTATAACACTGTTGTTATAGTAAATGATTTCCGAAAGGAAATGCTTTGTATAGTATTGGGATTTATATATCTATTTAATTTCGAATCCCTATACTAGTGAATTTGGGTTGTCGTAACGATGTTTTACGTAACATAAGTTTTGGGCCCAAATAAATATGTTTAAGTGAATGATTTCCTTAAAGAATGAAATATATACTTAATTTCGATTGAAGTATAGTGAATATTTTCTAAGTGTTGAAAATAAATAAAATTTGTGAATTACTTATTAAATAAGTATGGAAATGTTTTCCAATATGAAGTGATATTTAGAATTTATCTTTTTGAAGATAAATTGAAAAGAAATATTGAAATGAATAATTGAAATCGAATATTCATTGATATTTTGGAATTATAAATTCACTAAGGAATTTATAAAGAAAGTGGAATTTGTTTAAAAATAAATATTGATTTATTTTTGAGGTATGAAATTATATATCTAGTGAAGATATTTTGTGAAATAAATAATTTGGAAAATTATTTGGAATCTGGTGATGTTGTGCATATCAATTGATAGTTCAATAACCGACTATCAATATTTCCCTTTGAATGGGTAATTGATGTGATTTGTTTGAATGTGAATGCTACACTTATTTTTGAATAAGCGCTCACTATTCGGGTTAACCGGGAAAGGACCATGGGGTCGTATAACCCATTCCGAATATGTGATACGTCGTTATGAATTGCATTTGAAGATCGGTGTTGAAGACCCGGTATTTGCGAGAGCGATAGGATGACCTGTCGATTTACTCTGCACCGAGTTGCTCCGGTATAGAGTTCTCCATATGTGATGGTGAATCCGATCAGGATTGTGAATATCCGGATTGCAAGGACTTCTTTGTAAATGCCTTCGGTTTTGTTCGATCCCGGAACAAACTTGTATGGATTGTATGTCTGACATTACAAGTTGAGATATAAAGCCGATTTCTTTCAAATATATTTCTGTAGGTGGCGGAGAATTTATTCTTTTAGCTTAACACCCTTCTCTAAGACGTACGAGCTCAGAGGTTATATAGTTGAAGTTATCAGCGATATATTCCCAATTTGGTAATGTGACATGCTGAGTGTTGCTGTAAATGATCATTGTGTTGATTATTGTGATAGGATCGTTTATTTGATCGTCTATCTTGGTGATCATTGTGTTGATCATTTGTTGACCCAAAGCATGGCTTTTGTATAAAGTATGTTTTTGTGGACGTGAATTCGTCGAGCCTCACACCCCGGAAATGGTCAAAACAGGAAAGATGCGGCAAGGTTATGAGGGGTAGCACCCTTTAGGGTATGTACATTTCCTTCTGGATAGAGATGGTATCATGGTATGGAGCCCAGATATTTAACCTATGTGGTTACTACGAATTTATTACTTTGTGGTTGTTGGTTTTCGGGATCCCGTGAGAAAGGTCGTTTACGATCGGGGAATGGCGTGCTCGTGTCAGTAGTTACCCAGTTAGGGGTAACCCGGCCTTGTGTTGGCAGAGTTCCGGTTTGGTTCTCGGGGATGTCTTTCCAGAGGCATTCTCATGTGGCAATGGGAAGTTCCTTGGCCTGACCATTTGTTGGAAATCCAAAGAAACAATACGTGACTTGTACGGTTTTAGTTGTATAACCTGCTATGGAATGTGGCGGTAACCTGCTATTGAACATAGTTAGCTATAGTAGGCATACGATAATGGTCGTATGTTGGCTAAGATTTATATTCTACTTTCGAAATGAATTTTTCTCTACACTATGCACTAATAATAATATCAAATGTCTTTTTAAATGCGTATCAAGCATCTTTGACTATCATAAGGAGAAATCTCCTCCGATTCTGCGTTTGCATTGTGTGTGTGTGCAGGAGGCCTTATGGTAGTATCATTTTTTAAAGCATTGCGAATTGAAATAAAAATATTCCTCTATTTTGATTTTAAAGATAAATAAACTGTTTTGAGTTCTCACACCAGTCACACGGCTGACTCGGAGTTTATTGTTTTCCTTCCTAAACTCTGGGTGCCCACCAATTTCCACACGGGCAGTCAAGAGTTAAGGTTTATCAGGATATTCTGGATATTCTGAAGTTGCTGGAGGCAAGCTGGATGGCATGGCGTATTACTAGTATATAGTATTTCTTTTTCCGCTGTTTGATGTTGTATGTTGTTGTACACTTTGATGATATGATGTAATGAAATGAAATGTAATGTAATAACTGATATAGTTCTTTGTTTAAAGATTATTCATTTATTATTATATGTTGTTCCGCTGCGAATTGTGAGATTCTGATGTGATTCTGTTGTTTTCTGTTCCGTTCTATGTTCTCTATTCTCTTTTTCTTCTATTTTAAAATTATGTTCTATTCTCTATTTTCTTTCTCTTCTCTTTTCTTTCTATTTTAAAATTTTCTATTTTCTCTCCTCCCTATTTTCTATCTTTTTCTCTTCTTTTCTTTCCTTTTCTTTTCTTAAATATTTCTTAAAACCCCTAAGGGTTCGTATTTTCGTTCATCTTGAATTAATCAATGGAGATTAGTGTCTATTAAAGGAGTACGGATTTACGGGTCTTTACAGTTGGTATCGGAGCTTATGGTTAAGCAACAACCATGGTTCTGTTGGGTATTATTCATTAGAGATAGAGTCAGTAGTACTCTAGAATGAATTTGAGTGTAATAATAGCTATGAGAGCGTATTTGTTAGTGAATATAAAATTGTTTTATATTGTGATGATTGGTTTATTGAGTGGCATATGAACTTTCGTCAGCGTGGTCCGCAAGACTATGCCGAAGGGGTTTCTAAGCACTTGAATAGAACAATTCGACACAGCATTGATCTTTAAATTGGGTAAATGAAATAATTTTACCTTGAGTATATTTTATATATAAAGGAATAATTTTTCAGAATTATTAAAGTATAAAATAAGTTGATTGTTTAGTTATTTGAATAATCTAAATTAAAGAATAATTGTATAAGCAAATGAATTATAAGAATTGAATTATAATTAAAGTGATTTACAATTGTGAAATAAACTTATATGTATAAGAAGTGAAACTATATGAATATATTTATGAATATGAATTATAAATAAAAAATGAAATTAAAGTTAAATGGAAATTTACTTAGAAATGGGAATTTAAGTTAAGTAAAATTAAGTGATAGATATGAACTTGAGTTATGTAAATGAAATTCGATTTTGTAATTGAATTGAATGAATGGATTGAATATTAATCAATTAAATGTGAATAATTGATATGAAATAATGAATGTAAGTGTAATTCATTAAAAATCTAATGTTATTGAAAGTTGAATAGTTGAATGAAAATCAATTTAATTAAACCAATTGATAAGCAAAGGAATTTGGTTGTAATTATATATACATTGGTTGTTATATGATTGTTAGTCGATTGTAAATAATTCATTGAGTGTTAATGAAATTGGAAGCTAAAGTAATTGAATTCAAATTAGAAGTAAATAAATTTGAATAGAATTGAATTTGAATTGGAAGTGAACCAACTTGAATATGAATTAGTGAATATAAGAAAATTGAAAATGAATGTTAGTAAACCCAATGTAAATGAATCGAATGTGATTAAATTGAAAACCAATTCATTGAATATTAATGAAATATAAACGAATATTTATTGGTTATGGATGTTAGTTGAATGATAGTTGGTTGATGTTTGCATTTGTTGCTTTTGTTTCAATTGCTATGTTGACATATATAGTTATTATGTTACTATATGATGTATATTGATACTATTGTCTATATGCACGGTTCTCATGTTGTTTGTTGAGTGATTAGTAGGTGCGGATCGCGTTTGCTTCGCATTTGGAGCTCGCTTTCGCGCTATATTAGCCGTATATGCTTGCTAATAAAATATAAGGTACATATCTCGGATTAAATATCGTACTTTTACAAATTTTTCCCTGCGGGATGCCTCATTACTTGATGAGATGTATATTTGTGATATATATACTGTCATTTTTTTTTTGGATCGAGCCGCGCAAAGGAGACTATGGCGAATTTTTCCGAAAATTTAAGGCGTTAGAAAAAATTTGAGAAAATTGGGAAAATTTTGAAAACTTAAACTTTGATTTTGGAATTGAAAGTTAAACAATAGTAGTTGTTTTTGAAAAGATAACTAAGTATGATTTGAAAACTTAGTAAAGATATGTAAGTAATTTAATTATGAATTTTTGGAAAATTAATAAATTCTGTAACTTTCTTACTTGTTAATTTCGAGGACGAAATTCTTTTAAGTGGGGAAGATTGTAACGACCCGGAATTTTTATTTATTAAAATTTGAATGTTTAATTAATTTTAAATATTAATAAGTGAAATTATAAGTCAAATAAATTTTTATTTGAATTTTTGGATTTAATTGAATAATTAAATCAATAATTTAATATGTTAAATTATGGAAATAATTGAAAATTGAGTTAAATATGATTGAAAATGATTTGTAAAATTTTATTTTATCATATTGAAGTTAGAACGATATTTTAGAACTTTTAAAATCGAATTAAAAGTTAATTTGTGAAAATTGAATATTTTAATATTTAATCGACTAGTGAAAATAGCCAATTTTTGAACAGTCTCAGAATTGAACGAAACCAGTTCCATTGGATCCGTAATAGTTAGTTATTATCGGATTTCAATTTTCGTGTCAATCGGAGTTATCGTTTGATCGTAACAGCTCGAAACGCATCGATTTATTTTTAATTTAAATTTGACGAGTGAAAATAGCCATTTTTCAAAAAGTCTCGGATTTCGACGAAACCAGTTTCATCGGATCCGTAATGTGACATTATTGTAAGATTTCAAATTTCGTGTCAATTGGATTTACCGTTTGTCCGGTACAAATTAAAACGCCTAGAAATCGACTTAAATCGGTTTAATTTAAATTGAGCGTTTATAGCCATAACTCGCACAGATGTCCGAATTAGCTTCCGAAACCTGTTCCATTGTGTCCGAAACGCGGGGTAAACCCTAGAAACGCTGGTTACGGCGCGTAAATCGGAGTTTGGAATTTCCGGATGAATAGTGTTCGATTTTCTTCTATAAATAGAGACCAACACCTTCATAAAATAAAAAATAAAAAAATATGTGTAACCCTAGCCGCCAGCTTCCCATGAACGGCTGAAATGTTCCCAACTTCTTCTCCTCTTATCTCTTCATCCACTCAACCATTCAAGAAATCTCCAACTACAATGTTGTAGAGCTACGTGAGATCCATCTATTCAACGGTGGAGATGTGATTTGGAGCTGTATTTTAGGAGTTAGGGGGCTGCGTTCGACCCTACTTGCGCACGCAATTCGAGCATGGGGGTGTGGCCGAGCCTTGAGCCATTCAGGCCGAGCATGGTGTTGGAGTTGGGCTACGACATGGAGCAATTTGATCGAGTTCAAGTTGCTTATAGGTGGAGTATAATTTAACCCTAAATTGGAGCTTTGGGTTTCATGAAGACGGCAAGTATCTGGAGCCGTGCGTGATGAGGGAGATGGAAGCATGGGGACGGTCATGATGCAGTGAAGTTGGATCCTATGGCTGTGATTAAAAGTTAGGTTTATTTATGTTGTAATAGTTTATATAAATCGTGTACAAACTTCAAATATTAATATCTTTTTCATACGAGGTCGAAAAAATGCAAACCCAGTTGCGTTGGAATCGTATGGACGAGCACTACGCGATGAAATTGGTTTGGAGTCGTTTGGAGTTAGTGAGAATTTTGGGTAAAATTAAACGTCCGTTTAATTTTATTCGAAATAAATCGCTAAAACGGAATTTAAAATCAAGGTGAGAACTTCTCACTCAATCGAATCAGTTTCGATTTTATTTTAAATAGTTAGATTTAAAATATTTGAATGCATGTTTGAATGTTGATTAATATCTATTGATTGTTAAAATAGACATTATACGCCGTTAGTAAGCGGATGTTATTTATTAAAAACATATACCGCGAATATTTCATAAACAGTGAAATTGGTATTATAAATAATATCAATATATATATATATATTGGCATATGTATATATTGGAGTTATTGATTTCCCGCATTTTTTGTTTAGCGGATGAGACCCTATTGCGCCGTTATTAAGCGGATAATATTTCATAAGAACATATACCGCGATAATTTCGTACTGGAACGGAATTGGTATTGTGCTAATGTTTGTGGATGCAGGAAAACAGGTTGGAGGGATCCAACTGGATTCCTCAACAGTTTTTATTTGATTTCAGATATTTTGATATTTGATGGATTTTCATATTGATATATGATATCGTTGTTGTCGTGATTGACTATTTGGTATGTAGCATCATTGGACCAAATTTGGAATTTTAAAATGATTTCAAAGTGATTTTTGAAAGTATACGTTATAAAATATTTTTGGAATTGATTCATTTTAAAATAAATAAACGTATAATTTTTAAAGTTATAAAAATTATGATTTTTAAGAAATATACTTAAAAGCTGATTTTTGAAAATAAGGAATTAATGACTTTATAAAATAGTTAAATTGGGATTTCTGAAATAATTGTGAAAAGTTTAAATATAGGATTTATAAAATTTGATTATTTTATAAATCAAAATGATGAAATTATAAAGGAGTTTAAAGACGTTTTTTAAAATATTAATATGAATTGATTTATATAAGAGATTTATAAATGGATATTTATAAATTGAGATATTGAAATTATAAAACGAGTTTTTATAAGTGTTTGAATGAAGTGAAAATGAATTTCATTAAAGAATGAAATTTATAGAATTATAAACGGTGAAGTTATAAATGAAATTTATAAATAGTAAGAATTATAAATTTGTGAAGTTATTTGAAGAATAGATTTGGTTAAATAAATGAATCTTATAAGTTATAAGATTTATGATTTGGAAAGTCTTTAGAGGAACGACTTTGTAAAATAATCGTTTTATAAGCATTTAACTTATAATGTGAACTTTTAGTTTATAATTGAGTTATAAACTGGAATAGGTTAATAAAAGAATTTATAAAAAGGAAGTTTTTATAAATAAATAGAAATGGAATTTATAAACGTTGTTTTATAAATTCGCAAATGACTTATTTTGATAAGTAAATTGTTGAAACCTATAAATGGAGTTATATTCACATTTTGAATAGTGAATAATCCTTTGAATTAAAATGAATAAAAGGATGAAATTGTTAATGAAGTATATTCACGTTTTTGAATAGTGAATAACACGTTAAAGAAATTGTTTTGGATTTGGATGTTTTAAATAGAATTAAAACGATCGAACAATGTTTTAAAATGTGTTGAGATTCGAAACCATAGATTTCAACATTTATTGTTGAAATAGACGTTTTCGAGAAATAGAAGGAGATGATGGACTATAACACTGTTGTTATAGTAAATGATTTCCGAAAGGAAATGCTTTGTATAGTATTGGGATTTATATATCTATTTAATTTCGAATCCCTATACTAGTGAATTTGGGTTGTCGTAACGATGTTTTACGTAACATTCGTTTTGGGCCCAAATAAATATGTTTAAGTGAATGATTTCCTTAAAGAATGAAATATATACTTAATTTCGATTGAAGTATAGTGAATATTTTCTAAGTGTTGAAAATAAATAAAATTTGTGAATTACTTATTAAATAAGTATGGAAATGTTTTCCAATATGAAGTGATATTTAGAATTTATCTTTTTGAAGATAAATTGAAAAGAAATATTGAAATGAATAATTGAAATCGAATATTCATTGATATTTTGGAATTATAAATTCACTAAGGAATTTATAAAGAAAGTGGAATTTGTTTAAAAATAAATATTGATTTATTTTTGAGGTATGAAATTATATATCTAGTGAAGATATTTTGTGAAATAAATAATTTCGAAAATTATTTGGAATCTGGTGATGTTGTGCATATCAATTGATAGTTCAACAACCGACTATCAATATTTCCCTTTGAATGGGTAATTGATGTGATTTGTTTGAATGTGAATGCTACACTTATTTTTGAATAAGCGCTCACTATTCGGGTTAACCGGGAAAGGACCATGGGGTCGTATAACCCATTCCGAATATGTGATACGTCGTTATGAATTGCATTTGAAGATCGGTGTTGAAGACCCGGTATTTGCGAGAGCGATAGGATGACCTGTCGATTTACTCTGCACCGAGTTGCTCCGGTATAGAGTTCTCCATATGTGATGGTGAATCCGATCAGGATTGTGAATATCCGGATTGCAAGGACTTCTTTGTAAGTGCCTTCGGTTTTGTTCGATCCCGGAACAAACTTGTATGGATTGTATGTCTGACATTACAAGTTGAGATATAAGGCCGATTTTTTTCAAATATATTTCTGTTGGTGGCGGAGAATTTATTCTTTTAGCTTAACACCCTTCTCTGAGACGTACGAGCTCAGAGGTTATATAGTTGAAGTTATCAGCGATATATTCCCAATTTGGTAATGTGACATGCTGAGTGTTGCTGTAAATGATCATTGTGTTGATTATTGTGATAGGATCGTTTATTTGATCGTCTATCTTGGTGATCATTGTGTTGATCATTTGTTGACCCAAAGCATGGCTTTTGTATAAAGTATGTTTTTGTGGACGTGAATTCGTCGAGCCTCACACCCCGGAAATGGTCAAAACAGGAAAGATGCGGCAAGGTTATGAGGGGTAGCACCCTTTAGGGTATGTACATTTCCTTCTGGATAGAGATGGTATCATGGTATGGAGCCCAGATATTTAACCTATGTGGTTACTACGAATTTATTACTTTGTGGTTGTTGGTTTTCGGGATCCCGTGAGAAAGGTCGTTTACGATCGGGGAATGGCGTGCTCGTGTCAGTAGTTACCCAGTTAGGGGTAACCCGGCCTTGTGTTGGCAGAGTTCCGGTTTGGTTCTCGGGGATGTCTTTCCAGAGGCATTCTCATGTGGCAATGGGAAGTTCCTTGGCCTGACCATTTGTTGGAAATCCAAAGAAACAATACGTGACTTGTACGGTTTTAGTTGTATAACCTGCTATGGAATGTGGCGGTAACCTGCTATTGAACATAGTTAGCTATAGTAGGCATACGATAATGGTCGTATGTTGGCTAAGATTTATATTCTACTTTCGAAATGAATTTTTCTCTACACTATGCACTAATAATAATATCAAATGTCTTTTTAAATGCGTATCAAGCATCTTTGACTATCATAAGGAAAAATCTCCTCCGATTCTGCGTTTGCATTGTGTGTGTGTGCGGGAGGCCTTATGGTAGTCTCATTTTTAAAAGCATTGCGAATTGAAATAAAAATATTCCTCTATTTTGATTTTAAAGATAAATAAACTGTTTTGAGTTCTCACACCAGTCACATGACTGACTCGGAGTTTATTGTTTTCCTTCCTAAACTCTGGGTGCCCACCAATTTCCACACGGGCAGTCAAGAGTTAAGGTTTATCAGGATATTATGGATATTCTGAAGTTGCTGGAGGCAAGCTGGATGGCATGGCGTATTACTAGTATATAGTATTTCTTTTTCCGCTGTTTGATGTTGTATGTTGTTGTACACTCTGATGATATGATGTAATGAAATGAAATGTAATGTAATAACTGATATAGTTCTTTGTTTAAAGATTATTCATTTATTATTATATGTTGTTCCGCTGCGAATTGTGAGATTCTGATGTGATTCTGTTGTTTTCTGTTCCGTTCTATGTTCTCTATTCTCTTTTTCTTCTATTTTAAAATTATGTTCTATTCTCTATTTTCTTTCTCTTCTCTTTTCTTTCTATTTTAAAATTTTCTATTTTCTCTCCTTCCTATTTTCTATCTTTTTCTCTTCTTTTCTTTCCTTTTCTTTTCTTAAATATTTCTTAAAACCCCTAAGGGTTCGTATTTTCGTTCATCTTGAATTAATCAATGGAGATTAGTGTCTATTCAAGGAGTACGGATTTACGGGTCTTTACATTGAGCATCTGTGCTGAACAAACTTAAGCTTGATCGAGTCACTATCAAATGGATCCTTGCTATCAAATGGATGCCCTATCAATTGCCCTCTACGCATCCTCATGTGAAACTGGTTATGTGCAACTGAACATAAATGATAGGATTCTTTATCCCTAATCTTCCTACTATCTATGCATCAAAATAATAAATGAGGACAGAAACTGGAAGCATATGAAGTCACTGTGACAAAATGAAAGTTTTGGGAATACTCAAATACCAATACTGTATCAACTTACAAAAACCAAACAACAAAACCTTTGAATCATAAACAATGCATTATGCATCCAAACATCTACATAGGTAGGCAACGGTGGGAGTACCCAATCATACATAATAGTTTAGTCACTGTCCAAATCTACCATGATCTCAATATAGGTGATCTGCATACTACTGCTACTGGTAGTAAAAAAACAAATTGCCAATAAGATATAGTACAAATTGCCAACCAAGTTCCAAATCATGCATTGGTGTATACCTCGTCATTATGTTAGCCATTATAGTTATAATTGCACTAAATCTGATGCAATTGTGGTTTAATAAGATGCTTGTAAAGTGTCTAAATCCGGTAAAAGGTCATAAACAAGCATAAGATTATGCCACCTATCATCATATGAAAGCGATGGAAAACTAACCACTCCTATTCTAATACAAACAAGCATAGAAAAGTCTAACGGTGTGACTTCTAGCTCATCACAAGGAAAATGAGATGTATGGATGGTTTTATACTGTCGAAGAGCAATAGCAGTGCACGAGGGAACATCGCTTTTGATAATGTTGCCCGGATATCTAAAATGTTAAATTACATAAAAGGTTGATCTAAGCTAAACTACAGTAAATTGGAGGAATATTTTTAAAATTAAACAACTGATTAAACTAAACTAAGAAATGATGAAATCTAAGCTCATATAGAAGCGCTATAGCTCTAAGAATTTTTATCAAATGCTTGTGAAAATATTTTAAGATATTAGCCAACAAACCTAGGAAACGAATATTCTGTGACTGTTTTAGTTAAACAAAATCTTAAGTATACATAATAAAATGATAATTTACATTAAATGCAATAGCTAAATAATGATTCACCCAGCCAAACCGGTCAGCATGCTGACAAGCACTTCCCTTTCTTGAAGTACCTGAAAATCAATAAGAACCTTCTTCGCACTCAAGTTCAAATCCTCAAAACCACTATGCTCATCAACTCTTGCAGAAGCCTACCCCACTCTCCTATGACTCCGCCCACTCGACCACCTTGACGGCCTTCCTGACCCGTTTGGCCTTCGCAACTGCCTCCGCCATCCTCGTCGGCATCTTCGATGGCTTCAAGTAACTCTTCTATGTTGTTCTCGTATCCAATTAGAATGATCACATTCTCTTCTCGATGGCCACGCCCACCACCTTTGCCACTTTCCCTATGCATGAATTTTTTTATATTTGTTTACCCATATAGGCATTTTATGACATTTAGATGACAAAAATAATGTCTAATTTGTGTTTTTTTTCTTTCATATAGGGGTTTGGGTGAACAATGAGGTAAAAATATCGGGTTGGAAGCTGAAATAAGGAGGAAGAAGGAAAAGTGATGGCAGAGTCGCTGTAATGGGAAATTAAAACATCGAAGCTTTCGCTATTTTAAGTAAAATGGTGAAGTCTTTGCATCCCCTCCATTTTTTCCAAAACTGGTCTTGTGGCTAGTTTGTACCATATTGTAACGACCCGCTATTTTGGACTATTCGCATCTGCACATGTCGGACTTGAATAATTCAAAATACCGAATTGTTAATTTAAAATTTGGCATAACTCAGATATACAGTAAATAAATAATCACAGAATCACAGACACAGAGTTATAATATGCAGCGGAAGTAAAAGAGATAGTAGTTCATGAAGCTACTATATAATATATAAAATACATCAGAGTTTACAACAGAAGTCTCGAATACAATAGTCGAATACAATAATCAGGATACATCACTGGAATCAACTGAATATCTGAAAGCTGGAAAGATAGCTGGATCTCCAAGCGAAGCTCCAACTCCAAAGGTGAACCTCGAAGCTGGTACTCTCGGTCTGACCCGAGCGTAAAGCAAAACACAAAACACTCGAGTCAGGATTAATATTCTCATATCAATAAATCCAACTCAAGTGAAAAAGCAATCGAAATACAAGTAACTCAAAGGATGTTGGAATCACCATCCTCTAAGGATCCGTTAAACTATCTACTATGTAGTAGTGTACGCTAAATAGATAACGTCAATTTGTAATATAAAGTATCAAAATAGTGTTAAGGCGTTACCATTATCCCCCTTAACACGTTTTTATGAGCATCATAGTCTATACAGCACTGTAAACTCCACCGTAAACTGGTGGGATATCAGGGAGTACTCCATAGGTATAACACAAAACAAATTCGTAGTGGTCGCATATATAGGGATACAAGTATGACAAGGCACATGAGGCAATACCCAAGGTAGTGAAACTACCGTTTGCCTGATCCGGACTGGTGAGGACGCATCGCCGCAGCGATCGCAACACCGCGAAACAACACTCCTGAAATTCCGAGGGTGCACCAATTAATCACAAATAATGAGTAGTAGTCACGAAGAAGTGTGTCCGCTCGAGGTGGCTAACCCCATTTGGCCCGGCACGGCTCCTGATTTTAGTCATTTCCAATTTGACACAAGTGTCAAGGCTATCCATTATCGTTCTCTTTCTTCAGTCATCACGTACATCATTCCAACCACTTCATTCTGGATCATCACTCCGCGTATAGTTATTAAAGTGGTTTTCTGTTTGGATAGAAAGTATATCCATAACCGATTTCGGTCTCTCTAATAACTTTCGTAATTATTACACCAATTGATCGTTTAGAAATTTTCAAAACCAAATCAATTTCAATTTCAATTAGAATTTATAAATCAACATTTCAATTGTTTTCCACTATCAATTTCCAAAATTTACATTACAAACTTTCAAATAACCATTACAAAATCTTACAATTCAATTTCAACATTTATTCAAACAATTCAAATATTGATTCAAGTTCGTATATAAGTTTCATTCCGAAATCATTTAAATGGTTTAATTTTCATTCAAATCAATTTAAATTCATTTATCGATTTCATTCAATATTCATTGAGTAAATTTGTCAATTCAAACGACTTCTGTTTAAATTCCAATTCATTTAAATCAATTACTTACATTCAATTCCATTATCTCAAAACTTCAAATTGAAATAAATTAAATTCGCCATATCAATTCTTTAAATTACAAGTCTTACGTTAATTTCAATAAATCTCATTCATTTCAATAAATCACATTTTATTTCTTGTTAAATAAATTCAAATTTTCATTTATTTATTGACTTCGTTACAAATTTCAAACTCAATTGATAAAGAACTAAATTTCATATATTCAAGAAGTTTAATTTCACTTATTAACTTACTTAAATTTTCCAAAGCTTAATTTATAAATAAAGGAACTCAATTTCATTTATTAACGAAGTTCAAATCCACTTGTTCGAAAGTTCAATTTCTCTTATTAAAGAATTCAATTTTTATTTAATTATCAAATAATTAAATCTTGTCCAATTATTAAATAATTTCAATCTTAATTATTAATAATTTCAAAATTTATTAATTACAAACTTGATCATAAATTTAAACATAATTATTAAATCATTTCCACTTAATTATGAAATCATTTCAACTTAATTATAAATTCAACTTAATAATTTCAAACTTAATTATAATTTCAAATTTAACTATTAAATGATTTCAAACTTAATAATTTCAAACTCTATTATTATTAATTCCAAATTATTTACTAATAATTCCAAATTTAATTATTAAATAATTAAATTTCAAATAAAGTTCTTTCATCAATTACTACGTTAGTATTTGTTTCAGATTTCAATATTTACATTTTCCCTTCATAAAATTCAAATTCCAACTTCATTTTGAAACTTATTCTTTGCTCGAATAAAATCATTATTTTATTTCTAAATCAAATTATTGACCAGTCGGATTTTTATTTAATTCTCTATCCTAGGTCAAATTCATTTGGGTATATATCATTTCAACCCGGTTCCAATTCCAATTCAAAAATCAGAGCATAATAAAGGGAACTTGCAGTGTGATAATTGGGATGGTGTCAAAGTAAATAAACAAGCAAAAGCAACAACCAAGCACAATCCAATAATCAATTCAAAAATCCCAAAATAATCGTATTGATTCACATTATTGTTTGTGCAAATTAATATAATTATTTCTAGAATCTACACTATCATTTCATGTAGATTAAAGATTATTACATTACGGTTTTTCACTTGTCGTCAATTTACAATTTCATACATCATCAATTTAAACAACATACATTCAGTGATTCAAGGTGTAATTAACCAAATCCTACGTGTCAATTAATTTTACATTTAAAGGGGTCATATTGCACAAATGTCATTTAATCAATTTACACATATGTCGTTTCAAATTTTTAACTATCCTATGTCAAATTAAATTGCATAATATTTATCACTTTATACATTTCAATTTACATCCAATATAAACAACAAACAATAAATCAATCATCAATCAAACTGGATTATTATTGCATACATAACAGATAACAGTGTCAGATATCGAAGGTGAACTGATACATAAATAACAGTGCAATAAATAACAGCAGTGCATTTCAATTTTCGTTTCAATTGAAATCAAATTAATAAATAAAAGAATATTAATCGTGAGTGATTGCTCACCTTTCGAGGTTAGAGAGATAGACAAATGAAGTGAGCTACGAAATCCAAATCAACGCTCGACGGTCAAGATTTGATGTAGAAAAATAGGCTCGACGGACAAGGCTGATAATGGTAAATCGAAGAGAATGATTAAATCAGTTGATATAAATTGAAATAAATATATATATATGAAATCAATATTTAGTTTAAACAAATAATTAAAATTAGTCATCATATATACAAACATAAGATTGAAATAAATACTTGTATGTTATATTAACCCATATTTCAAACCAATATCCAAACACCATCTAAAATTTAAATCCTTATAAAAGTAACCTTTTATATATAAAATATAAAAATCAATATTCATTTAATATTATATATATTCTTCCAAAAATGTAACCGCAACGCAGGTATGAATTTGTATACACTTATCTTTATACATAACAAACATGCAAACTACAAAATTTAAATGCAGACCTTAAATCAACACTTAAAACGTATATACATATGGAACACATGCTAAATTCAATATTGCTTAAGTATATACATAACTCTTAGAGTCGCAAATAAATACGGTATAAAATAATTTATTCTGACATATAACAATACACGCAAAATACTATATAACTCTATAACTAGAATATGAAATAACTTATAATTATCTTAATATATAACTTATATTATAATAAAACAACACATATATACAACTCTATATACATGCGCAACACATATTTATGTACATATTATTTGTGTATTATATTAATTTTTAAAGTAATGTGCCTACTTGCTTGCTATTGCGTATGGTACACATGAATTAAAACAACCTATATAACACATCTGACTATAGAATCACTAACTCTCATATAATATATTAATTTTCATATCCAAAATTATAACCACATACACAATGTATAATTATATACGAAACATGCAATGGCAACAAAACCGAAGTCTAACATACATATATAGGAATATATACACATTGGATCTGTAGCGAACAGTACGTAACCAAACATTTAAACTGTATATGCGGTCAAGATATATGCAGACTCCATGAACTTGGATCTATGAGTATAACTGGACATATATATAAACTTTCAGAACAACATTTATACTGATATATATAAAATCACTAACAGTGTATATATATGTATTACCACTGAATAAAGTATGAAGGTTGCCAAGCGAGGCTCATCGGCCAAGGGCAGGGCGGTATGGAGAAGCACAAAGGCAGAGGGGAGAGATGAGTTGGTGGCTCGGTGGAGGTTGCGCTAGGAGAGGCCGAGATGTAGGCGAGCTATGGGTCGGCAACGGTGGTGAGGGCATGGCAGGGCCGAGCTGGAAGCGGAGTTCGGAGGTGATGACGTGGGAGGGGTCTCGGCTGCGCAGAGGCATGGTGAGGCGGAGGTCGGCCACGTGCTTGGTTGTGCGGTCCAAGTGGGGTGGAGGTAAAGACGTGTGCATGAGAGAGAGGAGAATGATTTTTGTGCTCGTCCTACGTGAGTTTTCCATTGAATATATGTTTATATATTTTTGAGTACTGCAGAAAAACAAAGAGAATAGAAGAGGAAAGTGATAGCAAGAAATGAAAATGAAACCAGAGAACAATGGAAAGGAACTAGAATATTGAAAAGTGGAACGGTCAAAAGTCATACGTGATTTCCAAGAAAAAATTAAAGTTACTGACCATTGGTTTTTTTTTTGACGATGGAAAAATAAATGGTCACAAGGAAATAAAAGACGGACCGCTACGGTTAAACATTGCACGTGTTCTGCTGTTTACTGGACTTCAAAATAAAGAAATGAATATACCAGAGAGATCAGCACAACGAGACGATCAAAACAATATACACATACCGGTGGTACGATTGAATTGTAAAAATTTGAAATTTTATACTACGAAAAATGCAAGAAAATCGCCGAAAAATAAGATCGACGGAGCTAAAGATGTCCGAATTTTGAAAAACGACAAACTGACATCTTGCTCAAAAGATGCTTTAGAATTTTTCTATGTAAAATATTTCGGTTTCGAAAGCGTTTTATTTTCATCGTTTTTTTTAACTGATTAAATTGAAGTAATTTTACGCGCGAAATAAATTTTCATAATTTTGGACGAAAATTTATCAGTTGCTATGTTCAACTGGACGCATTTTAAATATTAAATTTTTATTTAAAATATTTATCATTTAAATTTCCACAAAATTTCAATTAACACGTTATTAAAATCGGTTAAATCTACGGGTTGTTACACTCTCCCCCACTCAAAACTTTTCGTCCTCGAAAAGGAAGGAGGTACGAGAATAGAATCAACCAGAAAGAAAATATATTTGAATTCCAAAATAAAATAATTAATTTAAACTATATAGATTTCAATTTAAATCAATTAATATTCAACAATTGATTTTTAAAATTCAACGTTTCCATTAAATTGATTTAGTTTCACATTTATTAATGTTAGTACAGAAGGTTTCTTTCAAATGAAATTGAATTTAAATTCAATCAATTCAAAATACTCACTTACGTTCATTTAATTCAATTTATTAACTTTCAAAATAATTTTTCATCTATTAATCATACCTATTATATAACTTATTATTCAATTTATCTCCATAAACCTTTTATAATTAAAATTTAAGCGAATAACATTTATTATACGCACTCACGTTTTACTTATAAAGACAATTTATATTGTATATTATCCAATTTTCTTAAATTAACAATTCCAAGATCATAAATTTGAATAGTCATTTATTATAATCATACTTTATTCGACAAAATTAATTCTTCTTTATTCCAAATTTTTATAAAATTTATTCTACTTAATATATCTTATCCCATTCATATTAAGTATATTTACATTTAATATAAATACTTAAATTTATTTAAATTCCTTAGATATCTTTTTGTTGTATAATATTCAATTACATAATTATCCTTTGAAAATTTAGGTAAGTTATATATAATGCAATTGAGTATTATCCAAATAAAATTACTAATTCAATTCTCTCAAGTTTAAATATTAATTCAAAATTTTGGTTTCATTTATAATTGAAATTATCCTTCATCATGAATTTAAGAATTTAAATTTCGGTTAACTTCAATTTATTTAGAGACGAATAAATAAATATAAATTATATATCAAATCGAATTTAAATCATACATCAATATATATTACAAATCAAACCATACTTTAAGAAATTCACATCAATTTATTTTTCAAAACAAACTGTAGTAAGGCTACAGAATAGTCTCTCCTCTTCGAAACTCGAAAATGAATGTCGATGATGCGGTCGTCATCACCGAAATTATTTTCCAGCGACAAAAGAGAAGAGCTCGAATTTAATCATTCAAATTCTTTGGAAACCTTTTCTATTCGAAGATATTTTAAATTATATACATTTTAAAACTTTAAAACCATAGTTCGAAATTATCGGAAATTAAATTCTCAAATTCTAATTTAAATTCACTTCAAATTCCAATTAAATTATACCCAAGTTTTATAAATTCATTTATTTATATTGCAATAGTCAATGGTTTACAACAATAATCAAACATTATTATTTTCAACAATCAATTCGTTAACTATTTAATTTTAGAAAATTTATACTTATATATAATAAAATCACTCAATACTATTTTATTTACCAAATTCGAAAATACTACTGTGTCAGTTTGCTCTGTCAAGTGTTTTGGAAATCCTATCGATAGCGTTGATCAGACGAATCGATCGAAAACCCAAATCAACATTAACAACTCAAACTACACAATATATAACATTTTAAATATAGATTTACAAATATACTTCCTCGCTCGACAATACGGCAATCGATTTCAAAGCAAGTATAAAGATTCAAATTTGATAGAAATCAAATAAAAAAGAATTTGGATTCGAAAATAGGTTCGAAACAGAAGATAAGATAATTCAATTAATCGAATCAGGAGATGGATATGCTTATTTAATCCACGGGCAACCTTGACCGGGTCATCCATAACTTCAAGAATAAGATCGATGCTAATTCCAAGGTAAATCAACATTTGATCTCAAGAGATGGAATTCAGGTATAACAGGAGATAGATAACATCGTAAACCGAGGATACAGAAATCTCTGGTAAATCGATGTCCATTGTAAAGGAGATTTCACCCATTTACAAATCATTCGGAGTTTGGCGAGACCGCCGGCTCATTATAAAGATCATTCAAAGTGGAGTTATGGGATACTCCAGAATTAAAAGAAGGCGAATAGTGAGGGACAAGAATAAATTTCGGAACCGAGACAACGTTCCAAAAATCCAAAGGAATCGAGTCAAAGGGAAGAGATTGAAACTTGAATGAGAGTGATTCTGTACATACATTTACCATATATGCTAAGTTTTGCCTAGAGCTACCAAAGCTCTGATACCAACTGTAACGACCCGCTATTTTGGACTATTCGCATCCGCATATGTCGGACTTGAATAATTCAAAATACCGAATTGTTAATTTAAAATTAGGCAAAACTCAGATATGCAGTAAATAAATAATTATAGAATCACAGACACAGAGTAATAATATGCAGCGGAAGTAAAAGAGATAGTAGTTCATGAAGCTACTATATAATATATAAGATACATCAGAGTTTACAACAGAAGTCTCGAATACAATAGTCGAATACAATAATCAGGATACATCACTGGAATCAACTGAATATCTGAAAGCTGGAAAGATAGCTGGATCTCCAAGCGAAGCTCCAACTCCAAAGGTGAACCTCGAAGCTGGTACTCTCGGTCTGACCCGAGCGTAAAGCAAAACACAAAACACTCGAGTCAGGATTAATATTCTCATATCAATAAATCCAACTCAAGTGAAAAAGCAATCGAAATACAAGTAACTCAAAGGATGTTGGAATCACCATCCTCTAAGGATCCGTTAAACTATCTACTATGTAGTAGTGTACGCTAAATAGATAATGTCAATCTGTAATATAAAGTATCAAAATAGTGTTAAGGCGTTACCATTATCCCCCTTAACATGTTTTTATGAGCATCATAGTCTATAAAGCACTGTAAACTCCACCGTAAACTGGTGGGATATCATGGAGTACTCCATAGGTATAACACAAAACAAATTCGTAGTGGTCGCGTATATAGAGATACAAGTATGACAAGGCACATGAGGCAATACCCAAGGTAGTGAAACTACCGTTTGCCTGATCCGGACTGGTGAGAACGCATCGCCGCAGCGATCGCAACACCGCGAAACAACACTCCTGAAATTCCGAGGGTGCACCAATCAATCAAAAGTAATGAGTAGTAGTTACGAAGAAGTGTGTCCGGTCGAGGTGGCTAACCCCATTTGGCCCGACACGGCTCCTGATTTTAGTCATTTTCAATTTGACACAAGTGTCAAGGCTATCTATTATCGTTCTCTTTCTTCAGTCATCACGTACATCATTCCAACCACTTCATTCTGGATCATCACTCCGCGTATAGTTATTAAAGTGGTTTTCGGTTTGGATAGAGAGTATATCCATAACCGATTTCGGTCTCTCTAATAACTTTCGTAATTATTACACCGATTGGTCATTTAGAAAATTTCAAAACCAAATCAATTTCAGTTTCTATTAGAATTTATAAATCAACATTTCAATTGTCTTCCACTATCAATTTTCAAAATTTACGTTACAAACTTCCAAATAACCATTACAAAATCTTACAATTCAATTTCAACATTTATTCAAACAATTCAAATATTGATTCAAGTTCGTATATAAGTTTCATTCCGAAATCATTTAAATGGTTTAATTTTAATTCAAATCAATTTAAATTCATTTATCGATTTCATTCAATATTCATTAAGTAAATTTTTCATTCAAAATGACTTCTATTTAAATTCCAACTCATTTAAATCAATTACTTACGTTCAATTCCGTTATCTCAAAACTTCAAATTGAAATAAATTAAATTCATCATATCAATTCTTTAAATTACAAGTCTTACGTTAATTTCAGTAAATCTCATTCATTTCAATAAATCACATTTTATTTCTTGTTAAAGAAATTCAAATTTTCATTTATTTATTGACTTCGTTACAAATTTCAAACTCAATTCATAAAGAACAAAATTTCATATATTCAAGAAGTTTAATTTCACTTATTAACTTACTTAAATTTTCCAAAGCTTAATTAATAAATAAAGGAACTCAATTTCATTTATTAACGAAGTTCAAATCCACTTATTCAAAAGTCCAATTTTTCTTATCAAAGAATTCGATTTTTATTCAATTATCAAATAATTAAATCTTGTCCAATTATTAAATAATTTCAATCTTAATTATTAATAATTTCAAAATTTATTAATTACAAACTTGATCATAAATTTAAACATAATTATTAAATCATTTCCACTTAATTATGAAATCATTTCAACTTAATTATAAATTCAACTTAATAATTTGAAACTTAATTATAATTTCAAATTTAACTATTAAATGATTTCAAACTTAATAATTTCAAACTCTATTATTATTAATTCCAAATTATTTACTAATAATTCCAAATTTAATTATTAAATAATTAAATTTCAAATAACGTTCTTTCATCAATTACTACGTTAGTATTTGTTTCAGATTTCAATATTTACATTTTCCCTTCATAAAATTCAAATTCCAACTTCATTTCGAAACTTATTCTTTGCTCAAATAAAATCATTATTTTATTTCTAAATCAAATTATTGACCAATCAGATTTTTATTTAATTCTCTATCCTAGGTCAAATTCATTTGGGTATATATCATTTCAACCCGATTCCAATTCCAATTCAAAAATCAGAGCATAATAAAGGGAACTTGCAGTGTGATAATTGGGATGGTGTCAAAGTAAATAAACAAGAAAATGCAACAACCAAGCACAATCCAATAATCAATTCAAAAATCCCGAAATAATCGTATTGATTCACATTGTTGTTTGTGTAAATTAATATAATTATTCTAGAATCTACACTATCATTTCATGTAGATTAAAGATTATTACATTACGGTTTTTCACTTATCGTCAATTTACAATTTCATACATCATCAATTTAAACAACATACATTCAGTGATTCAAGGTGTAATTAACCAAATCCTACGTGTCAATTAATTTTACATTTAAAGGGGTCATATTGCACAAATGTCATTTAATCAATTTACACATATGTCGTTTCAAATTTGTAACTATCCTATGTCAAATTAAATTGCATAATATTTATCACTTTATACATTTCAATTTACATCCAATATAAACAACAAACAATAAATCAATCATCAATCAAACTGGATTATTATTGCATACATAACAGATAACTGTGTCAGATGTCGAAGGTGAACTGATACATAAATAACAGTGCAATAAATAACAGCAGTGCATTTCAATTTTCGTTTCAATTGAAATCAAATTAATAAATAAAAGAATATTAATCGTGAGTGATTTCTCACCTTTCGAGGTTAGAGAGATAGACAAATGAAGTGAGCTACGAAATCCAAATCAACGCTGGACGGTCAAGATTTGATGTAGAAAAATAGGCTCGACGGACAAGTCTGATAATGGTAAATCGAAGAGAACGATTAAATCAGCTGATATAAATTGAAATAAATATATATTTATGAAATCAATATTTAGTTTAAACAAATAATTAAAATTAATCATCATATATATAAACATAAGATTGAAATAAATACTTGTATGTTATATTAACCCATATTTCAAACCAATATCCAAACACCATCTAAAATTTAAATCCTTATAAAAGTAACCTTTTATATATAAAATATAAAAATCAATATTCATTTAATATTATATATATTCTTCCAAAAATGTAACCGCAACGCAGGCATGAATTTGTATACACTTATCTTTATACATAACAAACATGCAAACTACAAAATTTAAATGCAGACCTTAAATCAACACTTAAAACGTATATACATATGGACCACATGCTAAATTCAATATTGCGCAAGTATATACATAACTCTTAGAGTCGCAAATAAATACGGTATAAAATAATTTATTCTGACATATAACAATACACGTAAAATACTATATAACTCTATAACTAGAATATGAAATAACTTATAATTACCTTAATATATAACTTATATTATAATAAAACAACACATATATACAACTCTATATACATGCGCAACACATATTTATGTACATATTATTTTGTGTATTATATTAATTTTTAAAGTAATGTGCCTACTTGCTTGCTATTGCGTATGGTACACATGAATTAAAACAACCTATATAACACATCTGACTATAGAATCACTAACTATCATATAATATATTACTTTTCATATCCAAAACTATAACCACATACACAATGTATAATTATATACGAAACATGCAATGGCAACAAAACCAAAGTCTAACATACATATATAGGAATATATACACATTGGATCTGTAGCGAACAGTACGTAACCAAACATGTAAACTGTATATGCGGTCAAGATATATGCAGACTCCATGAACTTGGATCTATGAGTATAACTGGACATATATATAAACTTTCAGAACAACATTTATACTGATATATATAAAATCACCAACAGTGTATATATATGTATTACCACTGAATAAAGTATGAAGGTTGCCAAGTGAGGCTCATCGGCCAAGGGCGGGGCGGTATGGAGAAGCATAAAGGCAGAGGGGAGAGATGAGTTGGTGGCTCGGTGGAGGTTGCGCCAGGAGAGGCCGAGATGTAGGCGAGCTATGGGTCGACAACGGTGGTGAGGGCATGGCTGGGCCGAGCTGGAAGCGGAGTTCGGAGGTGATGACGTAGGAGGGGTCTCGGCTGCGCAGAGGCATGGTGAGGCGGAGGTCGGCCACGTGCTTAGTTGTGCGGTCCAAGTGGGGTGGAGGTAAAGACGTGTGCATGAGAGAGAGGAGAATGATTTTTGTGCTCGTCCTGCGTGAGTTTGCCATTGAATATATGTTCATATATTTTTGAGTACTGCTGAAAAACAAAGAGAATAGAAGAGGAAAGTGATAGCAAGAAATGAAAATGAAACCAGAGAACAATGGAAAGGAACTAGAATATTGAACAGTGGAACGGTCAAAAGTCATACGTGATTTCCAAGAAAAAATTAAAGTTACTGACCATTGGTTTTTTTTTTACGATGGAAAAATAAATGGTCACAACGAAATAAAAGACGGACCGCTACGATTAAACATTTCACGTGTTCCGCTGTTTACTGGACTTCAAAACAAAGAAATGAATATACCAGAGAGATCAGTACAACGAGACGATCAAAACGATATACAGATACCGGTGATAGGATTGAATTGTAAAAATTCGAAATTTTATACTACGAAAAATGCAAGAAAATCGCTGATCGACGGAGCTAAAGATGTCCGAATTTTGAAAAACGACAAACTGAAATCTTGCTCAAAAGATGTTTTAGAATTTTTCTATGTAAAATATTTCGGTTTCGAAAACGTTTTATTTTCATCGTTTTTTTTAACTGATTAAATTGAAGTAATTTTACGCACGAAATAAACTTTCATAATTTTGGACGAAAATTTATCAGTTGCTATGTTTAACTAGACGCATTTTAAATATTAAATTTTTATTTAAAATTTTTATCGTTTAAATTTCCACAAAATTTCAATTAACACGTTATTAAAACCGGTTAAATCTATGGGTTGTTACACTCTCCCCCACTCAAAACTTTTCGTCCTCGAAAAGGAAGGAGGTACGAGAATAGAATCAACCAGAAAGAAAATAGATTTGAATTCCAAAATAAAATAATCAATTTAAACCATATAGATTTCAATTTAAATCAATTAATATTCAACAATTGATTTTTAAATTCAACGTTTCCATTAAATTGATTTAGTTTCGCATTTATTAATGTTAGGTACAGAAGGTTTCTTTCAAATAAAATTGAATTTAAATTCAATTAATTCAAAATACTCACTTACGTTGATTTAATTCAATTTATTAACTTTCAAAATAATTTTTCATTTATTAATCATACCTATTATATAACTTATTATTCAATTTATCTCCATAAACCTTTTATAATTAAAATTTAAGCGAATAACATTTATTATACGCACTCACGTTTTATTTATAAAGACAATTTATATTGTATATTATCCAATTTTCTTAAATTAACAATTCCAAGATCATAAATTTGAATAGTCATTTATTATAATCATACTTTATTCGACAAAATTAATTCTTATTTATTCCAAATTATTATAAAATTTATTCTACTTAATATATCTTATCCCATTCATATTAAGTATATTTACATTTAATATAAATACTCAAATTTATTTAAATTCCTTAGATATCTTTTTGTTGTATAATATTCAATTACATAATTATCCTTTGAAAATTTAGGTAAGTTATATATAATGCAATTGAGTATTATCCAAATAAAATTACTAATTCAATTCTCTCAAGTTTAAATATTAATTCAAAATTTTGGTTTCATTTATAATTGAAATTATCCTTCATCATGAATTTAAGAATTTAAATTTCGGTTAACTTCAATTTATTTAGAGACGAATAAATAAATATAAATTATATATCAAATCGAATTTAAATCATACATCAATATATATTACAAATCAAACCATACTTTAAGAAATTCACATCAATTTATTTTTCAAAACAAACTGTAGCAAGGCTACAGAATAGTCTCTCCTCTTCGAAACTCGAAAATGAATGTCGATGATGCGGCCGTCATCACCGAAATTATTTTCCAGCGACAAAAGAGAAGAGCTCGAATTTAATCATTCAAATTCTTTGGAAACCATTTCTATTCGAAGATATTTTAAATTATATACATTTTAAAACTTTAAAACCATAGTTCGAAATAATCGGAAATTAAATTCTCAAATTCTAATTTAAATTCACTTCAAATTCCAATCAAATTATACCTAAGTTTTATAAATTCATTTATTTATATTGCAATAGTCAATGGTTTACAACAATAATCAAACATTATTATTTTCAACAATCAATTCATTAACTATTTAATTTTAGAAAATTTATACTTATATATAATAAAATCATTCAATACTATTTTATTTACCAAATTCGAAAATACTACTGTGTCAGTTTGCTCTGTTCAAGTGTTTTGGAAATCCCATCGATAGCGTTGATCAGACGAATCGATCGAAAACCCAAATCAACATTAACAACTCAAACTACACAATATATAACATTTTAAATATAGATTTACAAATATACTTCCTCGCTCGACAATACGACAATCGATTTCAAAGCAAGTATAGAGATTCAAATTTGATAGAAATCAAATAAAAGAGAATTTGGATTCGAAAATAGGTTCGAAACAGAAGATAAGATAATTCAATTAATCGAATCAGGAGATGGATATGCTTATTTAATTCACGGGCAACCTTGACCGGGTCAGCCGTAACTTCAAGAATAAGATCGATGCTGAATTCCGAGGTAAATCAACATTTGATCTCAAGAGATGGAATTCAGGTATAACAGGAGATAGATAACATCGTAAACCGAGGATACAGAAATCTCCGGTAAATCGATGTCCATTGTAAAGGAGATTTAACCCATTTACAAATCATTCGGAGTTTGGCGAGACCGCCGGCTCATTATAAAGATCATTCAAAGTGGAGTTATGGGATACTCCAGAATTAAAAGAAGGCGAATAGTGAGGGACAAGAATAAATTTCAGAACCGAGAGAACGTTCCAAAAATCCAAAGGAATCGAGTCAAAGGGAAGAGATTGAAACTTGAATGAGAGTGATTCTGTACATACATTTACCATATATGCTAAGTTTTTCCTAGAGCTAGCAAAGCTCTGATACCAACTGTAACGACCCGCTATTTTGGACTATTCACATCCGCACATGTCGGACTTGAATAATTCAAAATACCGAATTGTTAATTTAAAATTTGGCAAAACTCAGATATACAGTAAATAAATAATCACCGAATCTCAAACACAGAGTAATAATATGCAGCGGAAGTAAAAGAGATAGTAGTTCATGAAGCTACTATATAATATATAAGATACATCAGAGTTTACAACAGAAGTCTCGAATACAATAGTCGAATACAATAATCAGGATACATCACTGGATTCAACTGAATATCTGAAAGCTGGGAAGATAGCTGGATCTCCAAGCGAAGCTCCAACTCCAAAGGTGAGCCTCGAAAGCTGGTACTCTCAGTCTGACTCGAGCGTAAAGCAAAACACAGAACACTCGAGTCAGGATTAATATTCGCATATCAATAAATCCAACTCAAGTGAAAAAGCAATCGAAATACAAGTAACTCAAAGGATGTTGGAATCACTATCCTCTAAGGATCCGTTAAACTATCTACTATGTAGTAGTGTACGCTAAATAGATAATGTCAATCTGTAATATAAAGTATCAAAATAGTGTTAAGGTGTTACCATTATCCCCGTTAACACGTTTTTATGAGCATCATAGTCTATACAGCACTGTAAACTCCACCGTAAACTGGTGGGATATCAGAGAGTACTCCATAGGTATAACACAAAACAAATTCGTAGTGGTCGCGTATATAGGGATACAAGTATGACAAGGCACATGAGGCAATACCCAAGGTAGTGAAACTACCGTTTGCCTGATCCGGACTGGTGAGAACGCATCGCCGCAGCGATCGCAACACCGCGAAACAACACTCCTGAAATTCCGAGGGTGCACTAATCAATCATAAGTAATGAGTGGTAGTTACGAAGAAGTGTGTCCGCTCGAGGTGGCTTACCCCATTTGGCCCGACACGGCTCCTGATTTAAGTCATTTCCAATTTGACACAAGTGTCAAGACTATCCATTATCGTTCTCTTTCTTCAGTCATCACGTACATCATTCCAACCACTTCATTCTGGATCATCACTCCGCGTATAGTTATTGAAGTGGTTTTCGGTTTGGATAGAGAGTATATCCATAACTGATTTCCGTCTCTCTAATAACTTTCGTAATTATTACACCGATTGATCGTTTAGAAAATTTCAAAACCAAATCAATTTCAATTTCAATTAGAATTTATAAATCAACATTTCAATTGTCTTCCACTATCAATTTCCAAAATTTACGTTACAAACTTCCAAATAACCATTACAAAATCTTACAATTCAATTTCAACATTTATTCGAACAATTCAAATATTGATATAAGTTCGTATATAAGTTTCATTCCGAAATCATTTAAATGGTTTAATTTTCATTCAAATCAATTTAAATTCATTTATCGATTTCATTCAATATTCATTAAGTAAATTTGTCATTCAAAACGACTTCTATTTAAATTCCAATTCATTTAAATCAATTACTTACATCCAATTCCATTATCTCAAAACTTCAAATTGAAATAAATTAAATTCGTCATATCAATTCTTTAAATTACAAGTCTTACGTTAATTTCAATAAATCTCATTCATTTCAATAAATCACATTTTATTTCTTGTTAAAGAAATTCAAATTTTCATTTATTTATTGACTTCGTTACAAATTTCAAACTCAATTAATAAAGAACAAAATTTCATATATTCAAGAAGTTTAATTTCACTTATTAGCTTACTTAAATTTTCCAAAGCTTAATTAATAAATAAAGGAACTCAATTTCATTTATTAACGAAGTTCAAATCCACTTATTCAAAAGTTCAATTTTCTTATCAAAGAATTCAATTTTTATTCAATTATCAAATAATTAAATCTTGTCTAATTATTAAATAAATTCAATCTTAATTATTAATAATTTCAAAATTTAATAATTAAAAACTTGATCATAAATTTAAACATAATTATTAAATCATTTCCACTAAATTATGAAATCATTTCAACTTAATTATAAATTCAACTTAATAATTTCAAACTTAATTATAATTTCAAACTTAATTATAATTTGAAATTTAACTATTAAATGATTTCAAACTTAATAATTTCAAACTCAATTATTATTAATTCCAAATTATTTACTAATAATTCCAAATTTAATTATTAAATAATTAAATTTCAAATAATGTTCTTTCATCAATTACTGTGTTAATATTTGTTTCAGATTTCAATATTTACATTTTCTCTTCATAAAATTCAAATTCCAACTTCATTTCGAAACTTATTCTTTGCTCGAATATAATCATTATTTTATTTCTAAATCAAATTATTGACCAATCGGATTTTTATTTAATTCTCTATCCTAGGTCAAATTCATTTGGGTATATATCATTTCAACCCGATTCCAATTCCAATTCAAAAATCAGAGCATAATAAAGGAAACTTGCAGTGTGATAATTGGGATAGTGTCAAAGTAAATAAACAAGCAAAAGCAACAACCAAACACAATCCAATAATCAATTCAAAAATCCTGAAATAATCATATTGATTCACATTGTTGTTTGTGCAAATTAATATAATTATTTCTAGAATTTACACTATCATTTCATGTAGATTAAAGATTATTACATTACGGTTTTTCACTTGTCGTCAATTTACAATTTCATACATCATCAATTTAAACAATATACATTCACTGATTCAAGGTGTAATTAACCAAATCCTACATGTCAATTAATTTTACATTTAAAGAGGTCATATTGCACAAATGTCATTTAATCAATTTACACATATGTTGTTTTAAATTTTTAACTATCCTATGTCAAATTAAATTGCATAATATTTATCACTTTATACATTTCAATTTACATCCAATATAAACAATAAACAATAAATTAATCATCAATCAAACTGGATTATTATTGCATACATAACAGATAACGGTGTCAGATGTCGAAGGTGAACTGATACATAAATAACAATGCAATAAATAACAGCAGTGCATTTCAATTTTCGTTTCAATTGAAATCAAATTAATAAATAAAAGAATATTAATCGTGAGTGATTGCTCACCTTTCGAGGTTAGAGAGATAGACAAATGAAGTGAGCTACGAAATCCAAATCAATGCTGGACGGTCAAGATTTGATGTAGAAAAATAGGCTCGATGGACAAGGCTGATAATGGAAAATCGAAGAGAACGATTAAATCAGTTGATATAAATTGAAATAAATATATATGTGAAATCAATATTTAGTTTAAACAAATAATTAAAATTAATCATCATATATATACACATAAGATTGAAATAAATACTTGTATGTTATATTAACCCATATTTCAAACCAATATCCAAACACCATCTAAAATTTAAATCCTTATAAAAGTAACCTTTTATATATAAAATATAAAAATCAATATTCATTTAATATTATATATATTCTTCCAAAAATGTAACCGCAACACATGCATGAATTTGTATACACTTATCTTTATACATAACGAACATGCAAACTACAAAATTTAAATGCAGACCTTAAATCAACACTTAAAACGTATATACATATGGACCACATGCTAAATTCAATATTGTGCAAGTATATACATAACTCTTAGAGTTGCAAATAAATACGGTATAAAATAATTTATTCTGACATATAACAGTACACGCAAAATACTATATAACTCTATAAATAGAATATGAAATAACTTATAATTATCTTAATATATAACTTATATTATAATAAAACAACACATATATACAACTCTATATACATGCGCAACACATATTTATGTACAGATTATTTGTGTATTATATTAATTTTTAAAGTAATGTGCCTACTTGCTTGCTATTGCGTATGGTACACATGAATTAAAACAACCTATATAACACATCTGACTATAGAATCACTAACTATCATATAACATATTACTTTTCATATCCAAAACTATAACCATATACACAATGTATAATTATATACGAAACATGCAATGGCAACAAAACCGAAGTCTAACATACATATATAGGAATATATACACATTGGATCTGTAGCGAACAGTACTTAACCAAACATTTAAACTGTATATGCGGTCAAGATATATGCAGACTCCATGAACTTGGATCTATGAGTATAACTGGACATATATATAAACTTTCAGAACAACATTTATACCGATATATATAAAATCACTAACAGTGTATATATATGTATTACCACTGAATAAAGTATGAAGGTTGTCAAGTGAGGCTCATCGGCCAAGGGCAGGGCAGTATGGAGAAGCTCAAAGGCAGAGGGGAGAGATGAGTTGGTGGCTCGGTGGAGGTTGCGCTAGGAGAGGCCGAGATGTAGGCGAGCTATGGGTCGGCAACGGTGGTGAGGGCATGGCTGGGCCGAGCTGGAAGCGGAGTTCGGAGGTGATGACGTGGGAGGGGTCTCGGCTGCGTAGAGGCATGGTGAGGCGGAGGTCGGCCACGTGCTTGTTTGTGCGGTCCTAGTGGGGTGGAGGTAAAGACGTGTGCATGAGAGAGAGGAGAATGATTTTTGTGCTCGTCCTACGTGAGTTTGCCATTGAATATATGTTCATATATTTTTGAGTACTGCAGAAAAACGAAGAGAATAGAAGAGGAAAGTGATAGCAAGAAATGAAAATGAAACCAGAGAACAATGGAAAGGAACCAGAATATTGAACAGTGGAACGGTCAAAAGTCATACGTGATTTTCAAGAAAAAATTAAAGTTACTGACCATTGGTTTTTTTTTGACGATGGAAAAATAAATGGTCACAAGGAAATAAAAGATGGACCGCTACGGTTAAACATTTCACGTGTTCCGCTGTTTACTGGACTTTAAAACAAAGAAATGAATATACCAAAGAGATCAGCACAACGAGACGATCAAAACGATATACAGATACCGGTGGTACGATTGAATTGTAAAAATTCGAAATTTTATACTACGAAAAATGCAAGAAAATCGCCGAAAAATAAGATCGACGGAGCTAAAGATGTCCGAATTTTGAAAAACGACAAACTGACATCTTTCTCAAAAGATGATTTAGAATTTTTCTAAGTAAAATATTTCGGTTTCGAAAACGTTTTATTTTCATCGTTTTTTTAACTGATTAAATTGAAGTAATTTTACGCACGAAATAAACTTTCATAATTTTGGACGAAAATTTATCAGTTGCTATGTTTAACTGGACGCATTTTAAATATTAAATTTTTATTTAAAAATTTTATCGTTTAAATTTCCACAAAATTTTAATTAACACGTTATTAAAACCGGTTAAATCTACGGGTTGTTACACATATTTAGGTGCGGAACTAGTTCATTTAGTGAAAAAATAGAAGAGAGATATATGATGAACATGCCATATCAATAACCAAACAGAAGAACGACATCCCTTAGCCTACCCATGAGCCTTCCTCGCATGCTTTCAATGCTACTCCTACTGTCTTAGTTACCTTGATGGCCATCATGACCCAATATCCATTCGGTATAAAACAACGCTATGCAATGGTCATGACACTGCAATTGCCCTTAAATGGTAATAGACTGTTAGCCTTTGTCACATAGGGAAGTGGCTCTCAACCTTGGCTCTTAGCCATACATTAATTGGTATGTCATGGATTTGAGGGGCTACCCCACTATTAAGTCATCTGGATGGATACTAGCCTATTTTGGTTCACTCTTCACAAAATCACCTGAGTATATTAGGTAAACATATATACTTATGGCTCTTAGCCTTCCCACTCTCAGTTTGCAACATCATATGTATAGCTATCCCATATAATTCGACCCTACATGTGTGACATTTACTCACAAAAGTAACCAAACAAATATCTAATCAAGTGTCCTACACCACCTAATGATACTCACTCATTTACTTCTTGTTTGTAAACTACATTCCCATCTCACTTTCTTATTCTATATAATGCAAGTCCAAAAAAATAATCAGAGATATATTACTAAAATTCTCATACCAAATGATATTATAACTCTATTTATTCCAATTTCTCATTACATAAAAATGTAACCACACATCATCAAAACTACTATTAAAGCAAGTTTAGCAATAATTTTTTTTAATTTATTTGCATCAAAGCTTCTTTAAACTTCGAAGTGAAAAATATAATTTACTAAGTTTTTATTTAACTCCAAAATCAGGGTTTTATCAAGGGAAATAATTTTTCAACTCTCAGTCTAATTCAACAAATCTAGGAAAATACCTTCAAATCATGTAGTGATTATTAAAAACCATTCTGTTATTTTTTAGGATTTATTTGGAGATTAAAATAAAATTTTAAACCTAAAAATAATTTTAGTTTAATTTAAACGAATTAGAATTATACTATTTTATTTTTAGTGCCAAAGAACTATTTTTCCTAAAATAATTTCATGTTATGTATACTTCTACTGTTTGGACGGTCGACCATTCATATAGTAAGGGTCGACCGCTCGGGTCAGACCTGGAGTAGTACCTCTAGGTTTTTCTTCCTTAACAAACATCGTTCGACCATCTCTTACTCCACCTTGGACCATCTGAACCACTTCCAACACACATTACAACATTCAATTTACATTCCAATTTAAGTAATAATCAGCCTCAAGTGAATGCTTGCGAGGGGTTCGGGTATGTAATAACTCAGTATTTAGGGGCAACTAATAAAAGATAATAATAACTATTTAGTTGGCTAAAATGGATTTTATAAATTAAATAAGAATAATTTTGGATTTAATAGATAATATTTAAAATTATAATAAATTAATTAATGTTGAATTAAATTGTTTTAAGAATAATTATTTATTTAAAATTGTGGAATAAATTAATTATAAAATTATTTAATGGATTTTACATATAAATTTTGGGTATTTAAATTAAAATGAAGTAAATATAGAAATAAATTGTTGAAAATATTATAATGTTGGGAAATAATTGAGCATTGTAAAATATAAATATTTTACGGAATATTAATGTAATTTAGAAAATAATATAAAGAAATGAAATAATAGAAGAATAATACATATAGACACACACACATGCATATATATCTTATTCTAAACCTAAGCCCATATAGTCAAGCCAAAAACCATTTTTGAGACATTTCCAATTCAAAACTTTTCCTTCCTTCAGCAAATAACTATGCACACGTATCCTCTCATTCACTTTCTCAAGTCCAAAAGCTATTTCCACCAACAATCTTACTCTTTTATATTCCATAGTAAAGAAAATAAGTGATTAAAAATCATCGTATTTGAGTATGTGTATCTTGACATCATTCTATCATTATGGAAACAAGAATATTATGCGTTCGATCAACGATTCGAATGCTGGAAGATGCACAGAGAGGAACGATGTACATGTGATTCTTCAGGTGAGTAAATGTTCACTAACCTATGTTATAAATCATCATATATATTGATATTGGATTGGCGTATTGGTAAATATGGTTGAATATTTTGAATTGGTGTAGAAAGCTATGCGTAAAAGGAGAAGATCGCCAGAATCGGTCGATTCAGGCAATTAGTAACATGCGGTGGTATGGAAAGCTGTTGTGATATTTGTTTGATTATTGTTTGCTCATGGATGACACTCGTACGGGGATATGGCGTATATGGTGCACTGTAGTGACCAATATTTACACCTGTAGTTATGTGTTAGAGCCACGTGTCGACATATGTATTAGGTTGTGTGTTAGCATGCGTATGAAGCCGTGTGTCGGCATATGTTTAGAGGTTTGCATTGGCTATTATATATATACTTACAGTATTTGTCTATCGCTATCAGACTTACTTTATGGATGGTAGTTGAACCAGATTGGCTAGTATCCATCCTAGCGGCCTGGTCGTGGTGGTCGCATCTTGGATCCATGACGCCATATTCTTATTGTTGTGTTTCAATGGTGTATAGAGTCGTGTTTCAGCAATGTATCTTATCTTTGTGTCACCTATGCCAGTAGTTTGTTACGATTTAGAGGCTTTTGTAGGGTCGTGATCGAGTCCTCGTGTAGACAAGCACATTGATGGATATAAGTCACAATGGTCATTGAGGTAACTAAGACTATAAGAACCGTATTGGAGGAACATGTGTGTCATGTTTTCCAAACACATACGTAATCTACTAGAGCAAGTGTGTCTATAAGTCTCCCGTCTGGTTATGTGTAATATAGACATATAGTTACACTTCTACATGAAACATGAGCTGCGATTATACCTGTGATTGTGTCCAGTTTATTATCAATCCTCATATCCTTCTTATGGATGATAATTTATATTGATATCAAGGTTATTTTATTAATTGAGATTGAGGGTTAAATCTAGGGCATTGCTATGTGTTAGCCCAACTAAACTTGATGATATCTCATTATTGAAGATTTTTGGATTTAGATGATGATTTCTGAATATGGATGATTCATCCACTTGTCATAGATTATGTGATTTCTAATTTGATGTGCTTCAATATAGGTGATGAAATTTTTACATATAATAATGTGATATTTAATGTTATGCGATACTTTAGGAATTTTTATGACTTTATAATTATATATTATTCATACTTTGATATATGTATGTATGTGCGTATGTGTGTGTATTGAAATTGTGGATGTTGTCATGAGTTATTCTGATGGTTTTATCATTATATTATACATTATGTGTATTACGTTATATATGTATATTGTTGCTTAATTTAGACATAGTCATACCCGTGTGTTATTTATATAATACTCAGCTCAGTCCGAGACATTTTCAAGTATAGGAACAATATGACCAGCACGAGTTTAGTGGTCTTATTAGAGACTTATATTAGGATCGTTGCATGTTATTTGTATGGCCTTGATTCACTGCACATGTACGATACCGAGTTGTATATTGATCATTCATTGTATTTCAATTTAAGATATTGGTCATATGATATTTTGCATTCGGGTTGTTTTATATACTCGTACATATTTCATATTATAGCTTTTCACTGCGATTCTGACTTTATATTCTCTATTATATACTACGTCTTGTATATTGTTCTATCATGGAGGCATACATGTTTATTGCTTTATGATACTATACGCGTATAGATGAGTTATTTATTCAATGTCTAAATACATTCCAGTACTAGCCCAAGCGAATATTCACGTTTGTAACTCTTATCTCATCATTCTCTATATTATCAAACAATATTACTCTGTAGTACTCTTGCAAAGTATGGGTATAGAGGTGGGGGTATCACAATCTGGTATTGGAAAAAGATTCAGAACAATACTTCATATATAAGAGGCACAAGTCAAGACCTTAGATGAGACTTAGATGTCTCTACCTCCTTAGGTGTATGGGCAGTTAACCTATAATAAGAGATTGTAGGTATATATAGGATGATTATTGGGGTAACCATTTGGGGAACGTATTTGTTATTTTCTACGTATATATACATACGATATTTTAACTTTAACCTTTTGGAAATAATTAAGAGTTGTTGAACTAAAGGTGGGAGTGTTGGCTGACTAATAGAGTCGGTGTTGATGGGAATATTAGACGTTAGGTGGCTTAATCTGGAAATATTATATTTGATATTGGTCAAAGTGGGCAGCGGGAACTGGTGAATAGTTATTCGTTGAATGCATAGTTTATTATTTCTTCTGTATATTTGATTTTTTGTATATATATTTATTAACATTGTGGAATAGATTTTATTTTTTGATCTTTACTTGTTTAAAATAATTTTTTTATGGAAATTTGTTTGATATAGTATAATGTTTATTGAAATGGTATTTTGTCATGATTTCGATATTCAAAGAGTGTCTAATAAATGTTAGGATATTACTCAGTATTTTTTAAAATAAAAACCTTTAACATATAATATATATGCAAAGGGTGTTATTGTATGTTATTGGAAACTAAGCAAATATTTTGATTAGAAATCTCTTAAGAGTATACATGATAAATGTTGTATTAGAATAAATTTTAAAAATAAATTAATAAAAGTTTTATGGTAGAAAGTATGTCAAAGAATTTGTGAAGATAATATTTATATATATATTTGAAATAAACTTGTGTTAATTTGCCCATTGAGTGTTTTAAGAATTCTAGTCGATGCATGTGACCAACATATTTAATAGGAATTTCTAAACGATAAAATGTGACATTTGGACAAGATGTTCTCGAAAAGATATAAATGTTTTGAGAAAATCAAAGTATTATGAATAATATTTTAAGCAAAGTTAGTTATTCTTGTAAAGTGATGTATTAAGTCTATATTTGAAATGATTTTGGAATAAGAGTTTATATCTATTATTTTGATGGGGAAATGTTTTTCAAAAGACATTCTATAATTTTTGATGTATTTTAAGTGATGTGTAGAGCCATAGGATATTAGTAGACAGCTGTGGTCACCAAGGAGGCAGTGTTGATTATGCGGTCAATGTTGCAACCAATTAATACTATTAAATCGCTATACTAAATGGCGAGGCAGTATCGGTGTATTTTATATTGTTTCAAGATTTGTGAATTTTAAAAAAAGGAATTTTGTTTATAATTAGATGTTTTGAAATTGGGAAATATATTGAAAGGTATTTATAATAAGTAGTGATATGAAATTTTACTGAAATTTTTGCTTATTAGGTTATGGCTTTTGTAAAAATATTTCGATGTTTTGATAGAAATTTAAATGTCGAACAGTGTTTGAATTATGTATAAAATATAAATCTTGAGAAAAATGTGTATTTGAAAAATGAATTTACTAAAATCAAGAATTTTGCAAATATGGAATGTAATTCCCAATTTTATATGTATATCTTGATATAAGTGTAATATGCAAACTATTGTAAATTGTTATTGTTTGAAAAGTGGTTTTCGAATTCGATATTTCAATATTTTAAAGATAGAATTGATTATTTAAACCAACCACCGATGAAAGGTCTAATCATTGATTTTGTTTAACTTTATTTAATACTTGATGAGTCGATGTAGATCATTACGCGTGCAGACTCATGATAGTAAAGACAAAATATTATGGATTTATATTGATATTGGAATTATTGGCTTTGTTATCGACTCTTTCTAAGGAATTGCAAGGACCCAATTTTGCTAAAGGGGAAATCTATAACAAACCGGTATTTGGGGTATTTAATAAAAGAAATTAATAACTATTTAATTAGCCAAAATGGATTTTATTAATAAAATAAGAACAATTTTGGATTTAATAGACAATATTGAATATTTATAATAAAGAAATTAATGTTGACATTAAATTGTTTAAGAATAATTATTTGTTTAATATATTATGTAATAAATTTGGCAAAGCCAGCGGGGTTTAAAATGGGCCCCTACCATTTTATATATATACCAAGAAAGAAATTACAAAGTCGGGGGAAACAATGCAGCCCATAACAAATAGGCAAGCAATACACACAGGAACAAGAAAACAAAGAAGATATGCATATCAAAAACAGAAGCTAAAAAAGAAAAAAGACAATTAACACCAAAACCATCCAAGCAAGATCAGCGAAGAGCATTCAAAAATGCATTATCAAAAGCATGACTGGAAGCTGATATACCGAACCTTATTCCCTCCATAATACTCCCTTTCATTTGAACGAACGATTTCCTTTTCCGAGTAAAAATTATTGCATTCCTCTCATCCCAAATCATCGAGATGAAAATTTCAAGGGTAAAGCGAAGAAAGTAAGAAGATTCATTTTTCCATCGCGTTGCTTTGTAGATGAGGTCCCATTCAATTTCACTGATCATGGAAACCGACCTACCAGTGGTGATAGTATTAATAGTATACTGTAACTTATTGACATATGGGCAGTTGAAGTATAAGTGCAGCGTATCCTCATTTGCAGCAAAACAAAAACTGCACATAGTATCAAGATTATTTCCTTTCTGACTCAACTTAATCTTGGTTTTCAAGCTATCACTGAAGATCTTCCATAGAAAAAGGTTATGCCTCTCACTGCTATGATTAAGCCATATACGTTTGTGCCAGCTAAGAGTCACACAATTATTGTGACTCACCAGCAGCTTGTACATGCCTCCTATACTATACCTGCCTTGACAGAAGGTCCATGAGATGCCATCATACTAAGATAAGGGGACATGACAACCAAGGAGGAGATTCCATAGCTGACGAACACTCTGATTACTAGAATATGGAAGGACTACACTTTCATTAGAAATATACTCAATAGCCCGAGCATTAATACTAATCCCAGTTTGAGCTTGCTGATTGTAAGTGAGTAGGTGACTCAGAATAGCACTATATTTCACCCAAGGGTCATTCCAGAAAGAAACGCGACTATTAATACTAATTCTACATCTATCACATGGAAGTATATCAGATCTAAGTTTCAGAATACACCTCCACGTCCAGCTACAAGATTGAGGAACATGCATGGTCCAGAAATTCTTATTTCGAATTATATACCTATGCGACCATTTCACTCATATATTCTCCTTATGATTCAGAAGGTTGTCAATATGAATAACCATGGCGACACGATTCCACAGTAGCATATTTTTGATACTAGGCCACCTCTGGACTTCGGGATTTCAAGTTTAGAGAAGGCACAAGGAGTTAGCTTGTTAGAGTTCATAGAACCATGCCAAAAGAAGTTAGACATAGCACTCTTTATCATATTAATCAGCTTGGTGGGAAGAATAAACGATCTGGCCCAGTACACTGACATGGAGAAAACAATCGAGTTAATAAGAGTAAGCCTTCCAGCTTGACAAAGCAACCTATTAGACCACAAAGATAATCTAGCAGTGATCCTCTCATACAGGGGTATACATTGAGCATAAGAGATACAAGAAGTAGCCATAGGAATACCAAGGTACATGGAAGTATCAGATCTTTGCAATATAGAAGTTAGGTTTGATATTTGGGATATTTCAACATTGCTCACCCCAGCTATCATGAGATCAGATTTGGATATATTAATAGATAAGCCAGTGATTTTGTAAAACTTGTCAAGACCATTCAAAATAGAAGACACAGTCATCAAATTTGGCTTGAAAAAAATAACCAAATCATCAGAAAACATTAAAGATGTGATGAGAGGATTCTTACATTTAGGGTGCACTGAGTAACGACCATCATGCACGAGTTGAACCAGAATCTGAGTTAAAACCTCCAAAACCAGAATGAATAAATAAGCAGACATAGGATCACCCTGCCTAATTCCCTATTTGCTTCGAAATTAACCCTCATTACATTTATTGACCATAACGGAGAACCTAGCAGTAGAGATGCAGGCTTCAATCCATGCCACAAAATGCTTCGGAAAATTCATTAAGTCCATGATTCTAAAGACCGAGTCCCACTGCACCGAGTCAAAAGCTTTGGAAATGTCAAGCTTAAACATGGCTCTGGGAGAAACATGAGAGGTGTTATATCCTTTCAGAAGTTTGTGAGACATCAGCACATTATTAAGGATACTCCTGCCACTAAGACAGGCAGCTTGGTTGGAAGAAATGATCTTAGGCAGGACTAACTTGAGTCTATTAGCGATAATTTTAGATATACACTTATAAATGGTGTTGCAGCAAGAGATAGGCCTGTAGTCAGCGACGTGACTGGGGTTTTTAACTTTAGGAATGAGTGCAATATTCGTTGCATTGACAGATCCAATCATCTTGCATTTGTTAAAGAAATTATAGACAGCCTTCAAGAAAGTTGCACCAACAATTTCCCAGCAGGAGGTAAAAAAGGTGGCATTAAAACCATCAGGGCCTCCAGTTGAGTTAGCATTGAGAGAGAAAAGAGCAGCTTTAATCTCATTGTCAGTAATTGTATATGAAAGTAAGGCATTGTTTTCAAAAGAAATTCTGGGAAGGCTAACAGCGTCAAGAAGCTCAAGCGAAGGAGCAAAATTATTACTATTACCAAGTAAGTTGCTGAAATAATCAAGAAACATGTTAACAATATGAGGGGGGTCAGTAACATACTCACCATTATCATCAACCAGAGCATTAATTGTCTCTCTAGACTGTTTAGCTTTAAGTGCAGAATGGTAAAAAGAAGTATTTCGATCTCCATCCTTGAACCACTCGAATCTAGTCTTTTGTTTAACCATTTGCACTTCGTGTCTTAAGGCATCAAAAAGTTTATTAGATAAGGTAGTTTCCTGAGCCGCTATGTCAATGTTTAAAGTGTCAGACATCATAGCCTCTTGAACTTGATATAGTTTGTGAGAGATAGTGGTAGACACCAGATTGCCTTTACCAAATTTATTCGCAGAACAAACTTTCAAGTCAGCTTTGACAGCTCTAAGTTTACACTACAAGATAAACATAGGATTACCAAAAGAAAAGGAGGACCGCGCTTTGGTAACAATATCAAAAAATTCAGGGTGCTGCACCCATGCATTAAAAAATTTAAAATTTGTTTTTCTTGTCCTCATGGCAGCTCCAAATGATAAAATTTTGGGAGAGTGATCAGAAAGGCCTGGCATTGGAAGAAGATTATACATATTAGGCCATTTAGTAATAGCAAACTGATTAGAAAAGGAGAAATCAATTTTAGAGAAGGTACGTGGGGAAGATTTTCTAGAATTATTCCAAGAGAACAGGTCTCCAACAGAAGTGATTTTAATCAGGTTTGAATGCGTGATAGAATAGTTAAGAGGTGTTATTTCACGAATAGACAAGGGATTGCCACCAATCCTATGAGATAAAAGGTGGGAATAGTTGAAGTCACAAATAACTATCCATGGATGAGTTTCTTGTCTAAGCGATGGGAGGAGGTCAAGGAAAGATTGTCTAGCTAAGACAGAATTAAGGCCATAAATAACAGTAAGATAAAAAGAAGTGGAGGAAGGAAGATGGATACAGTGCATGTGAATGAGCTGGGATGTTGAAATGATAGGAGAAGAAGAATATACGGAGGGATTATAGATAAAAAGAATTCTACCATAAGGCGCCTCAGAGAGATTATTGATCGACTTCCAATTCGAGTTATTGTAGCTAGCATCCTTGGAAGTAAGAGAAGCATTAAGCTTGGTTTCTAAAATGGCAAGTATACTCAGTGCATGAGTAGAGATTAAGTTCTTACATTGATTTAGTTTGATTTCAGAGTGAGCTCCTCTAATATTCCACACACCAATATTGTTCAACATTGATCAACTAATTGGTTAAGGAGAAGTTTCTTTTTGGTACCCCTGGTTAAAGGAGTGTTTTGGACATTAGTTCCAGGGAAGGTAGAAGAAGATGTGGTGCCAACACAAGGGTTGAGGTCCATTTCAGGATGCATTTTAGAAGAAATGATGGTTTTACCAATACTTGATGTGGAATGGCGATCATGTTGGACCATGAGATTTGAAGTGCTGGGAGGAGTTTCAGTGGGAGGGGAAAGAGAGGGAGGTGGAGGTTTCCAGGCCATGGGAGGGTCAATATGTTGGTATGGAAGATCAGTTTCCATGCATGGTGAGTTATTAATGTTTGGAGAAGTAATAGCATCAGCGCAACTTAAATTATTTCTCTGCGTGTGCACAGTGTGCACGTGCATAGAGGAAACTTGGACAGAATTAGATTTGGATGGTGAAGGATTGGATACAGTAGCAGTTGAAGTTTGATTGCTAATACGATTTGGAGACAAAGACAAAGGGAGAGCACTGATAGCAGGAAGAGAGAGATATGGCAAAGGTTCAAATTCATGGGGGGAAAGGACATCAGCAAAGTTACTGGTGCAAGTGGGAATAGAATGAAGTTTGTTTTCCTTGTTTATGAATGCAACAGGGGAGGTAATTTTACATTCATAATCATGCTTTGTTTTGCCACACATCTCCTTGAAAGATGTAGGGTCATTTACTTCACTTGTACTAATTACAACAGTCAAATCATTTTCATCACCATTTAAATTGCATGTATCCACCTCAGCATTTATCTCTCCCATTTCAGCAATAGTATGAATTTCATTTACTTCCAAAAATCCAGTGTTACCAATATCATTAATCTCCTGTCCAAAATTAACTGCCTGAACATTCAGAACAGTTTCAATTCCCCTTCCTCTATCTCTTCCCTTTGTTTATCCTATTCCTTTCAGCGTTATTTACTTCATGTAATTCCTCAATATTGTTTTTCGTTATAGAAGGAAGATTTCTCATTCTTCTAGCTTTGTTTACCATTTGCCATTTTTGTTTCCTCTGCCTCAAAGTTTTAACAGTTTCTTTTTTCCTAATTTCAGACTCTTTAACAACTTTACCCACAGCTTCATTGTTCTTCTCTTTGTTCTCATACACCACGGTAGAGATAATCTTATCACAGTCAGACATGGTGTGACCAAAAACACAACATCTCGAGCATATATCAAGCTTCCAATGGTACTCAGTTCGAATTATTTGGGTTCCTCCATCAAGCAGTTGGACAGGAAAGGAGTCAATTAGTTCCTGATTAGATTTTATCTCTACCAAACACTTAGCAAAGGATAGCCTCTCCAACTTCTCAGTTGATTCATCCGTACATACAAGGTTACCCAATCTACTAGCTAGCCAGTTTATTCCAATGTGAGACCAAGAAAACATTGGAATATTGGAGAATTTCACCCATACCGGCACAGAAGAAATAGTTTCACAAGCATTTCCTACATAAGGGTCCCACTGCTTAACTATAAAGAGCTTGTTTCGCATTACAATGGGATCACCTTGAAGAATCCTGTTACGGTCTTCATCGCAGGATAGAAGAAATAAAAATAGGAAACCATTTGATCGCACATGAATCGATCCTTTTAATTTCCAATAGTTTTTCAGGTAATTAATAACAGTTAAATAAGACAGTGGTTTATCAAGGAAAAAACCAACTAGGTAGTTGCTCCATACTTGAGTTCCAACATCAATAACATTATTAGGAGGAAGCATAACCTCGTTCTTGAACACAGGGGACATCTCAACAGGAATGTACTTCCCCGCATTACTCGTCTTGCGCATGAAAAGGGAAGTCCAGGCCTGTTAAGAAGGAGAAGGTAGCAAAGAAGGAAGCAAGGAAGAGGTAGGAAAAGAAGAAGAAGAAGGGTTACAGGAGGAAGGAACAGTTGGCGGAGGAGGAGGAGGAGGGTCAGGAGCAGGACGATGAAGACAAGATGGAGATGGCAGAAGAGGAGTGGTGATGGCAGCAGGAAATGAGGAAGAGGACGATAAAAGGATCGAAGGAATGGGAATGTCTGCCATGAGTGTTTTAACTGTTGATTGGGTTGTTGAGTTCCGAATAAATTAACTAGAAAGTAAATTAATAAATGGATTTAAAATATGAATTTTGGATATTTAAATTTATATTAATTAAATATAGAAATAAACTCGAGAAAATTTTATAATGTTGTGAAATAATTGATTATTGTGAATACATAAATTTTGTATGGAATTTTAATGTAATTTATTTTAAATAGAAATAGTACAAAATAAATAATATAATAAAAGTATTTTATATATATATATATATAAACCCAAGCGCAAATCCATTTTCCAACATTTCCAATTCAAAAAATTTCCTTCCTTCAACAATAACAGTGCACACACATCCTCTTGTTCACTTTCTCAATTCCTCATACTTCTAACTCCACCAATCTTCCTCTTCCAAATTCCACAATAAACCAAATAAATTATTAAAATCATCATATTTGAATATATATATGTATATGTATATGTATATGTATATGTATATGTATATGTATATGTATATGTATATGTATATGTATATGTATCTTGACATTATTCTATACTTATGGAAACAAGAAAATCGTAGGTTCGATCAGGGATTGTAATGCTAGAGCATGCACAGAGCAGAACGATGTACATGAGGTTCTTCAGGAGAGTAAAATCTCATAAATCTATGTTCTAGATCATATGTAAATATATATAGGCATTGGATTGGTGTTCTTAAATATGGTTGAATACTTTGAATCGGGGAATAAAGTGGCGTGTAGAAGGAAAAGATCGCTATAATCGATCGATTAAGAAACTTAAATTTGTGTCACTGGGGTTTCGATCGGTCGACCCTTAAGCCCAACCGGTCAACTGCTAGCGGTCGACCGTTGGAGCGACCGATCGATACCCAAATAAGAAATTATTTTAAGGATAATATAATTATTTAAAAGAAATTAATGTAACGAAATATAATTGATTGTGAGTGTATGCTTGAATGCAGGAAGGGCGGGTGAGGTAGAAGAAGAAGATGCCTGCAACGAATTAGTTCAGGCATAGGATTTTGCATCATTGTAGTTATAATTGGTCGACCCCTAAGCTCTAACTAGTCGACCGCTACATGTCGACCGATCGTGCTACCTCTTAGCCCAATAACACGGATGGCATAACGGTAAGGACTTGTTCCCAGCCAGCCTATATGGGTCCAAGTCTCGTCCTATGCTTTTTCTGTAAGTGTATTTTTTAGTAGTAAATAAATTGTATTTGCATCAAAAATAAATATAAGAAATTGAATAGAGTAAATATTAATTTTGTGGGAATTTTTTTGTTCGAAATTCAATATTTGGAAATATTTAAAATTACCGGTTATTGAAGTAAGATATAATTTGGGTTTTAAAAATTTTTTAAGATCAGTATAAATTTTAAAATAGAAATATTTTTTTAGTAGTTTAAAGATAATTTCATGATTGATAAGTTTAATTAGAATTTTATTTATATGTGATTGAAGAAACTATATGTTTTTAATTTTAATACAAATTTAAATATTCAATTTAATTCTAGAATCCTTATTGAGCGTTATGATGTTCTTATTTTATTATACCATGATTTGTATGTGGTGAATGATTTATTATGAATATTGATCAATCGTGTTATATATATAAATATATTCTATTAATTTATTTTATTACACTTTTTTTCTCTTTTCTTTTATATTGAATGGGATATTATGAATGATTCACCGTTGATATTAATTTGATTAATGTTACGATATGATACGATGGTGACGTCCTTCTTTGTGATTTCATGATGATTTTAATTCTGTGACGAGGAATTTGAATAACTGAAGTAACACCCTTTTGTATTGGACTTTCGACAATATTTTTCTAGTTATTCTTCAGTCTCGTTATATAGAATACTAAAAGAAGCGAGTGTGATATGTGAGCACTAAATTAACGAACTAATAGCACGTGGTGGTATGAGACACTATCATGTTATTAATTCGATATTCTTTTCTCGTGGATGATACTCTTACGTGGATATGCTGTGTGTGGCTCACTGGGGTGAGTAATATTTACACAAATAGCTATGTTTCGGCATTTGTATAGAGCCATGTGTCGAAATATGTATAGTCTGTGTGTCAGCATATGTATAGAGCTGTGTGTCGGCATGTATACATAGCTACGTGTCGGCTAGTATATAAACATATAGTATTTGTCTATAACCGCCTGACTTTTTTCTGGTACGAAACTTGAACCTGATTGTCTAGTATCCATCTTAGCAGTCTTACCGCGGTGATCCCTCCCTGCATTTATAAAACCATATTCTTAGAACAATGTGTCGACATTTTATAGAGCCGTGTATCAATAGTGAATCACCCATTTGTGTCACCTAGGCCAGCAATCTATTACCATTTAGGGGAAGGTATCGGGTCATTACTGAGTCCTGACAAATACGCACACATTGATGGATATGATTCATGATGGCCATCGAGGTAATTATGACTGTAGAAGCCGTATTGGAGGAAAACATGTATCATGTTTGCTAAAAACGTATGTAGTCACCTGGAACAAGTGCAGTTTCACATCTGGTTCTTGTGTGGTGATGTAGACATATACTTTTGCGTCTACTTGAGAAGATGAGCTGCGATTATACTTGAGACTGTGTCCATTGTATGATCAATCCTTGTATCCTTCTTAGGCGTGTGCCATCGAATACCTTTTTCATTTGCATGTGTCGCCAACTTCTATTCATTGGCATGTGTTGCCAACTATCTTTCTTAAGTATATATCATCAACTATATTTTCAAAGGCATATGTTTACAATTATATCTTCATTGGCTTGTGGTGCCATTACTATGCTTTTGCTTATGGATGATAATTTATATTGATATCAATGATATTTTATTACTCGAGATTGAGGGATAAATCTGGGTCATTGCTATCTGTTAACCCGACTAAAGTTGATGATATCTTACTATTGAAGATTTGTGGATTTAGATCATGATACCTGAATATAGATGATCTACCCACCCACTTGTCATAATTTCCATGATTTCTAATTTGGAAGATGACATCTTTACTTATAGTTTTTTGATATTTAATGTTATGCAGTACTTTATGAATTTTTATGATTTTATAATTATATACTATTCACATGATGATACACACACAAATATATATATATATATATATAGTTTATGGATGTTGTCTTGAGTTATTATGATTGCGTTATCATTATACTACACGTGCATATACTAAGTTAATATGTACATTATCCCTTGATTTAGACATAGTCTGACCCATGTGTTATTTATGTAATACTCGGGTTAGTTCGAGACATTTTCAGGTACATGGACAACGTGACCAGCATGAGTTTAGTGCGCTTAGTGTAGACTTATACTAGGATAGTTCCATGATATTTGTGTGGCCGTAATTCACTGCTCATGTATTATATTGAGTTTTAAATTGATTATTCATCTTATTTCACTTTGAGATATTAGCCATATGATATCCCACTATTCTATATACTCATATATATATATTTCATATTATAGCTTGCCGCAATGATTTTGACTCTATGTTCTCTGTTATATGTTGTATATTGTGTATTGTTCTGTCCTAGTGGCACACATTTTTATTGCTTTGTGCCTATACTTTGTATGTATATATGAGTTATTTATTTGATGTTTAAAAAATGTACCAGTACTAGCCTAAGTTAATATTCATGTGTGTACACAATATCGCCTTATTCTCCGTATTATTTGACAGCATTACTTCGCAATACTCTAGGATAGTATGGTTGTAGAGGCAGGGGCATCACATGGTAAAGTGGTGAGGGTGTCACATGGTGTTCACAATAATGGGTTTATTTCTACTCTCAGTTGGCAGAGCAAGCACAATTCAAATACATTGCGAAACTAAGCCCAAACAAATATCAACACAAGTTATTCGTGCATCTAACATTGCACTTAAACATAGATATGCGATTAAAATACCACCCATCTCCAGTAGTAGTAATATCCTCGCTCTAAAAAACTTCAGCTCCTTCTTCTTCCTCTCTTGCTCTACTTACTATAAATTTCTGACACAACTAAAACTTGACCTATACTCCAACTTCTTTTCTAGTGGTGTAGTTGAATTTTGAGAAGGATATAGTTTGATATTGGGAATTTAGAGAATTTATTTCTATTTTATTTGGATTTTTGAATAAAAGGCTAAGGTTTTAATTATTTTTCCTTGGAGACAAATATGGAAAAATGGTTACGGGATGAAAATTTGCAAGCTATTGTGAAGCTTTGGTATCACTCAAGAGAGTTAGGGATATGGAAATATCTTAGGTAAGAGTAGTAGTTACAAACTACCCTCGAAGAAAATTACGTGCTTGTAATTTCTCCTTAGGAAAAATCTATATCCTAGCGAATAACTTCTAAATTTTCTACACCATCTATCATTTAAACAAACAAACAACCAACCAGATAGAGAAAGCAAACAAATAAATAAACAGAGAAAGCAAACGAGAAAAATTAGACTTATGTGCATCAAAGAATAGCTAAGGATATGTTCGTGCCATGTTCTCTCTAGGTCAAATACTTTATGTCCATTAGACTCTTTCTTCAGTAACTAGACCACTTACTCCTAAGTTGTCAGACTTCTAGGTCAACTATACGCATGTAACGACCAATATTTTTGATAATTGAAAATATTAAATTAAATAAGATTTTGAATTGAATAATGTCAGAAATTAAAATTTATGATTTATTAATGTAAAATAATTGTTAGAATATACAACACGATGTTAAATGAATTCAAGGACGACAAATTTCAATGAGGTGAAGATGTAAAGCATGTTAGAATATAATTTAATGATATTGATTTGAATATAATTAATAACCATTGAATGTAAATTCCATTGATTGTAAATAAAAAATGTTAATAAAAAATGGGATAATCAATATTCTAAATATGTTAGCATAAAATAAGAAGTCAATTATTTAGCATGTAAATTTATTAACCGTTGTTTGTAAACAATAAATTTATAAATGTGTTTAAATCACTAGATGAAACAATTGTTCTATTTCTTGTCTCATTATTTAATTTGTTTTGAAATTAATTTGATAATCAATGGAAATTAAATGTACTTACAATATTGTTGTTAATATCAGAAAAGACGTTAACTATAGAATACGAGTATAATAAAGTGAAAACTTATGTTTAATAAATTCATAAGGTATTTGTTGATTTAATAATAAGAATGTAAATCAAAATAAAAGAATTTGTTTGAAATTTAAAATATAATGAACAGATTTCACTACAACTGTAATTGAATGTTGAAATTAATTTAATATTTAAACCTCGGATTTAACATGGAAAATTTAATTTTAAAAGATTATTAGTTCCTGTTTAAGATGATAAGAAACTTTTAATTTAGAATTTAAAAGTGAGTAAATCAATTTAATAATAATTCGTTTAATTAACGCGTAAATATAAATGTAATTAAATTTTTAATGCTAACTTCTATATACAATAATATTAGGATTTGAAATTAGTTTCATTGAGTTTAAAAAGACTGAAAACCTATATATTGATATAAAGGATGACCTATTTTTGTTTCGGGAACGAAACAGGCTTTTCGAGCCTTTGTTATCGATTTGGCTCAATCATGATCTGTTCCATCCATTCTTGTTCCATCTTTGCCTATATATATGTTATTATAAACCTAGCAGCCTTCCATTCTATTTTTCGTATGTACATTTCAGTTCTAATCTACTCCTCTTCAACAGTCATTATCCTAAACCCTAATTGCTGATCTCAAATCAAATCGAAAAATTCAAACTGCTAAAATCCAATCGTATAATATATCATCGCAAAGTTCTCGATGAATGGAATCTGCATCTGCAAATCATTTTTTGATTGGAGGCTCCCATTTTCTAGAAATCAACGAATCGTTCTTAGCCATTCAACGACTATTTTGGGTTTAACGGTGGATTGCCGATCATTCGATCAGAAGGTGTTGCATGGTAGAGGGCGAATGAGTGCATCCATCGGCTCCGATCATGTCCATAGGGTTGAGATCGCCAGGATCGAAGGATGAAGTGGCGGCGACGCCGTACGATCACGTGTGCGGCTGGACGAGGCCAAGCTGGTGGTCTATGATCTGGGCGAAGCGAAATGGATCAATGGCAAACTGGGCATGAAGTTGGCACAATATGGGTTCGTTCGAGCTGAAGCGTGCATTTAGGATTGTGATGAAGGTTAAACGAATTACTCTTTTGCCCATGTATTAAATAATTTTAAATTTTAAAATTTAAATGTTCTAACATTCATAACTTTTTCATGCGAACTTAGATTCACACATGATTTCTTCCGTTAGACTAAATTTTCTCATGTTGGTTGAATTAAATTTATGAAGTGATAATGCTTTATTGGTTGCTATTTGGTAGTTTAAATGGACATTTAAATTAATATTGAATCTAATTTCTTGTTAAGAACGGACATTTGATAACTAGTAACTGTCGTTACATCTTGATTTATTTGGATGGTGATTTCAATTGGACACCTATTGATTGATATGTTGGGTATATGGTTGTTTATTTATTTTGACATATCCCTGTTATTATCCTATTTATTATTTTACATTATATATATTTTCATTTATATTATCTGAATTGAACTAAGAAATAGGTTGAAATGATATATATGTATACCATTTAAATATGGATTGAAATGATAAATATCCATCCATGTAATTAAAATTGCAATAAATGATCACTTGGCCATAAGGTGGAAAATTATATACGGACACCGGGTTTAGTTAAGTCAATTGGTTTGAAAATCTTGAATTTGCATTTATATGAATTTAATTATTTTCTAATTCGACATTTGAAATGTTGAAATTGAAACTGTTAACTGAAATTGTTTAAAAATTTAGTTTGAAATCTTAAAGTTGGAACCGAGATATGATTTGAATTTATTAAAAGTGTATTATTGGAAGGATTAGTTTTTAATTTAAAACTTTGAATTTGCTTTATTTAAAAAGGTTTAAATTGGTATTCCCAAGTTTGTAAGTGAAATGGATTTAAACTAAATTGTTTTAAAATGAGAATGTGAATTGGAACTTTCAACCTTTGCATAGAACTATTTAAATTGAATATGAAAGAAAGTTTATAATCGTTAAATTGAGGTTGATTTAAATAGAATTTTGAATATGAAGTTGAATTGAATTAGAAGTCGAAAAATGGAATTCATTGTGATTTAGAATTCGAACCTTGTTGTGAAGAAAGAGAAGTTTTAATATAAACTATTTTCATACAAAACTATTTCAATAATCAAATTATTTTGATGTATAAATTATTCTAATTATACAAACTATTTTAATTATTCAAAACTGTTTTGTTTGTTCAATTTTTTTTTAATATTTAAATGTTTAAAGAGGAACTATTTAGATTTAAATCATCGTTTAAATATGAATGTTTTGATACGAAGGTATAACCTATTTTGAATTAGAAATGATTTTGAAGTGAATTTGATATTTTGATATGAAGTATGATTTATGCTGCTAAAGAAAATTCGATATTTTAATATGAAGTGTGACTTTTTCTTGAAATTTAAAAGAACCAACCGGTGTGAAAAATGACATTTGGTTGTTAAAGAGACTAGGGCCGATTATTGGCATACCTTCTGTAAATACCGGATCCACTTTAACAACTGTATACGCGGTGGATGATCCATAATGAAGTGGCTAGATTTGGTGAATGTTTGCTGGATTTGAAGAAAGAGAACAGTAATGGATAGACCCCGACACCTGTGTCAATTGGAAACGACTAAAATAAGACAATTTGTCTTGACCATTGACGCTAGCTACCTCTAGCGACATATGTTCTTCGTATTACCACATTGATTTTTGACTTGATCGGTGCACCTTGATTTGATTATGGAATGGATGTTCGCAGTGGTCCGGTAAGGTTTACCACCAGTCAGGCGACTCGAATTGGTAGTACCCTACCCTTGGCATTGCCTCACGCGCCTTGTCATACTTTTATCCTTATACATAACTACTACGACTTTGTTTTAGTATTGTCTTATCACGATGCCTCCCAGGCTACCGACGTTACTGGTGATGCTACTAGCGCAAACTGTAGTAAAATGCTTTAAAATGTGTTAATGGATCATATTAAAGCCTTAACATATTTTAATACTTTACTTTACTGGTGGACACTACATATATGTCGTATCTTACTACATATAGATAGTTTGATGGATTCTTAGGAGACGGGTAATCCTGTGACATCTCTTAAATTATTGCACTCACGTTGTACATTTGATAGGATATGTAAAATCCCATAAACCTATTTGAAGCAATGACACTCATATTTACTTGTTGTTGATTTAACTTACATAAGAACTTTTTGTTCTGACTCGAGTGTTTTGTCTATGCATCACGCTCAGGTCAGCCTGAGTATTTCAGCTTTGAAGACATTATTTCTTTAAGATGAAAATGGAGTTTGGTAGACCATATTTACTATTATTATTCCGTTGCGTCATTTTTGTATGTTTTTTTTATTATACTCTGATTTCGTTGTAAAATTATGTAGTGAAATGTATATTGTAAAACAACTTCATGAACCTTATTTGACTATTATATTTTGTCATTCCATTGCGAGATTCTGTGTTTTTTTCCTTCTTTTCTCTTATTTTCTTATTAAACCCCATTGATAATCTGCCCTTTTGAATGGTTTGAGTTAGACATGTGTGGTTTATTATTGCTTTAAACCGTCCAAAAAGGTGGGTCATCACAGTTGGTATCAGAGCTTTGGTTTAGAGATGCCTTAGCCTGTTAGGTGTTAAACTCATTAGAGATGGGGTTACTAATTCCCTATAATGAGTCTGATAGTATATATACGGGAGAGCGTATTTGTCAGTGCTATATAATTTTTTTGTATTGTGTTAATATGTTATGTTGAGTATTTTTGAATTCCGGTCGGTACATAGGACGTTTTGGCATCGATAGGGACTTCTAAACACTTTAACAAGGTGGACCGACATAGTATTGTTTTTGAAAATAGGTAAATGAAATAATTTTACCTAATATTATATTTTTTATATAAAAAATAATTTTTCATAAATTGATATAATTGTATGTAATATGTTTGTTTGTTAGAAAGTGATATTTTATACCTATGGGTTATAAAATAGGATTTACAAATAAAATGAATATAAATTGAAAATTTAAGAACTTAGGTTCCAATGTTTTGAAATTGGTTTTCAAAGATTTTGGAAAAATAATATTAGTATTATTTGAAAGTATTTTTGGATAGAAATATGTTTAATGAGATTTGAAAGAAATGTTTCTAAAAGGATTTTAAAGAAAATAAGTTCTGTACTCCACTCTTTTGCTGTTGGAAAATAATTTCGGTGACGACAGCGGCATAATCGACTTTCGTTTTCGAGTTTAAGAGTGTGAAGACCACTATAGTAGCTTTGCTACACAGTGTTTTAGTGGAACAAATTTTAATTTTAATATATAAAGTATGAGTTGATATATAAAAAGATATAAATATATGTTATTTCAAGATGATTTAAAATGGAATCCGGTATTTAGTGCTTAAGTTTTCTGTCAATTAGTGATTTTCAATTATTGAAATGAAATGGAATCTTTGAATATTTTAAATGGTCAAAAACTTCCAAATTGAAATCTGAAATTAAAGATAAGTGTTCACTGAAAATATAAAAAATTAAAGTGTTGTAAATTGTAAATTAAAAGATAATGGAATTTCATACAATTAAAAACTTAAGTAATAATAATGTTTCAAAAAAATGCTACGTCTATAAATAAATAATGAAGATGTATAAGAAATGTTATAAACATAAGTTAATGTTTGAAATGCTTAGTAATTAAGTTGAATAGTAAAAAGTGAATATTGTTAAGTAAATGATTATAAACTTATGAAAATGTTAAAATGATTCTTGAAATTATTTAATATTAAATGATACCATATATGAAGGAATACAAGTGAGTCAAAAAAGTTAAGAAACTTAAGTACGAAATGATTCATTAATGAATATTAATATTAAATGGAAGTCAGGTTATATAGGTAAATAAATATGAATTAAACTGCAAGGAAACATATGTAATACTTTAAGAATTTATTCAGTGATGATATTAAATATTGAATGGGAAATAACCTATGTAAGTAAACGAATATAAATTAATAAAAGATGATCTTGGAATGAATGAGAATTTAAAATAAATGAAAAGTAAATAACGTGTTAAAGAAACCAATAGAATAAATTATGTAAGTCGTGCATAGGTCATTTATTCGTATAACAGTTTCGATCTAGATTCGAATACATGATTTATGGTAAATCCCACTAGTCCGAACTAGGATTTTTCATTCGAATCTTGATGATGAACATTTGAAGCGAATTTTTGATACGATTTTGAATTTTCTTTATCATAGTTTATGGCTATGAAAGGAGAATGATGATTTTAATCAAAAAATCAGATCAAAGTCCACACTATACGAACGTCGACCATTTGACGACCGGAATGTGCTGAGTGGTAGAGGGCGATTAAACGAGTGCATCTATCGGCTCCGATCATGTCCAGGAGGCTCGAGATCGCCAGGAGCAGTGAATGAAGTGCTGGCGATGGAGGAGCTCCAAGAGGCACTGTACGATCGCACATGAGGTGGAGGGGTGCGGCTGAACGATGCCAAGGCGGCGGCGGTCTCTGGTCTGGGCGGGCGAAGTGGATCGACGGTGAACTGGGCATGAAGTTGGTGGCAGTGTAGGTTTGTTCGAGCTAAAGCGTGCATTAGTCTTATGATGAAGGTTAAACAAATTACTCTTTTTCCCCGTATTACTTTAATTTAAAATTTAAAATTTAGATGTTCTAACCTTCGTAACTTTTGCAGACGAAATCAGATTCACACATGGGTTTTTTCATTGGACTCGTATCAAAATTCCAAAAAAAAATTAGTTTGGTTGAATTTGGAGACTATTGATATTTTGGTCTTTTGTGGGATTTTAATGGGCTTTAAATTAAAGGTGAGTGATTAAACCCACTCATGCAATACTAAATTTTCCTATGTTGGTTGAATTAAATTTATGAAGTGATAAAAATTTAATGGTTGCTGTTTGGTAGTTTAAATTGACATTTAAACTAATTTGAATTTTATATTGATTAAATTTAAATTTAAATTAATATTGGATTTTATTGCTAATTAAGCATCGACATTTAATAACTAGTAAATGTTGTTATATCTTGATTGATTTGGATGTTGATTGCTATTGGATGCCTATCGATTGATATGTTGGATGTATGATTGTTCATTTATTTTGGCATATCCCTGTTATTATCCTATTTATTATTTGACATCATATATATTATCATATATATTATCTGAAAAGAACTAAGAAATAGGTTGAAATGATATATACCTATACTATTTAAATATGGATTGAAATGATATATGTTCATCCATGTAATTAAAATTGCAATAAATGGTCACTTAGCCATAGGGTAGAAAATTATATACGGACACTGGGTTTGGTTGAATCGAATGGTTTTTGAATTTGCATTTATATGAATTTAATTATTTTCTAATTCAACATTTGAAATGTTGGAATTGAAACTGTTAACTGAAATTATTTAAAAACTTAGTTTGAAATCTTAAAGTCGGAATTGAGATATTATTTGAATTTATCGAAAGTGCATTATTTGGAATGTATAATTTTTAATTTAAAACTTTGAAATTACTTTATTTAAAATGGTTTAAATTGGTATTTCCAAGTTAGGACATGAAATGGACTTAAACTAAATTGTTTTAAAATGAGAATGTGAGTTGGAACTTTCAGCCTCTGTATAGAACAGTTAAAATTGAATTTCATATAAAGTTTAAAATCACTAAATTGAGGTTGATTTAAATAAAATTTTGAATATGAAGTTGTCTTTAATTGGAAGTCAAAAAATGGATTTCGTTGTGATTTGGAATTTTGAACCACGTTGTGAAAGAAAGAAACAATTTTAATATAAACAATTTTAATAATCTAATTATTTTGATATGTAAACTATTCTAATTATTCAAACTATTTTAATTATTCGAAACTATTTTACTTATTCAAATTTTTTTCAGTATTTAAACTGTTTTAAAGGGGAACTAATTAGATTTAAATCATCGATTTAAATACGAATGTTTTGATATGAAGGTATACCTATTTTGAATTAGAAATGGTTTTGAAGTGAATATGATATTTTAATATGAAGTACAATTTATACTTTTAAAGAGAACTCGATATTTTGATATTAAGTATGACTTGTTCTTGAAATTTAAAAGAACCAACCAGTGTGAAAAATGACGTTTGGTTGTTAAAGAGACCGAGGCGGAATATTGGCATACTCTTTGTCAATACCAGAACCACTTTAATAATTGTCTACTTGGTGGTTGATCTAGAATGAAGTGGATGGATTTGGCGAACGTTTGTTGGATTTGAAGAAAGAGAACGATGATGGATAGACCCTGACACTTGTGTCAATTGGAAATGACTAAAACAGGAAGACTTATCCTGACCATTGAGGCTAGTTACCTCTAGTGACATTTGTTCTTCATATTACTATATTGATTTTTGACTTGATCGGTGCACCTTGATTTGATTATGGGATGGATGTTCGCGGTGAGCTGTTAGAGATTACCACCTATCAGGCGACTTGAATTGGTAGTATCCTATATTGGGCATTGCCTCGTGTGCCTTATCGTTATTTTATCCTTATACGCGACCACTACGACTTTGTTTTAGTGTTATCTTATCACGGCACCTCCCTGGCTACCAATGTTACTAAGGATGCTACTAATACAAACTGTAGGATGATGCTTAAAAATGTGTTAAGGAGGATCAATGTAAAGCCTTAATGCTATTTTAATACTTTACTGATGGACACTATATATATAGCGTATCTTACTACATATAGTGATGGATCCTTAGAAGATGGAAAATCACGTAACATCTCTTAAGTTATTGCATTCACGATGTACATTTGATAGGCGATGTAAAATCGATAAACACCTCTGAAGCTGTTACACTCATATTTACTTGTTGTTGATTGAACTTACATAAGAACTTTTAATTCTAACTTGAGTGTTTCATCCTTTCATTATGCTCGGATCAGCCTGAGTATTTTAGTGTTCAAGACATTATTCCTTGAAGATGAAGATGGAGTTTGCTAGACCATATTTACTGTTATTATCCTGCTGCATTATTTATTATGTTTGTTGATCGTACTCTGATTTCATTGTAAAAATTGTGTAATCAAATGTATATTGTAAAACAGCTTCATGAACTATTTATTTGATTATTATATTTTGTCATTTCGCTACGAGATTCTATGTTTTTTCCTTCTTTTCTCTTATTTTCTTATTAAACTCCATTGATAATCTGCCTTTTTGAATGGTTTGTGTTAGACATGTGTGGATTATTGCCGATTTAAACCGTCTAAAAATATGGGTCGTCACACTGCATATATGTTAAATTTGGAGAAATATCAAGCTCCTCACATGCCTTTTCTCCAAAACCATCCAGGGATTCCTTAAACACTTCCTCAAATTAGAAATATGGAAGACATCGTTAATACCAAAAAAGTGATCAAAAAGAGCAACTCGATATGCAACATGGCCAATACACTTAGTAAATGGGAATAGGCCAACAAAGTGAGGTGCAAGATTTCTCGATTTACTGTACCTTACAATACCCTTCAGAGGAGGTATCTTCATAAAGACTTGATCAGCAACCTCAAAATCGATATCCTTCCACATATGGTCTGCAAAAGACTACTTCGAATTCTGAGCTTCCTTTATCTTCTGTCTAATGAACTCTATCTTCTCAAAAGCTTTTATGATAGAATTGGACTAAAAACAAACTTATATCCTATCTTAATCCAACAAGATAGTGAATTACACGGTCTACTATATAGAGCATCAAATGGTCATATGCCAATTTTGGACTGGTAGCTATTATTGTAAGCAAAATCAACCAGATAGATATGATCCTCCAAGTTATCTCCTAAATCAAGAACATAGTAACATAGCAAGTCCTCTCCAACTAAATTAACCCACTCCATCTAACCGTCAGTCCACGGACGATATGCATTTCTGAATTTTAGCTTCATACCCAAAGCTATCTTAAGACTCTTCTAGAAGCCACTGTTGAATAAAGGATCGCGATCACACACAATGGCACCGGGAACATCATTAAGTCTCACCAATTCCTTCACATAAAGCTTTACCAAATACCAAGTAGTCCTTCTTGACTTTACGAGTATGAGATGTGCCATTTTGGTCAAGTGATCAACTACTACCCAAATGATATCATGGCTATTTTTGGACCAAGGTATACCATCAACGAAATCTAGATACCTAACGAGAACACAACATTAAATAAATCCATACTAGATTTCGCATTAGGACTTAAATAAGTGAAATACTAAAAAAAATGTATCCACTTATATCTAATCCTACTTGTATAGCGGAATCGCCAATGGCTTAAGAAGACCGCTATGCCTTTGATGTTCTACTTTAATAAGCCGATATGACATACATCCCTTTACATATTTTCCAATATTGGGATTCATCCCGCCCAAATAATAGATGCTTCATATCTATATAAATCTTACCTCTTTCAAGGAGAATGGTGGAGCGCAAACGATGACAGTCATCCTTCACTTCCTTATGGAAACCATCCAAATCAAAAACATCCAGTTTATCCATTCTCGATAAGTAACCATGAGAATAACCAGATGAATCATTACCATCACCATCAGTCTCCAATCTTTGAATAATATTAAAAGTAATCGGATTTCTCCTATGACTATCAGTGATGTAATCAATCAAAGATGGTCAGGCAACAAGACTAGCCAATGATATACCTAAAACAATCATAGAATTTCTATGACGGGTATCACACAAGGAAAGCAGGTCAAGTTCCTTCCTCTCAGCTATCATCATGGAAACAACTACCTGGTGCTTTATGCTTAATGCATTAACTTCTCTATTCCCTATCCCCTATCCCAGGAGTGTACTACATCTCAAACTCATAGGCTTCAAGAAACTCAAGCCACCATTGTTTCATTATGTTGAGATCCTTCTAAGTGAATAGATACTTCAACGACGTAAGATCTATATGAAAATAAATCTCTCACCAAGCAAATAATGTTGCCATATCTTCATACAAAGACAATGGATGCAAGATTTAATTCACGAATGGAACAACAGACTTCATTTGGTCTTAATTGCATAGATGCATATCCAACCACCACGCCTCTCTATAGAAGGACTACACCCAAACTAGATCTCAATCATCGGTATGAACTTGGAGATTCTAGTTCCCATTAGGAACAATAAGAATGGGTGCATGGGTAAGCAAATCCTTTAGCTTTTAAAATGTTGTCTTACATTTATCCGTTCATTAAAACTTAATTCCCTTTCTAGTAACACTAGTAAAAGGTAGCACTATCTTCGAGAATTCCTCTATAAAGCACCAATAATAACCGATTAAGCCTAGAAAGATATAGATCTCAGTTACTATCTTAAGCCTCTTCCAATTCTGAATAGCCTCGACATTAGCTGGATCAATAGAAATACCAGCCTCCGATACTACATGGCTCAAGAATCTTCACCTTCTTTTTCCAAAAATGTCATTCGAAGAAATTGGCATTTAACTAGTTCCACCTAAGTGTCTCCAAAACAAGTTTGAGATGCTGCTAATGCCCTATCTATGACTTGGAATAAAAAAAGATGTCATCAATGAATATGAGGATAAACATTTATCAAGATAATATCTGAAAATACAGTACATTAGATTAACAAAATACGCATGTGCATTCATCAATCCAAATGGAATCACAAGCCATGCATAAGAGGCATACCTGGTTCGTAAAGACGTCAACGGAATGCTATCCTCCATAATATGGAGCTAATGGAAAATGGTTGCAAGTTTTAATTGGGAAAAGATCTTAGAACCATTTAGTTGATCAAACATATTATCAATTCTAGGCGGGAGATATTTATTATTTATCCTGAGTTCTTCAGCTACTGATAATCTATGTGTAACCTGAGGAAACTATCTGCTTTCTGCATAAATTATTATGGTGCCCTAAGGTGAACTATTCGATTGTAAAAAATACCTTCCTTCCATTTATGGAAACTACTTATTTAATTCTTCATTCTCCTTAGCGGACATCCTCTTGGGAGGATGGCTAACTAGTTGAGCTCCAAGAATAAGATCAATGCATAACTCTATAATCTTCCTTGGAGGTGAAACTTTGATAGGCTCAAACATGTCTATATATTCTCTGACAACGGGGATTCTAGATATAAAATCTTCTTCTCGAGACTATAAGGCAAAAGGTGAACCACTAAAGCTTTGATTAGTATTTCAATAAGCTAATTGAGTCACTTTATGGAATCTAGGTGGCTAAGAGTGGTTACTCTTTTAGTAAAGAATAAATAAGCCTTATAATGATCAAGAATCCTTCCAAAGAATGATGCTGAACCTCAAAAACTCGAACACATATCATATATAAAGGGAAAACCACATATGTCCAACAAAATATTATCACGTAGCACCCAAGGGTTGCATAAACCTATTAGCAATCCTCAAAGATGTAACAGGGAAAATGACATCATGATCAAATTTATCAACTAGTTCCTTCGAAATAGATGAATGAGATGCAACCATGTCAAAAAATGTGTAATTAGAGAATTTATGAGTAAGATAACACCATCAACAATGGATGGAATCTTTTCTTTAGTCTGAGCTGGTCTATTAGTATACTTTGAAGCATTCAACCTTCCAACCTTCTTTGGACAAGAGTAATAAAGATGACTAACCTCCCTGTAAATGTTGCACTTCTACAAGGTGCAAGGGGATGTGGCTTGTTGCAATCTCATAATAATGACCATACTCTCTATAATTAAATCACTCTAGTAGCTCCTTAGCCTGCCGCTTGAAGTTAGGAGCCTTCCACCGAACTTACTTCTTTTGAATGTTAACCTTCTTCTTATGAAATAGGAACTTCATCTTCTAACGAAAACCACTCTTTCCTTTTTGAACTTCGTTGCCACTATCTTTATTTGCCTCCTTAAGTCTCAAAGCACTACCCATCGACTTCTCAAATGAAGCCTCAAGCTATGGAAATAATGCTTTCCCGAAGGCCTTTGTCAAGCCGTAAACAAAATTCTAATTCTCCTTGAGAAGAAAATTGATGAGATATGTACTACACTTCGAAAGAGCCTCAAAGGTAGCCACATACTCTGCCTTTGGCACCGGCCTTGCTTCAAATCAATGAACTTAGTAGACATGGTTGCTTTCTCTACCTCGAGAAGAAAATTTTGTTCAAAGTGAAGCTTGGACCATTCCCAAGTTAGTTTAAGCTTATCAATTTCGGCCACCAATAACCCATACCAATCAAGGGCTCTCTCCTACAACAAGCAAGTTGTAGTTTTCACATTCTGATGATCGACGAATCCTACACGAGTAAAGATGCACTCGCATGTTTTGAGCCAAGCCTAATCTCCAATAACACCTTAGTTGTAGCGACCCAAATTTTTTGGTTATTTGGTTTTAAATATTTGATTTTAAATATTTAAAATTATTGAATTTTGGAATTTAATAATTTATAATTCAATATATTGGGTAATTAAATATTTGAATTATGAATTAAATGTCAATTAAATGGATTTAATGATTTTATTTAACTCCATCTAACCAATAAATAATATTGGTAAGTTCAATTTCTAAAATTTAATTACAAATATATAACAGATTAGACAATTATCGATAATTCAACACTTATCTATGAAATTAGCCTTCCGAAGCACAGTCTCGGATTTTGATGAAATTAGTTCCATTAGATCCATAATAGTGAATTATATTATGTCTTCGAATTTCATGACGATTTAACGTATCGTTTGATCGTACGAGGTCGAAACGAGTTGAATTTAATATCGAAAATTTAATATAATAAATAAGTCCAAAAACCTATCTTATGCATACGATCGAATTAGGTCTCGAAACAAGTTCCATTGCATTCGAAATTGGGGTGTAACATATAGAACGCCTGGCGGCGGGCCTCGTTTGGAGTTTGGAATTTTCGGATATGTTTTGTTGAATATTTTAAAATTAAAATAATAATATATGTACGTATTTCAACTCCATATCCTATCAATTCACCCAATACCTTCACTATTCTAGCCATACTCCTACATGAAACATGATTGTACCCTTTCTCTCTATTTAACCTTGCCTATGAATGAATTTGAACTTTCCCTCTTTGAAATAAAACTTCAAAAAATCAAAACTAAATATCTACTCAGTGAAAAAATCATGAAACAAAGTTCATTGAGTTTATTTGGATGTTAGCTTCGATTCTGTAGCCTTGAATTTGAGAATTTTGAACTTCAGGGTTGGCCGAAGCCTTGGGCAGTGGACTAGGGCTCGAGGATTTTGGAGTTAGAGGAGACGGATGGATAATTGGAAATCGTAGTTGCGTTGGCCGTATCGTGGGGCATCATACCCCAAAATTTCATAGCCTTTGGCCTTGTATTGAAAATTGCATAAATAGGAGGGCCTGGGATGTCATCAGTTCGAATTTTAGGGGGAGGGTTCAGGCTTTGATTCATGGGGTGGTTCGGGAAAAGCTCGCGTAGAGAGGAGCAATGGTTTTATAGGATCGAAGTTTCATTGAGAAACGGAGGTGTTAGGAGGAGAAAGCCCGTGCTTGTACATGGGTTGTTCTGTGCATATGTATGCTCATGCATAGTGAAGATGAATTGGGGAAGAAAGGCAGTCGAAGGTATAGCTGTAAATATTTGTTTAAGTGGTTATTTATTTATTTAAATTGTCGATATCCTATAAAATTCATATCTTGTTCATACAACGTCGGATTTGAACGCTGTTTTTTGTGTTGGAATCTCGTCATCGAGATCTTCGAGATGGAGTTAGTTTGATTGGATTTTGAGCTATGAAAATTTAGGCTAAAATCGAATGGTTGTTCGTTTTTAGTTCGAAATCGGGCCGTTTTGACGGAAATGAAAATTAATGTGAGTTTAACTCATACTAAATTTTACTACATCATATTATTGATGTTATAAATGTTTATTGATTGTGTGGATGTTAGTTAAATTGTTTGATTTCTTGATTAGTTGAATTTTCGATTGGAAAATTAGTGACATATAAATTTGACCGTTATAAACCCATATGATTATATATATATTATCCATAACCATTATTTTGCAGGAAAATACGTAGAGTGACACAAAGGGGATTCTTGCCCATAATTATTTATATGCTTCTATATGCTGTTATATTGATGACAATTGAATAAAACCCGGATATACCATCTAATAGTTTAAATGTCGTTATAGCGATTCTCCCCATACCATCGTTTATTCAATTTTATTTCCAAAACCCTATCATATGAACTTGAGCTTGTGTTTCCGCTAGAAAAAGAATATTGAAAATTTATTAATCATTCTAATTAATGATAATTCAAATTAATCAACCATTTTAATTAATTAATTTGAGATTAATTAACCAATTTAATAAATAATGATTAAAATTGGTTTATCTTTAGATTCAATTAATCATTTTTGTTAATGATGTTTTATATTTAATTAATTGTTTTTAACTAATGATTATTTGAGTTTGATTAATTCTTTTAATTAAGGATAATAAAGTTTAATTGATTTATTGGATTATTTTATTTAATGATAATTGAAATTAATAATCATTTTAGTTAATGATATTAGAAAGTAATTAGTCATTTTAGATAATGATTTTGAATTTAGTTAACCATTTAATTAATGATTGTTTTGAATTTAACTGTTGATATCTAGAATTTAGTTAATTCATTTTAATTAATGATATTTTATAATTGAATGAATCATTTTTAACCAATGATGTTTTAATTATTTGTTTTAGCTAATGGAGTTTGAATTTAATTAATCCAATTAATTTATGATAATTTGAACTTAATTAATTGTTTTAATTAATGGAATTTGAAATTACTTATCATTATAATTAATGATATTTGAGATTAGTTATTCATTTAATTGATGGTTATTTGAATTTAATAAATGTTTTTAATCAATTGATTTAATAAAAGTGATTAAAGTAAATTAACTAATATAAAAAATGCTTTAATAAACTGGTTTAAAATTAACAAAGTGATTTAATAAAGATTTTTAAATTTGATTTACTATTGTTATAAAAGTGTTTCGAAAAAATTATCTATTTTATTATGGATAATTGATTTGTTTATTTAAAAGGAATTTTAAATGTGACTAATTGTCTTTCGAGATAATTAATATTGTTTAAAAGTTATGAAAAGGAATTAGAACTTGTTATTGGGATGTTAAGTTGGATAACCTTCTTGCTGTTCGGTCTGATGTTAGTTTAGGCTTATAGGGTCACACACTTGGAAAAATTATTCTCTTAACATTTTAACAATCAGGAACTAATTCCAAAGGTGTTTCTACCAATACGGAAATCAAGCAAAAGTTCAGTTGGTTTTTAAAAGTAAAAGTTTGATTCCTACATGGAAATGAATTATTCTCGTAAAGCGAATCACTTATATGGAAATGATTTATTTTATAATTAGCACTTAACATCGAAGAAGTAAACTTGTCGCTATTTCAAAAGTTAGGAATAATTATTGGACATGACCATGAGGTAACACTATTTGTTCGATATTATTGTTAACCAAGAAAAAGTACAGGTTTTAATTCAATGAGCGGTGATAAGTATATAAGACTTAATTTCCATATACGATCGTTTTGTATCCGCGATAGTTGGTATCTCAGCTATCGATTATTTCATCTACTTTATTTTCGTCATTCTAAGATGATTTATTACCCCGTTGAGCGTTGTTATCCTTTGTTGGAAAATGACTAAACCAAAAGCACGAGAAGGGGACAAGCTATGTGGGGTTGCTCCCATTAGGGTATTTTCACATTTCATCTAGTTTCGATTCGGTTGTGCACTTAAATGTGGAAATATTCGAATATTCGGTAAGGTTTGGTGGGGTTCGGCTTGGAGGTTTCGGAGAAGTGGCATAGAATATATAAGCTTCTCAAGAGTATATTACTAGAGGCATACTCCAAATGGGATGCACCTTCCTAGTCGTTTGTGGGGAAATTTCCTTTCCTTATTTGATTCGCATCCTTGAATCTGTTTTAGCTTTAAATTTCCATGAGTAGAGCCAACTCCTCATCACGACATTTAACTACTGATTTAGACATTTCCATCAGGTTAGACTATTACCTTATTATATCCATTCTATCAAATTGGATATTTACATTATTTAGTCCATTCTATCAAGTTGGACTGTTTTTCTTGTTCTATCTATTCTGTCCAGTTTGGATTTTACTCAGTTTATTTCCTGTCTTTCAAGTCTGGTTTATATTAATTATGCTCATCGTTATTTGGATTTGTTTCCTGATATTTATTTCTTCTCTTTTGTGTATGAATGTTATTCTTGTGAGGTGAAAACCCGTCCCACATTAGCAGTATGGTCTCATTGAACTTTTATATATGTTCCTCATTGTTAGAGTTATCTCACGCTGGTGTTCGCAGATTGATCGGGTGTTATTTATTTAAAATGCTCGGGTCAGTTTGAGTATTTTCCCCGGTTGTCTAGGGTGTTATGGTGGTTTTGAAGGGGAGCTGACGATTAATCTATCGTAGTTTTATTTTCCGCGGTATTATAGTATACCTATAGGCATTTGTAAGGTCAGAATTTTATATTTGTCCAGCTGATAAGGTTTGTTTTCAACTTTGACATACTCTGTATGTTTGGAGTGACAATTTTCTACTGTCCTCGTTATATTATATGTTGTCGATTCCGTTGTGAAATTAAGTTTTTCTCTATTCCCTATTCTTTTCTTTTTTTATTTACCCTAACAATCTAGCTTTTCGTTCACTTTGATTTGGACATGTGTGATTTATTGTAAACTTAAAGGGCATGGAAAAACGTTTGTTGCATGTGGTATCAAAGCTGAAGGTTAAGCGAGAACCTTGGCTTTGGTAGGGTTTGGCTCATTAGAGATACGGTAAGCGACACCCTAGAATGAGTTTGAGAGTATTATATATACGAGAGTGTATTTGTTAATGTTATAAAAAAACATATTATGTCAATTGGTCTATTGAGTTTTTATGAATTCTGATCGATACGTGGCACACCATAGTATAGATAGGGGTTTCTAAACACTTAACCTAGGCCAACAGACATGGTATTGAAATTTCGAAAATTTTGGCAAATTAATTATTTTTCCTAGGATTATTTTAAAGAAATGATTTTCAAAACTCTATATAGTTATATAGCGTGTTGGTTTAAATGTGATAATATTCATTTGTTATCACTATGGTTTGTTTGGTTATGCTTAATTTAAATAAGAAGCATTAACTGTTGCTTGATAGTTGTTATATTTTGCTCGGTTTAATTATGAGCATCTCTAACTTTGATTTAAAATGAACCCTTTGTAAATTAATTTTCACCATTTGACTGTAAAGGTGTTTGGAGAATATGTTAACTTGAAAATTCACCTTTGAGTAATGGTGGGTTAAGAATTAAACTTTATAAAAAGTTGATAATATAATCTAAATAGTGGAATAAGATATTTAGAGAATAAATATTCAAGATGATTTTCTTATAATAAAGAAGGATTATTATAATATGAAATGATTTTTATATAAAGGAAATTTTACATGAATTTAGTTTGTAAAATGTGTTTAAAAAGGGTTTTGATTTTAAATCCATTTATTTTGAAAATATTTTCAAAAAGGTTTTTGAGAAACGAAATAGCAGTACTTTTGAAAGTAGTTGAAAATGAAATCATTTTGGGAAGTAAAATTTTAAATTAAAAACTTTTTCTTTGGAATAATTAGGAGGAAATATTTTCGATTAGTTTTGTGGTAATCTGAATAATCTTCTAAGCAATGATCATATGTTTGCTTCGACGAACGTTGTGGGGTACTACTTAGTAAATTATTATCTTTATCATTGTGCAGTCGAAATGAATTCAAATCCAAATAAACCCCAAAGTGAGTTTTAATAAATAGATTGTTTAAGTTTAATATATATGTATATAACATTTGTAGTTTGCTTTCAAATATAAGTTTTGAAAATTTAAACGCAGATAAACTGGATATAATTAAACAAGAAGGTTTTGATGAACATTATTTCTATTAAAACCATATAATTGTTTGAAACATCTAAGAAGCATGAACTACTTGTTGATTGGTCGATTCGGTTTTAAGAAACCATAATTTGATTTGATCTCCACATAGATCTTTAAAAAAGTAAAATAAAATTTGTATGTATTCTTAGGATATAAAAGAATATTATATAGGTAAATAAAGTGGAATAAGTTATGATTGATGTTTTATAAAGGAATAACTTTATAAGATATTTTAAAACTTGGGTGAGAAATTATGAGATAACTCATAAATAATTTTAGTATTAAATACAAAACTAAGACAAAATATAAGTGAATTTGAATTTTTTTAATGTAATAAAGAAAGTAATAAAATATAACTTTCCATTTTGCTTGAGTGAGTTTGGATAAACATTCTAAGCAATAACCAAAGGCTAATGAGCAAATGGTACGCTTAGTTAATTACTATATTTTTGGACAATCAAGAAAGTATTGAACCCAAGTTAAGATTTGTATGATAGTCATTTGACATTTTAAAACAATGTTAAATGATAAGTTTCCCTAATAGGATTTGATTTACTATTAGTGTTAGTTTATTCCTTTATGGAATTTGATTGATTTGATTTGATTGAATTGAAGTGATTGGTTGTGTGATTTCATATACCATTGTCTATAAAAAATTAAATTTCTAGCACATGATTTTGAATTGTTGTTATTAGGACCTAAATCCTAGTGATTTTGGAAAAAGGGAAATTTTTGAAGATTTTGGGAAAGGAATGATATTTGTTCACTCTACTTGATGTTTTTGGAGGAACCGGAATACCACAGACGCTCCATGTTGTTTTGATTCTAGAATTTCACCATCATTTATTTGGAGGAATCCCCTCCTTGTCTCTTTGATTTTGATTTTTCTCGTTTGAGAAATTTGTAAACAAATTTTTGAATTTGAAAAAATTAAGCATTTAGATCTGATTTTTTTTGGATGCATAGCATCTATTATAGGATTTCCTCTTGTTTGCCGCATATGATTGAGATATGGTTGTTTGTTGAATATAAATTTATATCATGCCGGTTTTTGCATGTAGAATTACATCACATTGCTTTTGTCGGCTTAATTTTCTTTTGGATTTTGTAAGTACAAATATGCAAGAGAGCCATTTGATTCTTGTGCAGCTGCATTTACATATAAGATAATAAATTACTTATCAAGATATAAATCAAACGCAAAAAGGTACGTAATAAATTTAGAAAATGTGGTTTGTTGATGATTTTTTGCCCTAGATATGGGAGGCCACTTGGCTTTTGTTTTCTATTGATTGGTTTGGAACCAGTAGAGGCGATTTGTAGTTGTTCCGATCGAGCCGCGCAAAGGAGACGCTGGCAAAAAAATTCAAAAATTAAAGAGTTAGAAAATTTTAAGAATTTTGGAAAAAAATTTATAACTAAAATTTGTCTTTCCGAGTCATATCTAGGAATAAATGAACTTGTTGGTATAGGTAAATGAATTTAAAAGATTTGAAAATTTGGAAACTATTCCAGGTAATTGGTTTTGAAAATAAGTTTCTAATTAATAGTTTTAAACTTAAGGGCTTGAAAATATTTTCTTCCTTAGGAATTTCGGGGATGAAATTCATTTAAGGGGGGAGAATGTAACGACCCAATTTTTTTGGTTATTTGGTTTTAATATTTCAAATTATTGTATTTTGGAATTTAATAATCTATAATTCAAATATAAGGGATAATTAAATATTTGAATTGTGAATTAAATGTCAATTAAATGGATATAATAATTTTATTTAACTCCATCTAACCAATATATAATATTGGTAAGTTCAATTTGTAAAACTTTTTTACAAATATAAAACAGTTTGGATAATTAACGAGAATTAAATATTTAATTTGTGAAATTAGCCTATCGGGGCATAGTCTCGGACTTCGAAGAAGTTAGTTTCATTTGATCCGTAATAGTGAATTATATTACGCCGTCGAATTTCGTGGCGATCCGACGAATCTTTTGATCGTGCGAGATTGAAACGCGTTGAAATTAATATCAAAAATTCAATATTATAGTTAGGTCAAAAAACCTATTTTCTACGTACAATCGAATTAGGTCTCGAAAAAAGTTCCATTGCGTTCTAAATAGCTCATTTGGTGTTTGAAATCTTCAGGTATGTTTTGTTGAATATTTTAAAATTAAAATATATGTATATATATGTACATATTTCAACTCCATACCCTAGCAATTCCTTCACTATTCTGGTCATACCCCTACATACAACATGAACATACCTTTCTCTCTATTTAACCTTGCATCTGAATGAATTTGAGCTTCGACCCTTTGAAACAAAACTTTAAAAAATCAAAACTAAATATTTACTCAATAAAAAAATCATGAAACAAAGTTCGTTGAGTTTATTTGAATGTTAGCTTCGATTTTATAGCCAAATTAGGGAATGTTGACATTTAGGGATGGCCAAAGCCTTGGGCAGTGGAATAGGGCTCGAGGAATTTGGAGTTAGAGAAGACGGAAGGAAAATCCAAGATCGTAGTTGTGTTGCTCGTATCGTGGGGTATCGTACCCCAAAATTTCACGGCCTTTGGCCTTGTATTACAAATCACATCATTAGAGGGGCCTGGGCTGTCATCAGGTTGGATTTTGGAGGGAGGGTTCGGGCTTCGATTTGTTGGATGGTTCGGGAAGAGCTCGCGCAGAGAGGAGCAATGGACCATTCGGATCGAAGTTTCATCGAGAAATGAAGGTGCCAGGAGGAGAGAGGCCATGCTTGTACATTGGTTGCTCTATGCATACATATGTTCATGCACGGTGAAGACGAATTGGGGAAGAAAGGTTGTGGAAGGGTATAGTTGTTAATATTTGTTTAAGTGGTTATTTATTTATTTAAAGTTATCGATATCTTATAAAATTCGTATCTTGCTCATACGAGTCGGATTCGAACGCCATTTATTACATTAAAATCGTGTAGTCAACATCTTTGTAACAACCCGCATATTTTACGATTGTATATTTAAATATTTTATTTAAATATAGCATCGTTAGTCTGATTAAAGTCTGAAATGGTACTTTTTGTAAACTGTCGAATTAGGACTCAAGACCACCTCCATTGAGTCTAAAATGGCATTTGCGACCTTTTTGAGTATAAACATCGATATGTTTGGAGTTGACTAGAATTATGTGTGTTTATTTGGGGCTTTGGGTTTCAGCCCACTAACCCAACAAGAGAACCCAACTCCTCTACCTTATAACTCCCATTCCACTCCTCTTCTTTCATTCATTTTCATTTCCTAACACTTTCAAGCTAAAGAAAAATGGCGGTAGAGAAAAGAAAACAAAATTCCAAAACCCTAGTTTTGCTAGGAAATTCAAATTCAAGCCCCAAAATCAAAGAGAAGCTTAGGTAAGCATCCTCTTTATATTCTCCATCTCAATCTCTCTTCAATTTTCAAAAATTCCTAAACCCTGACTTAGGAAATATTTGTTTATGAGCTTAGATTCGAGCTTCTTGGGTTGAAGTGAAGAGTGGTTGATCTTTCCTTTATTTTAGAGCTTCTCACTTGTTGTTTTTGGGTTTAAAGGTGAGTTTTTGAACTCATCTATGTTTACAGATTTCACTATTGTTAGGTATGAATTTCTAACATCTATACCATGTTAATTTGCTTTTGATTTGATGAATTTTCCAATTTTGGTGTTTTGAAGTCAAAATCATTAAAAATCCTATCTTGGATGTTTGGATATGTTATTTGGGGTGTATCGAAGAGCCTATAAGGCTGGATTGTCGCCTGGCATTAAACCCTAGCATCCATCGTTCGTTCGACCACTTTCGGTTTGGATTTTTTGCCCTCTTTGGGCTAGGTTGAATTTTGTCTAGCCAAAAAAATCTAGACGTTTGGAACAAAATCCAAACATGTGGAATAAAATCCAAACGTCTGGTTGAAAAATCCAGACCTCTTAAAGGGTTCTGGAAATAAAAAAGGGGCAGAGCTAAAATCCAGACGTCTGGAACAAAAATCCAACCGTTTGGAACAAAATCCAGACATCTGGTTGAAAAATCCAGACATCTGAAATGGTTCTGGAATTAAAAAGAGAAAGGGAAAAAACATATATTTTTCCAGAACCTAGGGCCAAACGTCCGGAACTGCCAATTTTGCCTATTTTGGCGTTTTTGAGTGGATTTTTAATTTTTATCGATTTTTGTTGATCATATTGCTTATTGTCATTTATTATCGGCTTTGATGACTTCTTTTTTGGATTTTTGGAAATATCCATTTTGATGGATTCGATATCGATTTTTATGGATTTGATTCACGTCTTCGAATATGAATTTTTGGTGATTGATAGTTTTTACAATCATTTCTGTGATTTGTCACTTTAAAATACAAAGGTTTTTATACTAGTAGTAAATACACAAACTCTTCCACAAAAATGATTTCAACGTTACTTTTAATACAGAACTCGTTTTCATATTCGCTTTCCAATCATTAGTATATACAAACCTTTACCTCATTCGTATGAGAAATTTAATTAAACGACTTAGCAAAACAAGTGGCATGAAACGCTTGCGTTTACTTCGTCGGTTAATTCTTGGACTTGTTCAATTGAACTCTTGTGACAAATTTTCGAGTGGAAATCTATAATTTGTTCGTAAATACTTATGTTAAGCTAGTGATTATAGGACATGAAGCTAAACTCATTTATTTACTATCTTAGTGTAATTTACACTTATCGATCAATGATAATCATTTTATAGTTTAGACTAGTGATATGCGATATCTCTTTGTCCACGTGGGGGACTGTACCTCGTTTTATTGAGCTTCGTCTCATTTCTTTTATAGGCTAACGACCTATGGGTTCTTTGGAGTTTTGACTCGCTTTTATGGGCTAGCGACCCATGGTCTTTGGACGGTTCGTGGAGCAATCGGCTCGATAAGTTGGAGCATGGAGCGTATCTTTTTAGGTGCATCGATGTTCGTTTATGCATGTGGTGTATCTTTCTAGGTGCGTCGATGTTTGATTTTGCATGGGGGTATCTTTCTAGATACTTCAATGTTCATTTGTGCATGGGGCGTATCTTTTTAGGTGCGTCGATGTTCATTTATGCATGGGGCATATCTTGTTAGGTGCGTCGATGTTTGTTTATGCATGGGGAGTATCTTTTTAGATGCGTCAGTATTCGACTTTGCATGTGGCGTATCTTTTTAGGTGCATCGGTGTTCGATTTATGGAATAGCGTACTATTTGTGATACATGTGTTGGTGAGTTTTCATGCCCCCGTTTTTGATAGGCCTCCCCCTTTTGTGTTTTCTGGATTTCTAATTATTGATTTCTGGAATTTGTGTTTCATTAATTTTTCGATTGGCATAGATATGTTTTGTCAATATTTTTGGTTTGGTGAATAAGATAAAGAATATGACATTCTTTTTGGTGTTTGAGATTCTTAAGATATTGTATGATTTTTGTTGTAATTTAATGCATGCTTGTCACGGTATGGCATTATTGTTATCATACATTTTTGGCATATCTCTTATCCTTTCTCATTTTATCTGATATTTATAGATAGACTGATCTGTTATTATTTTCTTCTTAAATAACACTTGGGTTAGACCGAGGTATTTCACGTGCTTCTACTTGACTTCTTATCAGGGTCCGCCACCTGACTTTTGGATAACTACTTTAGCTTAGTAGTTTTTGCTTTCATACATTCGAGATAGAGACTCCTTGATGTATACATATTATTTTGTCTTGCACGTGTACCAATTCTTTTGCGATGTAGTGAATCTTACATGACCACTGCTTTAATGTACACTTTTATGTGTTATATTCATATATGTTTTCGCCTTTGTGATATGAATATCTGTGACTGATTTGTGTTATGCTTATTTTATATTTGTTTCTGAAGATCACTTAGCCGTTGTGTAGTAGCTTTGAGTTTGTATCTGATGTGTCGGATTTCCTCTTGAAGTGAAATACATGTAATACTATCTGGCATATTGATACTCACACAAAGCAATTACATAGATGGTCGCTCCTCAACAGCCTTATTCTTCATACTAGTTGATGACATTATAGTGTCCTTGGCTAGTGTGAGTATAGATGTGGGGCGTCACAATCCTCATGATGGATTTGGTTTGGTTGGATTTTAAGCAAGTGAAAATCTAGGATAAATTGAATGGACGTTCAATTTTAGCCCGAAATTGGGCCATTTCGGTGGAAACGAAAACAAACATTAGTTTAACCACTTTAAACTCGGTAAGGTCTGACAGGGTCCAGCTTAAAGGTTTTCGAGAAGTGTCACAGAGTATATGAGCTTCTCAGGAGTATATTACTAGAGGTATATTCCAAGGGGGGTGCACCTTCCTGGTCATTTGTGGGAAAATTTCCTATCCTTATTTGATTTGCATCCCTGAATCTATTTAATTTTTTAAATACCATGAGTTGATCCAACTCCTCATTACGGCATTTGAATATTGATTTAGTCCATTCTATCAAGTTGGACTGTTACCTTATTCTATCCATTCTATCAAATTGGATGGTTAACATATTTAGTCCATTCTATCAACTTGGACTCGTTTCCTTGTTCTATCCATTCTGTACAGTTTGGATTTGGTTTATTTCCAATCTTTCAAGTCTGGTTTAATATTAATTATGCTCATTCTTATTTGGATTTGTTTTATGATATTTATTTCGGCTCTCGCCTTGTGACGATCCGGAATTTTTAACAATTTAAATTGGAATAATTAAGCGATTTTAAATATTTAAAAGTTAATTTTTAACTTGAATTCAAATATTATTATTATTTAGCAATTAAGTTATTGGATTTAATCAACTGAAATTGGGTGAATTATTGAATCTTCAGTTTTAAGCCTGTTAAAAATAATTTGAAGGCTTGTAAAATTTATAATCATGTTATGAAGATAATAGAATGGTTGGAATTTAATTTAAAGGAGATATGTTCAGTTTTGAAAATATATCATTTAAATCGATATTTAAAAATAGCCTTCCGATGCATAGTCTCGCAATTCAACGAATCCAGTTCCATTGGATCCATAATAGTTAGTTATTATCGGATTTCAATTTTCGTAGCAATCGGAGTTGTCGTTTGACCCTGGCAGCTCATAACGCTTAGAAAACTATTTTAATCGATTTAATTTAAAATTGATCGTTTACTTCCGTAACTCGCGCATATGATCGAATTAGCTTCCGAAACATGTTCCATTGTGTTTGGAATGCGGGTAAAACCTTATAATTGCCTAGCGGCATTCCTTAAGAGGAGTTCGAAATTTTAAGTAGCAATTAACGAGGCATTTTGGAAGTTTTATAATATAATAAAATCGAAAGTCAACTAGTCAAGGATATTTTTATAAATAAACACTCGTACGCAAGAAGCTATCCCCAAATCTCTATTTTATCTCCGTCTCCCTCTCTAATCTGAAAAATAAAAATCGAACTAAAAAAAATGTATAAAGAAAATGGCCGACACCCAATCAATCCCCTTCCATATTTTTGATTCGAACATGATCATTCAAATCGATTCGTGTTCTAAAGAAGAGAACGTGCACGCGAGGGGAAAGGATAGCATTGGCGGCCCGGAGCATTCGCGATGCCGCAGTTGAGTGGGAGAGCGTGAGGCATACTGGAGTAGGCGAATGGAGGGGTTAAGCTCATGGTGACGCGATCAACGTAGGGGGGGTTTCGATCTGGGGATTCTTAAAGTGAAAAAGCGAAATTGCGTTCGCGCGTGATGGCAAGGAGATGGGGCGTCGTGGTAGAGGGCTGGGGGAGGCCGCGTTCGTTAGGTGTGGCGATTTCTGGTAGAGCAATGGTTATGTCAGGTCATGGTGGAGGTTGAAGCTCGAGCTGCAATCAAATCGAAGGAGCATGAGGCTGTGCAGTTTGGATTTTGCATGTGTAAGGAGATGGCAGCGACGTTGAGGTTTGAAAGGCAGTATTGGATAGTTCACCAGTGAGGTTGAAAATCGTGGAATCAAATCGAGAATGAAGTGGATTGCAAATTTAAGGAGCAAAGGTGAGTAAATCTCACTCCTTTTGATTTTTATCTAAATTTAATTGGTTAAATTTAAGTATTTGGTTGCATGATTAAATTGATTGATGTGCACTATGAACTGATGATCGGTTGACTTTGGTTTTGGTTAGTTCTCGTGTTAAGTGTGGTTTGACTCGAAGTATTCAGATTTTTAAATTGTTTAAAACTTAAGTCATAAATAAGAAAATGTTTTCATTTTAATGTTGGTAAGGGCTTAATGATTTGCGATTCGTCAAATTAGTAGTGTAATTAAAATGGATAATTAATTAATTCAATTAATTAATGGTTTGGGTTGATTAATTTAGAAATTAAGGGTTTGAATTAATTAATTAAGGTTTAAGTTAATCAATTAAGTGTAATTAATTTAGAATAATCAATGGATGGTTTGATAGGTAATTACTTAATGTAATTAATAGAATATAATTACTTTGTGAAATTAATCAAGAGATTAACTAAGATAGTTAATTAAGGAGTAATTAATTTATTTAATGAAGTAAATAAAAAGGTAGATAATTATAGGTTAAGATAAATCAAGAATGATTAATATTTGCGGTTTAATTAATGATTAATTATTTAATGTAAGTTAAATTAAATTAGGATAAATTAAAAAGTAATTAGAAATCATTAATTTATATAATTAATGATGTAATTAAAGATTGATTAATTATGATTAATGAATCAATAATAAGTGACTTATGAGAAATTAATTAATATAAGTAATTAAGGATTTATGTAATTAAAATAGTTAATTAATTCATGAAGTAATTAAGATTATTTATTGATTTTGGTTAAGAATAATTAATATTGTGAAATTAATTAAAATTAATTACTTGAATGTAATTGAAGGATAATTTACCCAGGGTGATTGATTAAGATGAATAATGAAGGGATGGTTGATTAATTGATTTGAAATTAAAAAAATGTTAAATGAAGAAATCTAAGTGTTTGAGGTTAGTAATTCAATCAGGATTTATTTAAATTAAATTTGTATGTGATTAAGCTTTGCTTATGAATGATTGAATGGTATTGGATGCCTTGAATGAGACTCGAAGAGACCGGGGTCGGGTATTAGAAAATACCCGAAACCACTTCGAATTTTTGTAGATTGATATGTGAAATCTATAGGCTGGAATGAAATGATTTAAGTGAATTGGACTATTTTAAATCTGAATCTTTGGTACTTAGAAACTTATGTGTGAAATAAGTGATGTCTATAACATATTGTGAACTTGTAAATTGATTTGAGTTACCTCGGCTTCTATATAAGTTGTATGCTTTGTATTCCATGTTGGATGATTTTACTCACGCTGGTTTCCAGCCTGACCCGGGTTTTACTTTGGTGTAATGCTCGGGTTAGACCGAGTATTACAAATTTTCAGGTAAGGACGTTCTGGAGCTCAGGAGGCGAGCTGGATGGCAAGAACGTATGGAGTGATTCTGCTGTATTATATTATTGTGTATATATGAGACATGATGATTGTGTATATCCAGTGTATATATATGTGTAACTCTGATGTAATATTAATATATATGACAGATACAGAATTCCTATGTATAACTAATATTATTTGTTATTATATTTTATCCGCTGCGAATGTGAGATGTTGATGTTTCTGTTCTTCTTCTTCTTCTATCTCTTTCTTCTTTTTCCTAACTATCTGAAATTTTCGGGTTCGAAAATTTCGGGTCGTTACAGTTGGTATCAGAGCTGAAAGGTTAAGCGAGAACCTTGGCTCTGGTGGGGATTACTCATTAAATAGAGTCCATAGTACTCTAGAATGAGTTGAATACACACACACACACACACACACGAGAGCATACTTGTTGTTTGCTTATATAAAGGTTTTAAATGATTTCATATAAAACTACATTTTGATATATAAAGCAATATTTCCTTCTAATAAGCATTAAGGTGATTGGATGTTAAATTAATGGAATTAAATTAAGAAGTAATATAATACAACCAAACTGAAATCTTGAAATGGATAATTTATGTGGTAATAGAAATACAACCAAATTAAAATTAAATGAAGATAAGTTTGAAATGGATTTAGAATTAATTGGTTTAAAGAGATAAGTTGATTTGATTTAAAGGATTAAATCAACATTTAAAAATTTAACTCGAAATTATATAATTCGAGATGGTTTAAAACTGAGATTGAAACTGAATTTGTTCAAAATTGAATTTGATTTGAATTAATTGGATTTGTGATTGAAGATGTATAAGTCTAAATATTTAAATGGACAATTTGAATTGGATTGAATTGAAATGATTTGAAGTTGATGTGGGTTAAATTGATACTAGTCCAAATTGATTGGAGTAATTAGAAATTATAATTAAAATTGAGTAGATTTAAAATCAAATGGAATTTGATTTGAATGTGGAAAGGAATCAAGATTGATTCAACTTGAATTGGGGTCAAATAAATTTCAATAGAAATTGAAGTTGTTCAAGTTAGAATTGAGTCAATTTAAATAGAAATGGAAATTTAAATTGAATTGATAGGGAAGTGAATAGTTTTGACTCTGGACTATTTTCAATATAAATTGTTTTAATATAAACATATTTTTCTCCAAGCTATTTAATATATGCATCTTTTCTTTCTTAAAGCCAAATTATTTTATACTTGTTTTACAATTATTTTTGGAACTATCTAACAATTTTCAACTGTTTTATAAACTAATTACTATTTTTTAACTATCTTACAAATTAATTACTATTTTACAACTATTTTGCAATTATCTAAATTCTCTATAACTATTTAACTATTTTCCAACTATTTTACAATTAGTTAACTATTTTACAGCTATTTTGCAAACTAATAATTATTTTTCAACTACTTATCTATTTTTAAAATTTCCAATCTATTTTCTAAAAATAAACTGGTCGAAGTTCAAACTGTTATTGATTAAATACCCAACTGAGATAAGAATTGAAGAGATAATCCAAATGAAAATTAAGGAAAATGTGATTAAGTGAATAAAGTTCAATGTGAGGATGAATAGAAAGGAAATTGATTTGGCTAATAATCAATGAAAATAAATACATAGGATGTACGTATATTATTCTATTCGCATAGTGATTTGATCCAGATTCGAGCACAGAATTTCAAGATGGTTATATCGATCCGAGTTGGGATTTTTAACTCGATTTTCGACGGCGAACCTGGATATGGATTATCGATTGGTTCTGGATATTCTCTATCATAGTTATAGCTATGCAAGGAGAATGACGGTTTCTGATCAAGAAACCAGATCTGAGTCCGCACTAGGAAATCGGATGGACGATACTAGTTCGAAAGTGAAATTGTGTGATCGAGTGAGCGATCAGATTGGTATAGCGTACGGATGATAAGTGTACATCGTACAGTTTTGAATGAAATTGATATTGGAAAGAGTAATCAAATTTGAATATTTGATTTTAAATAAACAAAGTTATATATCTTTGTTATATAAGATAAATCTCCCCTTGTTAAATCTATTGCCAGAAGGAAAGGATTTTAAAAGTGTTAGAAGTATAAAAGGAGTTTTATACAAGTTTGAAATGATCCAAAGTTTTAAAAATTATATATATCTGAATATATATATATATAAAGGATCTTATGAGGATTTTGGAAAAAGGTTTTGGGAACCTTTGGATTTGGAAAGGCTTTGATTTTTGGGTAAAATCAATATTGGAATTTGGAAAGCCTGGTTTGAGAATTATCGATTTTGGGATAATTGATTTTGTGTAAAGGGGCTTTGTATGAGATCATACTATGGGTGTGATTTGAAAGATACTATATGTATAGTATAAAGTGTTTTGATGATGGCTCTGGGGAAAAAAGGCGCTCCCTTGAAATGAACTTCTCAGGAGTGTCATCGGGTGGTGCTGCCTTGAGCCCCAAGGGGGATTATAAAGTTGATCCTGTGAGGAGTCCGGACAAAACTAGTTCCTAAGGATTATGAGTAGTGTGTACCATAGCGAAAGTCGTGTGTGCCGCTGAGAGCCAACGGTCTACGTTTGATTTTATATCGGTAGACTGCGACCTATGGTAACATAGCGAAAGTCGTGTGTGCTGCTGAGAGCCAACAGTCTACGTTTGATTTTACATCGGTAGACTGCGACCTATGTAGGAGTGGAGAAGTTTCATTTTGACAGCAAAAATCGAGGGGCACTGATGCCTACAGTTACATGGACTTTTGCTACGATGGCAATGTAACCTTGGAATGTAACTGCGATCTGTTGTGGGTTTCATGGCGTAATCGAGGGGCGCGGAGTGCCTACAGTTACATGGACTTTTGCTGCGATGGCAACGTAACCCAGGATGTAACTGCGACCATGGATGGGGGTGATGATTTCCAGAGCATTCTCACAAAGATATTTCCTCTATTTTCAAAAAGAAACCGTTTTCTATATTTTCAATAAAAAAAATTTCTAAGTATTTTCACTGGATGTTGAAAATGGGTTTGCCAAGTACTTATAGATTTTCAGTCCTACGCCTGATCAATGTATGACTGAATTTCTAGGAGAACAAGGATGGACAGGTTGAGACATCGAGTTATAAGAAGTATTTTTATAAAAAGCTATTTCAATAATATTATGTGAATTTAAAAGCATATCTAAAATTTTAAAATAAAAGTGATGGAATTTTGGAAGATGAAAGAAAATCCAAAGTGGAATTATAAAATAAAATTTGAACTCAGGAAAATTTAATGAAGTTATTTTTGTAATAAAATCGAATATTGATTTAAAAGTTGGAAGTATGCTTATTAGCTAAATAATTATTTGATAGAGTATGTTAATAAAATTTAACTCGGTTAAACAAATGGATAGTAATTTAATAATTGAGTTTGGAAAAGAACTCGAATTATAAATAGAATTCGACTTAGATTTGATGATGAATTAAAATAAGTGGATACGTTGTAAAAATAAAATGGAATTGAATTATAATAGAAATGGTTTGAGTTGCAAATAAAACCCAGGTGAGTAGAAATAAATTGAGAATGGCTTTGTATAAATGCAATAAATTCGAAAATGAATTAAGTAGGTGAATTAAAATTTTAAAATGGGTTGAATAAATTGGTTAATTGAATTAAATAATAAATGGATGAAGTCTGATTGGATAGAAATTAAATCAAAGTTTTAATTGGAATTGGGTTATCAGAATGAACTTAAGTTATGAGGCGTATTGATTTGAAGTAAAATTGCTTCAGTCAATAAAAGCTTGGTTTCGAGAAGAATGGAAGACCATTAAATAAAAGTTTGGGTTCAATTTATTTGGAAACAAAACAAATGATATTAATATAAGCTTTGAATATTGTCAAGCTCAATGAAATAGTTTTAAGATGAAACCAATGCGGAGATGAAATGAAATGCAAATGTATGGTCGGTGAATAAATTAGGAATGAAATGGAATTAAGTACATAATGAATTGAAATTAATTCGAAGTAGTTATAAACTAAAATGGATACTCTATTAAGCGATTATCTTCGAATTTTCATAAAAATAGTTGTCGTTTGACGTAAACAAAGGTAATTAAATTTTATGAGTTGATAAAGATTAAATAAATTGGTTTTAAGATCAATTGAATTGAATATGAGCTTGATTGGATTAAAAATAAATTGAATGTAAGAAATTGAGTTGTAAACCATTAAAATTGAATGAAATGGCATATGAATTGGTTGGAAGCAATTGGATTAGCTTTAAATCATATAAATCGCCTATGGGAAGCGTTTGGTGCTTGTTGTTTATGAAATGCATGTGTTTAGCTATTGAAAGTAAGTGAAATGCAAATGAATTTTCTATATATGGCACTTACATACTTAAATTGAGTAAGTACAGGTACCTGAAGGCCGTTTGGCTGGCTTTGGTTGCGCTAATTGCTAAAATAATAAGCCACTTGCTTAAAAATGCTAAATAAAGGTACGTCAACGCAATAAAAATAGGAAATATGAACTGTTTTTGCTTTTCCGACCGCGTTGGTCAATGTATATATATTTATATCTCTTGTCAAATTGCAAAAGCACCTCCGTACAAGGGAGACTCTGCCAAAATTTTCTAAAAATTTTGGGAGTCAGAAAATTTTTGAAAATTTTTGGAAAATTTTCTGTTAGCAACAAAACGATTTCAAAGTTGAAACCAAAATAAATTAGTGAATGAAACTAATTTAAAATAATGCTATGAATCGGTTATAAATGGAAGATAAAATTCAATATTCAAAATTGAAGATAAATTAAATTCATACGGAAATGATAAAAACTAATTTGAATAGAAGTAGATATGAAACCTTCTGTAAGGAAATGTATGGAATGATTTTAAAAGGCTATGATTGGATATTATTGCTAAGTAACTTATGCAGGTATTATAAAGGGAAAGGAAAATTGGTTTTGATTTCAGAAGACAACTTTGAATTGCTCGACTAAAAGGTATGTATTTAAATTTTTGTATGAAATTGGATTGGGTTTTTGATCTAGCCACTTGGTTTTTTGTTTTCTTTTGAATTTGGAAGCCCGTAGAGGCATTTTGTAGTTGTACCGAGCTAGCCGCGCAAAGGAGACGCTGGCGAAATTTTTCTGAAATTTAGGGTGTTAGAAAAAAAAAATTGAGAAAATTTTGATAAGTCAAGATTCGGTTTTAAATTGAAATTTGAATGATTGAGCAAAAGGGTATTGTTTGAAAACTTGGAAGGTTTTGGGAAGTTGGTTGAGGTAATAGTGGGTCTTTAATAGAAGATATGTTATGGCAAGTTGATATAACTGTTGGTTTTGGGGGAAAAGTAAATGGGTATTGGACCATTCTTCCTAACAAGTAATTTCGGTGACGAAATTCTTTTAAGGGGGGAGGAATGTGACGATCAGGAATTTTTAACAATTTAAATTAGAATAATTAAGTGATTTTAATATTTAAAAGTTAATTTTTAACTTGAATTCAAATATTATTATTATTTAGCAATTAAGTTATTGGATTTAATAAACTGAAATTGGGTGAATTATTGAATCTTAGTTTTAAGCCTGTTAAAAATAATTTGAAGGCTTGTAAAATTTATAATGATGTTACTGAAGATAATAGAATGGTTGGAATTTAATTTAAAGGAGATATGTTCAGTTTTGAAAATATATCGTTTAAATCGATATTTAAAAATAGCCTTCCGAGGCACAGTCTCGGAATTCAATGAAACCAGTTCCATTGGATCTGTAATAGTTAGTTATTATCGGATTTCAATTTTCGTAGCAATCGGAGTTGTCGTTTGACCCTGGCAGCTCATAACGCTTAGAAAACTATTTTAATCGATTTAATTTAAAATTGATCGTTCACTTCCGTAACTCGTGCATATGATCGAACTAGATTCTGAAACACGTTCCATTTTGTTTGGAATGCGGGTAAAACCTTATAATCACCTAGCGGCATTCCTTAAGAGGAGTTCGAAATTTTAAGTAGCAATTAACGAGGCATTTTGGAAGTTTTATAATATAATAAAATCGAAAGTTAACTAGTCAAGGATATTTTTATAAATAAACACTCGTACGCAAGAAGCTATCCCCAAATCTCTATTTTATCTCCGTCTCCCTCTCTAATCTGAAAAAAAGAAATCAAACTAAAAAAAATGTATAAAGAAAATGGCCGACACCCAATCAATCCCCCTCCATATTTTTGATTCGAACATGATCATTCAAATCGATTCGTGTTCTAAAGAAGAGAACGTGCACGCGAGGGGAAAGGATAACGTTGGCGGCCTGGAGCGTTCGCGATGCCGTAGTTGAATGGGAGGGCATGAGGCATACTCGAGTAGGCGAATGGAGGGGTTAAGCTCGTGGCGAGGCGATCAATGTGGGGGGGGGGGTTTCGATCTGGGGATTCTCGAAGTGAAAAAGCAAAATCGCGTTCGCGCGTGATGGCAAGGAGATGGGCATCGTGGTGGAGGGCTGGGGGAGGCCGCGTTCGTTAGGTGTGTCGATTTCTGGTAGAGCGATGGTTATGTCAGGTCATGGTGGAGGTTGAAGCTCGAGCTGCAATCAAATCGACATGAGGCTGTGCAATTTGGATTTCGCATGTGTAAGGAGCTGGCAGCGACGTTGAGGTTTGAAGGGCAGTATTGGATAGTTCGCCAGTGAAGTTGAAAATCGTGGAATCAAATCGAGAATGAAGTGGATTGCAAATTTAAGGAGCAAAGGTGAGTAAATCTCACTCCTTTGGATTTTTATCTAAATTTAAATGGTTAAATTTAATTATTTGGTTGCATGATTAAATTGATTGATGTGTAGTGTGAACTGATGATTGGTTGACTTTGGTTTCGGTTGGTTCTCATGTTAAGTGCGGTTTGACTCGAAGTATTCGGGTTTTTAAATTGTTTAAAACTTAAGTCATAAATAAGGAAATGTTTTCATTTTAATGTTGATAAGGGCTTAATGATTTGCGATTCATCAAATTAGTTGGGTAATTAAAATGGATAATTAATTTAATTTAGTTAATTAATGGTTTGGGTTTATTAATTTAGAAATTAAGGGTTTGAATTGATTAATTAAGGTTTAGGTTAATCAATTAAGTTTAATTAATTTAGAATAATCAATGGATGGTTTGATAGGTAATTACTTAATGTAATTAATAAAATATAATTACTTTGTGAAATTAATCAAGATTTTAATTAAGATAGTTAATTAAGGAGTATTAATGAAGTGAATAAAAAGATAGATAATTACAGGTTGAGATAAATTAAGAATGATTAATATTTGCGGTTTAATTAATGATTAATTATTTAATTAAAATTAAATTAGGATAAATTAAAAAGTAATTAGAAATCATTAATTTATATAATTAATGCTGTAATTAAAGATTGATTAATTAAGATTAATGAATCAATAATAAGTGACTTATGAGAAATTAATTAATATAAGTAATTAAGGATTAATGTAATTAAAATAGTTAATTAATTCATGAAGTAATTAAGATTAATTATTGATTTTGGTTAAGAATAATTAATATTGTGAAATTAATTAAAATTAATTACTTGAACGAAATTGAAGGATAATTTATCCAGGGTGATTAATTAAGATGAATAATGAAGGGATGGTTGATTAATTGATTTGAAATTAAAAAAATGTTAAATGAAGAAATATAAGTGTTTGAGGTTAGTAATTCAATCAGGATTTATTTAAATTAAATTTGTATGTGATTAGGCTTTGCTTATGAATGATTGAATGGTATTGGATGCCTTGAATGAGATTCGAAGAGACCAAGGTCGGGTATTAGAATATACCTGAAACCACTTCGAATTTTTATAGATTGATATGTGAAATCTATAGGCTGGAACGAAATGATTTAAGTGAATTGGACTATTTTAAATCTGAATCTTTGGTACTTAGAAACTTATTTGTGAAATAAGTGATGTCTATAACATATTGTGAACTTGTAAATTGATTCGAGTTACCCCGGGTTCTATATAAGTTGTATGCTTTGTATTCCATGTTGGATGAGTTTACTCACGCTGGTTTCTAGCCTGACCCGGGTGTTACTTTGGTGTAATGCTCGGGTCAGACCGAGTATTATAGATTTTCAGTTAAGGACGTTCTGGAGCTTAGGAGGCGAGCCGGATGGCAAGAACGTATGGAGTGATTCCGCTGTATTATATTATTGTATATATATGAGACATGATGATTGTGTATATCCAGTGTCTATATATATGTGCAACTCTGATGTAATATTAATATATATGAAAGATATAGAATTCCTTTGTATAACTGATATTATTTGTTATTATATTTTATCCGCTGCGAATGTGAGATGTTGATGTTTCTGTTCTTCTTCTTCTATCTCTTTCTTCTTTTTTCTAACTATCTGGAATTTTCGGGTTCGAAAATTTCGGGTCGTTACACGCTTGTGTGAATGTTATTCTTATGAGGTGAAAACCCATCCCACGTTAGCAGCATGGTCTCACAAAACTTTTATATATCCCCTATTATTCGAGTTATCTCATGCTGGTATTTCCAAACTGATCCAGCTGTTATTTATTTATAATGCTTGGGTCAGAACGAGTATATTCCCAGGTTATCTAGGGTGTTATGGGGGTCTTAAAGGGGAGCTGAAGATTCACCTATTGTAGTTTTATTTTCCACTGTATTATATGGTATACTTATCAGCATTTGTAAGGTCAAGATTTTATAACTGTCCAGTTGATAAGATTTGTTTTTGAATTTGACATAATTTTGTATGTTTGGAGTGACAATTTTCTACTGTCCTTGTTATATTATATATTATCGATTCCGTTATGAGATTAATTTTTTCCCTATTCTTTTTTTTATTTACCCTAACAATTCGGCTTTTCATTCACTTTGAGTTGGACATGTATGGTTTATTGTAAACTTAAAGGGTATGGAAAAATAGTTCGTTACATTAGTGCCTTTGAAGGTCATCCCTGCAGCGCTAGCATAGTCACTACGCATCTGAGAAAAATCAAAATGGGAAATCAGAGGATTAGGATTTATGGAAGCAACTGATGCTTAAATGCTCCACATAAGTTCCATCAATCGATCAGTAATCATGAATACAACCTCACTATTAGATCCACTGGACTATCCGACATTAGCTCATGTAGATCGTCCACCATCCATTCTCTCTTCTACATTTCTCATTTAGAATAAACAAGATACCTATATTTATATATTGAAACATACAAATAACAAGTACGCACCTTGTGACTACCTTTGTAATCACCATGTACTCCTAGCATATACTTAGGAAACTAACCCAATACTCAAGGGACAGGGTCTCCTAGGTCCATCTAAGGCCAATGACTCATGTCTCTTATATTATGCATTTTTCTAAGCCTTCTATGATACCAACTTTAACACCCCACCTCTATATCCATACTACCAACGAGTATTATTAGGTATTATCATCTGATAACATGGAGAATGAGGTTATATGGGCTTATACAAATGTATATTCCCTTAGGTTAAAACGATACATATCTCAAATCATATAAAATGTGCTATTATGTACACAGTATTAACACAAAGCAACAAACATATGTGGTTTTCGAGATAGAAAAATATATAATATGGAATAAACAAATCAGATATTATGGTGCCAGAATGCACTGAAAAATATAATACATCAACAACATAGACTTAAGGTATAAATAAAATGCTAGTCCATTGCCCACCATAATCAAAAATACATATAGTCCAATAAATACATTATCAAAAATAACGAGGCTACAAAATACATAAGGGAAATCTAACATCCTAACGCGTATTCTAGCCTCCAAAATGGGTATCCATAAGACGAATCAGCTACTTCGTTCCTAGACTTGAAATCTCTACCAATAACCCGAGTGTTATAAAAAATAACCTACGAGTCCGACTTAAGTTTTATAAAATAACCCACGATTCAAACTTGAAATGCAAACGTCAGCATGTAATGGTGATTTCAAGGTATAACATGTTTATTGAAAGTGGCATATGATTATCCTCAAACATAAGAATATGACTAAGGCCATAAGAAAAATTAACATTCACTCAAGCTACAACATAACACTAAACATCCCAAGAATGAATCAACCATTATTCCACTAATCATCCATTACACACAAATATCTATCAAGTAATATGGCACGAACTTCGATAAGCCTAGTCTAGCTATCAGCTAACCTCAGGACTGATGGAAATACATGCGATCAACTTATTCAAAATGACCTACACTTAGTAGAGTCAACCATCGTCTTCTTAATGATAATATATTCGACTCACACATGGTGTTGATCTCAAGGTCTCACAGTCACAGAGTTAATCCCTTTATCACTTTGTCATACCCTAAAAGTTATCTCGTATGTGTATAAACATACGTATCTTTAGCTAGAAAGATAACCAAATAGGAGGCCGATACTCTCAACCTGCTCTAGGAGCCTTCCTTATGTACTTACAGCACTACTCCTACAGTCTTATTTACCTGGATGATCATTGTAGCCCAATATCCATCAGATGCAAAACAATGCTATGCATTATCACAACCTTTTAATATCCCCCAAATGGTAATAGATCGTTGGCCATTGTGGCATGGGGCAGTGGCTCTCGGCCTTGGCTCTTGGTCATACATCAAAAGGTATATCATGGATTCGAGGAGCAACCCCTCAATCAAGCCGCTAGGATGGATACTAGCCTATTATGGTTTACTCCTCGTAAAATAAAAAGAGTACACTAAGCAAACAGACATACTCGTGGCTATCAACCTGCTCATACTCAGTCTGCAACATTATATGTATAAACACCCCAAATGGTTTGACCCCATACGAGTGACATTTGCATACAAAAGTAACTAAATAATTATCAAATCAGGTTACTCATACCACCTTGTGATACTCACTCATTTAATCTTGTAAAATACATTCATGTCTCACTTTCATATTCTACATAACAATTTTAAAGAATGACTTAGGATATATCACTGAATGTCCCACACTAGATGGTGTTATACACTCACTCTATTCCAATTCCTTGTTACACACAAAATACGACAATGCACCATCAAAACTACATCTAAAGCAATTTTAGTAATGAGAAAAATTATTTATTTTCCTTGAATATCCTTTAACTCGATGTGGAAATATAATTTTTATTATGTATTTATTTAATTCCAAAATCAAGGTTTTATCCAGTAATATAATTTTCCAACCCTTACTCTAATTCAAAAAATTTGGGTAAATACCTTCAGAAGTGATTATACAAACCATTCTATAATTTTCTGGGATTTATTTGGATTTTAAAATAAAATTTTATATCCAAAATCAAATTTTGTTTAATTTAAATGAATTAGACTTTTACTATTTTATTTTTGGTGCAAAAGAACTCTTTTCCCTAAAATAATTTCATTTTATGACAATGACTTATTTTTACATTTTAAAATAAAATTTTATTATATTTACATTTTAAATTTATTTTTTATACGAAACGCCAAAACCTGAAGCTACTACTCCACACTCGGTCTAACGAAGCATTCAACTTAAGGTCTTAAGCTGTCGACCACCCATAGAGGAGGGTGTCGACCGCTCGGGTCGGACTTAGAGCTTTGGGTTTGGGTTTTGCCCTCTTAACTAGTTCGATCACTTTTTTCTCCCTCTTCTTCCACCCACCTGTCTGAACAAACTTCCAACACATATTACAAAATCCAATTCACATTCCAATTTAAGCAATAATCAGCATTAATTTAACGCATGCAAGAGGTTTGGTGCTTACAGTAGCGCATTCATTCCTCCTTTCATTTTTCAAAGCGAGCAAAATTCAAATATAACAAAAAAATCAACACAAGTTATTCACACACCACACATTGCACTTAAATGCCGATATGTGATTGAAATACCGTGCATCTCAAATAGAAGTAATATCCTTGCTCTAGAAAGCTTTAGCTCCTTCTTCTTCCCTTTTTTCACCACATACTGTAAATTTCAAAAGCATTCAAAACTTAAAAAAAAACTCTAACTTCTTCTTCTCTAATGGTGTAGTTAAGTGTTGACAAAGATATATTTTGATATTGGTAATTTAGAGAATTTATTTTATTTTATTTGGATTTTTGAATAAAATGTAGGGGTTGAAGTTACTTTTCCTCGCAGATGAAGTTGCTATAGGATAAGGAAAAAGGTTACATGGTGAAAATTTGTAAGCCAATGTAAAGCTTCTAGATCACTCATGGGAGTTTGGGTTATGAAAATATCTTAAGTAAGAATTTTGAGAAAAATGGGCTCATTAAACTCCTTTATTTATTAATTTCTTTTATTTTCAGTATATATATATATATATATATATATATATAATAAACCCTTAGATATGTCAAAATGGTTCCAATTCCCCTTTAAAAATCAAATTTGTCTTTAACTAATCTTTATGAAATTTTATAAAATTTCATTTTCCACAATTTAACTCACTTTAAATATTTATTTCTTAAGCACATTTTAAGCTATTTACTTAATAAATCCCAAAATCTTTTTAGAAGTGAAAGAAAAATCGTTTTCTTTTGAAGTAAATTTCAAATCGTATTTATTTTTATTAATTAACTTTAAAAAATTATTTGACTACTTTTTAATATATTTTAAAAATCATTTAGGCTTTCAAAATAACTAAAGTCATTTATAAAAATCAAAGTTCCAAATTACCTTCATTTATCCAAATTTTACTATTTAAAAACCTTTTTTGTTAATTTAAACTTCCATAATAAAATCCCAATTAATCACTTCTCAACTATGGGGAGTATAGTGTTTAAATAAGGAGGTGGTTACTCAAATTAAGGAATTTTCTTATGATGGAAAACCTCACATCTCCTGGCCTTTACTTGGCACATCAAAATTGTCTATTTCAAATGTATGCCAATTTGTGGAAGGCCCAAAATTGTTTTAAGCCTTTGGTTGATTCAAATATATGTGTTTGAATATTATTAATTCAAATTTAAAATTACTTTGAATCAAAATAAAAAATAAAATTTTACAGATTTTATAAAATGGAAATTTAAAATTATTCTAAATTTATCATAGATATAAAAATTATATTTATATTAATTAAAATAATTAATTATATATGAATATATATATATATATATATATATGCACACACATACACACATATATATAACTTGATAAATATAATTGTTATAACAAATTAAAAGCATCTATATTACATATATTAAAAAGGGATGTTAAATGACTTATAATTGTAAAGACGTAAGAAGTACACATAAGATGTACCGACAAATAATATCATGAGATATTATGCTCGTCTACCTTAGAATGATGATAGTACACGATTATTATTGTTTTAGATTACAAATTTAAAAGAATGTTGCTCTTCACTATTTGCAATATAAGTAAAGTACTATAAATTCTTTTGGTTGTTGAGCACCCCAAGCCATAAAATATTTATAGCGATGTTTATACTGTCCTTAGATTGGCAATAAATTATTTTAAACTTTTTAACCAGCCTCAAGGGTTAAAAATTACCCTTAGGCAATCGTTAAATGATGGGTCTAAGGTTTCTAATGTATTTTATGATTTATTTAGCACCCAAAAGGTTTTAAAGATTATTAGGAGCATATATATATATGTATGTATATATATATATATATATAGACACACACACAAAGAAAATTCACAGAAGTCAGCAAGCTTGTTGTAAATGACATGAATTTGGTTCGACGCATTCAGACTCTTACCTCTCAGGGACGAGACAAAGCACAAACTAGAGTAGGGGATCTAAACTTTGCATCGGCAAATAACCCAAGTACAAGCTACCTTGCTCATTGGCCGCCATGAACTAAAGAAGAAGTAGAAAACTGTCGGTTTTCTTTAACTTTTAGTTTGGAAAGGACGAGTGATATTTTGTACTTAATTAAATATAAAGTATGTACGTTATCTAGGGGAAAAGATTGGACCTAATTCTTAGGCTGAAATGCCTTAATAAAGCTCTTACCTATTTCTAAAAAAAAAAACTCGCACACCCGCGTGCACATGTGTGTGTGTGTATGGCTAGGAAATGTATATGAGATATAAAATAATTGTTACCTACTTTTTATGGGGACTACAATTTGTTGAGCATGCTTAAGAATGTAGCGAAAAAATCCTATTGCCCATCAAAGAATTTAAGAAATCCTTGTATCTCTTTTAGGTTTCATAAGAGATGCAGAATCTAGTGGGAGCCTGATTAGATAAACATAATAAACCAATATAATGATATGCAATGTTATATAATTTACTCTAAATAATTTGTGTCGATAAATGGTAATAGTAAAACTATTTCAAGAGTTTAAAACACAACAACTAATGTGAACTATAAAGATTTGTAAAGAAAAGTTAAGATTACACTCATCGTAAGAACTTTAATATGTAGTCGCCAATGAGCCTAAAGTCAAATGCGAAAAAATGCTATGCTTGAAGAAATATCGTTCTTTGATTCATTGTCAATAGACTACAAACTTACTCGATGTTAAATACTGTCTACCATGAGCATCAAAGTCGAAAGACAACGTGTAAATATGGATGTCCGATCCATATTTAAGCACCTATAGAAGTTGTACTACAACAACTTGCCATTTTCAACTCTCTAATTTAACTCCCGAATTGACATTCAAACCATAAGAGATGAAAAAATAAATAGATCATTAGGATATAATATAGATGATCAAAATAATATTCTAGCTAAATGTTTCAAAAATCACAACAGAAGGGAAATATATAATAGAAAATAATTATATATTCAAACTAAACTATAGTCACATATCCGTAACAATAGATCTATACAATACTAATCTATAAATCCACACACAATATCGTACTAAATGTTAGTCGTCAATATATAAATATATACATAAGTAACATCTTTGTCATCTTCACCTTCAAAGTCACTTAGACTGGCATGACTCTATACAACATTGACCTATCGACGACAAATATAAAGAAAAATACAAAAGGGAGGGGGGTTAGATATACGTCCGAGTGAGTGAAATAAATCTATTTCACATAGTGTACAAATATACTTGTAAAACATTATTATTGTTTGGTATATATGTAAACAAACCTTAACCTGTGCCATCTACATCCATAGAGTCAGACCAACAATATGTATGTGTGTGTCTATATATATCATTGACTACTTTATTAAGGCCATGTTACATCCAACTATGTAATATGTTTCAATTTCACGATAAACGATGTCCTCTGCTCATTATTTTTTCGACCTACGGACATAGTCATAGGTATGGTTTGGTGAAGGTCAAATGAGCCTATATATGAACATCTTCATTCTCTCATGATCCACATACTCGATATGTGCGACTCATGATTCCACAATAAGTCATAGAGCAACTAGTGTAAATATATCATCGAGGGAACAACTATTTACCACATCGCATATGCAACACAAGTGACAATCGAATACATACGAATATCCATACATCCAACCATATGTGTGTGTGTGTGTGTGTGTGTGTGTGTGTTGCATATCATATCAAGGTTATACACCATGTTACTCATCTCTAATATAGAGGGATAATTACATGAACCTGATCTCGATGCGCTCGCCTTATTCTATTTGGCCTTACCAGGGTCCGAGTTCACTCTAGTCTAAACAGCATTCATCGGTAGACTGGTGGGAAATCCATCGGTAGACCGATCGACGATCGATAGACCAATTGTGTGATATCCCGAAAATTTTAGCAATATTAATTTAATAATCTGTATTTAAAATTAAATTGATTTGATGAAATTTTGTTAATAAAAATTAACTTGATTTAATAATCCAATTAAATAGATGTTTAATTGGTGAATTTTATCTTTTAAAAACTAATAAAATGTTTTCCCTACTTATAATGTATATATATATATATTTATATTTATATATATATATATTGTGAATAGATAAGTTTTGATTTGTAGTTTAATTAACAAATAAAATCTTGTTTTTAAATTCTAATAATCATTTTGATAATTTGGAATTATGTATAAAAATTTAAAATACCATCTAAACATTAAACATTAATGCATTTAAATAAGTTAAATAAGATAAGTAATTTATAATTTCTTTTATAAATTATTTAAATTGGATAAATATGTTATTTTCAAATAATGATAAATGTATAAATATAGATATGTTTTAAAAGACAATATTATTATTTTTAAATTTAATATGTTAATATGAATTAGTTTTGATTGGATTTTTAAATGTAAGAATAGCATTTGAATTTGAATTAATTTTGAAAATTCAAATGAATAAACATATATAAATCTTGTAAGTAAGTTTCCACTTTTGTATAAATTGTTTCATTTCATTTTCTTTAAAAAGAAATGCATATACATTTACTTATGAAAATAATTTATACATAAGTATTAACAAATAAAGAAAGAGGATTTCATTTACTTTTAAAATAAATAAAAACAAATAAAATTACTTAAGACACATGTTATTACATTAAGGGGTATAATGACAAGTGTACTAGAGTTAAGAGATTAATGTAACAAGTGTCTTTTATTTTTTTTAATTTTTCTTTTAATTTTTAAATAAATCAATTTCACTTATAAAAACATGCTTTTTTCAATCTTCTTCTTTTCTAATCTCTATTTTTTCTAAAGTAAGATATGTTTTCGGCTGAAACTCTTCCTAAAAAATAAAAATCAAGCTTGCATGTTAATCCTGTAATCCCTTTTTAAACCTAATCTGTAATGCAAGTTTTAAAAAACAAGAAAGTCCTCTGTAAAATTATTTTCAAATGCAAAATCAAAGCAAGTAAACTCTGCATGCATCTTTCAACCTGGGTATTTAAAGAGAATATGCAATTCAAGTTTTAAATTCAAAAGCAAAAGGGAATCTGGGTTTATCTTCTGCAATACGGATTTGTTAAAGCCTGCAACTCAGTTAAAATCAGAAGAAAAGCTTTCAAAAACAGTTTTTCAAAGATTTAGTGCTCTATTTTTCAAACATCAGGTGAGTAACATTACTAACTTAAAAAGATTAAGTGTGAATCTGTTGCATGTTTTTTTCTTCTTCTAAGTTAAATATGTTTGTGTTAATGAATATTGATGGATTTCTGTGTATTTGGATGTTTAATACATGCATGTATGTGACTGTGCTTCCTCTGATTCTAGTTCCAGATCCTGTTTCTAAAAAAAGTCCTCTTGCTCTAGTTAAATATTTTGTTAAGGCTTAGATTCTGTAATAACTATGTTAATTATACCATAGTTTAGTTTAAAAACTCATTAAGTAAAAAACAAAATGAGTGATTGACTCTGTAAAATTTGAAACATCGGAGTATGTTGAAAAAGTTAAAAACTCAAACATAATAAATTATAAATTCAGTATTATAAACTGAAAACTTAAACAAAAAGATGTTTTTTAAAAAACTAAAATCATATTGTTTAGTTAGGAATTGGGATTGCAGAACTCATTTGAACATAAATTGGGTTTTAATCAAGCTCTGGCGATCGAGTTGATTGGAGTGTTTGGGGTTCTTGGTGGAGATAGTGTAGTGATCAGAGAATGTGGCAAAAATGCCAGGAAGATGAACATGGCTCGGTGGAGGCGATGGGAGGTTGACGAAGTATGTAAACCTAATTTTTAACTGGTCTGGGAATTTCGATCATCACGCAGTCAAGGGACGATCGAGTGCAACAATATTTGGGGAGAGGGTAGCTTGGGTGTTAAAAAAAAGGTGGATGGAGTTCCAACGCCTCCGGTGACCGGAGGAGCGAGGACGAGGAAAGTTTTTCGATTTGGTGAAGGTTGCCTGTTGATTCCAGATTCTGTTCAGGGTGTTAGAATTTTGATTTCGTGATGCTAGTGAGGTTTTAATGGTCGTGATGGGTTTCAGGGTTAAACGTCGACTTGTTCGATGTATTGGTGGAGGCCGGAGATGGCCAGAGCCACTGTGCATATGCACGGTGGGGTGGTGTATCAGGTGGTTGATTTGGGGGTTGCTGTGTTTTTTTGACTCGGGTTATACTCGAGTAAATTCGAGTTTTGCTCGAAGTTTTAGAGGGTTTTACTCGAAGTAAAACAATGGGGAACTTGGGTATTTTGTTGGTTTCAGGTTTCAGAGAAACATGTATATTTCCAATTCAATTTGTTTAAAATCTGAAACAAGGTTTTAAAACAGGATTTAAAACTTAAATTTAAAACTTAAATTTAAAATATGATTTTCAAACTGAGTTTGAATCCAAGTTTTGAAATCCAATTTAAATTTATAAGTTAAAATGTTTAACAACTTTAAAGGAGTTTAATTAAATTGAATTTTAAGATAAGGTTTTAAAATTGGAGTAGAAAATTTAAACATAAGTTTAAATTTAGAAATAAGATTCAAATTTGAATCATGTTTTGAAAATAAAAGAAGTTTCTAAAATTTTGAAATGTTTAAACAGCTTTTGATATTGAATCATAATTTAAATATGATTTGTATCTTAAATAAATATGGGTTTAGATTCCTTTTATAAAATGAGAAATTATTTAGCATAAGTTTAAAAAGGTTTTAGAATGTTTTTAAAACTTTGATAAAGTTAAGTTTGGTTTTCAATTTAAATTTAAAATTTTAAAATGAAATTTGAAAACAAATTTTAAAGTAAATTGTTTTAAATTACTTAGTTAATGATAATAAATCATTAATAACAAATGTTTTATTTTAAAGTAAATTAAAGATTTAATGAATTTTAATTCATTAAATTAGTAAGGTAATTTAAATAATTTAATTAATTTATTTATTTAATTTATTAAGGATTTGAAATAAATTTAGTTAAGGTTAATTAAATTTGTAATTAGTATTAATTAATTTAATTACTTAGAAAAAGGTAATTAAAGAATTGATGATGAGTTAATAAAGGTCATTAACTTGTGATTATTTATTAATTAATTAATGTAATTTATTTTGATAATTAAATGGATTAATTAATTTAGATAATCAATTATGAAACTTGATTAAGTATGATTACTTTATGGAAATAATTAAAGTTATTAATTACTCATTGTAATTAATTAATTTATTTGATTAGTTTAAATTAATTAATTAAGTTTAATTAATTTAAAATAATCATTGAATGGGTTGATAAGTAATCAATGAGGAATAATTACTTAGAGAAGTAATTAAGTTAAGTAAATTACTGGAGGTAATTAATTGAAGTGTGGTATTTTGGGATTAATTACTTTGTGTAATTAATAATGAGGATAATTACTTTGTGAAAGTGATTAATAATTAATTACTTAGTGTAATTAATTTAAGCATTAATTGATTAAGTCATTTGAACAAGTGATGTAATTTATTAAGAGTAATTAATTACTAATGAGATTAATCAAGGATGATTAATAAATATAATTAATTATTAAATGTAATTAATTTAGAAGTAATTAAGGAAGTACTTAAGGGTAGTTAATTACTAAATGTAGTTAATCAAGAATGATTAATAATTGTGGTTTAATTAAGGTTAATTACTTAATGTAATTAATTTAAATAAGTAATTAATTTAAATTTAATTAAGGATCATTAATTAATAAGATTAATGATGTAATTAAGGATTTATTAATTAAGATTAATTAATCAATGATAAGTGATTAAGGAAGTATTAATTAATGTAATTAATTAAGCATTAATGTAATTAATTATAATTAATTAATTAATGAAGTAATTAAAGGTTAATTATTGTATTTGGTTAAGAATAATTAATTTATGAAATTAATTAAAGGATAATTACTTGAATGTAATTAAAGGATAATTAATTAAGGGTGATTAATTAAGGTAATTAATTTGAGGATAATTGATTGATTGATTTGTGATCAATTAAGGGTTAAGTAAGCAGGATTTAAAATGAGGAAGTAATTATTTTAATTCATATTAAATTAACTAAAGATAAGTAATTAATTTAATTCACTTTAAATTAATTAGGAATAGAAGTAATTAATTTAATTCATTTTAAATTAATTATAGATGGTGTGATTATAGATCCTTGCTTACGTATGGATGATATAGTTTACCTTGAATGGTTTGAATCTCAGATATGAGATTAGTATTATGTGATATGGATGCATTGGTTGCATTGTGTTGATGATATGAGTTATCTATTGATGATGATATTGTCGATTATCAAGTTGTGATAATAATATGGATTACCTGTTTGTGATGATAATGTTGATTATCTATTGTGATGATGTAAATTATCTATCTGTGTGTATATAGATAATTAGATTGAATTGTTTTAAACTTAAAACAACTTGGACCTAAAAGACACGTTTTGGATTTCGATGAGACCGGGATCGGATTTCCATATTTGGATATCCGAAAACCACATCGATTCCAATTAACGTTAGGTCGTGAATCCAAGCGGAGCAAGTGAAGACTCGAGGTGTAAGGGTTATACGTCAGTATAACTCTGTGGGTGATTCCGTAATGAGTTTGACGGAATAGTACTTATAGGTTCGAGATGGTGATTCAGAGTGCAAGGGTTATCGTCGTTAACTCTGAGGGTGATTCCAAAATGAGTGTAACGAGATAATGCATTCGGTTTCGTTCGAACCCGGAACGAACTTGTATGGATTGGATGCTTTCAGAACATCGTCAGGTGGACGATGAGCATTCTAAGAGATGTGTTCTCTAAAGGTAATCGTAGCCTCAAGCCTCATCAACCGGGAATGGCTAAAACAGGGGAGGTGCAGCAAGGCTTTGTGGGTAGCTCCCACTGGAGAGCGAGATTTACCCTGTCTAGAAGTCCATTTTTATTCGGCTGTGTGGGCGGTTGATTCGCGACAATTTCCAGGGTAGTTTTGTTCGGAACTGTTCAGTAAGGAATGGGTCCGTCCTTGTGTTGCAGGGGAGCGGGCGTACTCCTCGGTACGGTGATCTAGGCCACGTACTGTGATGGGCGGTACCCCAGTAGCCCTGCCATTGATTGAATCCAAAATCCAATAAGTACCAACGGTTTTGATTGTATTACCCACTTTTGTGGCTAGTAGCTGGAATTTAATGAACGTAACAATTTCGGCTATTTCATATTTACTTGAAAACCCTAGACACTATTATAATATCATCGGATTTCCTATAAAATGTTTTGGTTAGCGTAAGGTAAAAACTTTTCTATGTTTATTTGTGGGAAGTCTTACGTGATACCTTTCTTTTTAAAAAAAGGTTTTTGAAAGTTAAGCAACTTTAACCTGTTACTCACACCAGACCCATGTCTGACCCGGATTTTATTTTTGTTTTTCATAAACTCTTGGGTACTCAAATTTTTTACGAGTAGCCAAGGGATTCAGGTTAGCTTTGACAAGTTATGGAGGAGCAAATGGAGCAGGAGGCTTCTGCGTTGTAGTTATCTAGTATCCGCTGTGTTGGTATCTCTGAGTCGTTTGTTTGACTTGTTTTGTATTGTGTTGTAATAACTAGAGAGGTGTTTATAACTGTCTAGTATGCGATGTATTAACTGTGTAACTCTGATAGTTGTTATATATCTATGTAATACTTTTAATTATTAATATAATTTATTCGTTCCGCTGTTGAGATTCTGATGAGTTGTTTCTTTTTTCTTCTCTTTCTTTCTCTTTCTATCCCTTTCATTCTTATTAATGATGCGTCATTCTGTGGAGACGGATGGCGGGTCATTACAGATGGAGTGTCCACCGGTAGATCTACGATTATATAAGCTAAGAACGGTAACAGCCATTGTTTAATATTTTGGGTTTTAGTTTATTTCTTTCTTCTTAAGTTTGATTTAAATATCTTATACCTTAATTTATCATTAATTACTAATTCATCTTACAACCATTTAATTATATCTCTTATTGTAATTGCATTAATATGACCAAACATTGAACATATATTGGATAATTTACTAATCATTATTTTTAGTGTTACCATGTTTTATTAATACACTAATCACTATCTAATCTCTGCTTACTTCTAAAATTACATTATTATATACTCAATTTTAAGTCTAATTCTTTCGTGTAAATTCTCATTTCTTCATTTTTAACACCAAAAATTATTTAATTTCTATTATACTTCAAATATAACATTTGTAACACTTAATTGGCTAACCATTCATTGTATGTGTGAATGTATTAAACTGTAGATTTATATTATTTAATTCATAAGTTACCCTTGTTAGGTCGAAATTTGGTCTTACTATAAGTACTTTAGTCAAATATGACAATCAAAAGAGGCAAGTCCTTTTTTGTCTAATATGATAGCCAAAGTGGCAAGCCTATTTTGTTTAATATGCTAGTTAAATAGACAAGTCCATTTTGTTCAATATGTTAGTCAAAGAGTTAAGTCCTTTTGTTCGATATGCTAGTTAAAGAGGCAAGTCATAAGTCAATTATGTAAGCCATAGATTCACTAGATAACATATATGTGAATAATAATTTATTTAAGTCCTCGATTACAAAGCCAAAATTTCAATTTGATCTAATGGCCATTAAAATACCAATCTCGAGCTTTTATTACCTGCTCAAGAAAATGAAAAATAAGGAAGAAGTACAACTTGGAATCTATCCCTTTCTATTATGGGGTGCATGCATATTTGTAGAGAATCTCATCCCTTGGATTCTTTGATACGTGTTATTTAGGAAAATGAATGGTCATGGTTTGCTAACATTGCACATGTTCAGAATGACATGCGGCACAATCCTTCTCTAGCTTATCGATGAAGACGTGGCATAATTAGTACAATAGGAGAATGCCACTAGCAAACTGAGGTGTTGATTTTGGGTGTATTCTTCAAAATGCTGATGTGCACGTAAATGCGCATATTTTTACATCCATATTTAATCTATTTTTATTTAAATAAATAAGCATATAGGGTATTTTACATGTTTAAAAAAAAATTCAATTATTTTCAAATCATCATTTATTCATCTTCATATATGGGCAAAATGGTCATTTTGTGCGTGTATTAATTTTGAAAATATTTATTTGCACATTTTATTTTAATTTGTAGGAACTTGAAGGGAAATATGAAGAGGCTTTATAGAAATATGCATGCACAAGAGTTAGAAGGCAAATGAAGTTGGAAATAAATCAACTCATGCAACATGGAGAACCCCACCTACCCACCTAGCATGATCTACAATTAGGAGCTAATGCACATGCTAGTGGACATTAAAGTTACATGCACGTGTAATGGTGGATTATGCTCATGCTAATAAAAACTTGAAAGTCACACTTCCTAGAGGGGTATTTTGGATAGTCGCCTAAAATATGAATTAGGGTTTTAGGCATGTATAAATACCCCTTATGTTTCATGTTATGAGCTCTCACCACCACCTTGTAATTAGTTTAGTAGTAGCCACAAAAATAAATATAAACTCTCTTTCTCTCTTTCATGGCTTCTTAGCATTTTCCTATTATGTAATTTTCTTAACGCAATTCATTTACATGTAATTTTAATTCATGTTCTTCTCTTGTTCTGTTCTTTTATGTTAGTAGCTTAGATTTAATTTATGCAAGTAGTTTAATTTTCTTTTTATTTTAATTAGCTTGCATTTCCTCTTATTTCTATTTCATGTTGCAATATACATTTGTTGAAATGATAAGAAATATGAGAAGCTAAACTCCTTCAATTTATGGGTAATGAAGCTCTCTTAATCATATAGATTTGACATTTTGCTAATTTTTGATCTTTTTTGTGCTTAATGACAATATTTGATGTGGTTAAATTTTGTTGTTTAGCTTTGAATTTGATAATCTATATTGTTATCACCAAGTAGGCTATGCTTAAACAAATATGAACACAAATTATCTCTTCATATACATATGATTTTGGTAATGAAGTGGATTTTAAAATCAAAATTTTTCTATATTACTAATCAATAGTAAATAGATCAAGCTTAGAATAGATTTAATTTTTAAATTTTTTATCATTTTCATAAGAGTTAAAAAATGGTTTAGGGGATGTGTTAAAGTTTGATGGTTTATGTTGGGCTAAAAATAGGCCATACATATGATAAACACATCAATTAAATTCACTAATGACCAAAAAAAGATCATAATTTGTTGATTTATTTAATCATGAGAAGGAAATTGCCTCTACATTGCCTTATACACTCGTAATTTTATTCACTTTATTTTCTTAGTTTTTATCATTTTTTAGCTTAAATAACTTCAAATCTTGGTTTAATTTGATTGAGTATAATTTTTAATCAATTCAAGTCACTGTGCATCGACCCGTACTCTCCACAAAGAAAAATTGTATGCTATGCACTTGCTGTTATTTTTATTACAATTTTTCGGCTATTTACTAGTCCGATAGAAAATTAGCCGAATTCAACAAGTTTTTGGCGCCATTGTCGAGGAATCAGTTTTATTTTATTTTTTATTCTTCGAATAATATTTGTTTGATTTTTGTGTTTTCATCTTGTGTGTTAATTTGCAATAAAAAAATGTTGTGTGTGATTTTTGTGTTCATTTAGTTTGTGTGTTTGTTGTTTGTCTATTTGCATTTGCTTTTTTGTTTAAAAAAAGAAAAAACATAAAATTTCAAAGCTAAATAATATTTTATTTCATTTGCAATTATATTTACAATTTCTATGATTTCACGTTTACTTTTACATTTACAATTTATCATTTACAAACAGTGCCTTTTACTATTATATTGCTATTCAATGTGCACTTCTAATCTCTGTGCATTTATACTTGCACTGCTTATTTCAACTTCACTGTCTCTGTTTCACTCTTCACTGTGTACCTTTTACTCTTCACTATGTGCTTATTTCTAGTTACATCTCCACTCTTCACTGTTTCACTGTGCATCATCTACCTCACTGCTCTTCACCAGTTTAATCAACTCAACCACATATACTGTGCACAATTCTTCACCCCCAATCGTTCCCCATATCCCCAACAGCAATAACAAACTGCTTCAACACCATCACAACAAATTATCACACCGACCCCTGTTACATTCCTCCTTGCTGGCAACCTCTTCACTGATCAGCGAACAACTCCACCACTTATCCACTTAAAACTGCTTGCCACCATATAACAATCCCCTCTCCCTGACATACCACTTTATACTTCCCTGACCATTCTCACTGTATTGCATATACCGTCCAACTGACATGTAAAATAAAAAATCTGTGCAATGTGCACATACACTGCCATATTACCCTCACTACTGCGACCACTATCCTCTGTCCTTACATACCCATTGTTTACCACTACATTGCTCCGACCACTATTCACATCACCATACATATACTACATACATTTTCTATTGCCATACAAACCAAAATCTCCACTGAAACCACACAATTGCCTCCATCATACCATTACTGCCAATTATTTATATCTGCAACTCCCTGACTGTGCACCTTTCAACCATTCTCTTCCACTTCCACGACCTTCCAACTTCAAACATCCCACAAACTGCTGCTACAAGTGCAACTCCTCCTTGCATATAAACAATCACTAACCTGTCATCGTACATCACTGCCTGCATACCTACACTTGCAAACCTCTTACCACTACATATCTCTGCATCATAGCAGTTCACTTCATTCTCCATACTTACCTCACTTCCACTTCGTATCACTTAAAACATTATGTAATGAAGCAGACACACATGTCATACTCAAACCATTTAAGAGGGCAAATTGTTATGGGGTAAATAAGAAAAGCAGAGAAAGAAAGAAAACAAATACAGAATCTCGCAGCGGAATGGCAAAATATAATAATCAAATAAACAGTTCATGAAGTTGTTTACAGATAACATTGATTATTCTTTTATAATACAAATCAGAGTTGCATACAAATAAAATAAATAACAAATGCAGCGGCATAACATGATGCAGTAGTTTGAATATAGTAAATAGTAATAGTAGAAAATCTTCGTCTTCATCCTCTAAAAAGCAGTCTTCGATAAACTGAAAAGCTCAGACTGACTCGAGCGAATTGAAAAGACAAAAGACTCGAGTCAGAACTAAAAGATCTTATGTAAGTTAATTAACGGTAAATAAATATGAGTGTAACGATGTCAGAGATGTTTACAGGGTATGATATCTCCTATCCAGTGTGTAATGTGAGTGCAATAACTTAAGAGATGTTCAGAATTACCATCTCTTAAGGATCTGTTAAACTATCTACTGTATAGTACAATACGGTATTATAATAGTGTCTACAGTAAAGTAAAATATTGAAATAGCGTTGAGGAGTTACCCATATCCCTTTAACACATTTTATATATTCCCGTAGTCTATACAATGCGTAAGTTTCACCAAACCGGTGGTTTACTCAGAGGACACCCCATAGGTACGGTACAAAACAAACTCGTAGAAGACGCTCTGGGGAATGTGAACACGACACTCGAGGCAATGCCACGGTAGATTTACCAATTGCAGAATCGGGTTGATGGTAAGACATAACAGCTACTGCTGCCCACCTCAAAACACAGTCCCATAATCAAAATCAAGGGGTGGCCACCAAATCCTCACAAAGTCATGATATGGTATCGAAGAAACATGTCCGATCAGAGAAATGACCTCACTTGGTCCAAGTTAGCTTGTGTTTTAGTCACAACTAAGCTGACTCACGGGAGTCAGGGTCACGTCAATACCTCATACAGAAATCGTTCGTCAAACCATCCTACTTCATTTCTGGAATCTCCACCACGTACACAGTTGTTAAAGTGGTTTTCGGTATTAGCAGAGAGTATGACAATATCCAATCCCGGTCTCTTTAACAACCAACGCTTATTACACACCGGATGGCTCTTTTATATTTCCAAAACCTTCCATAATTGATATCAAAATATCATATTCAATTCAAACCACATCTCTTTCGAAATCATATTCACTTTTAAAATCTCATTCACTTTTGAATTTATCGATAAGATAGGTTAATTAAATTCTAGTCCAAAATCATCATATTTACTCAAATATGTCATTTCACAAACCGTATCAATTTCAAATTCCAACTTTGGTTGTATCATTATCAAGGATTTTAAATATAAATACTTCAACTTTACACAATCCGAAAAAAAAAATTGAAAATAGTTTAGGTAATTATAAATAGTTTATATAGTTTTAAAAATAGTTTAGATAGATTTAAAGTAGTTACATAGTAAAATAGTTTAAAGAGACCTGAATTTGACTTAATTAGTTTTAAAATGATTTAAATAGATTAAATAGAATTAAATTACATTAAGTAGATTTTACATAGGTTAAATAAATTTAAAGTAGATTAAATAGATTTAAATTATATTAAATGGATTTAAAATAGATTAAATAAATTTAATTAGTTTAAAATGGATAAAATAGGTTAAATTGGATTAAATAGGTTGTAACAGACTAATATAAATTAAAATAGTTTTAAATTGATTAAAATAGTTTTAAATTGATTAAAATAGTTAATTTAATTGAACTAGTTTAAATTAGCTTAAATAGATTTCAAAGTTATATCCGAACATTTTCAATAACTCAATTCCAATAAATTCATTTATATTTGACACTTCTACTTTGAAATTCTAATTTAAATTTTTTGAGCAATTCATTAAACCAATTCCAATTTCAACATTTAACACTTGGATTATCGAAAATAATTCAATTTATATTAATAAATTCCTATTTCAAAATGTAAGTTAACTGAATTCAAAATTTAAGGAATAAAAAATAATTTAATTTAACCAATCTGGTGTCTATATATAATTTTATACCCTAGGGTCAAGTGATACGAATATTTATCATTTCAATCCGCAACTTAGAATTTTACGGTTATATATGATTTCAAACTGCAATCCCGAACTAAATAAAATCCATAAAATCGCTCGAGTCTATCATTTCAACCCATAACAATTTTTTGCCCTAATCTATAGATCGTTTGAGTATGTATCATTTCAACCCATAGGAAACTTGCAATATTACAATAATATAAAATACAACATCCAGTCATCCAATATCGACAATCAAACATACATCACAATCATCATCCAAATCCACCAATAAACATCAATAAATAACTGATTATCATTAACAGACATAAAATAGACAATTTAAATGCAATATTAAAGTAAACGATGACTAAATGCAATAAAAGTCAAATTTAACTAGAATGACAATTTAAACATCCAAACACCGATCAATACATTTCTAATCACATCAGAACTCGATAGCCCCCAGCACAGAACCCATCGCGCCTACGGCCGTTCGCGTGCGGCACGGCCACCTGACTCCTGCAACACCGATGACGCCACAAGACCCACGGCAAACCCTCCCTCGCCCGACCCCCTCACGAGCGCTTCGATCACTATGAAATCCTAGCCACCGCCAAGTACCCAAAACCCTTATACAAATATAAGGGACGATCCAACCATCAAACCACCAAGCGAACACTACCGATGACCTTCCCATGCCACTCTCAACACTACTATACCAACGAATCGATGATCATCAGCCACTAATTTGAATGGCTGTGAAAATTCGCTAATTTATAGCCACACAGAAACCCAAATAAAAAAACTTCATATTTGACTTACGCTAGCCGAGAGCTTTGAAATGGTATATAATTTGATAGGGTTCGGAGGAGTTTAAATTTTCGATTTGATTTTGGTTTGCAATTGAATGTGGAATTGGTTTTGGTTTGTCGGCCAATGGAAAGAAAGAAGCATATTGAAGTGTACGCACAGATAAATGGAATAAGAAATAGTTAGGGTTTATAATAGGCTATTTATAAGAAGATCAGAAATAGAAATGAATGAGCTAGATCGATTTGAAAGTAGAACGATAAACGACCTGAAAAGCCCGTTTCGTTCTCGAAACGGAAATGGGTCATCGCATATATCAAAATAGATGTTTTCAATATTTCTAAATTCAATGGAATAGGTTTTAAGTCCTAATTACATCATGTGAAGAAGTTAACTTAAGATTTGGTTATTTCAAATTGATTTCAATTAAATTTAATTAAATCGATTTCTACGCGTTTCGAGCCCGTACGATCAAAGGACAAGTCCGATAGCTACGAAACTTGAAATCTTACAATAACTCACTATTGCGGATCCGATGAAACTAGTTTCGTCAAAATCCAAGATAGTGGCCAAACTGGCTATTTTCACGTTGATTAAATAAATTAATATTTTATTAATTAATCACTTTTTAATTCAGTATATAATCTAACAAATTTCATCATTTTTGATTACTTAAACATTTATAATAACTTAAAAGTAATTCAGTTTTTAATATTTCACTAATTATAGTGTTCAATGTCAACTGTAGTTAAATCCTGTTAATTAAAATTAAATTCCAATAAATTGTTTTAAGTTTGATTTCAGACTTTTTATTTAATCAATCATTATTCTATAGGCATAGTTAGCGTTGTCTTATATTTCACTACATTAATATTCTTCAATTTCCATCTTTTATTTGTATTAACTACTATATTTCCTTTGTATTGAATTTTTGTCAATTTTATTATAATTTAAAATCTCAATAAATTATTTGTCTTTGGTTTACTCCTTTATTAATTCAATTATTGCCTCGAGAATATAATTAACATTTCTAAACATTTTATTACATTTAAATTTTGCAGTTATTGTCGTAACTCACATTAATGTAACATTTAATTTAATTTAATTATAATTGATTAAATTAATTGGTACCAAATAACAATTGTCACCATTTTATTCATTTAATAATATTTGTATGTTTGTTATCTACACAAAAATGTTATAGTTATTTACACAACATTTATTTTTCCAACTTACAATTTATTTCATACTTTTTGATTAATACAACATTTAAATTATCAATTGCTCTTTTACATCCAATATCAATTAATACACACATTATTATAATTATTTTACACTCTATAACCATTTATAACTTTTTTGATCATTTCAATTAATTGGAATTACCTTTAAAGCAGTTATCAATTACCTTAAATTGATAATATTACATTTCATTCCTGTTATTTCTTGTTATTAAATCACAAATTTTTATTTCTTCCAACATTAAATCACCAAACCATATTAAATCAACTATTTTTAATTATCGAATATTACTAATCGTTACACATTACTCACCCCACTATCGCAAACAAACCTTCTCATGTAGGCACATAAACATTGCAACAACACCTTACTGTACGACATCTCCCTATCACACATCACTGCATACATACATTCAAAACTTACAGTAAAACTGGTGCAATCTACACAACAACTTACATCAAAACTGCCTCATCCCACAACTGCCGCAATCTACCCTGCTCCATCTAAAAAACCGCTTCATCCCCACTGTTCAACAACAACCTTCATTACCCACCTGAAACATCCACTGGAACAACAAACTTCTCCCATGCCATTTGCTACAACATACTTCACTTGCCACCACTACGGCCACCATAGGCTTCATTATACCACTGATTTACAAGCAACATTCTATCACTCATCCCCACTGACAACTGCATTTCTACTGCCACTGTCAACTACAAAAGAAAATCTGCTTCTCATCTCTACAAACACGGTAAAACCATCACAGTGCCTACTCCATCATAGTCAAACCATCTACTTCTCATTCCTTCTGTCACTTCACCTCACCATCCTCAAAGATCCGAGTCGAACACTCGAAAGATTCAAATCGAACATCAACTTCACGACTCCATCCCCTCGATCCCACAACCTCATCTCTAAAGCCAACCGCCAGCAACCACAATTTCATTGTCGAATTGCGCTTTCAATTTTGTATTTTTAAAAAAACTTCGATTAAGAAGTTGCGTTGAGATGAGAAGTTTTCATTTGTTTTACGAAGTCAACTGAAATATTTTTTCCCTTCTCTTTTAATCAAGCTGGGCCCTAGTGGGTTTGAAAAAAAAAATAGATAAGTTACTTTCTTTTGTTTTGTTTTATTTGATTTTATTAGTTTTAATTTTCCTTTGTTTTAGTTACTTCTTTTATATTAAAAAAAAACTGTCTATATATTTTTTAATTTCTTTTTAGGTTATCAAAGCAGATAAAAAGAAGTGCTTGCTAAAAACAGCCTTGTTTTGCTTGCTTATATAAAAAATTGCCGCTAAAAATAATACAAATTGCTAATAATTCTACACGCTCTGGTATCGTGCTCTCATTTATTGCTTTAGTTGCTTTGCATTGTTGGTTGCCTGCATTTTAAAAAAAATTCAAAAAAAACAAAACCAAATTTCATTCGTAGTTGCATCGTTAACTCATGTTTAATTCATGTTTTGCATTCATATCATCTTATTTTCCTTTTTAAGCGCAACACCCAAATCCACATAAAGTGGGGGATTTCATCACCTCTTCCTTGGCCCATAAATCACATTTCACTCTAGAATTTTGACTAATAATAACGGTTAGACATCTTAAGGGAGTCACGAGCTCACCTGGGGTTAATTGTATCTTGACAGATTGTCTTCTTTGAACAAATTATTTTCTTAGTGTCTAGGCTACGACAGAGTAATAATCAGTTATAAATATTATGGTGATTCGTAAATATTATACCGATTGTTTCTCTGAAGCTGCTTAAATCTTTGGTTGCATTGCTACGGTAATTCATGGTGCACCGATAACTCCTGTCTGTTACCTGGCTAAGAACTATCTTGTTGAATTAAGAAAATATGTGACCATATATTTTGGGTTAGGAGCTACTTTGGTCAAAAATTGTAATTAAGTCTTTTTCATTTATTTAGTTGCATTAGTTCATGCATATTTAAAAAAAAATCCAAAAAATAAATTGTACATTCTCCTTAACTTAGTTTTTAGATCTTTCCTTTGAAATTTTCTTCAATCAAAATCAGAAATCCAAAAAAATATTTTAAGTTAGTTTTTTTAGAAAAGCAAAAAAAAAAAAAATCTTTCAATTTTTTTTAAACAAATCAATCTCCCTTTTGAAAAATAAATTCTCTTTGGTAAATAATTTTCCTTATAAAAAAAAAAACATTTTTGAAAATGTCTGAATTTCTCTACTCGTAAGGATTTTTAAATAGCTGTAGAAATCAACATAATCCATATTATTTCACACTAAACACTTATGGATATTTTAATGACAACTATTTCATAAACAATTCTAATTTTGAACAGCAAGGTTTTCAGATTAATGAACGACCCTCAAATCTTGAATAGAGTATTGAAACAATTTGGTCTTTGCTTGAACAACGAAACCAAATGATAAATAACTTGGGTAATTCATATCAGTGCAATAACTCAAGTGAAGGATTTCAAATTGATCAAATTTGAATTCACTCAAAATTCAAATGATTTCGATTATAACTCATGCCAATACAACTTCGAACTCCAAAATGAATTTCAAAGTCAAAATGGAAATGTGAACCACTTTTTAAATGATTTTGGCAATGGGAATTGTTTCAATGATGGTGAAATTTTTTACTCTCAACAATTTCAAATTGAAAATTCTCAAATTAATAATTATAAATTTGATTTTGTTAAGCAAATAGACGAAATTCACAAAATCACATGGATTTGTTGTTTGAAACCAGCATGAAACAATGTGATAAATAAAATCAACTCCCAATGTTTGACGAATCTCATTTAAACAAATTAATTTTTACAATTTCTTCGTTTTGTTTTAATTGGATCTCTAACCCCAAATATAAATTAGCTAAAAGTATCCTCTTCAAAAGATATCTTAACAAGTTTAATCATCATAATAAATTTTTTAAACACAACAATAATTTTTTTAACATTAATAATAGTATTATTAATATTTTCTCTAATTTAGATGATGATTTCACTTCATACTTATAATTAAAGGTTCATAAGATAGATTCGTCTGAATATTTGTACTAGTCTCTGTTTGGTATTGGTTTTTAGGTATTTCATTTATACTGTTATTTCCAGTTAGCCATATTCGGATTTTTATTTCCTTCCTTATGAATACATATATATGTATATTTATTATATATATATATATATATGTATCATTCTAATTTTTTCTTTAGTCATTTTTCAGTTATAGGTACGGGAGATAGGATATCAGGTTCATTTTGTGGGTTTTCATTTCTTCAGATTGCTGGACATCAGATGGTAGAGAGGTTATCAGAGCAGAGTATCTTCATCCGGGACTTCAAGCAGTTTCTCCTCAGATTTAGGATTCTGCTATCTTCACTATGAAGTACTTTTCTTAGGAGGATATATTCTTTAGTTTGGTACCCCCATTCTCTTATTCAGAGGCTTCAAAGCGGTTTCTCTTTTCAGCAGATCCACTTCAGAGTAGATGCTTATTCACCTCTCATGATTCAGTTGGTTGGAGCTTCATCATTAATCTGGGACGTCATCTAGTTGTTTTTGTTTTTCCTCTAGTTTTTAGGTACTTCTAACACCTTAATATTGGGTGGTGGCCATGCCGGAGCTCGATATCGGGGTGTGATGGGTGGTGGACTTGCCGGAACTCTTCTTAGGAGTACCTAAGATATTATATATATGTATTTGGTTTTTGTTACCTGCCAGGCATGTTGGCAGCACCTTATTTTCTTGATACACACACATACACATACACACATATATATTCACAAGTGTGCTCTCCTCTATTCGTAGAGGATCACACATTTTTCTCAAAAAAATATAATCCATCCTTTACCAAAATTAACGATTTTCAAGTAACAACTTCTGAAATTGAAAACGACAATCTAAATGAAGTTGTTGAAAATGCTATAATTGAATTGAATTTCAATTCTTTTGAGAGTGCGGAACCAAATTTTAAATTCGATCTTCCTTTTTTCAATTTTGAAAAATTGAATGTAACAACTTTAGATTTTGAAATTGATACATGCAATAAAGTTGTGAATAATTCAACAAAGAAAGATGAATTTAGTGAACACAAATTTTTCGAACTTTTCAAAGATGAGTTGTTGAATTCTGAAGGCATAGATTTAAATCACCATTTCGATTTTGAAATCAATAATTCTAAAGAAGTTTTCAATAATAAGCTTGACTTTCAAATTGGTGAAAATAAACTTGAATTTCAGCCAATTGTTCTATCAACCCCAAAAATTATTGAAAGTAAAACAACTCATATGATTTTTGATAAAACGACCTTCATTTTTTATTTTTTGCATTTACTTTCCAAAACTCAAAATAAAATTAAAAAAAAATCTCAAAAAAGGAATATTTTAGCATTTTGATTTATTTTTGAAGAAACACTATAGGATAAGTATAGGATTTTGGTAATTAAATTGAAATTTTTGAAAATTTATTTGTCTTAACCGAAGTAAAAATAAAGTTTGATTACAAGTAACGATGGTTTAACTAGTATATGAGAATGTTCATGGGTGTTAATTATGAAGTACATTCTAAGTGTAATCTTTGTTTAAAAGAGTGGTGAGTTTAAAGTAAAAGCTATAATGTTTTTGATCTTCTAAGTTAAGTGGTGCTAAGAGGATATTATAAAATTCTCTCTTCATTAAAAAAAAAACATAAAGAAAAATTGGTTTTTATGAAAATAAGAAATACTAAGAGTCATGTGCTCATATGCAAGTGTGTGCACTCGCCATGTTCTGTACCCTTTTCACGTAAGACCGGAAGGCAATGCATGATCGGTATATCCGGCCTCAGTTTATCTGAGTTAGGTGTATATATATATAGAAATTATTTCATTAATAACGCATACAGTCGATAGGTGCACACACTTGTGCGTACACTCACCATACTCTGTATTCCCTTCACGTAGGCCTGCAAGGCAGTGCGTGGGTGCTATATCTGGCCTTAGTTTTTCTAAGTTAGGTATATGTAAATATATATGAATATCAATAAAATTTTCAAATAAAGAGAGAGTAAGCAATTGAGATCCAATCACTATTTTCACTTATTTTATTTGACTTGTTATTCAAAAGAAATGAAAATACCACTTTGAAAAACTTTGGTAATCAACTAACGATCCATTTCGTAGTTAAATTATGTTATCAACCGAAACAAATAGCCAAACCAGAGTCTATTTGTGATGATAACTTAATTTTTATGGTAAATTTTAACAAGTAAAAAGACTTAAATTTCTTGATAATGACCAAAACTTATATTTAACTTATTCATGTCAATTTAAATGTAAATTCTTCATTTGTAAATATTTTCAGAAACTTGCATTCATCTCTTTGAAAATAAATCTTGCATTTATAAATTTAACATTTCGCATTTGGATTTTCTGGGTAGCATCCGTTGAAAAATATCATGAGACAACACTCATCCTAAGAAGGACACCTAAACGTTTAACGGCTTGTTGCATACGCTCAATGCAATCGTGTTTCCTACGAAAACGGGTTTATCTTAGTTTTAGTTTATTCAAGGATGAATAAAAAGATAAGTGTAGGGGCATTTGATGTGCATGTAAATGTGCATATTTTTACATTCATATTTAATCTATTTTTATTTAAATAAATGAGCATATAGGGTATTTGACATATTTGAACCAAAATTTCAATTATTTTTAAATAATCTATTCATCTTCATATATGGGCAAAATGGTCATTTTGTGCACGTATTAATTTTGAGAATATTTGTTTGCACATTATATTTTTATTTGTCGGAATTTGAAGGGAAATATGAAGAGGCTTCATGGAAATATGCATGCACAAGCGTTAGAAGGCAAATGAAGACGGAAATAAATCAACTCATGCAACATGAAGGGCCCCACCTACCCACTTACCATGATCTATAATTAGGAGCTAATTCACATATTAGTAGACATTAAAGTTACATGTATATGTAATGGTGGATTATGCTCATGCTAATGATAACTTAGAGGCCACACTTCCTAGAGGGGTATTTTGGGTAATCTTCTAAAATATGCATTAGGGTTTTAGGCATGTATAAATACCCCTTATGTTTCATGTTATGGGCTGTCAGCACCACCTTGTAGTTAGTTTAGTGGCAGCCACAAAAATAAATATAAACTCTCTTTCTCTCTTTCATGGCTTCTTCTCCTTTTTCTCTTATGTAATTTTCTTAATGCAATTTATTTACATGCAATTCTAATTCTTGTTCTTTTCTTTTATGTTAGTATCTTAGATTTAATTATGCAAGTAGTTTAATTCTCTTTTTATTATAATTAGCTTGCATTTTCTTCTTATTTTTATATCGTGTTGCAATCTACATTTGTTGAAATGATAACAAATATGAGAAGCTAAACCCCTTCAATTTAGGGGTAATGAAGCTCTCTTAATCATGTAGATTCAACATTCTGCTAACTTTTGATCACTTTTAGTTCTTAATGACAATACTTGATTTGGTTAAATTTTGTTTTTTAGCTTTCAATTTGATAGCCTATATTGTTGACACCAAATAGGCTATGTTTAAACAAACATAAATACAAATTACCTCTTCATCCACATATGATGTTGGTAATGAAGTGGATTTTAAAATCAAAATTTGATGGTCTATATTAGTAATCAATAGTAAATAGATCATGCTTGGAATATATTTAATTTTAACTTCATTATCATTTTCATAAGAGATAAAAAGCGGTTTAGGGAGTGTGTGAAAGTTTGATGGTTTATGTTGGACTAGTTAATAGCACAATAGGCCATACTTAAACTCACCAACTAAATTTACTAATGACCAAAAAAGAGAGATCATAATATCATTATATTGATTTATGTGATCATGAGAAGGAAACAACTTCTAAATTACCTTCCACTCTTCTATTTACATTCACTTTCTTTTGTTAGTTTTTTATACATTTTTTTAGCTTAAACAACTGCAAATCTTGGTTTAATTTGATTGAGTAGAATTTTTAATCAAGTCAATTGCTTGTGGATCAACCCGTACTCGCCACATACTAAAATTGTATGTCATGCATTTACGGTTATTTTTATTATAATTTTTTGGCTATTTTCTAATCCCATAGTAAATTAGTCGAATCCAACGAATGCGTTAGCTCAAGTTGCCAACATGCGACAACTCCTTTGGAGTTCATTATGTGATAGCCTTCTTAAGTTGTCGATGTGCAATATATAAGTAAACTAAGCCTATGATAGCCCTAGTTTCTATCAATGTGAGACAGCTTTGAAGTAAATCCTTCAATGGCTCAACTAGTCAACATGCGATTGCTTTGAAGCATTTACCTTCGATAGTTGAACTAAATAACATGAAATAGCTTTGAAACATCAACCTCCAATAGCTTAACTAATAAACATGCAATAGCTTTGGAACATCAACCTTTTGTATTTTTATTTGCCAATATACGATAGCCTTCATCATGTAAACTTTCGATAGCCCATATGCTTCAACTTACGATAGCTACCTTTTTGCAACTTGCGAAAACTCTTCCTTTGCTAATTGGCGATAATTCTTTCTTTGGAATCTTAAGACAACTTGCTCCTACTTTCGAAATCAACCTTTGGTAGTTTTATTTGTCAATATACGACAACCTTCATCTTGTCAACTTTCGATATCCCATATGCTTCAACTTACGTTAGCTACCTCTTTGCCAACTTGCAAAAACTCTTCCTTTGCCAATTGGCGATAATTCTTTCTTTGTCATTTTAAGTCAACTTGCTCCTGCTTTCAACCTACAATGGTTTAAATTTTGGTTATAACATTTGCTTCCTCCCTTTTCATAAAGCCTTTTTATACTTTAGTATAAAAAGTACCTTTTAGTTCTCCTTTTGAGCAGAAACCCTTCATATTCAAGGACTTTTCTTCTTAACAGTGTATTATGCTTTCTTTTGATCTGATGGTTAGTTTTCTTTTTTCATTTTTCTATTGCCCTTCTTCTTCTTCTTTTCCCTTTTACTAGTTCATTAAAATTCATTTATCTTTTAAAAAAAAAATTCACGATACTTTGTTCCCTAGATAATATTTTTTTCATAATTTCTTAATTCCTAGCATTATTATCACTTCGGTTGTTTTTAGTATTATTACCATTGGGTTCTCAATTCTGGATCCCAAAATTATTAACTAGGACTTTTCATATGAATCTAGTTGTGTTTGTTCATAATTCCTACTTTAATCTTCTATTATGCTAGCTTAAATTACTTATTTTGTTAGTCGGTTTTACTTACTATAATCCGATACTTGCTTTAGTTTTTAATGTTTCTAGCTATCGACTATTTTTTTATGGTTCATAATCTCAACATGTGATAACCCCTTTTTATAAAGTAAGCGTTAACTCATTAATAAGCAATAACATATTCATTGTCTCAATATGGGATAACCCACCTTTCTTATCTTACTCAACGTGTGACAGCTCAATACGCGAGAACCCCTTTTTTCTTAATTCACTCAATTAATGGCAGCGCAATATGCGACAACCCATTTTTCTTTACTTATTCAACAGATGATGGCTTAACTTACTATACCCCATTTATTTACTTATTCAACATGCGATGACTCAACTTGCGATGATCGTTTTATTTGATTTAATCGACGTGCAATAACCCTTTTTATTCACTTTATTCAACATGGGACAGCTTAATCTATAACAAGTCCTTTATTTATTTTATTCAATACTTGTTTTGATCAACATGTGTCAACTTCTTTATTCACTTAATTTAATATGCAATAAATTAATTTGGGACAATTTCATTGTTTCTTTTATTCAAATCACATCTTTTTATTTATCTTAATCAACATGTGACAACCCTGTTATTTATTTATTTTATTTTCCAACATTTGAAAACTTAACTTATTTGTTTAACATGGAACAACTTTATTTATTACTTTGTCATCTTGTTACTTAGGAATTTACTAGCTTAATTATTCTTTGGGGTAATTCACATTTAAGGTTTTCCTTTTCTTGTCAAGGTTCTATTAATTCATATGCTTGAGTAAAATAATATAGGGTATCATTGCTAGAAGTAAAAAAGGAACTTCTAAAGGATCACCTAGTACTCCTAAGCATAAGAAGCCTCCTGAGAAGAAACTCTATACCAATTGCCAATCTTATTTCTCAAGGCAAAAAGATATTGATTCTATATTGCAATATTTAGGATTTCTAGAATTGAAACCAGAGTCTGAATTCAACCCGATAAGGTTAACAATCCTGAGCGTTTCTTTGCTTTCACTCTAATTTATATTTGGCTCATGCTCCCTTCCTTTCAACACCATTATCACCAAAATCTTGACTTTCCATGGGATTAGTCGCATTCATCATACCTCGAATTCCTATTATTAAATTCATTCGCTTTTCATACTATTCAAATAACTTAAGATAGAAGATTTGACTCTTTCTATTCCGGTTTCCCTTAGCACTCTTTAAAAATTTAAGTATCAGCCTGAAGGAATTGTACATTTATCTCTGTCCTACCGAAAATAGGTTAATTTCTGACACGATCAACAGAATAATGGATTGGAGCCACTAATTCTTAAGATGCTTCTCTCCAGGGAACACCAAAGATTCTCTTTCCCCTAGTATGCCGCTTGGTCTTTTACTCTTTTTATTATTTTATCATCTTTTACATTAACGTTCACTATTTTATTTCATATTACTATTTTTATGCTCTTCCTCGAAAGGTATCAATCCTAATGTTTTGGCAAAGGTTGAACGGCTTGGAGATGCCATTAAGTACACAAGGGTTCAACTACTAAAGAGAAATTAAGAAAGTATTCCCCAATTCAACCACTTCATCATATTTTGGGTGAGCCTCCCCTAATAAAAGGGAATAGATATGATTCTTCAACTCATATCACCGCCAAATTAGAAGTTTTTCTGCAAACTCTCTGGTCCAACGCTCAACCACCATTAGTCCTGAATACTCTCGAGGTTTTTCCCTTTTATTTTTTTATTAAGGAAATGATGATTGCATTTTCTTATCTATTTACGTTTTCTATGTTTTAGACTAACAATTGGTTGATCCAGCTTCATTATCGTCAGAAAATAACCCCTTGAATTTCTAATATATCTAGGAGCTTCTGGAAGATCACCTCTACATCCCACTTCTAGAGTCGTCTCATCATCTTTAACCACTGCAGTGGATCATTGGCAAAGACTAGAAAATGAAAGGAGTCTGACGATATGGATACTTCTTTTAAACATTCCCCAAAGGAATCTAAGGAGGTTAATACCATGCCAGCATTGCCATTGGTTCCTACTTCTAACATCATCGATGTTTCTTCTTTATTGCCTACTCGAAGCCTAGTTGTAATATCACAAGCTCACCACTAAGGGATTATTTAGCTTTCCTTCATCGTGACTTGGGGCTTGATCCACCCCTTGTACAGAATGATCCTTTTCCACGCCTTCGCATAGAGACATTTCATCCTTTGTGTTCTGCAGAGCAGTTAATGCCTATCCTCCAATCCCATGCTATTGGTTCTTTGGGTTTAACCGAGGTCTCTCTTCCCTTTTTGAAGGAGGCTCTTATCTCCCTTTTACAACAACTTATTATGATACAACCTCTATTTTATTCTTCTCAATGTATTAAATTATCCGACTGACTTAGTTCTAATATTTCCAGATAGAAAAACATCTATTTCTCGTTACGACGTTGTCTTTTTCCTCCTTTCAGGATATGTCATCATTACAAGAAAAAAATTCCTCGTTGTTTGAGAAAATAAAGACTCTTGAAAATGGTCAGAGTCTACTATTTGAAAATAGCTCTTTATTCATCGGAAACATTAGAATCATAAATTTATTTGACTTGGAGAAGAATAAAACTCGTGATTTGAAAGAAAAATTTAAAGGCTTTGAAGAAAGAGCTTTCTTCAAGTCGTGAGGAAGCAAAGCTAGCCTAGCTCCAAGCTTTAGCTAAAGTTTCAATTTTAGAAAAGGATTTAGTAAGGAAGAACCTTTCTCTTAAGGAGTCAACGACATATCTAAGCGACGTTAAGACCAAAGTGTCTTCCTTTTTAAACGTAGCCCTCCGTCATTGAAAGGATCAGAATTCTAAGGCTATTTTATTTACTATTTTCGAAGACAATATTGATCGGAACTCTGATAAGGACTTCCCTTCTCTTCATTCTATTGGACTACAAAAGAAAGTTTGATATCCTTCTTTATTACATTTCAGGATATTTTTCTGAATTCGAGGATGACAACCCCATTGACCATACTATACTTTTGACTTTTGATGATCTTCCATCGGATAATGATTAGTTGGAGAGTAAAGGAGAGGATGGCCCGATGATGGTAACAAAGGTGATAAGCTGATGGGAATGATGATGCTAATGATCATGGTCGTAATGGTTCATCGAGAAAGGTTGGAGACGATGGTTCTGGCGGAGGTCGATCAGAAGCTCCTCGGCACTCGATTCATGCTGCTAACTTCCCTTCTTCCCATTGATCATGGAAATAGTGGTTCACCACCGTAAAAATGTTCTCATGTCTGCGTCTCTCCACTTGCCTATGTAAACTTAGGCATTCTTTCTCCAAAATTCAAGGAGCCCAACCCTTAAAGCCAAGTGTTCCAATGACTCCTACTTAAGTAAACTATATCATGAACTCTATTTTTTGGTTTATAATTTTTTATAGCTAATAAGCTCAATATTAATCAATTACTAGTATAGGAAGAAAAATAGAAACTATTTAGAGATTTTACTGGATAAGAAAAGTGTTAAAAAAATTTAGACTCAACGAAGAAGGGGAAAAATTATGCAAGGACATGAACAAATCTGATGATAGGTATACGATACTTTTGAAACCCCTCATATCCCTTGAAGACTTTAAAAAAAAACATGTTGTACCTCTTCTTTGAAAGTTCTATTTTCACCAATCTAACTTCCATAAGGAAAATGAAGAACTCACTACCTTCTTCTGTATGTTAATTGAAGACATAACCAAATTGATGGAATATCTTTACATAATTTATGTTATCTTTCCAATGACGTATTTTTCTTTCCAAGGCAATGATTGTGGAGGTTTGGTTGGATGACTTCATAAGATATGCCTAATTGAGCGTAGATCGGACCCCCATTTAGGAGAATGTTGAAACTTACATAAAATCTCGACCACTCTTTAACTATTAATTTCCTTCCTCCAAATAAGATAAAGTTTGGTAAGGAAAAATTTATAACTGAATATTATAAGGAGCGTATTCCTTATGAGCATGCATAATATTGTCGTACAATTTCAATTTAGTACCTAAGTTAATAAAGTAACTACCTGTTTATGTGAAATTTATTTTTCAACTTTTAATTTTGTTATATCGTTGACATGCTAGCTTCTGAAAATGCCGTTATTTCTTCAATATTCCCTATTTCCAAAGACACTTTAAGTAAATAGGTTAGATTAAAAAGGTATTTTAAGGAATATTCCTCCATAATTAAAAATCTCGTTTATCGAAATAATGCTTCCTCCATGACCTCCATCACATGTACGCTCAATTCCTTAACTTGGACTTTATTTCCTTGGGAGACCAAAGAGACCAATAAATTTACGAGATTCGAACTAACTATGTAAAATTATTATGTGGTGAGTTCGGTCCCCTTCCGAAGAAATGGATTGTCGTGGATTCCCTTTAGTCAATACTCCTCCTAACATTGGGCCTCTTATTAGTAATATTTTTCCAATTCCCCTTTGTCCTTCCAGAAAATTCAAGATGCCCTTTCTCATCCTTAGAATCAATCAACTAATGTGCACTTGTAGTCGTTATTATTATTATTTTCATGTGAAGTAACAATATCGATTGTACTTTAAACTATTAATAAAGTATTTTGTTGTTGTTATTCTTTCTTCTTACCAAAGAGCAATTATTATTTGTCTTTTGATAAGGACAAGGAATTGACTTTGTCTCTTAATGATCCCAACCTTACTCAATGTCTTGAAAGTTTCCAATCCAAATTAATAATTGCAATGGAGAGTCGTTTCTCTTGCTTCGCTTTAGGCTTATCATCTATTGATAATGTTGAATCCAACAAATGGTATGAGAAGTATAATTAATTAAAAACTATTTTAAGAGCTTTTCGGAAAAAAATCAACGAGACTGAAAAGAAGATTGCTTCTAACGACAGTTAAATTCTCAACCTTACTTGAAGACATAGTTCACGCTCTGATCATCAACTGCTCGAGTACAACACAAAGATTTCCTAACTTAATTAATGTATTCTTCACTTGGAAGTGGACTTACGGAAGTCTAGGAATGAATGTTAATCATATAAAATCATCCTTACCGAAGACAAAGGACTTCCTACACCGACATCAACAAAATCTTAAAAAACTCTCTTTCATGGATTTCCACCTCATCTCAAGGTTGTTTAACATGTAGTGGCAATGTGGTCGTCTCTCATCCAGTACATTCGCCACCAAAAAATGAATCTGGTGGCCTTGATTGGTTAAGTAGGTCCTTCAAATTTGACTGTAATATAAATTAAAGTAATATTGGAACAAAAAGTACACTAAGGTATTTCTGTGTCTTAGATTGGAGGTGGAATCCCTAAAACGTATAAAAATCGAGACTGCGCTTAAAATTCAAAAACTTAATACTGATTAGAAAGTTATCGTATCAAGTTTCTCGGCTTAGAAGCACTAACAAGACTTAGAAGAAAGCGTTAACTTCTGTCATCGACTCTATTGACTCTCTCAACGCCATTAGCTACAAGGAAAAGAAATTAAAGAAATATCTCTTTCTGGTGATTCATCATATTGTTGACCCTCCTTCTGCATTAGAAACTTTAATGAAAGAGGTAAAAGAACTAGAGTTTATGCAATACTATACCATTAAGGCATCTCAACTTGATTCGCTAGCAGATCACTTAATTGAAGTCATAGTTTCCTTTGATTTCAAAATTAACTTCTCATTTTTTTAGGATTAGAAAGAGACTACCGAGGTCGTGGCTTTCAGCTATCAGAGATATCAGCATTTCTTTTACATGCTATGATGATCCTAAGGAGATTGGAGGCCCTCCTATTTTGTACAAGAGCGCAAGTTTATCAAGCGAATCTCATTCTTGTGTTTTGGAGGTCAAAGGAAAATGAAAAGAGCTAGTCAATCAGCACCACCCTCTTCGTCATCCTCCAGAGCCGTAGACTTTGTAAAAGCCATTCATATTGCAAAGACAAAATTCATATTTTTTAGTGTAAGGATCGTGAATAAAGAATTATTTTTTGCACCTGTCTTATGATAGCTATCCATTCATGTCTTTGATAAATATTTTTATGATTTTTAATTCTTGCATATTTTAAATTATGAATCAAATTTTCTCATTATCCTTTCTACGAATGTTTTGGTTGAGACTAACGGCGGGACTAGTGGCCTTTCTTATCCATCTCCCTTAGATAAATGCTTTGGCCAAGCTCTAAGATAGGACTGTAGCTTTATTGACCATTTTCTTTGGATGGGTGCTTTGACCATCCCCTGAGGTAGGACCAAAGACTTCATTGACCATCACACTTTGGATTGATGCTTTGACCAGGACCGGCAGTAGAACTGAAGGCTTTTCGTTTACCTCTCTTGGATGAAAGCTTTGGCCAGGGATTGACATAAAACCAAAGACTTAATCGACCATCACTCTTTGTTTGGATACCACGGCCAGGCCTAGGCGCGGAACCGAAGGCTTCTCGTCCATCTTCTTTGGATGTGTTCTTTAGCCAGGTCTTGAGGTAGGACTAAAGGCTTAAATGATCATCTCCCTTTAGAAGGGTGCTATGGATAAACCCTAAAGTGGGATCAAAGGCTTAATTGGTTTAAAATTCCACAACCATCATTTCCTTTTGAAAACATGTTTTTGAATATTAATTCCATTCTTTGAAACATTTCATTTTATTACATGAAAATAATTCTTTCTTCTTTTGGTACTTGAAATTTCATATTCAAGAACTCTTGTAATTCCACTTTCCTTACATAATATTCTACAATTTAAAATAAAGCTCTATAATCATTAGTTTTGTGTCTAATTTCTTGATGATAATGGCAATACTCACTCCGTTCATGCCTTTCCTCTCTTTTTACACTCTTATTAGGCGCCTAATAATCCAACCTTCTATACTTCTTCTTAAGAAAGACAAAAATAAGATACTATTTAGTTTTTGGGGCCTTCAACGGTATGATTTCCTTGTTTACTTCATTACCTCTTTTTAAGGAACATGAATTTTCTTTAGTTTTCGTCTGATTTTATTTTTACCATTCTAAGGCATTTCTCATTTTCTTTTGTAGAAATGGTGACAATATATTTCGGCTTTTGAGTAAATTTGTCAAAGTCATGGTTCAATTCTGCCTAAAGTATTATTCTCCTTACATAAGATTGAATACTCCATCTTGCTCGAGCTAACAGATCATTTCTCAATTTGTTCTTTCTTAGGTCGTTGAATTACCTCTTCCCTGTTCAATTCATTTACGATCGCAAAGATGGGTTTTTCTCATATATGGATCAAACTCCAATTACTTAGGCTCTATATTTCTACTCTTTTCTTTTCCTCTAAAATTTAAAGGGACAATTTCTTTAGATTTAACTCTTATTCCTCATTAAACGTAGAGCATTCTATCGAAAGACTACGGCGTCCAAATGAGGTTCTGAGGATCCTTATTGAGATTTAGCTATTAAAGTCAGGTTTTGGATGAGGTGGATTGTTCTATATTCTCCCTTAGTTCAATTCTTAGTAGGATCACCACCAAATGTTTGGTCGAAATTTGAACTTATTCTTGGTACTTTAGTCGAATATGCAAATCAAAAGACGTAAGTCCATTTTTCTAATATGCTATTCAAAGTGGCTAGCCCTTTTTGTTTAATAAGCTAGTTAAAGAGGCAAGTTTATTGTCATCTAATATGCTAGTCAAAGAGGCAAGCCTTTTTGTTCAATATGTTTTCCAAAGAAGCAAGTCCTTTTTTTTAATATTCTAGTCTAAGAGACAAGTCTTTTTTGTTCGATATGCTAGTCAAAGAGGCAAATCATAAGTCAAGTACGCAAGCCATATGTTCATTTGATATTATATATGTAAATGAGAATTTATTCAAGTCCTCGATTACAAAGCAATAATTTCAATTTGACCTAACGACCACTAAAATCTCAATTTCAAGCTTTTATTACACATAGGAAAATGAGAATGGATGAAGAAGTACAGCCCATAATCCATCATGTTCTAGTAAAGGGTACAAGCCTATTTATAGAGAACCTTGGCCCTTAGATTCATTGCACGTGTCATTTGTCATGATTTGCTAACGTGGCATATGTTCGAGATGACATATAGCACTACCCTTTTCCAGCTTCTCCATGGTGACGTGGCGTTGTTAGTCCAATATGAGAATGCTATATGGCCTGTTGGGTGATGATTTTCGATGCATTCTACAAAAAGTGATAGCTCTAGTTGTCACCATCGATAGCTTCCTTGGTCTTCATTATGTGATTACCTTCATAAGTTATTAACATACGATAGCTAAGTAAACTCAGCATGTGATAGCCTTAGAATTTTTTAATGTGTGAATGCTTTGAAACACCATGCGATAGCTTTGAACCATCAACCTCCGATGGTTCAACTAATAAACTTGCAATAGCTTTGAAACATCAGCCTCTGATAGCTTAACTAATCAACATAAGATATCTTTGAAACACCAACCTTCGATAGCTCAGCTAGTTATCCTGCGATAATGTTGAATCACCAACCTTCGATAACTCAACTAGCCAACATGCAATAGCTTTGAAACACGATCCTTCGATAGCTCTAATTGTCAACATGCAATAGCTTTGAAACATCTTCCACCAATAGCTCAACTAATCAACCTGCGATTGCTTTGAATCATCAACCCATGATAGCTCAACAAATCGATATGTGATAGCTTTAAAACATTAACCTTCGATAGCTCAACTAATCAACATGCGATTACTTTGAAACATTAATCTCTGATAGCTCAATTAATTAACATGCTGTAGCTTTGGAACATCAAACTTCAATAGTTTTATTTGTCAATATCTAATTTTCCTTGATCATGTTAACTTTCGATAGCCCGATGCTTCAACTTATAATTGTTGCCCCTTTCACAACTTGCATTAGCTCTTTCTTTGTTAATTGATGGTAGTTATTTCTTTGTTATCTTGTGATAACTTGCTCAAGCTTTGAACCTGTGATAGCTTAAATTTTAGGTATAACAACCCTTGGTTTAGATCAAAACCAATGAAAATGAGCTTAATTGGATTATTTGTAAAAGAGATGTAACATCTCGTATCTGGAGGCCAAAAGCTAAGCGCTATGAAAGCTGCAGTCATCCACAGTATTAAACTCTGGTGATGAAATATAGTAATATTAATGGTATCTATAATATCAGAAGCACTTGAATATGAACAAAATCACAAATTTCCAAAAACAATAATTTAAGTGATTACATTCCAAGTAAAATCATATCCAAGTTACAAATATCCCTAAACGTATTCCCAGGCAATGATCAAGTATAATTTACAATAATACGCCAAGAGCGACATATAAAGATGCCCCCTTGGTTGATCAAAGTAATATAGACATAATTGTCTTAATAAACAGTGGAAACAAATAAACATAAAACTCCTAAATTTAGCAATCCGTCAGCCACCTGCTCGTCTTCTGAAGCTTATTCGTCAAAATCTGCTAAAACTTGAAAACCTAAACCCTCAGCCTGCTCAAATCAAATTTTAAGCACCCGAGGTTTGAGGGGAAACAAAAACTTTGAGTCAGACATAAAGCTTGGTATGAATAATTTCGTTGCATCTTTGTTTACTGATATATAGTTAGACCATGCCGCTTAGCGATACGGGGTTCCCCTCATTAATATCTCTTTCCAAAACATATATTTTGCAAATCCTTTCCTGCAACCAAACAGGTTAATCAACTGATTATAATATTAATATAGCAATATCCATTATGCTAAAAAAGGAAACAAATGGACTAACTGTCCGGAATTTGAGCTAACTGCTCTCTACTGGACTAACTTTCCTAAAACATATTATACCAAAATAGCAATATCATTTATGCTAATAAATTGACTATCTATCCATAAAATGGGTAAAAAGGGTGGACTGACTATCCTTAAGAAGTAGCAAGGCCCGTTATGCTAATAAATGAACTAACTGTTCATATCTGGGCTAACTGCCCTTATCTGGACTAATTGTCCGCTGAGCTAACTGCCCTCAAAATAGACTGACTGTCCGAATTTAAATGAGCTGACTACCCGAATTTTCTTTGGGTTAATTACCCTTTAAATTTTCCTTGAAAACCTTCTCAAAATGATTTATCCCATCAAATCACATATATACAAGGAAAATATATCTTTAGCTTTACTCTAAGCTATTTTGCATGTTATATATACTTTACTCAAAATAATTTTAATGATGTTTAATAAGGATTATCTATCTTTTAAAATAAGTTAAATTCCTTTATAACTTAAACATTTAGGCTATCTACCTAGTCATTATATTTGAAAACTTTATTTAAAATATTTAAACAACCTTTCAAGACCATTGAAGGTAACTCCTTCAAAACCATTAATAAAACCTTTCTAAGTCATCGAAGGTAACTCCTTCAACACCAATAAAAGCCTTCCTTTTATAAGCCTTAAAATATGTTTGACGTCCACCTTTAAAACCATTTAACCTTTGCCTTCCGAAAAACAAAAAACCTAACCTTTTGACCTTATTGAAAGGTTTCTTTTCGACCTTGGCGAAAGGTCTGCTTTTGATCTTGTTGAAAGCTCTTACCTTTCGACCTTGTCAAAATCTTGGGGAACCACCCCTGTGAAATCATTGATAAAACCGTTTGAAAGCATTGAAACTTTAAACCTTTTGAAATCATTGGGTTCAATTTAAAAATGGAAACCTTTTGAAACCATTCGAAGTTGGCTACTTCGAAACCTTTAAAATGGTTCGATTTAAAACAATTGGATTATGCCTTCAAGTTGACCAAAAGGATCAAAAAAAATTAGAGTCGAAAGCAACTGCTTCGAAACCCTTTGAAAGTAACTCTTTCAAAACCATTTCATAACTCTTTCAAATCCACCCGTCTAATTTTGGAAAACAAAAGGATCCCCTTCGAGTCCATCTGGGTCGAAAGGTTGCAAGCAACAACTATGCTTTCGACCTTGTCGAAAGGTTTCAATTAAAACAAGAAAGTAACCCAATCTAAACCTTTTCTTTTAACCATTTTACACTAACGAAAGCATTTAGGTCTTGCCGACCTTGTCGAAAGCTCTTTGTCGAAAGCAAGCAGGTGTAATTTTTTAAAACAAAATCAAAGCTTCATCTCTTTCGTAAGCTCTTAGTTTCATCCCTATACCTTTCGACCCCTTCCAATTCACTACGTACCGGTTGCCTGATACCATGTGCATTAGTTGTCGACCTAGTTGAAAGGTTTGATATCTTTTTACCTTGTTGGAAGGTTTGGAATAGAGGCGGAACTTAGCTGCCGAAAGAGTCAAAATAATAAAAAGCGTATTTATTTGTACTTTAAAGTTGACCTTTTGTACCCAACCTGCCTTTTTTGTCTAAATCTGATTGGTTGCCAGATTTTTATATTCAAAAGTGCGGCAGATTTTTCTTATTTGGAAATTTAAACAATTTAGAAAAAGCCTCTTTCTTCTTTATAATTATATAAAACACATAAGTCTCATACCTTAAATAATTCTATATAACTATTAAAACATCTTAGAAAAATCCGGGAAAATTCCAGAAAATCACTTAGTATATGTTTTTTAACATATAAAATTTTTGGGCCGAAATAATAAATAATTTTATAGTCCAAAATACTATTTTCTTTCTTAGAAAATTCATAATAAATCAAAAAAATTTCAGAAAAAACTGAAAAATTGAAACCCATCTCTAAATTATCTTTTTAGATCATCATAAAAATTCGCAAGGCAATTGGATGTCATTTAATAGGGTTTTCATCTCAAAAACTGTCATAAAATCTATATGAACACAAATAAATCATCAACATTTATATGTAATCATTTTATCATTCAAAAACATGACAAACTATTGCAAAATAGTCGGATTTAACCCTAAACCGAAACCATAGAATTTAGAGATGTAATCCTTATTCACCTTTGTTTTAGAGATTAAGGAGGTTGAGATTTGAATGGGTTTGATTTGAATTCATTTTTCCTTTAGCTTTTCTTTAGTTTTCTCTTCTCCTTTCTTTGTTAATGGTGGTTCGGCCTTGATTTTTAAATTTTGAAATGAGAATGAATGTGTAAAAGGATACACGGCCTTGGTTAGGGGATATAGGAATGATCTCTTTTCCATTTTACCCCTCCTCTAATTTAAATTTAAACCTTCTTTTAATTCATTAGTTTAATGGCACGGCTACCTAAATTAAAATCAAATCTCAATACCTAATCAACACATTATTTTATTTAGTTTAACTAAATCTTATAAATAATGTTACCAAAAATCCAGGGTATTACAAACTCCCCTCCTTAAAGAATTTCGTCCTCGAAATTACAATAAGGTACACAAAATAAACAAGAAGGTAAAACATACCATCAAACAAGTCTGGATAAGTATCTCTAATCCTACTCTCGTCCTCCCTAGTACAGTCTCTGTCATCGTCACTCTACTGGACTTTGACTAATCCGACCGTCTTGGTTATAAGTCTCTTCTCATCTTTCGCAACATTGCGAACTGGTTTCCTCACTATGGTCAAGTCCGGTTCTACCACTAAATAATCTAGCACTGTCGGTGCAATAGCAGTCTCAGGGTCTCTAACACACTTTTTGAGATGAGAAACATGTATCGTGGACACCTGCCAAACTGCTTGGTAACTCAAGTCTATAAGCGAGTTTCCTGATCTTCTCAACAATAGGAAAAGGTCCAATGATCCTAAGAGATAACTTCCCTGACTTTCCAAACCTAAGCACACCCTTTATCGGTGATACTTTGACGAAAACCTTGTCCCCAACTGAGAACTCAAAATCTTTCCGTCTCTTATCTGCATAACTTTTCTATCTAGATTGAGCCTCCTTCATTCTAGTCCAAATGAACTCAATCTTTTTTACATCTTGTCTAACTAAATCTGGACCAAGAATCAACCTATCTTCAGTCTCTAACCAGCAAACGGGAGATTTGCATGACCTTCTATGCAAAGCTTCAAACGGTTCCATCCCAATACTAGTCTGATAACTATTGTTATACGAAAACTCAAATAGATGCAGATGGTCTTCCCATGATCCCTCCAAGTCCAGAACACAAGCTCTTAACAAATCTTTCAAGATCTTGTTAACTCTTTATGTTTGTTCATCTGTCTGCAGATGGTAAGCGGTACTCATCTAAAGCTTGGTTTCCAAAAATTCCTGCAGACTCTTCCAAAACTCGATATTGAAGAAGGAACCTCTATCACTAACTATACTGCTAGGAACTCCATGCAGTCTAAGCACATTCTTCATGAACGACCTTGCTAAAACAGGTGCCGTCCTGGTTGACTTAACTGGAATGAAATAGGCACTCTTGGTCAATCTGTCCACTATGACCCATATACTTTCATTACCTCTATTTGACCTTGGCAACCCGTTTATGAAGTCCATAGAAATAGAATCCCACTTCTATACTGGAATATCAATGGCTGAATCAAACCACTTGGCTTCTGGTGTTCGGCCTTTGCCTGTTGGAAATTCAAGCACTTCCTTACACACAAACAAATATCCCACTGCATTCCTTCCCAGAAGAAACTCCTCTTCATATCCTGATACATCTTGGTACCTTCGGGATGTATAGTAAATTTTGAGCGATGGCATTCCTCTAAGACTTCCTTCCTTATGTTTCCTACACTCGAAACACATAATGTTCTTTTCTTTCTCAAACACCCATTTTGATCAAGATCGAAATCTTTCAAGTCACTGCTCTTGGTTCCTTCCTTTAGGTTCCTGATCCGTTCAGCTAACACCAGATCCTCAATCTGGTTAGAAGAAACTTGTTCGATCAACACTGGTGGAACTTCCAAACAAAACAATACAACTGTATTTTCACTAGACACAGCCTCAGATCTCTACCGTACTCTGCAATCTGCTAATGCTTCCAAGTCTTTCCATTTAGCCATAAGTGCTAACACTACATTCTGATGCTTTCTGCTAAGTGCATCTGAAACCTTGTTGCCTTTCCCTAGTGTGTACTCAATCCCAAAATCATAAGCAGCAATGAACTCTAACCACCTTTCTTATCTCATGTTCACCTCTTTCTGAGAGAACAAGTATTTCAGCAACTTATGATCTGTATACAGCTTAAACCTTTATCCTAAAAGGTAATGCCTCCATACCTTCAAAGCAAAAAATCACAGCAACTAATTCTAAATCATGCGTCGAATATATGACCTTATACGGTCTAAGATATCTAGAAGCATAGGAAATCACATTCTTTCTCTACATTAGCACAGCTCCTAATCCTATTCCACATGCATCGGTATAAATTACCAAATCCTGACTCCTTTCTGGAACAACCAACACAGGTTCATGGGTCAATAAGTTTTCAAACTCTAGAATGCTTCCTCACACTTATCGGTCCACATAAACTTAATATCCTTCCTTGTCGGTTTGGTCATCGGTGCTGCTATTTGAGAGAAATCCTTAATGAACCTCCGATAATAACCAGCCAACCTGAGGAAACTCTTAATCTCAGTTATTGTTTCAGGTCTCTTTCAACTATTCACTGCCTCGATCTTAGTCGGATCCACAGATAACCCTTCCTCTGAGACTACATGACCCGGAAACTTTACCTCTTTCTTTTAGAAGTGGCACTTTGAAAACTTCGCTTTCAACTGATGCTATCTCAATGTCTCAAGCACCCCCTAAGATGAACTTCATGCTCTCTTTCATCCTTAGAGCAAATCAAGTTATCATATATGAAAACCAGCATGAACCTATCCAAGTGTTCTCGAAAAATTTGGTTCATTAAATCCACAAAGAAAGCTGGAGCATTCGTCAGTCCGAACGACATACCTAATCATTCGTATGACCCATATCTAGTCTTGAATGCTATCAAAGGTCTATCCTCAGCTACCTTTAAGCTGATGAAAAACTGTTGCCATATCCAACTGAGAAAATACCATTGCTCCACTTACCTGGTCAAACAAATCATTAATTCTGGACAATGGATATCGATTCTTTATCGTTTTCTCATTCAACTGACGATAGTCGATACATAGCCTCAACGATCCATCTGGCTTCTTAGCAAACACTACCGCTGCACCTCAAGGAGAACTACTCGGCTTGATAAAACTTTTGCTTTCCAAAGCCACCAACTGTACCTTCAACTCCCTCTTCTCTGAATGGGTCATCCTACTTGGTGGCTTACTCATGGATTATGCTCCCGGAACCAAATCTATCCGAAATTCAATGGTCCTCTTTAGTGGAAATCCAACTATAGGCTAAAACACATCTGCGAATTCTCTAACCACGAAAACTCGGCTCAACTCATTATCAAAATCCAAAGTACCCAACAAAGCAAACACCTCACCATTAGAACCTCTTATGGTGAAAACAATCCGACCGCTACTATTCGGGTGTCTAAGAGATATCTTCCAACCTAGGCAAAATATCTTAGCATCATAAACCAATACAACCCAAGGATAATCCTATGCCCTACAAAATCAAACATATGTAAACTGCACTCAAAAGTATGACCTAACATGTCAAACTTAAACTGGTTACACCTCAACCCTAGAGTTGCATACCCTCCTATTGGATTCGCAACCCGTAAGGAGTAACTAAATATGTGGGTTCAAGGTTAAGCTTATCTATCAAACATCTAGATATAAAAGAATGCGATGCACTAGTATCAAATAAAATGCTAAAGACACACCATGAATCTGAAGCGTTCCTCCAATATCTGTCTTTCCCTTCTCCTGAGCAGTTGGCTTTGAAGCAGCAGGCTCCAATGCAAACATCTTGCCCTTACCACCTCTAATGGGCTCCTAGCACTAGTTCTTATGATGGCACATCTGGTCACAGTTGAAGCACCAGACATTCTTCCCCTTAGCCACATCCTTTGTCTTCCTTGAGCGACACTCATTAGCAAAGTGCCCTTTCTTGTCGCATTTATAGCAGACAACCTTAGACTTCGCTTTCTTGGCTGCTCCACCCTTCTGAGCACTTTTCTTGGGAAATAACTTTCTCTTATGGCCCTACCCAACCTAGACCCCTTTTGTCTTGCTCTTATCCAGAGACTCAAGGACTTCTTCCTGCCTCAAAGCCATCTCCACAACAATATCAGAAGGGTCTCTAAGATGAGACAAAGCAGCATTAGACTATTCTGGCTTCAATCCTCTGATAAACTTCTACTCCGCTTCAACACTGTACCCACTGAAGCATATCCATACTGGGCCAACTCATCAAACTTCCTAGCTAATCAGCAACTGACATCTCATCCTGCACTAGTCTGCAAACTGCCTAATCAAAGCTGACTGTGCCATAACAGACATAAACCTCTCCTAGAATCTCCTCTTAAAATCCTCCCATGTCACCGTCTCTTCATCGACTGTCACAGTCACACTATTCCACCAGAACAATGCGCCCCTTTGAAGCTGCCTAGATGCCAACCTTCTCTTCTACTCATCATTGAGCCCCGGATCTGCGAAAATCCTTTCGCAGTGCAACAACCAGTTCTCAACTTCAATGACATCCTCTGTTCTCATAAATGGCTTCCCTCCTAGTCTTACATAATCACCAGTCATCTTTACGAAATGATTAACCATCGAAACTTCCAAAACCCCTGCTCCTATAGCATTTCCTACTAACACTCCAACTGCAACACCTGCCTGCATCATATTCATGAAAAACCGATACATGGCTTCCAATCTGATCTGCGGGACTTTTGCATCAACATTCCCCGCCTGACCTTAGTTTCTCCCAACATTAGGTCTGGCATTGCTTTCGGTGCTTCCCCCTCCTGGTTTAACTCTGCTTCTTCTACCATCCATATCTGTATTCCAACCTCATGATATACATAAAGATAACCTAATCAAAGGTAAACGAATGGAGGTAGAGCGCATACTTATATATAGCAAATACAAGTACATTAATATAGCGTTTTCCCAACCCCAATCTTACCCTAATTACTTTGGATTTTTATTTTCAAAACCAATTTTAATTAATTTTTTCACAAGCTTATGCTCTGATACAAGTTGTAACATCCCGTATCTGGAGGGCAATAGCTAAGTGTTGTGGATGCTGTAATCCATGGTATTAACTTCTGGTGATGAAATACGGTAATATTAATGGTATCCATAATATAAGAAGCACTTGAATATGAACAAAGTCACAAATTTCCAAAAACAATAATCTCGGTGATTATATTCCAAATAAAATCAATCCAAGTTACAAAAATCCCCAAATGTATTCCCAGGCAATGATCAAATATAATATACAACAATAATCCAAGAGCGACATATGAAGATGCCCCCTTTGATGATCAAAACAATATAGATAGAATTGTCTTAACACATAGCGGAAACAAATAAACACAAAACTCCTAAATTTACCTATCCGTCAGCCACCTACTCGTCCTCAGAAGCTTATATGTCAAAATCTACTAAAACCTGAAAATCTAAACCCTCAGCTTACTCAAATCAAATTTTGAGCACCCGAGAGTTTAAAGGGAAACAAAAACTTCGAGTAAGACGAAAAGCCTAGTATGAATAATTTCTGTTACATCTCTATTTACTGATATATAGTGAGACCATGCCGCTTAGCAGAACGGGTTTCCCCTCACTAATATCTCTTTTCAACACATATATTTTGCAAATCCTTTCCTCCAACCAAACTAGTTAATCAACTGATTATAATATTAATATAGCAATATCCACTATGTTAAAACATGAAATAAATAGTATAACTATCCGGAATCTGAGCTAATCGCTCTCTATTGGACTAAATGTCCTAAAACTGATTATACCAAAATAGCAATATCATTTATGCTTATAAATGGACTATCTGCCCATCAAATAGGTAAAGGGGGTGGACTAACTGTCCTTAAGATGTAGGAAGGTCTGTTATGCTAATAAACGAGCTAACTGCCCTTATCTAGACTAACTATCCTCTAGGATGACTGCCCTCAAAATGGACTGACTGTCTAAATTTAAATGAGTTAACTGTCCGAATTTTCTTTAGGTTAACTACCCTTTAAATTTTCCTTGAAAACATTTTCAAAATGATTTATCCCATCAAATCACATATATACAAGGAAAGTATATCTTTAGCTTTACTCTAAGCTATTTTGCCATGTTAGATATACTTTACTCAAAATAATGTTGATGATGTTCAATAAAGATTATTTATCCTTTTAAAATAACTTAAATTCCTTTATAACTTAAACACTTAGGCTATCTACCTAGTCATTATATTTAAACCTTTGTTTAAAGCCTTTAAACAAACTTTCAAAAACATTGAAGGTAACCCCTTCAAAACCATTAATAGACCTTTCGAAGTCATTGAAGTTAACTGCTTCAACGCCAATAATAGCCTTTCTTTTATAAGCCTTGATATATATATATATGACATTCACCTTCAATACCATTTAACCTTTGCCTTCTGAAAAACAAAAAACCTAACTTTTTGACCTTGTCGAAAGGTTTCTTTTCGACTTTGTCGAAAGGTCTGCTTAGGATCTTGTCGAAAGCCCTTACCTTTCGACCCTGTCGAAAGCTTGGGGAACCACCCTTGTGAAATCATTGATAAAACCTTTCAAAAGCATTGAAACTTAAAACCTTTTGAAATCATTGGGTTCTATTTAAAACTAGTGAAAACCTTTCGAAACCATTCAAAGTTGGATACTTCGAAACCTTTAAAACAGTTCAATTTAAAACATTTGGATTATGCCTTCAAGTTGAGCAAAAGGATCAGTAAGACATTATAGTCGAAAGCAACAGCTTTGAAACACTTTGAAAGTAACTCTTTCAAAACCATTTCATAAACACTGAAGTGATGGTGTTAGGACCAACCCTTCGAATGCAACGGAGAGGCGAAAAAATTTAGGAAATGAAAAGATCCCCTTCGAGTCCATCTGAGTCGAAAGGTTAGAAGCAGAACTATGCTTTCGACCTTGTCGAAAGCTTTATCTTTCGACTTTGTCGAAAGGTTTCAGTTAAAATGAGAAAGCAACCAAATCGAAACCTTTTATTTTAAACCACTTTAAACTATCGAAAGCATTTAGGTCTTGCCGACCTTGTCGAAAGCTAGCAGACATATTTTCTTTAAAACCGAAACAAAGCTTCGTCTCTTTTGAAAGCTCTTAGTTTCGTCCCTATACCTTTCGACCCCTTCCAATTCACTACGTACCGGTTTCTTGATACAATGTGCATTGGTTGCTGACCTAGTTGAAAGGTTTGATACCTTCGACCTTGTTGGAAGGTTTGGAATGGAGGCGGAACATAGTTGCCGAAGGAGTCGAAACACTAAAAAGCCTATCTATTTGTACTTGAAAGCTGTCCTTTTGTACCCAACCTGCCTTATTTGTCTAAATCTGATTGGTTGCAAGATTTTTATATTCAAAAGTGCTACCGACTTTCCTTCTTTGGAAATTTAAACACTTTTGATAAAGCCCCTTACTTCTGTATAATTATATAAACACTTAAGTCTCATACCTTAAATAATTTTATATAACCATTAAAACATCTTGGAAAAATCTAAAAAAATTCCAGAAAATCACTTAATATATGTTTTCCAACATATAAAGTTTTCAGACCTAAATAATAAATTATTTTCTCGTAAATAATATTATAATCCAAAATACCATTTTTTTTTCCTTAGAAAATTCATAATGAATCCCCAAAAATTTAGAAAAATCTGAAAATTGAAACCAATCTCTAAGTTATCTTTTCAGATCATCATAAAAATTCACGAGGCAATTGGATGTCATTGAGTAGGGTTTTCATCTCAAAACATGTCATAAAATCTATATGAATATAAATAAATCATCAACATTTATATATAATCATTTTATCATTTAATAACATGGCAAACTATTGCAAAATATCCATATTTTAACCTTATAACCGAAACCATAAAAATTTAGAGATATAATCATTATTCACCTTTGTTTAGAGATTAAGGAGCTAGAGATTTAAATGGGTTTGGCTTGAATTTGCTTTTCCTTTAGCTTTTCTTTAGTTTCCTCTTCTCCTTTCTTTGTTAATGGTGGTCGGCCTTGATTTTTAAAATTTTGAAATTAGAATGAATGTGTAAAATGATACACGGCCTAGGTTAAGGGACATAGGAATGGCCTCTTTTCCATTTTACCCCTCCTCAAGTTTAAATTTAAACCATTTTTTAAGTCATTATTTAAATGGCACGAATACCTCAATTAAAATCAAATCTCAATCTCTTAATCAACACATTATTTTATGTAGTTTAACTAACTAAATCTCCAAAATAATGTTACCAAAAATCTGGGGTATTAAAAGAGACGTATTCCACTCACCGAACAATGATCAAAACCACTGTTTTGATGATGATATCCCTAAATCCTTCACTGCCCAAAAATAAACCTCTTGAAATCCTTTGTTATGACTTGAGATTAGTATCTAGCTACTAGTAGCCTTCGCCTTTTTCATTGTTGATATAAGAACTGTGAATTATTGAGAGAGGTGTTGAATTTTGAAGTTTACTGTAAAAGAGGAAAGAAAATAGTAAAGAAGAATAAATTTTTAATAGGAATTTATATGTTGTTTCATGTATATATAATTGTAGAGAACAACTTCGAAAATTTTGAATAACCAGTATCTACAGATCCGTAATTTAAATCACCAGTATCTCCTTTATATTATCTCCGGTTCTAGTTTTCTTATAATTGAAATCTATCAAAAAATATGCTATATGTAGGGACGAAAGTTCCTTTGTTAAATTCTATTGTTTGTAAAAATAGTATTTCCCTAATAACAAAATTTACTAAAATACCCTTAAAAATAATTGTTGAAACTTATGGGATATTATATTATCCTTGCTCCAAAAAGAATTTCGTCCCAAAAATTTTCTAAGAACATAAAATATGACACACTCTTATGTGTATCACATACATAAGATGTGCAGTAAATCATCCAACTACCTAATGCATGCACACACTTGGGCAAGATATATTTTTCAATATTTAAATAATAGGCATGTATGATAATTATGTAATGTGAGGTACTACATTAAATGTAGAAATGCAACTATTGGCGTCCTATATGAATGCAATTGACATGTCGTATCAGGTATGAATTCAAATATCGTAATATAAGTATATAGGTTCTATATGAGCGCAACAACCGTTGGAATAACCACAAAATACATACCCTGTTAATTTTATCTAAGATAATACCTAGCAACCATTCAACAAATCAACAAAAATAATCTAAATCAATCTAAACTAGTCTAAGGAATGCACCAGAAAAGGTTTTAAGATATGAAACTTGCATCCTCTCTTCGGGTTCCCAAATACCATTTATCAGATCATTCCCATACTGTACTCTCACCTGCTTCACAACTTTGTTTCTATGTGTTTCCACACCATCTTAAACGATACAGATCAATCCATAGAGTTAAATCAACTCAGGCTCCAACTAACCATCCTCCAACCGAATTGGTTTGACTATAGTAGCCGAATCATGTAGATATTTTTGCAGATATGACACATGAAATACATTATGGTTTCCTGCCATATTCTTTGGAAGTTCCACCATATAATGCAAATTTCCAATCCGCTCCAATATTGAAAAGGCTTAACAAATCAAGGTGCTAATTCTCGAATTTCCAAACCTCATAGCGCACTTTATTAAAGAGACTTTTACATATACCATATCCTTAACTGTAAACTCCAATCCTATGCGTCTCTTTTTATTATATGAATTTTTTTGATCTTATGCATCCTTCATCCTTTTTCTTATCAACTCCACCTTCTCTGAAATGTCTCTAAAAATCCTGTAATAAAAGTAGGTGTATGCCCTAGGGCTTATGTACGTATTACATACATCTAACACGATAGCCAATTATTTTTGAAATAATAGGTGTTTTATTTCTATTACATACTTGATATAATACGTTATATTAGTTAATTAATTTAATTAAAGGTACATTTAGTATAAAATCCATAAATGGTATGTTTTTTGATAGTAGTTACGATGTGTTATAACCATGAGTATTATCAAAATTAAATAAACATACCATTTTAAATATTCATAGTCAAGATGTATCAAGACTTGATATTGATGCATCCATTGAGCTTAGAGTACGTAACGCTCTCCGACTATTGGTTAGTTTTCTACTTATGACTATTAGGGGCACCAAGGGGTTACATAGTTATAGTTATCAGATAAATATGGAATGGCTCACTCCGTAGTTTTCTGTTAGTTAATATAACTAAGGTCAAACAGAAAATATCGATACAATAATTTTACATAATTCCCTTGACTTAAGAATATTGTCGAGCTCGTCCATCGAAAGACTATAGTTGGATCGAGTTGAAACATTTGAAGTGAAACACTATTAAAGAGAAGATTCGTCTCCTCGGTTATATTAGGTTAGTATCATGGTCAACTGAAGTCAACTTAAAGTCAAAGTCTTTGGCTAGAGCAGTTCGGTTAATAATGACTATTATTATTGGACCAAGAACTTTTTGTTTGAACTATAGAGTAGAATATGGATGATACTGGAATATTGACCATTATCAAAATTCATAAGTCCAAAGTGATATAAGTTTGATGAACAGAATTAACATAAATAATTACCACAAGTGGACAATGTTTAATAAAGTAAAATTGTATTTTACTGAAACAAAATAAGCAATAGTTTGGTCAAATGTGACATCACCTTCGAAGAAATGTGTGAATGTCAATATTCAAATTGTTCAGTATTAATCGCTGACCATATTTACACTTAAGAATCATACAACTGAAACGATGAGTGCTCCTTTTATCACACGATTTGTTTAATTTGTAGTTATTATAAATTAATTTAATTAATAATATTTATAAAATATTAAATCCAAAATTTTGTATTTTATATGTTGAAAGAAGTTAAATAAAGTACTTATAATAGTTGTAAATATATTAATCGATATACGATATTGGTACATGTTTAAATTTAGATCTAAATGTGGATATTGTTCGGACTGGAATTGGTTTCGAGGCGCATATAGGGCATGCAAATTTCGACCATAATAGCTTGGCTGGGCTAGCAATGTTGGATTAAGAGGAAGGATTTTGAATGGTTTAAAAGAGTGAAATTGGTACGAGAGAGATAAGGATATGATCCACATTTCTCTCCATTTGACTTCCTATTTATATGCCACACTCTACACTTTATTTAGAGACTTTTTGCTCTCCTTCCTCCTACAATTTTTGACTAGCAAAGCCCCATTTAAACCCATAAGATATCCAAGTTTAAATCACATAAAAATTCTTCGATTCGATGGTCAATGGTAAAGTAGTTCGGGAGCCGGCAACTCCAGAACTCGAACTTCAATACACAAAGCCATTTCATCATTTCAAAATGTGATCTCTAGGCTTTAGCGAAAAGTATGCTTTGGTTTTTTAATATTTTTAATTCCTTAATTAATCAATCATTCATATGTTAGCAAGATTGTCCTTATCATGAATCGGTATATTACTATATTGTCAATATCGATGATGATATACATGTGTGTATAAAATATATTTTTTTGTATGAAGGTCATCATGTAGCTCACGCCCTAATGACACAAAATAAATTATTTTTTGTTATTAAATTATTATTATTAATTGATTTTATCAGTTAAACTTAATTATAAGATATTAATTAATATGATATATGTATTTAATTTTTTATGCATACCTAAACCCATTCAGAAGTCAAAAAATTTTGGAATATAAACATTTCAAATTATTTATTTGATCTAAAGTTAGCAAAAGAAACTAAATATATTTATAATACATCTATAAATAATACAATTTTTTGAAATTTTTTAATACATTATAAATATGCATTTTGACTTATTATTTTTAAACAGTTTTATTTATTATATCCACATGGATTTTATTTTCAAAGTATATTATACATAAAAAATTATTTAAACCAAAAATAAGTAAATAAATTCCAGGCCATGACTAGTAGTAAACACATGTATTTTAAAAAACTCATATATGCATGTTAATTAATTAAATAGCTTTATGTTTATATATATAATATATATTTGTGTATATATACATATCAATAAATCAAAATTAAAAATTATTAATTTTGTTTCGGTAATATATGAAAAGGTACTAAATTATTTTATAAATTAATAAAATTTAATTATATAATACATATTTACATATATCACATAAATGATTTATATAAATAATTTATAGCTGGTACTTTATAACAAATATATAATTAAATTTATACATGCATATTTATGTGTATATTTATTTCTACAATAATCTTGATGCACATATATGTATATTTAGACAATAGAATAGTATGCACAAGGGGCTAGCAAATCTGTTGCGGTGCAAATCCCAACATCTATACACGGGCATGTCAAACCATGTACACATTATACTATTGCGTGTGTATGCGCACATATATGTGTACATGATACACATATATGAAATATAATATAAAATATAAAAATAAATTTTATTCATAAATTCAAATAAAATATTGAATTTATTTAAAAGAAAATTTAGAAAATTTTATATAAATTTATACTATATAGGCCCTACAAAGATCCTAGAACGTACATTTTTTGAAATTTACCTAATTCTTTCAATGTGGGTTGGCCTAGTTCCAACAATCGGGTCTAAGTATAACTCAGTCAGCGGCTTCCCTACAACAAGATGGCGACTTGCATGGCCACCCATATAATGCTTTAAATGGAGTCTTGCCAATGCTAGAGCGATAGTTGTTCTCATAAGAAAACTCCACAAATTGTGAGTGATCTTCCTAAGCTCCAGCAAAATCCAGTTTACATGCTCTTAAAAAATCCTCCAATACACTATTCACCCTTTCATTTTCATCCTTCTATGGGTGATATGTCGAACTTAGACCCCGCTCCATTTCTAACGCTTCCTACAGACTCCTCCAGAATAAATTTGTGAAAAAGGGGTCCCGATCACTAACAATACTCATTGGAAAACCATGTTGTTAAATAACTTCACTAATATATAAAGTAGCTTGATAATGGAATTGTCCTTGTGTTTTTTACTCGAATGAAGTGTAACGACCCTAATTTTGATTAACGTTATTTTGGATCTTTAATTAATTAAATCAAATAAAATAATGTGATAATTAGGGGTTTGAGATTTGTGTTAATAGAAAGGTAGCAGTGCCCTATACAAATGAACTAAAATGAATTAAAGTATAATAGAAAAAGGTAATAGGTGAGGTAAAATAGGAATACGTATATTCTTATACCTTAAACCCTTAGGCCACACTCATTTCATACGTTCATTATCAAAATATTACGCTAGAGAAGCCGACCACAATTAAGGAAGAACAAGAAGAAAATAAACAAGAATCCAAAGGAAGGAAGCTTAATCAACTTAAATCAAGATCAAATCTCAACTTCTTAATCACAAAGCAAAGGTGAATAATACGTTACATCGCATGTTTTTATTATTTTCTGTTTTAGATTGAATTCCAAATTATTTTACAATGTTTTGCTATGTTTTTTATTGTTAAAATGTATATCTATGCTTATTGATGATTTATGCTAATTCATATAGATTTTATGATATGTTTTAATATCAAAACCCTATTAAATGACATCCAAATGCTTTACGATTTCGAAATAATGTCAGAAATAAAATTTTGGAAATGGATTTCAAATTACATAAATTTCTGAATTAATGTGGAATTATTATGAATTTTCTAGTAAAGAAAATAGTTATTTAAGGTTTAAATTAATTACGGCTATTTTATGATGGCTTTGTGTCATAAATTAATATATCTTAGAAAACATATTAAAAGAGATTTATGGAAATTTTTATAAAATTTTCCTAACCGTTTAATAAATATATAAAATTATTCAAAGTATAGGACTTAAATGTTTTATATATTTATTAAAGGAATAGGGGAATATTATATATGTTTTAAATTGTTACTTCTAAAATTTTGGCAGTACTTTTAGAAAAGAAATTAGCAACCGATCATTCGTTAACAAATAAGGTAGGTTAATTGAAAAGAATTACTTTTTAAAGTAAAAAATGCAGTTTTACCTTACTTTACCTATTTTGCCACTTTTGACACCCAGCTTTCGACTAAGTTCCTCCGCCTCTATCACCATCGAAACAAATGCGCATGGCATCAAAGACTTGATACGCAACGAATTGGACATAAGCGAAAGGTATGTAATCAAAAAAATAGGGTTCAGAAGAGGTCGAAGCTTTTCTTTGTTTTAAAAGAAAATGTGTCTGCTTTGCTTTCGAAAGGAATGCTTTCAACTTTGTTAGCTTTCGACTTGGTTAAATGGTTTTGAGGAATGTTTCCGAAAGAGGTTGCGCATTTTTTTTATAAAGAAGCTTTTGACGTGGTTGAAACCCTTTGCTACTGCATTTTACTTTTCGAAGCGATGTCTTCGAAAGGGATTTTGTTTTAAAACCCAAGCCATTTCTCCAATGCATTCAAAGGGATCAATTTCGACAACATCCACTTCTTTTACCTAGGAAATTGTTTTCAAATGAGTGATTTCGACTTAGTTGTTTTAAGACCCTTTTGAGATTTTGAAAGATAGCTAGGAAGTTTCAAAAGACATAGTTCTGAATGATTTCAAAAGGTTATTCCATATGTTTTACTTAAACCCAATGCTTTTAAAAGGTTTGTTTATAGAAAAGATTTTGAATGCTTTCGAGAGGTTTTAAATGAAGATTCGAAGGGGTGGTTCCCCAATGTTTTCGAAAGGTTTTAAGTGGAAGGCTTCCAAAGGTTTCGAAAGGTATGTTTATAGTGTTTTGATAAGAGGATGTCTAAGGTTTTAAAGCTTTTGAAAGAAAAGTTTTTTAAGGTTTTTGAAAAGTTTATTAAGAATGATTTTGAAAGGTGTATTTTGGCCTTTCGGCCTAAGGTTATAAGAAAAGTAGATACTTGGTTTGGAAAGTGGTACTTTCAATGGTTTCAAAAAGGGTACTTTCAAAGATTTAAATGTTTTCATCAAAAAAGTTTTGTGTAAAGTATATATAACATGGCAATGTGATTTGAGTAAAGCGTGGAGAACATTTTTCTTGTTTAAAGTATGATTTAAAGGTTTGAATCAATTTGAGAGAAAATGTTTTCAAGGAAAATTTTATGGGTAGATGACCCTAAGTAAAATGACTCAGACATTAGAATACCAGATGGAACTGGTGTAGGGTCGTGCTCTATACATTAGCTATTAGCCCCTAGCTAATTTAGTCCAAAATTCCAATGTGTAGGGCTTTGTCACAGGTAAGACTAAAATGATGTTACACGTTGAAAGAAGAGTGACGATAAGTTATTGGTGAGCCCGCAAAACCATTAGGATCACCTGGGAGAACTAAGTTCGGGATTGACCGTCTAGAAAATGAGTATCTAATAGAAGTTAGATTATTTGTTTATTTTATTTGGTAGGCTCGAGTCAGTTAAGGTTAGTAGTTAGCCATACAAAACTACAATGTTTGGATAGATAGTCCATTGATTACCTAATTTATATAGTTACATGATATTGATATTATTGTCTTAACCAGTTTTGGTTGAATGATTAAGATTTGCAAAAGATATGATTTAGAAGAGTATTGGTGAGGAGTAACTCGTTCCGTTAATTGGCGTGGTCTCACTTAATATCAAATAACTGATATGTATAGTATTATTCACACCAGGCTTTATGTTTGACTCGAAGTTTATGTTTTCCCCTTGAACTCTCGGGTGCTCAAAATTAATTTGAGTATGCCTAGGGTTGATAATTTTCAAGTTTTAGTAGGCGGAGTAATAAAGCTTCCGGAGAAGAGCAGGAGGCTGATGCTAGCTATATTTAGGAGTAGTTTTGTTTTGTTTCCACTGTGTTGTATGAATTCTGTTATGACTATTTAGTACTCTGGTCATCCAAGGCGGCATCTTCATATGTCGCTCTTGGCGTATTTATGTAATAATTATATTTGATTTGAACCTAGAAAACGATTGGGATTTATTTAACTTGGATAAGAAATGTTGTTTTGAAATGTAATCAGAAAAGTGTTTTAATCTGTGATGATTTTATTTCATATTCAAGTGCTTCTGATATTATGGATACTATTAACATTATCGTATTTGGTCCTTGGAAGTTAATACTATGGATGACTGTGGAATTTATAGCGCTTAGCTTCGGGCTTCCAGATATAGGATGTTACAACTTGGTATCAGAGCATAGGTTTATGAAAAACTTCAAACCAAAATGATTTTTGAAAACATAATCCTAAGGAATTAGAGATAAGATCGGTGTATGGGATAATGCTATAGTGATGTACTCATATTTGCTATATATAAGTATATGCTATATTTCCTACCTCTCTTAGTCTATTCTTTTGTGTCTTACGAGGCTTGAATACAGATATAAATGCTAGAAGTGGAAGAGTTAACCTTAGAGGGGGAAGCACCACTACAAATGGAAATGCTAGACCAAATACGAGAAGGAATCAAGGTCGGGGACAAGCTGGCAATGTGGGTGTTGGACTCCCACAGGTTGACATGGGAGCAATGTATCAGTATGTCAACATGATGCAAGAAAGAGTTGCTGCTGGTGTAGTTGGAGGAGGAAACCAAGAAGCTTCGGTGGTGAATAATTATGCTATTCTAAGTAGGGATTACGATCGATTGGGAGAAAATCCATTCATCAGAACTGAAGATGCAATCGAAGTAGAGAATTGGCTGCTTCATTGCGAGAGAATTTTTGCTGATCTATGGCTCATTGATGAGCAAAAGAGAAGACCTGTTCCTAGACAATTACAAGGACCAGTGCTGTATTGGTGGAACAGTGTTACAGTTGGAGTTAATGAAGAGACGATGACAAAGGCTAAGTTTAAAAGGAGGTTTAACGAGAGGTTTATGTCCGAAATTGTGAAGTCCACACTACTTAGAAAGTTTGCTGATTTGGAGCAGAGGGACGACTTTGCTGGTGTATGCTACAAGGTTTGAGGAGTTGGCGAAGTATGGGTATGCTACTGTTGATAGCGTGATTAAGAGGAATGAGAAGTTCATCAAGGGGTTGAAGCCTGAGCTTGCTAAGTCTACGCTATCGCACATTAGGGATCCATGTGATGTTGTGGTTGAGATAGCATTAAGACACGAAGGGATGCTTACTATTCTAGAAAGAAATAAGGCAATGGAGGTTCGTGTAGCGCAGAGTCAGAAAAGAAAGTTTTTCCATAAGAAGAGAGCTCATAAGGGTGGAGATGCCAAGAAGGGAAATTCAGAGTTTGTTTGATAAAATTGTGATAAGAAGGGAATTTCGCTAATGAATGTCGCTCAGGAGAGGCAAATAAGTTAATCAGGAACAAGAATATTAGGTGCTTCAACTATGATCAAATTGGACATTATAAGAACTAATGGAACGAGCCTGCTAGGAATGGGAAGGGCAAAGTATATGCATTGGAACCAGCTACCTCGAGGCCAACAGTTAAGGAAAAAGGAAAGCTGTGTTGGGAGGTTCACTTCTGATTCATGGTATGTCAGTTGGAGGTTCTGTTTGATATCGATGTATCACTTCTTTTATATCTCGTTGTTTGGTAGATAAGCTTAACCTAGAACCCTCATACTCTTTAAGGGTTGCAAATCCGGTAGGAGGATATGCGACACTTGGGATGAAGTATGATCACCTAGAGTTTGATTTGTTAGGTCATACCTTTATTTGTAGTTTGCATATGTTTGATTTCATAGGGTTCGGAATTATTTTGGGTATGGATTGGTTAAATGTTGAAAATACAATTTTAGTTTTTTGATGATAACAACTATATGACAATGCTACTAATGTTTTATTAAGTAATTTCAGGTTAGCTAGTAATACGACGTATGATAAATGTTGATACAAGCTATTGAAGAATACAAAAAGAAAAATGATTAATGAAAAGAGTCGAACCTAGATCATTCAAATATATACCTTACTTCACCCAACTACATTACAATCACATTTGTTAAAATGGTGGCAACAAAGCCAGATGAAAGAGAAGTAGAATTCAAAATAAAGTGTTGAACAAATGAGCAAGGGTAGATAGCAAAATTCAAAACGTAAAAAAGAAAAAAGAAAAAAAGAAACATGACAGAGGCAGGAGTTGAAACCACGTGTAAATCAAAGAAACATGGCTCACAACCAACCATGCTACAACATTTTTGGTAAATAATACTCGTCGCACTTTATTATAGCATGAAAAGGCAGAAGTAAATTGCAGGGAAAAATGCATATGATAGGAACCGAACCCAGGTGAAATAGGAGATAGAATGCACACCTACTAGTATGCTACACACGTTTTTGAAATGAAACTTGATAACGGCTATATACATCACCGTTATAAAAGAGTTGTTAAAGTGTCTATTCAAGCCTATTCTTCAATGGTTGCGAAGTTTCAATGGATGCATCTTTTCCAAACTGAATTGCTGAAGGGTTGCTCTTGTTCAATGGCATTTAATCACTCTTATATAAGCTTTCTATCATATCCAAATCAGATATACAATTCTATGCTCTCAAAATCATTCTTGTATTGCTTTCTAAATTACTAAACTATATATTCATTAGAAAAGCATCATTTTTGAAGATTACAGAAGTTGTACTCAACGTGACTACTTAGTGTATTGAAGACACAATACATAGTCAAGTTATTTTTCTGTAAAAGAAAAGATTAAAGTCTAGTTTGGTTGTTTAGGCCGAATCTATAAACATATTCCTCCGATTGAAGTGAGGGTGTTGATAGTGAAATTCCTAAGAGGTGCTTAGGGACTGAATGTAGGATAGGACGTCCAAACCAGTATAAAATCGATTGTGTTATCTACTATTTTATTTCTGCTTCATTTACATTGTTTACAACTGTTGGCCATATTTGATCATGTGCATAGCGACTAACAGTAAGTATGATGCTAGGATATTTTTCCATGATAGGAAAATATCACTTAGTCACCTTGACTGTAGCGATCGAATAATTATTCCATAGAAAACTCTAGTTTTGAGGTTAATGCTTTGTTGGGTGTTGTGGAGGAAGAAGACGAGTTAAATCGAGTTTTCATGGTCAAAGAATTCTCAGATATCTTTGAACCCGTAGTAGATTGCCATCGAAACGAGCCATTGAGTTCTAGATAGATTTGGTGCTAGGAGCAGAACCAATGAGTTGACTGCTAAGCAGGATGACACCTACTGAGATGAGGGAGTTGAAGGTGCAGTTGATGGATTTGGATGGCAAGAATTTTATTAGGCCAAGTAGTTCACCTTGGGGAGCAGCCACAGTATTTACTAAGAATCTGAATAGATCGTTAAGGTTATGTATCGATTATCCTAAGTTGAATGAGAAGATGATAAAGAATCGATATTCGTTACCTAGAATATATTATTTGTTCGATCAGTTGAGTGGAGCCAAGGTACTTTCTCAGTTGGATTTAGCAACAGGTTTCCATCAGCTTAGAGTAGTAGAGGATAGTATTCCTTTGACGGCGTTTAGAACTAGATATGGATCATACAAATGGTTAGTGATGCCGTACGGACTCCATCAATTAACAAGATTCAACATCGAAATGAATTTGTGGATAACGTTAATTTTAAGGGCTACTATCAACTAATGCACTTGCTATGAATGAAAAAGATGCAATAGAGTGAAATAAAGTACGAATAGGTGAATCAAATAAAGTTAACACACCTTCCATCATAATCAGTTTCCGCTACTTCTGAACCGACGGTGGTGCAATATTTGAAGTTGGAACGACATCCAGAACTGATCACAATTGTTCAAAGCCTTAACATCTAACCTTCATTCTTCAAAGCTGGACAATCTCTCTTTATATCGTTGAACTGATCACAATTGTACCACTTACTGTTTGAAAGGTTTGTCCTATAGTTCTTTGCAACATGTCCCACCTTTTGACATCTATTACAAGTAATTGCTTATCTCTATTTTGCCCTCCTTATGGTCCAATACCCTTACGCTTATCCTGTTGATGTCCATCTCCTTCCTTAACTTGATACTTAGCCATGGTTCCACTCCGAGAATTCAATAGTGTTGCCTCCACTAATTCCTCAATTATAGCCCCATAAAGTATCTGATTCAATGCAAGTTCTCTCATAGGTGAATTCAAGCCTTTCGTAAACATAAATATCTACTTCTCCTAAATATTCACTAAATTAAAACCAAAACCGACCATCTCATTAAACTAACTTTACATACTCCCTAACCCTCATCTCTCCTTGCTTCTGATGAATAAACCTCTCCGATAACAGATCCTTTTTAGCCCCAGAAAAGAACATTGTCTTAAACATTCCTCAAGTAATAGTATCCTATTCTACTTCTGATGCAACTACCTCCTACCAACATGCTACCTCACCTTGCAAATTCCAAGAGATTAACTATCCTGTAGTAACATCGTTAGGCCCAATAAGCTGAAAATCTTCTCACAAGTACTAAACCATGCACGAATCATCGAGTATGGTTCTGTCTCAACAAAAGGCTTCCTACCAAATTTGGAATATCCCTATGTGGCTTAGAAAAGTCAACTATCGGTGGTTTTTGGGTTGGAATCACACCTTTGTTGGTAGTGGTAGTGGTGGCTACGACTTCGGTGGGGTTGGTTCTAGCTTGGCTCGGGTTTAGGATATTGTGTCTAAACCTTATTTGAATATTAACTCCGGAGATATCCAATGCATCTATTCGGGTGCAAGACCCTGCCTTGTCTCTACCCCATCGATATTGGCTGCATTGGTTTCTGTTCTAGTTTCAACTGAATTACTCATTTTTAGTTATTTGTAAAAATGGGATTCATTAGCAACTCCCAAATAGATAATAAAGAAAACTAGAATGTAAATGGTGTATGCATATGTAATTAATTCATATATATAATACATGTGTCTAATAAATAAATACACATAGCTCTCTCAATACTTTCTTAGTCCTTATTCAAAAGATATGTTTTCTCTAATACCAAATGTAACAGCCCGCTTTTTCGAACCTCGAGTTTAACGTTCAAACTGGTGCTAACACCTTGAGAACTGAAAAGGATAAATTGTTATAATATGGTAACAAGAACAATACAATTCTAACTAATAACTTTCAAAGTCTCACAGCAGAAGGAAACAAAGTATAATATTAATAACCATAATCACTTTAATATACTACAATATGTCTACACTATCAACTACATATATCTATACAATACCAATCAGACCCTATCCATACACATAATCAAATACCAAGTCATAACATTTATTTACAACATTTACAATATGTACAATACAGTCCATGTCTTCCATATCATCATATCTCTAAGATCCATTAACGTAGGGATATAAATAAAGAGGTAATATATGAATTGGATAGACATATGTCTGTTGAGTAAGCCATACTTACTTTATATATACTACAAAGATAATAATATAACATGATAGGAGTCCAATGTTTTGACCACCTCACGTCCTACTGGTCATAATATAACTAACCTACAAAGTTTACAATATGTACAATACAGTCCATGTCTTCCATATCATCATATCTCTAAGATCCATTAACCTAGAGATATAAATAAAGAGGTAATATATGGATTGGTTAGACACATGTCTACTGAGTAAGCCATATATATACTTCAAAGATAATACTATAACATGATAGGAGTCCAATGTCTTGACCACCTCACGTCCTACTGGTCATAATATAACTAACCTACCATGTGTATATATATATATATATATATGTATGTATGTATGTATGTATGTATGTATGTATGTAAGTATGTATGTATGTATGTATAGTCGTATCACCTCGCATCCATGTAGAATCACTTCCCTGGACTCGCCTTATATGCAAAAGAGTCGCATTTTGTCCACCACTAGGTCATCGCATGTAGGACCCATTTCCCAAGACTCGTCTTATGCGCTACAGGGTTCTATGTTATCCACACCTCGTATAAAATACGGACTTACATCCTGGACTTGCCCCTGCACTACATGATTACTTACCATCTATCCTTCACTCTAGTCTATCGATGTAGTATGAGGGAGCAGTGCAATACCCAATTCAACTCCTTGAGCAATAGATTCAGACCATAAGTTGCCTCGTTGTGCCATAGGCCCATACACGTTCATGTCAACATCGAACAATTTCAATATCATGAATAACTTACATTCTAACTCAAACAAACTATCAATATCCACGTAATTCGCCTGAATTGATAACATCAACGACTGCCTCGTCACTAGCCTCTAAATGTTTCAAAAAACAAAAGAATCGGGACCCAAACCGATAAATGTTGATATATAGCTTGTTTGGGTCGAGATTCAACCTATATGTCCACAACACGGCCACCGGCGCACCAGCTGCCTAGATCAATCTATTGGCCGCAATTAGAAATTGAAATTATAATTGCGATTTTGATCGTTCCTCCACATCATTTGCCTCCAGTCACCTCCATTCTACCTCTAGTCGTCTGAGAACATCACTAGCATCCCTAATTTCAATGGTTATTTTGCACTTAAATTCATCAATTTTCATTGCATATTCATTAAATTCAACGAAAAGGGGAGAATTAGTTCTTAGTTTACTATTTTTTAAATCTATCCCAAACACCATGTTAAATCCAAAAAAAAGAAGAGATTTTAAAGTGTTTTCTACTCTATTATAGACCATGGAGCATATTTTAGGATTATAATTGCATTATGCTGAGATAAAAGTAAGAATCACTCATTGAATCACCCTCAACTGCCTTTACCTTTACTTTTCGAACTACTGTGTCTCCATGCTTCAGAAATTTGCCTTTAAATTGCTATAGATGAGTAGTCTCTCCGTAAACTCCATGACGCTATTGATTTTGTGAAAATCTATTGGGATTCGAATGAGATATGATGATTTAAATTTTTAGCTAACCCAAGGGTGTAAGCGACTCCATTTAGTGTTGCTTACGATATGCATGCTGGAGTGATGCATTCGGATCCACATGTTCGGATGTGGATTACCTATGTATTTCCTATGGTACATCCCCTAAAGATGTACGCTGCTCAAAAGGATGTCTCTGATCCTTATGCAAGAGATCAGAGTCGGCTTTGATCCAAGGAGATCTCGACGGTAAACCTAAACAATTATGCAAACACGCCTTACCGGTTTTTGATTGTATACCTATTTATTGTTGTGTGTACACGCAGCACGACTATTTCTTACTCATATTCTACACCCCGCACATTATTTATTATATCGCATTATGTACCTATTATGTGACAACCCAGAATTTTTGGGTATTTGAAATTGAAATATTTAATTGATTTTAAATATTTGAAAGTTAGTTTAACTTGAGTTTCAAATATCATTATTTATTTGGCAATTAAATTATTGAATTTAATAATTGAAAGTTGAGTAAAATATTAAATCTGGAGTTTTAAGCTTCTTAAAAATAGTCTAAAGACTTATAAAATTTGTAATAACAATACTGAAGGTAATAGAACTTTTAAAATCAAATTCAAAAGCAGTTTGTTCAATTTTAAAAATATATAGTTTAAATCGGTATTTAAAAAATAGCCTTCCGAGGCACAGTCTCGGAATTCGATGAAACTAGTTCCATTAGATCTGTAATAGTGTATTATTATCGGATTTCAATTATTCGTAGTGTTTGGAGTGATCGTTTGGCCGTACGATAGATAAATGCGCTGAAATCTATATCGAAATTCAATATAATAACTGGATCCAAAAGCTATCTTCTCCATACGATCGAATTAGGACTCGGAACCTTTTCCATTGTGCCCGAAATAGGGGTTTAACATTATAAACGCCTAGCAGGATGCCTCAATTGGAGATCGAGATTGTGAGTTACGATAATCGAGACAATTTAAAATTTAAATTTAAACTTAAATATAATATTGTTTTCCCTTCTTTTCACTGTGGATGCATATAACATTTGTCCATCCTGAGGACACGTCTCCTGCATTGCCTGACAGTGCAATTTTTATCCTTCTTGTTTTCTTGTTCTTTTTAAAATTGTAAAAAAAAACAATCGAAAAAAAGGAAACTATGGCCGATACATCAAAACCCCAAAGCAAATCTCGTACCCACCATACTAAATCTATCAGAGTGGAAAATGGCGAAATCAAATTTTTTTGAATCAAATTCGATTCCGTATAGAATCACAATTTCTCCTCTTATCTTCATTCGATTCTCGAAATCGAAGGTGACGTTGTTCTCTTCTATCATATGGCTGTTGCGTGTTGGAATATCATCAAGGGCGGAGGCACGTTCAACTCGATAGGGACACGTGAGTCGCTGCTACGGCACGGTGGTGGGCTTGCAACGTGGGGTTACTGGAAGGTTCAGCGAGGTATTTTCACGTACTACAGGGAGGCTGGGAGCGAGGCTTGCTCGATTGGGAGATGGAGGCGGTAGTTTGGGCTTCAGCGATTACGGTAACCCACGGTGGTGGCCTTGGTTCGCTGTTGTCAGTAAGGTATTCTAAATCCTTTCTATTAGACTAAATTTGTAAGTATTGAATCTATAATTTAGCTTATTTTAATAACACTTATATTTTCAGAAAATGTAAGTATATAAAGTTTTAAAAATAGAGGAAAATATATTTTACTGTAAGACATTAAGTAATTTTGTTTAGATAAAATATATATAATTTCAGGTTTGAATAAAATATGTATATATATGCAGGTTAGAAAAACATATGATATATATACATACATGCCAATTTTTAATTGAATTATTTTTAGGAAGACAGAAAAAAAAAAATATAGATTAGAAGATATATAATATATACTCAGTAAATTGCTGTTTAATTTAGAAAGGTGTATAGTGAAAATCAGTGTATATATATATATATGTAAGACTTTGGAAATATGGTAATTTATATAAAAATTTGTTTTTTAAATCTATATAAGCTATTTTTCATATTTGCAGTTTCAAAAAGGAAAAATAAAGTAAAATAAATATACATAAACATTTCAAATCATATACATTTTAAACCTACTAGTTTATTTTAAATTAATGTCTTTTGGTGGTTAACTCATTCAATAAACTTATTTAATTATTTTAGTTGCTAAAAATATTTTTATTAAAAAGAAATTAGTTTAAAATTAAATCATTAGTTTAAAGTAAAATCATTGGTAAATTAAAATTTTCAAATGGGAATTTAATTGTTCGATTTATTCAAATATTGATAAAAATCGTCTAATATTTATACAAGGTCAAAATCATGGAACCAAGTCGAGAATTGAAGTGGATTGCAAATGAAATCAAAGGTGAGTTAATCTCACTCATTTGGATTCCATTTAAATTTAAATAGTAAAATTTAGATCAATGATTGATTGCTTGAATTATCTGGATGTGATAGTGTGTGTATGTGTGTGTGTGTGTGTGTGTGTGTTTGTATATATAGTATATATTGGGGTGATTGATTTCCAACATTATATAGCAGATGAACCCTATGTGCCCCGCATAATAGCGGATGACCCCATATACCACGATATTCCATCTCAAAGTGGAATTGTTATTTTATATTGTGCTAACATTCGTGGATGCAGGGAAACAGGTTGGGGGATCCAACTAGATTCCTCAAAATTATTTAGATTGTTTAATGTTCTGTGATATGGTTTATTTAATAATCTGTGATAAATTATTTTGGAAATTGAAAATATTGGATGCTATGGTTTGATTGAATATATTTGGGTATACCGAGTTATCAAAAATATATAATTGAATTTTTGAAGTCAAAGGGAGAATTCTTAAGTAAATAATTATAGAGGTTTGGATAAATAAATTGGAAAGGATAAAAGTTGATTTTTAAATTCTAATAAATAAATTTCGAGTATGGAAAAGGAGATTATGAATAAATAGAAATAAATGAATTTTTAAACTTAAAGTGATATTATTTAAAGGAATAAAGAATTTATTTTCAAATTCAAGATTTAAATTTGAAAAAGATAAAGAAGAAATTTGGAAAAGTATGAAATTTGTATTTCAATTTAAATAAGATTTTAAATCATAGTAAAGAAGTTAAATCTGAGTTCAATGGGTTTGAAATCAATTGAGTAAGTAAAGGAATTTATTTTTAAAATGGAGTAAATTTGGAAATCGATTTGGAAATTGATTACATATTTGGAACTGTGTTTTAAAAGGAGATGAGACTATAGAATTTATAAACTGGGTTTATAAAGTGAAATATTTATCAGAGGGTAAATTGGAAATGTAAATTCGGAATGGGAATTTATAAAGGAATGGGTAATTTGTTTTAAAAATAAATAGTGATTTATTTTTAAAGGTGTGGAAAGGAAAGTGTATTTCCTTAGAAATCCAAGTATATTTCCAAAGAAAGATTTCCAAGTATAAGATAGAGGTTTTAAAGTGATTTTAAAAGGATGTTTTAGAGAAATTTTATTATTTTAAATTGTTTTAGAATTTTAAAGTAAATATTTGTTTAAATTAATTGTAGAAGTAATTATTTTAAGGGTTTAGTTGGTATTATGATTTAAAAGATAATTATTTAATATTTTTACCTTATAGAATAATTTTTAGTTTAGTTTTGGCCTTAGTTTTACATGAGAAATAAGTATATACTTTTAATAAAGTGTTTTAAATAATTTTATTTCAAGTGTTTTAAAGTATATTTTTAAATAAGTGTTTTAAATAGTTTTTTTATTTAAGTATTTTAAATAGTTTTTATTTTAAGTGTTTTAAATAGCTTTATTTTAAATGTTTAAAGAATATATATATATTTGGATAAAGTAATTTAAATTATTTTAAAAGTCTAAAATATTAAGGCTTGGCGATTTTCAATAGAAATAAAACAATTGGGTAGAATTTTCTTTCGAGAAAGAAAAGTGATTCGAAAACTTTTTTTCAAAGGGTTGAAGAGTGGAAATATATCTTGCAAAGATATTTTGTGATTAATAAATAATTTAGGAAATTATTAAATATAATGATTGTTTGTGGATGTTATTTGATAGTTAAATAACCAACTATCAATATTGGCCAAAGCGCTAATCGTTTCGAAGAGACCGGGATCAGGATTAATTTCTCGAAAACCACTTCGATCCGGTTTGAATGTTTTCGTTAAGAAGACAAGAGCTTGGAGTCGAAGATGGAGCAGTGAAGTGCAAGGGCTAATCGCTACTAATCCCGAGGGTGATTCCAAAATGGATGTAGTAGGAATAGTGCCTTCGGTTCCGTTTGAACCCGAAACGGACTTGTACGGACGAATGCTTTCATAACATCGTCAGGAGGACGATGGGCATTCTAAGTGAATGTGTGCTAAAAAGGTAACGCATAGCCTCGAGCATCATCGACCGAGAATGGCTAAAACAGGGGAGGTGAACATAAGGCTAAGTGGCTAGCAAGCAATTAAGGTAAGCTCACCCCTACCTAGAGGTCCCTTTATTTCGGCTGTGTGGGTGGTTGCGGATCCCAACCGCAGGGTGAACTTATTCGGACTATGCAGTAAAGGGTAGCTTCGGTCTTGTGATGCAAGGGATCAGGGTGGATCCTCGGTACGGTGATCTAGATCACGTACTATGCACCTGTACGGTTTGATTGTTCCTAACTATTGCTGAAACGTGAGATGCAAGCATTTCAGCTATATTCTATTTTACTTTCTATAGACACTATTATAAAATCAGATGGATTTTGACAAAAATATTTTGGTTATCGTAAGGTAAAGCCCCGGCATGTTTATTTGTGGCGTGGTCTTACGAGATACCTTTGATTTCAAAAGATTTTGAAAACTTTAATAATCCAATCGGGTGTGTTTTCTCACGATAGTTTCCAGATTGACTCGGGTGTTATTTAACTATAATGCTCGGGTCAGACCGAGTATTATAGAGTATAGATTTTGGGATGGACTGCTATGGAGCTCAAGAGACGAGCAGGATGACGAGGCGTATTTCCGTAGATTTATATTTCTGTTGTGCAGTGTAAGCCGTATATTAAGCTTTAGAAGTGCTGAATTGTATTGTGTTACTGTTTGATGTTGTACTCTGATGATATAATGTATAAAACAAATATAATTCTTTGTTTCAAAGAATAGTCATTTATCTATTATATATTGTTTTGCTGCGTTTGTGATATTCTGATATTGTTTTCCATTTCTTCTTCTACCTCCTTCTTCTTTAATCCTAATGGTTTGGTTTTCCGACATTCGATTATTTGGCATTTTATACAATGGTTATATTGATGTCGATTTTCAGGTATCGAAAAATCGAGTCGTCACATTTTGATCTGGACCACGTATTGTGACGGGCGGTACCCTAGTAGCCCTGCCACTGTATGGAATCCAATCTCCAATAAGTGCCTGTGCGGTTCTGATTGTGCCCAACTATTGCTGAAACACGAGATGCAAGCATTTCGGCTAGATTCTATTTTTCTTTCTATAGACACTATTATAATATCAGACGGATTTTGATAAAATTGTTTTGGTTATCGTAAGGTAAAAACTCAGCATGTTTATTTGTGGCGTGGTCTTACGAGATACCTTTGATTTCAAAAGATTTTGAAAAATTTAATAATCCAATTGAGTGTGTTTACTCACGCTGGTTTCCAGACTGACTCGGGTGTTATTTAACTATAATGCTCGGGTCTGACCGAGTATTATAGAGTACATATTTTTAAATAGTATAGGTGTTATTAAAATAAGTATATACTTTTAAAGAAGAAGGAGGTAGAAGAAGAAATAGAAAACAATATCAGAATCTCACAAACGCAGCAGAACAATATATAATAGATAAATGACTAATCTTTGAATCAAAGAATTATATCTGTTTTATACATTACATCATCAGAGTACAACATCAAATAGTTACACCACACAATTCAGGACAGTTATAATATCTTGTCCTTCTAAAGCTGAATATACAGCTTACACTGCACAGCAGAAATATAAATCTACGGAAATACGCCACGTCATCCCGCTCGTCTCCTGAGCTCCACAGCAGTCCATCCCAAAATCTGTACTCTATAATACTCGGTCTGACCCGAGCATTATAGTTAAATAACACCCGAGTCAGTCTGGAAACCAGCGTGAGAAAACACACTCAATTGGATTATTAGTTTTCAAAATCTTTTGAAATCAAAGGTATCTCGTAAGACCACACCACAAATAAACATGCCAGGTTTTACCTTACGATAACCAAAACATTTTTATCAAAATCCATATGATATTATAATAGTGTCTATATAAAGTAAAATAGAATCTAGCTGAAATGATTGCATCTCATATTTTAGCAATATTTGGGCACAATCAAAACCGTATAGGCGCTTATTGGAGATTGGATTCCATATAATGGCAGGGCTACTGGGGTACTACCCGTCACAGTACGTGGTGTAGATCACCGCACCGAGGATCCAACCTGATCCTCTGCATCACAAGACCGGAGCTACCCCTTATTGGATAGTCCGAATAAGTTCACCCCGTGGTTGGGATCAGCAACCGCCCACATTGTCGAAATAAAGGGACATCTAGACAAGGGTGACCTTATCCAAATTGGTTGCTAGCCACTTAGCCTTGTATGCACCTTCCCTGTTTTAGCCATTCCCGGTTATGAGGCTCGAGGCTATGCGTTACCCTTTTAGCACGCATCCACTTAGAATGTTCATCGTCCTCCTGACGATGTTCTAAAAGCATTCGTCCGTACAAGTCCGTTTCGGGTTCGAACGGAACCGAATGCACTATTCCTACTACATCCGTTTGGGAATCGCCCTTAGAATTAGTAGCAATTAGCCCTTGCACTTCACTGATCCATCTTCGACTCCAAGGTCTTATCTTCCTCACGAAAATGTTCAAACCAGATCAAAGTGGTTTTCGGGAAATTAATCCTGATCCCACTCTCTTCGAAACGATCAGCGCATTGGCCAATATTGATAGTAGGTTATTTAACTATCAAATAACATCCACAAACAATCATCAGGTTAAATAATTTCTCAAATTATTTACTAATCCCAAAATATCTTTGCAAGATATATTTCCACTCTTCAACCCTTTGAAATTTTTTTTTCAAATCACTTTTCTCTCTCTGAAGAAAATTTCCACCCAATTGTTTTATTTCCACTGAAAATCGCCCAGCTTTAATATTTTAGACTTTTGAAATAATTTAAATTACTTCATCCAAAAATATATATTCTTTAAACATTTAAAATAAAACTATTTAAAACACTTAAAATAAAAACAATTTAAAATGCTTAAATAAAAAACTATTTAAAACGTTTATTTAAAAATATACTTTAAAACACTTTAAATAAAATTATTTAAAACACTTTATTAAAAGTATATACTTTTTCTCGTGTAAAACAAAGGCCAAAACTCAATTGAAAATATAGGTGTTATTAAAATAAACTAAATTATAGATTCAATACGTACAAATTTAGTCTAATAGAAAGGATCGAGAACACCTTACTGACAACAGCGAGCCAAGGCCACCACCATCGGTTACCGTAATCGTCGAAGCCCAAACTACCGCCTCCATCTCCTAATCGAGCAAGCCGAGCTCCTAGCCTCCCTGTCGTACGCGAAACCACCTCGCTGAACCATCCAGTCACCCCACATCGCAAGCCCACCACCGTGCCGTAGCAGCAACTCACGTGTCCCTGCCGAGTTGAACGCGCTTCCGCCTTTGATGATATTCCAACATGCGACAGCCATATGATAGAAGAGAACAACGTCGCCTTCGATTTTGAGAATCGAACGAAGATAAAAGGAGAAATTGTGATTCTATACGGAATCGAATTTGATTCGAAAAAAATTGATTTCACTATTTTCCACTCTGATAGATTTAGTATGGTGGGTACGAGATTTGCTTTGGGGTTTTGATGTATCGGCCATAGTTTCCTTTTCTTTTCTTTTTTTATTTTGATTTTTTTTTATGATTTTAAAAAGAACAAGAAAACAAGAAGGATAAAAATTGCACGTGTCAGGCAATGCAGAAGATGTGTCCTTAGGATGGATAAATGTTATATGTGTCCACGGTGAAAAGAAGGGAAAGCATATATTGTATTTAAGTTTAAATTTAAATTTTAAATTGTCTCGATTATCATAACTCACAATCTCGATCTCCAATCGAGGTATGCCACTAGGCGTTTATAATGTTAAACCCATATTTCAGACGCAATGGAAAATGTTCCGAGTCCTAATTCGATTGTATAGAGAAGATAGCTTTTAGATCCAGCTATTATATTGAATTTCGATATAGATTTCGACGCGTTTATCTACAGTACGGCCAAACGATCACTCCAAACACTATGAATAATTGAAATCCGATAATAATACACTATTATGGATCCAATGGAAGTGGTTTCGTCGAATTCCGAGACTGTGCCTCAGAAGGCTATTTTTTAAATACCGATTTAAACTATATATTTTTAAAACTGAACAAACTCCTTTTGAATTCGATTTTAAAAGTTCTATTACCTTCAGTATTGTTAATACAAATTTCATAAGTCTATAAACTATTTTTAACAAGTTTAAAACTCCAGATTTAATATTTTACCCAACTTCCAATTATTAAATTCAATAATATAATTGCCAAATAAATAATGATATTTGAAACTTAAATTAAACTAACTTTCAAATATTTAAAATCGATTAAATATTTCAATTTCAAATACTTTAGAATTCCGAGTTGTCACATTCCTTCCCCCTTTAAAGAATTTCGTCCCCGAAATTGCTAGTTAAGAAGAATGATACATAGCCCGTTAACCATTTTCCCAATCCCAATAGTTTTAACAACACTCAAACAATCTTTTTATTAAAGTCACATTAACACTCTTACTAACTTGCCAAACTCATCTATAAGTTCCAAACAATATTATTTACTCAACAATTCAAATTCAAATTTTAAAATCAAATTTTAAATTATCAAAATTTTCTAACTCCCTAAATTTTTGGAGAATTTCGTCAGCGTCTCCTTTGCGCGGCTAACTCAGTACAACTACAAAATGCCTCTACAGATCCCCAGATCTCAAAAGAAAAAAATCCAAGTGGCTAGACTAGAAAATCATCAAATTTCACATAGAAATTTTAAATACATACCTTTTTGTCGGGCTATAAAATTTTATCTTCTAAAAACAAATTCATCAGTTTCCTTTTTGCTTTTAATTACCTGTATATCCTACTTAGCAATAATATCCAATCACAGAATCCAACATCATTTTATTGACTTCTTTACAAAATTTTCAATATTTGCTTTACTTCAGCCCATATGATGTACTTATACCATCCGTACGCAATATCAGATTCGATCGCTCACTCGATCACACAATTTCACTTCCGAACTAGTATCATCCATCCAACTTCCTAGAGCGGACTCAGATCTGGTTTCCTGATCAGAAACCGTCATTCTCCTTGCATAGCCACAAACTATGATTGAGAATTCCAGAATCAATCCAAAATCCATATCCAGGGTTCGTCATCGAATATCGAGTGAAAAATCCCAACTTGGATCGATATAACTATCTCGAAATTTTATGCTCGAATCTGGATCATATTGCTATGCGAATAAAATAATATACGTACATCCTACGTATTTATCTCAATTGATTATTAACTAAATCAATTTTCCCCTTATTCACATTCATTTTGATTTCTATCCACTTATTTAGAATTTTCCCATTTCACAACTTCCCGTTAAATGTTCATTCAATCATTAACTTAGAATATTTTTTCCAATACCAATTTTTATTTAAAATTTCACCATTACTTAAGTTTAATGTAAATATTTTATATACTCCTTATATTTAATTTTCACTCTACCACTTAAGCTTTTGTATCTATTTTCATTTAACTCAAATTTTAATTCCATTCTGAATTCAATTTACCTCTCATTTTTAAATGTTGAATTTTATTCATCTTAGCTCAAACCATTTGAATTAATTCTTCAACTTTACTTAACCCAATTCAAAATGAATCCCAATTCTGCAGTTTCAATTCTATTTGAATTCAATTTATCTTCAAACTCTGAATATTGAATTTTATCAACTATCTTCTATTCACAACCGATTCATATCAATATTTTAAATTAGTTCCATTTACTAATTTATTTCTATCTTAAACCATTTTTACTTCCTAACTTTTATTATTTTAGTTCACTTTGAACTTGTTCTTACAAATTCACTTTACTTTATAATCCCAATATTCAATTTCATTTCCATTTACAAGTTAAATTAATTTGTTTACTTACTAATCTTATTTTGCTTTATTTAGTCTAACTTGACAAATTTTCCATTTCACTTTATTTAACATAATTCAAATATTCAGTTTCAATCCAAATTTTAAGTTCGATAAGTTTTTTAACTATTTACATTCCATTCACAATCTCTTGAATTTACTTCATTTAATTGACTTGCTTTACTAACTTATTTTATTGTCACTTTTACTTGAAATTATAAATTCATTTATTCATTCATAAATTTATTTCCACCTTAATAAATTTTATATCAGTAACCATTTCACTTAGTCCACCTTGACTTTTTCTTAACATTCATCTTTACTTAACTAGATTTAACTACATTCTGATTTAATTCAAAATTTTAAACTTCTATAAGTTTTCCAAATTTAATTACATCTCATTTACTAATCTTTTTACTTTATTTATTTGGTTTACTTCACCAGCTTATTTTGTTTTCATACTTATTTTAATTTAACTCTTTTTCAAATTAAATTTTCTATTCTAGAAAATCTCAAATTTTACTAGTTATCAAACCCATTTATATTTCCATGACATTTTAAATAAACTTCAGAGTTCAAACCATTCAAAATCAAATTTGGAAACATATATTTCCAAATTAAATATTCTTTGAATCTCAAAACCAAACCCAGTTTCGCAAACCACTCCAATTGAAAACAATTTGGCAGCAATTCCACTCCTGAAAACTCGAAAATGAACATCGATGATGCTGCAGTCATCACCAAAGATATTTTCCAGCGACCGAAAAGAGTTTAGTGCTTTTATCCTTTCAAAAACATTTCAAATATTTTTAAATTCCAAATCTCACCAGATTTCAAATCCAACTCAAAAATATTCCCAAATAATATCACCATTATTTCTCCAAAACCTTTGAAAACCATTTCCAAATCAAAGGAATTTTAACTTCTAAAATTTTTGAATTCCAAATCCTTTTAATCCTTATTCAAAAATTACTCTGGCATTTATTTCAATTTATAAATCACATTTATAATTCACATTTCCAATTCCATTTCGTTATCTGAATTTATTTCCTTAACCTTTGTTATGATTTCAATTTCTTATTCAATGTTTACACAACAAAGATAATAATTTAATATTATCACTTCCTAACAGCCAAGCAACCATATATATAACTATAATAATTTACGAAAACTTATTTCTTTTATGTACAAAAATAATTTGGATAAAATTATTTCATTCACCATATTTTAAAACAATACTGTGTCGATTTATCTTGTTAAGAGTTTAAAGACCCCTATCGATGACATGGCGTCCCACATATCGACCAGAATCCATAAACACTCAACCGATAAGTCAACACAATATAAAAACTATTTTTATATTCACTAACAAATACACGCTCATATCTATTAATACACTCAAACTCATCCTAGAATACTAGGGACTCTATTTCCAATGAGTAATCCCCACTAGAGCCAAGATTCTCGCTTAACCTTCGCTCTGATACCAAGTGTAACGACCCGATTTTCGGACGGCCAAAAATCGGGTCGTTAAGATGGTTGAACCTTTGAGGGAAAACCAATTCGATGATTTAGTTGGTCTCAAAAGGCGATGTCATATATCTTTGTTGAGTTTCCCACCCCAGATTTTTGTCTAACCCATGGTTTTATTTTTCCCTTATTTCATAGGTGGTATTTCGAGCAGCTAAGGAAAGTAGGTTTTCATTGATGTTCATTTGGCTCTTTGAGAGAAGCTGGATGATTTACCTACGTAATATTATTTTCGCTTCATTAATTTATGTGTATATATCAGAAATTGTAAGAACATGCTATTACAACTGTCCAAGCCGATGGTAATACTTAGATTAGTAACTTTAAAATGCTATGTATATTGAAGTAACACCATGTAATGTCTTTTGAAATTATATATTATCATTCATTGTGAGATTCTAATGTTTTTGTTCTCCTATTTCTTATTCATTTTCTTTTCTTCTTTTTCTTTCACAATAATGTTCTATCTTTCTAGTACTTGGGTGTTCGGTACATGAATACTATGGACGTATTAGTGTCGACATTCAGGGGTCGAAAAGGTCGTTTGTTACACTACCTGATGTGCTCCTTGTTAAATATTTCAATAAGATGTTATGTATATCAATTGTTACAAACCCAACATCCTTTTATATTGAGTATAAAGGAAGCCCTATTCAAATCCTTCATCGAGAATTAAACAACCCAGATTTAACTTATTTCAAACAGGTACATCATTACTAATATGTAACATATTGTTTACTTATACTATTAGAATTGTCTTATTAGCGTTTATTTTCTTTATACAGACATATGCTTCTCTACATTTTGATTAAAACCAAACTATTTGATTTCTCTATCAAAATACTTACTCGATGCCCAAATGCCTATTTAAGATCATGTGCTTATCTCAGAATGTCCACAATATTTTTTATTGCTTCCACCTAGTTCGAGGCATTTTGGCTATAGTGTGCAAACAACCTACTCTAAATAATTATCTGGAAATTCTATTTAAACATCAATATGCCAAATCTAATAAATGTATTATGCAATATTTGCAAGTAGAATCCGAATGGAATGAAGCATGTTGACTAGCAAAATTGCTTCACTAATTTCAACTTTTGAAATTAATGAGGTCATTTCCCATTAACCTTATTTTATATATTTCCAATTACATTGACTTTCTTTTGGAAGACTCACTTACGGTCGATGGATCATATCCTCTTGAGTACAATTTCAAAAGTTAAATTTTATCAATGTACTTGGAATCCATTTCAGATTATTGCATCATGCTATGTGCTAAAGTCTATACTCTTTATGGCTTATCGACAACTGAGTCATTACGAACAATCCATTTTTTCGATATCGATAAGAACATGTAGTTTCTCTACATTATGTTAGATTTCCTATTAAACATTCTACTTGGTTATATCCTTTTTAAGTTGGGTAAATTTGTACCATCTATGTAATCAGTTCTATGTTAGAATTTTTGATCACATCCAAGTTTGTCGCACTACCACTAATTTCTCACGAAAGATATTCTTTTAGTACGAAGGTGGCATGTCTTGAAACAACAATTTTCTTCTCAGAATGGTGAAATAGGAATTCAAAATATTTTATGAACCGCCTATAGACTTATGTAAAATAGATTTTTCCTTGAATTCATAGAACATATGTATGCAACGTAGATTGGACAACCTTGTATCTTAAACTATTTAAGGTGAGGTTTATTCCCAATTCATATCTTATATACAATCATTATCTCATTTTTAAATGAAAATAAATTTAATTTATGTGTTTACTCTTGAGTATAATCCTGGAAAAAAGGGGATACTCAGCTTCACGCATTATCAACCATACTTTATCCAATAAAGTTTGATTACACCTTATTGATGCATCATTATATAGCATAGGGAGGGATGACTTTAAGAGTGAATTGTGTTCTTTTTTATTTTCTCTTATAGCTCTTATCCAAGATACACACTCATTTGATCAAATCAAATTGTTTTAATTATTTCACATGTTATGTTTTCTTCTTTCGTTTATATCTTACGAATTATTATAAATAACTGTCTTGTGTATCAAATACGCATGTTCATATTTGAGAAAATTCATCAATAAATCTAATGAAGTAAATGGATAAGTTTTTGGTTTCATTAAACCTTGGACTGCATACATCATATGTACCAATTTGACAAGTTCATCCATCTCTTTGTTACTCACACTAAAAGGGTGCTTTTCATTAAGTCTTTGAGATATAGTTCATGATTAACTTATAATTCATAATCATATGACTAAAGAAATATTTCTCCAATATACTGCAGCGTGAGATTACAAAAATAATTATTCATAGATTAAATTGTTTTGTATTTTCTATGGCTAATGCATCACTATCGTTATTAAAATTGGAGTGGGTGCTATCAATAGAACCGGAGACACAACATCTCTACAAGATCTCTGGTTTTCTTCTCTACAAGGTCTCCAATTTTATTGATAATCTCTCTTCTTTCTTTTTTGATTACCTTCCTCGTGTATGTATAAGCTGAATCCATTCGATTTATAAAAAGGATTACTAATCCTTAACTTTTTGAGGGATCCTTCATCAATGGTTATTAATGACTGACTTTTGAATCTTTTAAGCTCAATGGCGAGAAATTACTTCAAGGTAGAGAAGAAAACATCTACCAAATTGTAGTGGGTGCTATCAATAAAACCATAGACACAACATCTCTATAAGGTGTCTGGTTTTTTTCTCTATAAGGTGTCTGGTTTTATTGATATATGTAATGCAAATACTCCCATTTGAAGCTTTTTATATGCCTAAAATGCCCTTATAAATTTATCTTGCATCATAAGGATATTTGCATCATTTTTGTACCCATGTTCTTGCGCATTAATTGTACTATACCAGCTAGAGAAAATTACTCTTCCATGATCCGCATAAGTTGACTCTTCTTTGGAATTTTTTTATCCTCCCCATACTCCTTAGAGATAAACCCATCACTTTAGTAGCATTAATTTCGTTTGCCATAACTTCATATTTGATTATTGGAATTATAGAACCAAGCTTCAATCACTACGTCTCTACTACTCATCCGTGGAGCCTTTTTACGATGGTTGTTGTTTGATGAGTAAACTTAATATTTTATTTAAATGAATTAAATTATATGATTCAATAGTTTATTTCCCCCAACTTCTCTATTTTTATGCTTTATGAGAAATTGGTTTGTTTAACAATAAGAGAATAATTTTGATATTTAATTTTTTCCACTAAATTGTCGAATTTCTTTATTATCGTTTAGCCAGATTTCAAAATTTGAATGCCACATCTATAATTGTTGTTTTAATCCATAAATGGTTGCATATGTATCATCAAAATGTTAATAGATAGCAGTTCCATCTACCTAGAATAGTGTTCCAACATTTAATCCTTAATATTAACTCTCGAATGGTTGTAAGTTGGGCAGGTGTAAAATTATTTTGGCAGAGACAACTCCAGTTCTTGGGATTCAATAAATAAATATATTAATTATGAATGAATTTGATCAAATAGATATTATTAATTACAAAATTATAAAATCATACAAACACATTAAAACATTTGATCTATAATAGCTATCGATTGGTAAATTTTCAGGTTTGATTTTTGTTTTATTGTTCGATTGTTTTTGTTAATTTTTAAATTGGATTATCACTTTGTCATTTGCCACGAATCACCATTTTATGTTGATATTTTTGTACCAAAAATTTGTACTTAATGTAATTAGCTCCAAAACATATTACCTCCTTATTTAAATATTTACTATACATGATACTTGTATGTATATGCCTCGGCTTCATATGTTTATATTTCTCATTAAATGATGTAATTTTATGGTGTATTAATCCATGAATATTAGATGTGGTTCATAACTTTATCAGATGACAACTGAAATTTTATGCTACTTAATTTCTTCATTGGAATGCAAAAGGAAGAATAGTGGATAAATTCTTGGTAAATACGTAAAGCACGATGTCGCATATAAAGTATTGAATAATACCATAGTATAAATTAAGAGCAAAGTAGCGAGCCAAAAAAATAAAGTTGGTAAACACATTAAAATCCATCTTTAAAGTGTCATAAAAAGAAAAGCAACCTAATCAACATCATATATTTTCTTAAGGATATGGAGTTTGCTTTTCAACATGATACAAGTAAAGAATAGTAACATGAACATATAGTTAATAACTAGCAATCCTTTATTATTATAGCATAAAAAATATGAATTTTCTTGTAACTTATATAATTAAAGTGGAACTTTCTCAGATAAATTTGCAAATTCAGAAATTCAAGGGTCCACTTGTTTTTATTTTGCATTTTTAACATGCATTATAAAACATAAGGAGAGCAAAGAAGAAGATGTAAATTCTAAGCCATTACAACAATGAAGGAACAATGAAATGAATGGATTGTTTTTTATCCTTCTGTCATTTTCCAAAACACGAAAAATAAAATAGATTTGTTTTCTATTTTGTATGTTAACTTCATTTTCCAAATTAGTTATTTTCCAAAAATATATGCGCCATATGCATTTTATTTGGATTGAAACTCAAGACTAAAAAAACAAATCAAATGGGGGCTCAATTTTGCAATTAGGAATTAATAAGTTTTAACTAGCTCAACTATAACTAAATAAAGGAAAAAAATAATATGTAAATTAAGTTTATTATTATGTATTTGCTCTTCATTCTATTTTGTGAAGGAGCAATTGCTGAAATGAACATCAATGTATGTATTTTATTTTAAAACGAAGTGTTCTATATTAACTATCATAGGCAATACTAACTAAAATATTATCTAAGTAATGAGTTTAAAATTGTTATTTATGTATATAATGCTCAATATTTTATTGCTATGGCGATCTTTCATTTTTATATCAGTATGTTTCCTTTTTTGATATTAACAATTATTTTGAAAGATGTTCTTTTTTGTGGTTGCAATATTATACATGTTCGATAATTTTATTAACATGTTAGTCATATGACTAATGTGAGTTCTAAAATATTTGAAGGTTAATGATGCAGTAAACTCAAATTATACATAAGATGCATCACAAGTGAATCTATGAATTTATTGTTTTCTTTTTCCATTTAACCTTTGGAGTTTAAGCAATGTAATTTACATAAAGTTACTCAAATACCAACATGGTGTATATTATTTATTAGCGATACACACTGTTTATCACACTATATTTCTTAAATTAAAAAAGTTACTTTGCTTTTATTTTAATTTAATGTTATTTATTTTTAAGAGAGTTAAGAAAGTTATTTCCCTAATTTGGATGGAGATGAACAATAGAGTGTTTAGTGGACATTTAACTATTAAACAAGTACCGTTCCTCTCTATTACAAATCAGTTTAGACCATAATTGTATTCATCATATATTATGGGTATTAGTTATGTTCATGTATTTCAGGATGGTATGCCATCTTTCCTTATAACTTCTTTTATTTAATAAAATGGTAGGGGGCCATTCAACCTCGTTGGCTTTGCCAGAAAAAATAGTTTGCGAAACTATGTTCTAGCACGTTTCAAATTTGTGGAGGACACAAAATATGGTAACATAAAATTATTAATAAAACCATAACATCTAATTTGAAAACAATAATTTATATATAGTGGGAATACCTCAAAATGATTTTTTTTTTACCTTAAAAAAATTGGCCTTCCATCTTCAAAACTCAATAATTAAATAAATCAAAGAAATTTTATACTTTACATGATCCCATAACATCATTTTCCATCGAATCAGCACATCTCACTTCCTTCCTAATTCATTGCATTTTCTACTTTTTTGTAATTTACATAATTTATTAAAGAATAAATCAATAATCACATAAGAAATATTCCAGTATTCAACAAAAATGAAATCCATTAAAACCCTTAATATTGATTTCTCTCTTCGTAGTTTTGTTCTTAACCATAATAATTTTAAATTTCCTCGTCATGGAGATAGATAATGATCTAAGTTATCGAAGTACAACCATAAATATATGTAAGAAAGGAGGCCATTATTTATGCATGTGATCATTATTTCACAATAAATAAATTTGCTCTCATTTTTCTTTGCACATGCCCAACGGACTTGTCCAACATACTGGTTCATATTAATACAAAGCTACGTCTATTTTCCATTAAAATGGAAAAAGGATTATTGTTTCATAAATAATATTTGGTGTACATAAAAATAATATTTCAAAATTTGATATGTCCAATAGAAATCTTATACAATCTACCTAAAAGATGGATTTCTCCTAATTTTTTCTTTTTTCCTCATAATTTTAGAATTAAAATTTGTAATTCTTCTTGATTCATGTGTATATTTTCACATTTAACCCTCTAATTTTTCGCATTTAACGGGCTGTGATATATTCTACTTAACACCATGTCCCTTTGACTTCGTCTTTTATTAAGTTTCAAACTCTAAGTGGAAGTTTCTTTTTCTTTCTCATCAAGAATAAAGTATTTATTCATTTTTCATTCTTTCTTTTTAACTTCTCCTTAATCACAGGCTCCATAAGGACTTAAAATCACGTCACAAATTCAAGTACATTATTCAATCAACATAAAAGTTGCATAATATGATGGTAAGGTTTAAACTTTGACAATATTTAACTCTATTTCCCCTTAAATTCACTAGATTTTTGCTAACTATAGTTTAATTCAATTTTTTACGTTCCATAGCTATTAAAGATTTGCTTTGAATCATCGTAGATCTTTAATTTCATTGAAATTGCATTTATTAGCTCAAAAGACACATCTATACAATATTTAAGAATTGAAAGGTTCAACATTTTCAAAGTTCATTTTCGTATTTCTTTTGCCTATAAAGGTAAACATTAGTTTTTACAACGTCTCTCTATTTATCATTTAAATAAATTAAGTTGGGATCATGAATTTTGATGCATATTTAAAATATTAAAAGTAATTCTAAATAGTATTTATTAGTTACGTATATAATATACATAATAGATGGATCTCTCCAACTATATTTTTTCTTTTTTCTCATAATTTTAGAATAAAAATCCTTTATGCTCTGATTCATGCATATATTTTCACATTTTTCCTTTTAAATCTTCACATTTAACAGGCTTTAATATATTTAGATGTAATATCATGTCTCTTTGACTTCCACTTTTATTATATTTACTCATTATTTATAATTCCATGTTATTTCCCACCAAAGTTCAAACCCTAAAAAGTTTCATTTTCCTCTTCAAAATGAGAATATTTACTCTTTTTGTCTTTCATTTTAGTTCTTCTTTAATCTTAGGCTCGAAAAGGACTCAAATTCATATCATAAATTCAGTTGCACACTCCAATCAACATAAAGTCGTATAATATGATGGTAAGGTTAAACATTGATGATATTCAACTTTCTTTCCCCAAACTTCACTAGATTTTTGCTAATTATAGTTTGATTCAATCTTGTATTTTCTATAATTACAAATAATTTGCTTTGAATCATAGTAGATCTTTATTTTTTTGCTGAAATTACAATTACAATCTCAGAAGATATATTCCTTTTGCATGTAAATAAGAAAGGATTAGTTTTTACAATGCACTTTTATGTATTATGTTTATAAATTAAGTTGAGATCATGATTTTCGATGCACAATTAAAATTTTGAAAGTAACTTCAGTTATTGATTAGTAATTTTTAAAGAAAAATCTCAACCATGATAAACCAATTTACTGTTTCTTTTGTAATTTTCAATCTTATTTTTGAATCTTTTATTCTGCAAATACTCATAATCTAAATGTTAGTAATTAGCAATGAAAATAAAGAAGGCTGAACGTTAAAGTATTTATATTTAACGTCTTAAAAAAACTATGGATGGTGCCTAAGTTATATTTTGATTTAAAAGAAGTTGAAAGAAATCAATAGAAAATTTGATAGTTTATTAATTTCAGCTTTAAAATTTGTCATTTAATTACTTTTACTAACTACCAAGTGTAATATTGTTTTTTTCTTCCAGCTTTAATTAGTTTTTCCCATTTTATATTCGTTCAATTGCATAGTATTATGCACATCTATGGAGTTTAATCCCTAAGAAAAATATTACTTTTTCTTCTCTAAAATAAAATATCTAATTGTTTTATTCCCTTCTTTCATTTACCGTTTCATTTTAATCTCAAGCTTCACATGAAATCAAATTGACATAACAACCTCTATTGCATACATCGAAGTTGGACATCTCTCGGAATTCTAATATATTTGTTCTTTCTTTACATTTATTTTCTCTTTAATCACGAAATCCATAAGAGCTCAAAAAACTATATTCATTAAAGTTGGATATTGTAGTTTTTCCTATTTTATGTTAGTTCTATTGTATTGTATTATTTTTTATTGCTTAGAATAAAATCTATGATCTCTTTATTCACTTCGTTTATTTAATCTTTCACTTTAATCCCAAGCCTCACTTAAAATATAAGTGACGTCATAACTTCTATTCTATATATCAAAGTTGGATATCTCTCAAAATTATATTCTATTTGTCCTTTCTTTCCATTTATTTTCTCTTCAATCTTGAAATCCAAATACAAAATACTACATTTGTTAAAGTTGGATATTTTCTAATCCTTTTGGTCTTCTCTTAAAATTTTGGAATTAAAATTTTATTTCACCTTTATTCATGTGTATTTTTTCACATTTACACCTCTAAAATATGTCATTTAATAAGCTTAAATATATTCATGCGTAATGCCATGTGTATTCAACTTTCTGTTTTATTAATTTTACTCATTTCTATCAGTATTATTTTATTTCTCTAAAGTTCTTTCCCTCAGAAGAAGTATCTTTTCTCATTAAAAACAAAAGCACCGTTCTCTTTATTTCCTTCCGTTATTTTAGATTTTCTTTAATCTCTTTAATCTCCAGCAACATGATGACTCAAAGTCATGTGACTATTTCAATTGCACAATTCAATCATTAGAAAGGATCTCAAAATGTGATGATAAGATTTAAATTTGAATAATATTCAACTATCTATCTCAGTGGGCTCACTAGAATTTTTTATTGCTCCATATACAACTCATTATTAATATTCCCTATCTATAAATAATTTTCTTTGGCGTGGGTCTTCACTTTTCATTGTCGTTCATTTATTTTTTTAGGACGATAAGTCTGTATGCTGTTTTAGAATCATACGGTACAAAACAAATGTAGTTTATTTTCTTCTTCCTTTTCTTGTAAATAAGTAAGAATCTATACAATATATTTTTATTCATTATTTTTTTAAATTAAGTTTAGGTCATGATTTTAGATGTGCAACTAAAATATTTAAAGTGGTTTCAATTATTCATTCATTCATTTTCTACTAAATTAAACTGTTTTTTTAACTTTGCATGTTTATTTTCGAATTTTTTGTTCTCGAAATATGCACATTTTAATTGCTAGAAATTGGCAACGAAAATAAACAATATTGAAAGTTCAATATTTTTATATTGAACCACTTGAAAAGAAATGGGTGGTTTCTATGTTGTGTGTAGGTTCTAAAAAAAGCTAAACCAAAGCAATATATAATTTTAGTAGTTTAGTCGTTTTCAATTTTAACATTAGTTTTTGCATATTTTGCATTCTTCCTATTTGATTCCATTGGCATATCTACGTAGTTCAATCCCTAAGCAAAACTATTTTATTTACCCAATTAAAATAAAATCTTTCACAAATTTCTTTACCGTCTTCCATTTATTTTTCACTTTAATCTTAAGCTTCGCATAGAATCAAAAAGGTGTCATAACTTCTATGGTATATATTAAAGTGGGATCTTTCTTTTTTTATTTCCATTGACCTCTTTTTTCATCTCCATTGCTCCAATTCGTTATTTCTTCTATCCTTTTTGAAACAAGATGCAAGATAAATTAATATAAATATTAGTAAAACAAAGCTTCATTTTTCTCTATAGAGTACGTATTAATACAATGACCTAGAAATTTCAACGACTTAAATAACATAATTAACTAAATTTTTCTTGAAATTAGGCAATAAAATTTTGCAATGAAAATTTGATATTTGGAATACGTCTATTAAAACGTAGCAAGTGTTAGATTTTCATCGGAAAATATGTAAAGTTTGTTATGTCGTGTAATTTCCATTTAAAATTTAAAATCAATTAAATAGATGGAAATAAAATATTTTTAAATCTGAATATTTTTATATAAGAAAATGTAAATCATTTTTCTGAGTGAGATGTCATATTTCTTTTGCAAAATTTGGTCTGCTCTAGCTTCGTTTACCTAATTTTCGGTATTTTAGCAGTAGTTTTGGCAGCGAAAATTGAGTTTTGACAGGATGGTCATGTTGTTAATATCTGTATACCATTCTGTTCGTCTCGTCGTGCTGATCTACGCAGTATATTCGTTTGTGTATTTCGGCATCCGGTATACGGTGAAATCTACGAAACGATAAGCCATATCGGTTCTGCATTTTTGACCTTTTGAGTTTCTATGTCCTTTCATTTGTCTAGCTGGAGAAGCTGATGGACGTTAGCTTTTTTATATTCCATGGAATTAATTCTAACTTTCTCTATTCCTTAAATTTATATTTGCCATTTATTTGTTTCCTGGTTCATTTCTCTTCCCTCTCCTCTCTCTTTCATTCTGCCATTGAAATATATATTGTATATATATAATCTGAAGCTTTTATATATTCTGAACCCTCCTTATCTTCTAATTGGCCATCCTCTTCTTTTCGTCCACCATTTTCCTCGTGCTTCTATATTCCCTCCATTTTTGCATCACCTGAAACCATTCCAAACAACCGAACCGTATGCTCCTCCTTTTATATAAATAAAAAAATTGTACATTTGTTGCTTTCATTCATACCTAAAGCTGCTTGAACCTGCTTGCTCCGTTCCCTCTCCATCTTCTATTCCAAATTCGATTATAGTCAACATCCTCCGCCTTGCCCACGTAGCTGAGCCTTGCAGCCAACCGTAGCCCGTAACTCCTCCCTGACGCTCCACACTTCCCACTCGAATAGCCTCCATTCTCCCTTTCTTGGTTTCCTCAGTCCTTCTTTCCCATGCTTGACCACTGCACGATCCTCCACTGACCGCCGAACTCACCTCCCACCACCTTTACTTCACCACTACCGCACACCTCATCTCTGCCTCCAGCCTGCACGTCCCTTGCAGCCACCATAGACAAACACCGAACCTATGACCACCCTAACCATTCCATGACCACCTCCCCTCTCCACGTCAGCAGCATCCACCTCCGAGCATTGACCAAGCATTCTCCTCCCACTACCATCAGCCCACACTTCCTGCTCCACCTTCCCCCTTCGAACCAAGACCCGCCTTCCCCTGGCAGAAGCTGCCACTCCATACAAACACCATCGCCGATCCTCATAGCCAATCCCTCGCCTCCCTCCCCTAGCCGCACATAGCAGTACCCATAGCCAAGCCCAATTCAGTAGTGTGAGCTTGTACTTGAGTGGGGCAATATGGAAATTGCATGTGTTGGTTGGTTTCTTACATGGTCAACCGAGTCATGATATGCGTGGCTGGCTTACTCAATATTGGCTGCAGAATAATATTAAAGCCAGATAGGAATATATATATATATATATATATATATATATATATATATATGATTCTCAAATTCAAGTTCGTTGCTTTATTTTGTCGCCGCTGTCCAGAGATTTCAACTGTAGTTTTCCAGCTTTGCTGCATATCCACGTGCGTGTCCTTAGCCGCGTGTCCGTTTGCATCGTTCTTTACTGTCATTGTTTTCTTTAGCCTCGAAAGGTGAGCGATCACTCACGGTTAACATTCTTATGTAAAGTAAATTGATTTCACATGAAATGGCGATTTAAATACGTCATCAAATTCAAATTCTTAGTTATTTAATTATTGAATATGAAATGTTATTATTTAAAATTGTTAACCTATGTTAATTGATATATGATAACCATAACTTCTTGCATATATTTAAATATGTTGATTATTATATATGCTATGTCATTTTATATTATTATTTTATTATTCTCATTCTGCAAGTTCCATGTTAGTTAGGAATTTCCTATGTGTTGAAATGATACATACCCGAACGATCCTATAAATTAAGGGAAATCATTATGGGTTGAAATGATAAACCCAAGTGATTTTATTGATTTTGAATTTCGGGATTGCGAGTTAAAATGATATATAACCGTAAATATTAAATTATTGTGGATTGAAATGATAAATATATGTACCACTTGATAATAAGATAGAGAATTATATACGGACACCGTTGGTCTATTTTGAAAAATGATTTACAAAGTTTTGAAAGAAAATAGATAGGTTTTAATAAATATAGATTTTTAAATATAATATGTAGATTTTATTTTAATATGTGTATAAGTTTAGAATTTTAAATTATATGTTTGAAAAATTTAAATTTATAAGTTAAGTTTTGAAAATGTAAATTTTAAGATTTTACTTATAATTTTATTATTTTATTCTAATATATCAAATAAGATTTAATATAAAATAAATTTAATAATAAAATTTAACTTAATAAAATTTAATATAATAAAATTTAATAAAAATTTAATTTAATTAGTACGTATATAATATGCTTAAGTATTTATTTAAAATTATATTAATATTTTAAAAATAGACTTTACAATAATTTTAATAAATAGAGGTTGGAAAGATAAATTAAAGTAGACTTGAAATTTAAATTGGTTAATAATTGAATTTAAATGAAGATTGATTTAGAACTTATTGATTTTGAAATTTTAAAGATATGTTTTTATAACTTGATTTTAATAAAGAGGAGGATTAAATGGATATTTTAAAATTTAAATAAAATTGAATTTTGATTTAAATTCGTAATTTGAGATTTTATTTAAAAGTTTAACTAAAGGGAATAAACGAATATTTTCAAATTTAAATATAATTGAAATTGAATATTTAATATTGATTTAAATTTGTAATTTGAGATTTTATTTAGATGTTATTAAAAATGATTAAATGAATATTTCCAAATTTAAATAAAATTAAAGTAGAAATTTGAAATACAAACGAAATTTATCAAATTGAGTTATGGTAAATTATTTGAATATTTAAAATTTGAAACCTATTAATTGGAAGTGGTTTAAATTTATAGTTCAAACCTGGATTTCAAATCGATATAAATTATAATGGTTTTAATGAGAATTTAAATTCAACCTTTAACCTTTATAGTTGAAAATGTTGAACTGAGATTGATTTAAGTTGAATTTTGGAACTAAAGTTAATTTGAATTGATTTGTGAAACTAGAAGAAACAATTCCAATTTGAAATTATTTTTGATATATTGACTATTTTAATATATATTATTTTAAATTTATAAGTAATTTAATATATATATTTTAATACTTAAACTACTTTTAATATATAAACTATATTTAATATATAAACTATTTTAATCTATAACCTAATTTTAATATAAACTACTTTTAATGTATAACTATTCCAATATACAAACTACTTTCAATATTCAGCTGTTTAAGTTGGAATTGTTATGATTTAGATTTACTGGATTTAAATACGAATACTTGATATGATGGTTTAACCTATTTTGTGGTAATGATTTTGGAAACGAACATAATTTAAAGTGGATAATGATTTCGAAAGTGATATGATTTTGAAATGAATATGATATTTTGATATGAAATATGAACTTTTGAAATGAAAAACGACCACGGTGTGAAATAAGCGTTTAGTTGTTAAAGAGACAGAGATCGGATACACCAGCCACGGGGATCCCATTTTATAGAAAAAATCCACGTGATGAAAAAACGAAGGGTAAAAAACTTCGAAGACCCGATTGTGGTTCGGATAGGATTTTTTAGGTATGAAACTAACTAGTGACGGCTTAAAGCGGTCGTAACCGTAAAACTCATGGAGAGCTTCGTTTTGATTGGTTATGGATCCTGTAACTCTAAACGAGCCAACAGTTATGGCCCTTCGAAGAATCGATATCCACAGGGTGCAACATCTACGGTGCAAGGTGCAACATCCATCCAAAATTCCAAAAAAGTGTCGTACGACTTTTAGAAAGGGGTGTTGGATTTTAAATGGAGTAGTACCATGGTGCACCGCTCTCCAGCGATGGTAAATCATAGACCAGCCACGGGGACCTCGTTTTACAGAAAAAATCCACGTGACGAAAAAACGAAGGGTAAAAATTTCGAAGACCCGATCGAGGTTCGGATAGGCTTTTTAGGGTATGAAACTAATCAGTGATGGCTTAACGCCATCATAGCCATAGAAATCATAGAGATCTTCGTTTTGACTGGTTATGCCTCCCGTAACATTAAACGAGCCAATAGTTATGGCCCTTTGAAGAATCGATATCCAACTGTTATGACTGGATATGATTTTTTGGGTATGAAACTAACCATTGACATCTTAAAGCCGTCATAGTCGTAGAACTCATAGAGAGCTTTGTTTTGACTAGTTATGGCTCCCATAACACTAAACGAGCCAACAGTTATGGCCCTCCAAAGAATCGATATCCACAGGGTGCAACATCTAGGTGCAAGGTGCAACATCCATCCAAAATGCCGAAAAAGTTTTGTACGAATTTTAGAAATGGGTACATGGATTTGAAACGAAGCAGTACCATGGTGCACAACTCTCCAGTGATGGTAAATCATAGACCAACCATGGGAATGCTGATTTACAGAAAAAATCCACATGACGAAAAATTGAAGGGTAAAAAACTTCCAATACCCGGTTGAGTATCGAATAGGCTTTTTGGGTATGAAACTAACCGGTGACGGCTTAAAGCTGTCAATGCCATAGAACTCACAGAGAGCTCCATTTTGACTGGTTATGGCTCCCGTAACTCTAAACAAGCCAACAGTTACGGCCCTCCAAAAAATCGATATCCACAGGGTACAACATCTACGGTGCAAGGCGCAAAATCCATCCAAATTGCCGAAAAAGTGTCGTACTACTTTTAGAAATGGGTGCATGGATTTGAAATGGAGCAGTGCCATGGCACACCACTCTCCAGTGATGGTAAATCATAGACCAGCCGCGGGGATCCCGTTTTACAGAAAAAATCCACGTGAAGAAAAAACGAAGTGTAAAAACTTTCAAGACCCGATTAAGGTTCGGATAGGATTTTTTGGGTATTAAACTAAGCAGTGATACTTAAAGCTGTCATAGCCATAGAAATCACAGAGAGCTTTGTTTTGACTGGTTATGGCTCCCGTAACTCTAAACAAGCCAACAGTTATGGCCCTCCGAAGAATCGATATCCACAGGGTGCAACATCTACAGTGTAAGGTGCAACATCCGTCCAAAATGCCGAAAAAGTGCCGTATGACTTTTAGGAATGGGTGCATAGATTTGCAACAGAGCAGTACCATGGTGCACCACTCTCCAGCGATAGAAAATCATAGACCAGCCATGGGGATCCCGTTTTACAGAAAAAATCCACGTGATGAAAAAACTAAGGGTAAAAAACTTCCAAGACCCGATTGAGGTTCAAATAGGATTTTTTGGTTATGAAACTAACCAGTGATGGCTTAAAGACGTCATAGCCGTAGAATTCATAGAGAGCTTCGTTTTAACAGGTTATGGCTTCCGTAAATCTAAACAAGCCAACAGTTATGTCCCTCCGAAGAATCGATACCCACAGGGTGCAACATCTACGGCGCAAGGTGCAACATCCGTCCAAAATGTCGAAAAAGTGCTGTACGACTTTTAGAAATGGGTGCATGGATTTGAAATAGAGCAGTACCACGCTGCATCATTCTCCAGCGATGGTAAATCATAGATCAGCCAGGGGGTTTCCATTTTACAGAAAAAATCCACGTGACGAAAAACGAAGGGTAAAAAACTTCCAAGACTCGATTGAGGTTCGGATAGGGTTTTTTGGGTATGAAACTAACCAGTGAAAGCTTACAGTGGCCATAACATAGAACTCACAGAGGGCTTCTTTTTTACTGTTATGGATCCCGTAACTCTAAACGAGCCAACAGTTATGGTCCACCGAAGAATCGATATCCATAGGGTGCAACATCTACGTTGCAAGGTGCAACATCCGTCCAAAATGCCGAAAAAGTGTCGTACGACTTCTACAAATGGGTGCATGAATTTGAAATGGAGCAGTACCATGGTGCACCACTCTCCAGCGATGGTAAATCATAGACCAGCCATGGGGATCCGTGTTACAGAAAAAATCCACATGACGAAAAAAAGAAGGGTAAAAAACTTCCAAGACCCAATTATGGTTCGGATAGGCTTTTTTGGGTTGCCATAACTATTGGCTCGTTTAGTGTTACGGGAGCCATAACCAGTCAAAATGAAGCTCTCTGTGAGTTCTACGGCTATGACCACTTAAAGCCGTCACTGGCTAGTTTCATACCCAAAAAAGTCTATCCGAACCTCAATCAGGTCTTGGAAGTTTTTTACCCTCCCTTTTTCATCACGTGGATTTTTTCTGTAAAACGGGATCCCCGTGGCCGTTTTATGATTTACCATCGCTGGAGAGTGGTGCACCGTGGTACTGCTCCGTTTCAAATCCATGAACCCATTTCTTAAAGTCGAACGACACTTTTTCGGCATTTTGGACGGATGTTGCACCTTGCACCGTAGATGTCGCACCCTATGGATATCAATTCTTCGGAGGGCCATAACTGTTGGCTCGTTTAGAGTTACGGGAGCCATAACCAGTCAAAACGAAGCTCTCTGTGAGTTATACGGCTATGACCACTTTAAGCCGTCACTGGTTAGTTTCATACCCAAAAATGCCTATCCGAACCTCAATCGGGTCTTGGAAGTTTTTTACCCTTCATTTTTTCGTCACGTGGATTTTTTCTGTATAACGGGATCCCCGTGGCTGGTCTATGATTTACCATCGCTGGAGAGTGGTGCACCATGATACTGCTCTTTTTCAAATCCATGCACCCATTTCTAAAAGTCGTACGACACTTTTTCGGCATTTTGGACGGATGTTGCACCTTGCACCATAGATGTTGCACCCTATGATATCGATTCTTCGGAGGCCCATAACTGTTGGCTTGTTTAGATTTACCGGAGCCATAACTAGTCAAAATGAAGCTCTCTATGAATCCTACGGCTATGACAGATTTAAGCCGTCGCTGGTTAGTTTCATGCCCAAAAAATCCTATCCGAACCTCAATCGGGTCTTGGATGTTTTTTAACTTTTTTCTCGTCACGTGGATTTTTTCTGTAAAACGGGATCCCCATGGCTGGTCTACGATTTACCATCGCTAGAGAGTGGTGCACCATGGTACTGCTCTGTTTCGAATCCATGCACCCATTTCTAAAAGTCGTACGGCACTTTTTCAGCATTTTGGACGTGTATTGCACTTTGTACTATAGATGTTGCACATTGTGTATACCGATTCTTTGGAGGGCCATAATTGTTGGCTCGTTTAGAGTACGGGAGCCATAACCATTCAAAACGAAGCTCAGCATGAGTTTTATGGCTATGACCCCTTTAAGCCGTCATTGGTTAGTTCATACTCAAAAAAGCCAATCCTAACCTCAATCGGATCTTTGAAGTTTTTTACCCTTCGTTTTTTCGTCACGTCGATTTTTCTGTAAAACGGGATCCTTGTGATTGGTCTACGATTGACCAATCTTCAAAGAGTGGTGCACCATGGCATTACTCTATTTCAAATCCAAGCACCCATTTCTAAAATTCGTACGCCACTTTTTTGGCATTTTGGGTGGATGTTGCACCTTGCACCGTAGATGTTGCACCCTGTGGATATCGATTCTTCGGAGGGCCATAACTGTTGGCTCATTTAGAGATACAGGAACCATAACCAGTCAAAACGGAGCTCTCTAAGAGTTCTACTGCTTTGATAGCTTTGAGCCGTCACTAGTTAGTTTCATACACAAAAAATCCAATCCGAAACTCAATCGGGTCTTGGAAATTTTTTACCCTTCGTTTTTCGTCACGTGGATTTTATCTGTAAAACGGGATCCCCATGGCTGGTCTATGATTTACCATCGCTGAAGAGTGGTGCACCATGGTACTGCTCCATTTCAAATCCATGCACCCATTTCAAAAGTCATAGGGCATTTTTTGGACATTTTGGACGGATGTTGCACCGTTGATGTTGCACCCTACGGATATCGATTCTTCGCAGGGTCATAACTGCTGGCTCGTTTGGAGTTACGAGAGGCATAACTAGGCAAAATGAAGCACTCTGTGAGTTCAATGGCTATGACCGCTTTAAGCCATCGCTAGTCAGTTTCATACCCAAAAAAGCCTATCTGAACCTCAATCGGGTCTTGGAAGTTTTTTACCCTTCATTTTTTCGTCACGTGGATTTTTTCTGTAAAACAGGATCCCCGTGGCTGGCCTATGATTTACCATCGTTAGAGAGTGGTGCACCACGGTACTGCTCCGTTTCTAATCCATGCATCCTTTTTTAAAAATCGTACGACACTTTTTCGGCATTTTGGATGGATGTTGCTCCTTGCACCGTAGATGTTGCACCCTGTGGATAACGATTCTTTGGAGGGCCATAACTGTTGGCTCGTTTAGATTTATGGGAGCCTTAACCAGTCGAAATGAAGCTCTCTATGAGTTCTATGGCTATGACAGCTTTTACCACCACTAGTTAGTTTAATACCCAAAAAATCCTATCCGAACCTCAATCGGGTCTTGAAAGTTTTTTACCCTTTGTTTTTTCGTCACGTGGATTTTTTCTCTAAAACGGGATCCCCATGGTTGGTCTATGATTTACCATCGCTGAAAAGTGGTGCACCATGGTACTGCTCCATTTCAAATCCATGCACCCATTTCTAAAAGTCGTACGGCACTTTTTCGGCATTTTGGACGGATGTTGCACCTTGCACCGTAGATGTTGCACCATGTGGATCTCGATTCTTCAAAGGGCCATAACTATTGGCTCGTTTAGACTTAAGGGAGCCATAACTAGTGAAACCGAAGCTCTGCATCAGTTTTACGGCTATGGCAGCTTTAAGCCGTCGCTGGTTAGTTTCATACCAAAAAATTCCTATCCGAACCTCAATCGGGTCTTGTATGTTTTTAACCCTTCGTTTTTTCGTCACGTGAATTTTTCTGTAAAGCGGGATCTCCATGGCTGGTCTATGATTTACCATCGCTGGAGAGTAGTTCACCATGGTACTGCCCCGTTTCAAATCATTGCACCCATTTCTAAGAGTCGAACGACACTTTTTTGGCATTTTGGACTAATGATGCACCTTGCACCTTAGATGTTGCACCCTATGAATATCGATTCTTCTGAGAACCATAACTCTAAACGATATCCCGTGACTCCAAGAGCCAACAATTATGGCCCTTCGAAGGATCGATATCCACAAGGTGCAACATCTATGGCGCAAGGTGCAACATCCATCCAAGATGCCGAAAAAGTGCCATACGACTTTTAGAAATGGGTGCATGGATTTGAAATCGAGCAGTACCGTGGTGCACCACTCTCTAGCGATGGTAAATCATAGACCGGCCATGGGGATCCCGTTTTATAGAAAAAATGCATGTGACGAAAAAACGAAGGGTAAAAAACTTCCAAGACCCGATTGAGGCTCGGACAGGCTTTTTTGGGTATGAAACTAACAAGTGATGGCTTAAAGTGGTCATAGATGTAGAACTCACAGAGAGCTTCGTTTTGACTAGTTATGGCTCCCGTAACACTAAACGAGCCAACAGTTATGGCCCTCCGAAGAATCGATATCCACAGGGTGCAACATCTACGGTGCAAGGTGCAACATCCATCCAAAATACCGAAAACGTGTCGTACGAATTTTAAAAATGGGTGCATGGATTTGAAACGGAGCACTAACATAATGCTCCAAAATCCAGTGATGGTAAATCATAGCTAGCCACGGACATCCCGTTTTACAAAAAAAATCCACGTGAGGAAAAAACGAAGGGTAAAAAACTACCAAGACCCGATTGAGGTTCAGATAGGATTTTCTGGGTATGAAACTAACCAGTGATGGCTTAAAGCAGTCATAGCCATAGAACTCACAGAGAGCTTCATTTTGACTAGATATGGCTCCCGTAATTCTAAACGAGCCAACAATTATGGCCCTCCGAAGAATCGAAATCCACAGGATGCAACATCTACGGTGCAAGGTGCAACATCCGTCCAAAATGCCGAAAAAGTTATCATACGACTTTTAGAAATGGGTGCATCGATTTGAAACAGAGTTGTACCATGACGCACCACTCTCCAGCGATGGTAAACATAGGCTAGCCACGGGGTTCCCGTTTTACAGATAAATCCACACGATGAAAAAACGAAGGGTAAAAAACTTCCAAGACCTGATTGAGGTTCGGATAGGATTTTTTGGGCAGGATCTAACCACTGACGGCTTAAAGCTGTCATATCTATAGAACTCATAGAGAGCTTCGTTTTGACTGTCTATGGCCCTCCGAAGAATCGATATCGATAGGGTGCTACATCTACGGTGCAAGGTACAACATCCGTCCAAAATGAAGAAAAAGTGACGTGCGACTTTTAGAAATGGTTCATGGATTTGAAACGAAGCAGTACCATGGTGCGCCACTCTCTAGCGATGGTAAATCATAGACCAGCCATGGGGATCCCGTTTTACAGAAAAAATCCACGTGATGAAAAAACGAAGGGTAAAAGTTTCAAGACCCGATTGAGGTTCGGATAGAATTTTTTGGGTATGGAACTAACCACTGACGGCTTAAATCCGTCACAGCCGCAGAACTCACAAAGAGCTTCATTTCGAAGGGAAATGTCTCCCTTATCTCTAAACGAGCCAATGGTTATGGCCCTCCGAAGAATCGATATCCACAGGGTGCAACATCTACTGTGCAAGGTGCAACATCCTTCCAAAATGCCGAAAAAGTGCCGTATGACTTTTAGAAATGGGTGCACGGATTTGAGATGGAGCAGTACCATTGCGTACCACTCTACAGCGATGGTAAATCATAGACCAGCCACAGAGATCCCATTTTATAGAAAAAATCTATGTGATGAAAAAAAGAAGGGTAAAAAACTTTCAAGACTCGATTAAGGTTTGGATAGGCTTTTTTGGGTATGAAACTATGCAGTGACGGCTTAAAGCTGTCATAGGCATAGAACTCACTGAGAGCTTCGTTTTGACTGTTATGGCTCCTGTAAATCTAAATGAGCCAACAGTTATGGCCATCCGAAGAATCGACATCCACAGGGTGCAACATCTACGGTGCAAGGTACAACATCCGTCCAAAATGCCGAGAAAATATCGTACGAATTTTAGAAATGGATGCATGGATTTGAAACGGAGCAGTACCATGGTGCACCACTCTCTAGCGATGGTAAATCATAGACCAGCCACGGGGATCCCGTTTTACAAAAAATATCCACGCGACGAAAAAACGAAGGGTAAAAAACTTCCAGGACCCGATTGACGTTCGGATAGGCTTTTTTGGGTATGAAACTAACCAGCGACAGCTTAAAGCTGTGATAGCCGTAGAACTCATAGAGAGATTCGTTTTGATTGGATATGGCTCTTGTAACTCTAAACGAGCCAACAGTTATGGCCTTCCGAATAATCGATATCCACAGGGTGTAACATCTATAGTGCAAGGTGCAATATCTGTTCAAAATGCCGAAAAAGTACCGTACGACTTTTAAAAATGGGTGCATGGATTTGAAATAGAGAAGTACCAGAGTGCACCACTCTCTAGTTACGGCAAATCATGGACCAGCCATGGGGATCCCGTTTTACAAAAAAAATCCAGGTGACGAAAAAACGAAGGGTAAAAAACTTCCAAGACCGATTGAGGTTCGGATAGGTTTTTTTGGGTATGAAACTAACCAGTGACGGCTTAAAGATGTCAAAGCCGTAGTTCTTATAGGGAGCTTCGTTTTGCCAGGTTATGGCACCCGTAAATCTAAACGATCCAACAGTTATGGCCCTTCGAAGAATCGATATCCACAGGGTGCAACATCTACGGTGGAAGGTGCAACATTCGTCCAAAATGCCGAAAATGTGCCGTACGACTTTTAGATATGGGTGCATGGATTTGAGATGGAGCAGTACCATGGTGCACCACTCTCAAGCGATGGTAAATCATAGACCAGCCACGGGGATCCCGTTTTATAGGAAAAATCAATGTGACGAAAAAACGAAGGGTAAAAAACTTCCAAGACCCGATTAAGGTTCGGATAGGCTTTTTTGGGTTGAAACTATCCAGCGATGGCTTAAAGCTATCATAGCCGTAGAACTCACTGAGAGCTTCGTTTTGACTGTTATGGCTTGCGTAAATCTAAACGAGCCAACGGTTATGGCCCTCCAAAAATCGATATCCACAGGGTGCAACATCTACGGTGCAAGGTGCAACATCCGTCCAAAATGCCGAAAAAGTGTCGTACGACTTGTAGAAATGGGTGCACGGATTTGAAACGGAGCAGTACCATGGTGCACCACTTTCCAGCAATGGTAAATCATAGACGAGCCTCGGAGATCCCGTTTTACAGAAAAAATCCACATGACAAAAAAAAAACGAAGGGTAAAAAACTTCCAAGACCCAATTGAGGTTCGGATAGGCTTTTTTGGATGTGAAACTAACCAGTGACGGCTTAAAGCAGTCAGAGCCATAGAACTCATAGAGAGCTTCGTTTTGACTGGTTATGGCTCTCGTAACTCTAAACGAGCCAATGGTTATGGCCCTCCGAATAATCGATATCCACAGGGGGTAACATCTATGGTGCAATGTGCAACATCCATTCGAAATGCCGAAAAAGTACTGTACGACTTTTAGAAATGGGTGCATGGATTTGAAACGGAGCAGTACCATCCACTCTCCAGCGATGGTAAATCATAGACGAGCCTCGGAGATCCCGTTTTATAGAAAAAATTCACGTGATGAAAAAACGAAGGGTAAAAAACTTCCGAGACCCGATTAAGGTTCAGATAGGATTTTTTGGGTACGAAACTAACCAGTGATGGATAAAGCTTTCATAGCCGTAGAATACATAGAGAGCTTCGTTTTGACTATTTATAGCTCCCGTAAATCTAAACGAGCCAACAGTTATGGCCCTCCGAAGAATCGATTTCGAAAGGGTGCAACATCTACGGTGCAAGGTGCAACATCCGTCCAAAACGCCGAAAAAGTGTCGTACGACTTTTAGAAATGGGTGCATGATTTGAAACGGAGTAGTACCATGGTGCACCACTCTCCAGCGATGGTAAATCATAAACCAGCCATGGTGATCCCATTTTATAGAAAAAATCCACGTGACGAAAAAACGACGGGTAAAAAACTTTCAAGACCCGATTGATGTTCGGATAGGCTTTTTTGGTTATGAAACTAACCAGTGACTGATTAAAGCAGTCATAGCCATAGAACTCACTGAGGGCTTTGTTTTGACTGGTTAAGGAACTCTAAACGAGCCAAAAGTTATGGCCCTCTGAATAATCGATATCCACATGGTGCAACATCTACGGTGCAAGGTGCAACATCCGTCCAAAATGCCGAAAAAGTGCCGTACAACTTTTAGAAATGGGTGCATGGATTTGAAACGAAGCAGTACCATGGTTCACCACTCTCCAGCGATGGTAAATCATAGACCAGCCACGGAGATCCCGTTTTACAGAAAAAATCCACGTGACGAAAAAACGAAGGGTAAAAAACTTCCAAGACCTGATTGAGGTTCGGATAGGCTTTCTTGGGTATGAAACTTACCAATGACGGCTTAAAGATGTCATGGCCGTAAAAATCATAGAGAGCTTTGTTTTGACTGGTTATGGATCCTGTAAATCTAAATGAGCCAACAGTATGGCTCTCCGAAAAATCAATGTCCACAAGGTGCAACATCTACGGTGCAAGGTGCAACATTCGTGCAAAATGCCGAAAAATTGTTATACGACTTTTACAAATGGGTGTATGGATTTGAAAGGAGTAGTACCATGGTGCACCACTCTCCAACAATGGTAAATCATAGACCAGCCACGGGGATCCCGTTTTATAAAAAAAATCCACGTGACGAAAAAACGAAGGGTAAAAAACTTTCAAGACCCGATTGAGGTTCAGATAGGCTTTTTTGGATATGAAACTAACCAGTGACGGCTTAAAGTCCTCATAGCCGTAGAACTCATTGAGAGCTACGTTTTGACTGGTTATGGCTCTCGTAGCTCTAAACGAGCCAACAATTATGGCCCTCCAAAGAATCGATATCCACTAGGTGCAACATGTACGTGCAAGGTGCAACATCAGTCCGATATTCCGAAAAAGTGCCTTACGGCCTTTAGAAATGGGTGCATGGATTTGGAACGGAGCAGTACCATGGTACACCACTCTTCAGGGATGGTAAATCATAGACCAGCCACGGGGATCCCGTTCTACAGAAAAATCCACGAGATGAAAAAACGAAGGGTAAAAAACTTCCAAGACCCGTTTGAGGTTCGGATAGGCTTTTTTGGGTATGAAACTAATCATTTACAGCTTAAAGCCCTCATAGCCATAGTGCTCATAGAGAGCTTCGTTTTGACTGGTTCCGGTAAATCTAAATGAGCCAACAGTTATGAACCTCCGAAGAATCGATATCCATAGGGTGCAACATCATCGCTGCAGGGTGCAACATCCGTCCAAAATGCAGAAAAAGTGCCTTACGACTTTTAGAAATGGGTGCATGGATTGGAAATGAAGCAATACTACGGTGCACCATGCTCCAGCGATGGTAAAACATAGGCTAGCCACGGGGATCCCGTTTTACAGAAAAAATCCACGTGACGAAAAAAGAAGGGTAAAAAACTTACAAGACCCGATTGACGTTCGGATATGTATGATACTAATAAGTGACGGCTTAAAGCCATCATAGTCGTATAACTCATAGAGAGCTTCGTTTTGACTGGTTATGGCTCCCTTAACTCTAAACGAGCCAACGGTTATGGCACTCCGATGAATTGATATCCACAGGGTGCAACATCTACGGTGCAAGGTGCAATATCCGTTCAAAATGCTGAAAAAGTGTCGTACGACTTTTAGAAATGGGTGCTTGGATTTGAAACAGAGCAGTACCATGGTGCATCACTCTCCAGTGATGATTAATCATAGACCAGCCACGGGGATCCCGTTTTACAGAAAAAATCCACGTGACGAAAAAACGAAGGGTAAAAAAGTTCCAAGACCCGATTTAGGTTCGGATAGTCTTTTTTGGGTATGAAACTAACCAGTGATGGCTTAAAGTGGTCATAACTATAGAACTCACAAAGAGCTTTGTTTTGTCTGGTTATGACTCCCGTAACTCTAAATGAGCCAATAGTTATGGCCCTCCGAAGAATCGATATCCACATTGTGCAACATCTACGGTGCAAGGTGCAACATCCGTCCAAAATATCGAAAATGTGTCGTACGACTTTTAGAAATGGGTGCATGGATTTCAAAATGGAGCAGTACCATGTTGCACCACTCTAAAGCGATGGTAAATTATAGACCAGCCATGAGAATCCCGTTTTAGAGGAAAAATCCATATGACGAAAAAACGAAGGGTAAAAAACTTTCAAGACCCGATTGAGGTTCGGATAGGATTTTTTGTGTATGAAACTAACTGGTGATGGCTTAAAGCTATCATAGCCGTAAAACTCATAAAGGGCTTCGTTTTGACTAGTTATGGCTCCCGTAACTCTAAACGAACCAATAGTTATGGCCCTTTAAAGAATCGATATCCACATGGTGCAACATATACGGTGCATGGTGCAACATCCGTCCAAATTGTCGAAAAAGTGTCGTACGACTTTTAGAAATTAGTGCATGGATTTGAAATGGTGTAGTACCATGGCGCACCACTCTCCAGCGATGGTAAATCGTAGACTAGCGAAGGGGATCCTGTTTTACAGAAAAAATCCACGCGACGAAAAAACGAAGGGTAAAAAACTTCTAAGACCCCATTTAGATTCGGATAGGCTTTTTTGGGTATAAAACTAACTAGTGATGGCTTAAAGCTGTCATAGCCGTACAACTCATAGAGAGCTTCGTTTGGACAGGTTATGGCTCCCGTAACTTTGAACAAGCCAACAGTTATGGCCCTTCGAAGAATCGATATCCACAGGTTTGAACATCTACGGTGCAAGGTGCAACATCCGTTCAAAATGCCAAAAAAGTGTCGCACGACTTATAGAAATGGGTGCATGGATTTGAAACGGAGCAATACCATGGTGCACCACTCTCCAGCGATGATAAATTATAGACCATCCACGGGGATACAGTTTTACAGAAAAAATCCACGTGACAAAAAAACGAAGGGTAAAAAACTTTCAAGACCCGATTGAGGTTCGGATGGGGATTTTTGGGTATGAAACTAACCGTTGACGGCTTAAAGCGGTCCTAACTGTAGAATTCACAAAGCTTCGTTTAGACAAGTTATGGCTCCCGTAACTCTAAACGAGCCAACAGTAATGGCCCTCCAAAGAATCGATATCCACAGGGTACAACATCTACGGTGCAAGGTGCAACATCCGTTCAGAATACCGAAAAAGTGCCGTACGACTTTTAAAAATGGGTGCATGGATTTGAAAAAGAGAAGTGTCATGGTGCACCACTCTCCAACGATGGTAAATCATAGACCAGCCACAGAGATGTCGTTTTGTAGAAAAAATCCACGTGACGAAAAAACGAAGGGTAAAAGACTTTCCAGACCCGATTGAGGTTCGGATATGATTTTTTAGGTATGAAACTAACCAGTGACGGCTTAAAGCTGTCATAGCCCTAGAACTCATATAGAGATTCGTTTTGATTATTTTTTGCTCCCATAAATCTAAACGAGCCAACAGTTATGGCCCTCCCAAGAATCGATATCCACAGGGTGCAACATCCGTCCAAAATGCCGAAAAAATACCATATTCATTTTAGATATGGGTGCGTTGATTTGAAATAGAGAAGTACCATGATGCACCACTCTCCAGTGATGGTAAATCATAGACCAGCCACGGGGATCCTATTATATAGAAAAAATTCACGTGACGAAAAAGCGAAGGGCAAAAAACTTCCAAGACTCGATCGAGGTTCAGATAGGATTTTTGGGGTACGAAACTAACCAATGACGGCTTAAAGCGATCATAGCCGTAGAACTCACTGAGTGCTTCGTTTTGACTGGTTATGGCTCCCATAACTATAAATGAGGCAGTAGTTATGGCCCTCCGAATAATCGATATTCACAGGGTGCAATCTCGACGGTGTAAGGTGCAACATCTGTCCAAAATTCTGAAAAAGTGTCGTACGACTTTTAGAAATGGGTGTATGGACCACTATCCAGCGATGGTAAATCAATAGACCAGCCATGGGGATCTCGTTTTGTAGAAAAAATCGACGCGACGAAAAAACGAAGGGTAAAAAACTTCGAAGACCCGATTGAGGTTCGGATAGGCTTTTTTGGGTATGAAACTAAGCAGTGACGGCTTAAAGTCGTCATAGTCGTAGAACTCACAGAGAGCTTCATTTTGACTGGTTATGGCTCTTGTAACTCTAATCGATCCAACTGTTATGGCCCTTCGAATAATCGATATCCACAGGGTGCAACATCCATGGCCAAAAAAGTGACGTATGACTTTTAAAAATGGGTGCATGGATTTGAAATGGAGCAGTACCATGGTGCACCACTCTCCAGCGATGGCAAATCATAGACCAGCCACGGGGATCCTGTTTCATAGAAAAAATCCACGTGACGAAAAGACGATGGGTAAAATACTTCCACGACCTGATCGAGGTTCGAATAGGCCTTTTTGGGTATGAAAATAATCAATGACGAATTAAAGCTTTCAAAGCCGTAGAACTCATAGAGAGCTTCGTTTTGACTGGTTATGTCTCTCGTAACTCTAAACGAGCCAACAGTTATGGCCCTTCGAATAATCGATATCCACAGGATGGAGCATCTACGGTGCAAGGTGCAACATCCGTTTAAAATGCCAAAAAAGTGTCGTACGACTTTTAGATTGGTGCATGGATTTGAAATGGAGCAGTATCAAGGTGCGCCACTCTCCAGTAATGGTAAATTGTAGACCAGCCACGGAGATCCCATTTTATAGAAAAAATCTGCGTGACGAAAAATCTAATGGTAAAAATCATCCATGACCCGATGAGGTTCGGATAGGATTTTTGGGTATGAAACTAACCATTGATGGCTTAATGCCGTCATAGCCATAGAACTCATAGAGTGCTTCATTTTCAATATTTATAGCTCCCATAAATCCAAACGAGCCAACAGTTATGGCCCTCCGAAGAATCGATATCCACAGGGTGTTACAGTGCAAGGTGCAACATCCGTCCAAAATGACGAAAAAGTGCCTTACGACTTTTATAAATGGGTGCATGGATTTAAAACGGAGCAGTATCATGGTGCACCACTCTCCAGCGACGGTAAATCATAGACCAGCCACATGGATCCCGTTTTACAGAAAAAATCCACGTGACGAAAAAACGGAGGGTAAAAAACTTCCAAGACACGATTGAGGTTCAGATAGGTTTTTTGGGTATGAAACTAACCATTGATGGCTTAAATATTTCATAGCCGTAGAACTCACAAAGAGCTTTGTTTTGACTAGTTATGGCTACCGTAACTCTAAACATGCCGACAGTTATGCCCCTTCGAAGAATCGATATCCACAGTGTGCAAAATCTATGGTGCAAGGTGCAAAATCCGTCCAAAATGCCAAAAAAGTGCCTTACGACTTTTAGAAACGGGTATATTGATTTGAAATGTAGCAGTACCATGGTGCACCACTCTCTAGTGATGGTAAATCATAGACCATCAATGGGGATCCCGTTTTACATAAACAATCCACGTGACGAAAAAACGAAGGGCAAAAAACATCCAAGTCCCGATTTAGCTTCGGATAGGCTTTTTTGGTATAAAACTAACCGGTGACGACTTAGAGCGGTCATAGCTGTAGAACTCACATAGAGCTTCGTTTTGACTGGTTATGACTCCCGTAAATCTAAACAAGCCAACAATTATGGCCCTCCGAATAATCGATATCCACAGGGTGCAATACCCACAGTGCAAGGTGCAACATCCGTCCAAAATGCCGAAAAAGTGCCTTCCGACTTTTAGAAATCGGTGCATGGATTTGAAATGGAGCAGTACCTTTATGCACCACTCTCCAACGATGGTAAATCATAGACCAGCCACAGGTATCCCGTTTTACAGAAAAAATCCTCGTGTCGAAAAAACGAAGGTCAAAAAACTTCCAAGACTCGATTGAGGTTCGGATAGGCTTCTTTGGATATGAAACTAACCAGTGATGGTTTAAAGTGGTCATAACTGTAGAACTCACAGAGAGCTTTGTTTTGACTTGTTATTGCTCCCGTAACTCTAAATGAGCCAACAATTATGGCCCTCCGAAGAATCGATATCCACAGAATGCAACATCTACGGTGCAAGGTGCAACATCTGTCCAAAATGCCGAAAAAGTGTCGTACGACTTTTAAAAATGGGTGCATGGATTTGAAATGGAGCAGTACCATGATGCACCACTCTCCAGCGATGGTAAATCATAAATTAGCCACGGGGATCCCGTTTTATAGAAAAAATCCATGTGACGAAAAAACGAAGGGTAAAAAACTTACAAGACCCGATTGAGGTTCGGATAGGCTTTTTTGGATATGAACCTAACCAGTGACGGTTTAAAGCGGTCACAACTGTATAACTCACAGAGATCTTGGTTTTGACTGGTTATGGCTTCCGTAATTCTAAACGAGCCAACAGTTATGGTCATTCGAAGAATCGATATCCACATGGTGCAACATCTACGATGCAAGGTGCAACATCCGTCCAGAATGCCGAAAAAGTGCCATACGACTTTTAGAAATGGGTGCATTAATTCAAAGGAGAGCATTACCATGGTGCACCACTCTCTAGTGATGGTAAATCATAGACCAGCCATGGGTATCCCGTTTTACAGAAAAAATCCACGTGACAAAAAAACGAAGGGTAAAAAACTTTCAAGACCCGATTGAGGTTCGAAAAGGTTTTTTGTGTATGAAACTAACCAGTGATGGCTCAAAGCGGTCATATCTTTAGAACCCATAGAGAGTTTCATTTTGACTGGTTATGGCTTCCGTAGCTCTAAACGAGCCAACGGTTATGGCACTCCGAAGAATCGATATCTATAGGGTGCAACATCTACGGTGCAAGGTGCAACATCCGTCCAAATGCCAAAAAAGTGCCTAACGGCTTTTAGAAATTGGTGCTAGGATTTGAAACGGAGCAGTACCATGATGCACCACTCTCCAGCAATGGTAAATCATATACCAGTCACGGGGATCACGTTTTACAAAAAAATCCACGTGACCAAAAAACGAGGGGCAAAAAACTTCCAAGACCAGATTGAGGTTCGGATAGGCTTTTTTGGATATGAAACTAACCAGCAATGGCTTACAACCGTCATAGCCATAAAACTCATAGAGAGCTTCGTTTTGACTGGTTATGACTCCTATAACTCTAAACGAGCCAACAGTTATGGCCCTTCGAAAAATCGATATCCACAGGGTGCAACATCTACGGTGCAAGTTGCAACATCCATCTAAAATGCCGAAAAGTACCTTACGACTTTTAGAAATGGGTGCATGGATTTAAAACGGAGTAGTACCATAGTGCACCACTCTCCATCTTTGGTAAATCATGGACTAGCCACGGGGTTCCCGTTCTACAGAAAAAATTCACGTGACGAAAAAACAAAAGGTAAAAAAGTTACAAGACCCGATTGAGGTTCGAATAAGATTTTTTGGGTATAAAACTAACCACTGATGGCTTAAAGTTGTCATAGCTATAGAACTCATAAAGAGCTTCATTTTGACTGGTTATGGCTCCCGTAACACTAAACGTGCCAACTGTTATGGCTCTCCGAAGAATCGATATCCACAGGGTGCAACATCTACGGTGCAAGGTGCAACATCCGTCCTAAATGCCGAAAAAGTGCCTTGCGACTTTAGAAATGGGTGCATGGATTTGAAATGGAGCAATACCATGGTGCACCACTCTCTAGCAATGATAAATCATAGACCAACCACGGAGATCCTGTTTTACAGAAAAAATCCACGTGACGAAAAAACGAAGGGTAAAAAACTTTCAAGACTCGATTGAGGTTCGGATAAGCTTTTTTGGCTATGAAACTAAACAGTGACGGCTTAAAGCAGTATAACCTTAGAACACATATAGTGCTTCGTTTTGAGTGATTATGGCTCCCGTAACTCTAAACGAGCCAACAGTTATGGCCCTCCGAAGGATCGATATCCACAATGTAACGACCCGGAAATTTTCCATCCCAAAAATTCCAGATAGTTAGAGGAAAGAAGAAAGAGTTAGAAGAAGAACAAAAAAGAAACACACAATCTCACATTTCACAGCGGATAAAATATAATATCAATAATAATAGTTATACCAAAGAAAACTGTATCTATCAATTTCCATCAATATATCAGAGTTACAACAATTTTATACAACATTGGACAGATACAATTTAACATGTCCCAGATATATACAATATCATAGTATAAACTCTCCATACGTCCCTGCCATCCTGCTCGCCTCCTGAGCTCCAGAACGTCCTTACGTGAAAATCTGTAATACTCGGTCTGACCCGAGCATTACATCAAAGTAACACCCGGGTCAGGCTGGAAACCATCGTGAGTAAACCCATCTAACATGGAGTACAAAAGCATACACTTATATAAACCCGGGGTAACTTATATCGGCTTACACTTCATAAGTTATTATAGACATCAACCATTTCACACATTAATTTCTAAGTGCCAAAACTTAGATTTAAATGGTCTAATTTACTTAAGTCATTGCACTTCAGCCTATTAGTTTCACATTTCAAATTATAAGAATCGAAGTGGCTTCGGGTATTCATTAATACCCAACTCCGGTCTCTTCGAAACCATTGCCAACTCAACTTAAATAATTCAAGTGAAAATACAATTCTACTTTTAATACAGGATGTCACAGTAATTCATCATCAATAGATAACCACACCTTCACAGTTTAAATTAAACATATCATATCACATAGCATCATGAACCACCTATTAGGGATAACAATTAATCAAGGCTTCCAATATCGTTCTATTTATCCTTTAATTACATTTATGTAATTAATCCTTAATTAATTTCACAAACTAATTATCCTTAACCTAATACGGCAATTAATCTTTAATAGATATCAATTCAATAGATATCATCTGAATTCAGACATTCAACAACTCATCATCCATAAGCAAGTATTATCAATTCATATCATAATTAATTTAATTACTTAAATTAACTCATTAAGAATTAATCACTTAATCTTGCTTATACAATCATTAATTAATTACTAACCTTAATTAATTACACCCTTGATTAACTCACTTAATCAATTAATCAATCCTTAATTCCAGATTAACTACCCTTTTATTTATCAATTAATAATCCTTAATTAACTGTTAATCCATCCTTGATTAACAAACAATCAATCCTTAATTACCATTTGATTAATCCTTAATCACCTTGATTAATCAATCAATTACCACTTAACAATTTCTTAATTAATCCTTAATTACGGATTAATTATTTTTTAATTAGTAATTAATTAAAAAAACCTTAATTATTAATTAATTAAAACTTAATTACTTAATAAATTAAAAAAACCTTAATTATTAATTAATAAAACTAAATTTACAAGTTAAGCACTTAATTATTAGTTAAGTATCCTTTAATTACTTAACTAATCACTCGCTAATTACTTAATTTTTTAAATCTTAACTACTTGATTAAATTAAGTTTAATTACACTTAATTACTTGATTAATGAATCCCTAATCATTAATTAATAATCTAATTAATGATCTTTTAATCACTGATTAATTAATCTTAAATAATTAACCGTTAATCCTTAATCATTTATCAATCAAGTAAACTATTTTTTCTTATTCTAATTTGAATTCATATTCAATTTCAGATTTTCAAAACTCAGTTTTAAATTTCAACTAGCATTTTAAACTTTACTTTTTAAATTTAAAAACAGAAACAGGTTTTTCTGTTTTGTTTTTTTTAAAACCCAAACTGTAATTTAAAAAAATTCAAATGATTTCAAAACCAAGATTTAAACTGTTGAATTCATATTAAATTCCAGGTTTAAAACTTAGTTCAGATTTTAGTTTGCATTTAAAAACTTTTACTTCTACTTTTACTTTTTTTGAAACTGTATACAGGTTTCTGTTTGTTTGCAAAACCTGAAACATGACATTAAATCGAGCCTCCCTTATATTACTTCGAGCTAAACCCTAACCTGCTTCGAGTTGAAACTTATTTTCCCCGAAAAAATCATGAGTAAACTACAGTGGCAACAATTTCCATCTTCATCAGAAAATACATGACGCCGTTCACATGTACAGCGACGTCGGCCATCCTTGATCATCTTGGCGACCTCCCCACAGTCAACGTTCATCACCACACTCCATCTACACACCAATTCCCTAGATGCACACTCGAAATAAAAATCGAGATTTAAGTCCCAAACCAGGAACAACAGTACCCTCTTCAACCCCACCTGTCAGCGTCTCCCATTTGAAACTTCTACCACCAACGCCTTCAAAACTCCGGCGAAGACTTCCTCAACTCAACGATTTCCAGTACGCATGAGATAGTTGAACTCGACCAACTATATTTGTCAAAATGATCATCTATACCAAACCCAGTAAAACTAGGGTTCCATACTTCCAATCACAATCACAACCTCCAAAATGAAATACACAACAATTTGATAATTTTCCAATTATCCCTGATAACTCTATTACCTCCAGAAACAAATCCAACTCAAACGAACACATATATTCACAGTGCTAACCCAAAAAGTAAAATATAGTGAAACTAGAATTTCTCCCAAAATCTAACACTAGAAATTATTATTTTTCCTTTAAAAATCATGATTTGATAAGATGATTAGATATGTAATCCTGAGACATTGAATTGTAATGTTTGAATTTTCCACTTATACAGATTTTTGCTCTGTTATTTTGTTTTACCTCCAGTCAATCCAGAAATTTATTCAATCCTAAAAAAGAAATTTAAAATTTTTACTTTACCATATAGTACACAAGTCTCATTAAATATTAATTCATAACAGCAGCCAAATCAATAAAAGAACTTTTTATCAATCTAAACTTAAACTGTAACAGTCAGAAACATAGGTAAACAAACATGCATCACATCATATATACACAGGCATTTTTCAAACATATATTTCAATATAAACTTCATCCTATAAACTAGCATGCAACTCAAACTTTTACCTACTTGAATTAAAAAAAAAAAATTGAGTTACTCACTGTTTTGATGAGCAGAGCACAGGGCAGGTTCTTAATCTTCTTCCAGGCTTTGAAAATTTGATTTGAAAAAGGCTTTGCTGTTGAAAATCTTTGTGTGCTTACAGATTTCTTTGCTGTTGAAATTAATCCTTTTGCATGCTCCAAAATCTTTGATTTAAGTGTTGTATTTTTTAAAGTGAAGAAACTAATCTTGATCATCCCTTAGCATTACAAATTGAAGATGTATGTTTGAAATGTTGTGAAGAGCTTTGGTTTGCAGATTTAATTCTACTTTCCAGTTTTCAGGTTTGAAAGTAATTTTTTATTATTTCCTTTTATCTTTTGTTTTGTATTACATTTTAATTGAGATGAAGAAAGAGTTTAGATGAAGATTAAACTCATGTCTTTATTTTACAATTAAATTTTGAATTAAATTTTTCAAGAGAACGACACTTGTCCCCTTAAGTTTTAATTATCTTACACATATACACTCTTGTTTACAATTGTCATTAACATATATTAAAAAGTTTACAAGTGTTTTTAATGTTTAATTAATAACTTACAAATGTTATTTTCCTATTTACAGATTTATTTAAGCTATGAGTAAGTAATTATGTAATATTCACATGAATATATTGTGTATTTATTTTATATAAGTAAGCTTTAGATTTTTGTAAATTTACATATGAATTTATATAAACATTTATTTATACACTCTTATGTTTTTGATCAAATCAATATAACATATATTTAAGATATTTTTTTTTCTAACTCTATTTATCTTAAAATAACACATAAATATTATTGGTTTGAAAATTAACAATTTTGTCTAATTTAAATAATTTACTTATATAAACAATCATCATTACTTATTTTTTTTAAAGAATACTTTGTCAATTTTAAGTGATTATATTAAGATATGATCAAATAAATATTTATCCAAACATAAATATTTATGATTAGATTCATTTGTTAAATTTACAGTTCAGTATTTCTATTAATTAACCCAATTATTAATAGATACTCCAAAATACGGGTCATTACATTCCTCCCCCTTTGAATCTTTTCATCCTCGAAAAGGAATGAAACTAGAGTTTATTAAAATGCTTACTTTTTAGAAAAATTATTCTTTGAAGCACTTTTAAAATCTACATAATATTATAAAATGGTTTTATACAAAATACTTTTTATAACTCTATGTTTTAACCAGTCCATCCTTGTTCTCACGGAAGTTCGGTCATACGTTGATCAGGCGTACGACTGAAAATCTATAAGTACTTAGCAGACCCGTTTCCAACATCCAGTGAAAATACTTGAAAAATAATTTTAATGAAAATATAGAAAACAGTTTTTGAAAATAGAGGATATATCTTTGGTGAGAATGCTCTGGAAATCATCACCCCCATCCATGGTCACAGTTACATTCCAGGGTTATGTTGCCGTCACAGCAAAAGTCCATGTAACTACAGGCTCTCAGCGGCCTCTCGATTACGCCATGGATCCCCACACAATAGATCACAGTTACACCCAGGGTTACGTTGCCATCGCAGCAAAAGTCCATGTAACTGCAGGCTCTCAACGGCCTCTGATTTTCGCTGTCAAAATAAAACTTCTCCACTCCTACATAGGTCGCAGTCTACCGATATAAAATCAAACGCAGACTGTTGTCTCTCAGCGGCACACACGACTTTCGCTATGGTAACCTCTACTCAAAATCCCCAGAAACTAGTTTTGTCCGGACTCCTCACAGGATCAACTTTAGAACCCCCCTCTTGGGGCTCAAGGCAGCACCACCCGGTGGTACTCCTGAGAAGTTCACTTCAAGGGAGCGCCTTTTTCCCCAGAGCCATCATCAAAACATTTTATACTATACATATATAGTATCTTCAAATCATACACCTATTATGATCTCATACAAAGCTCCTTTACACAAAATCGATTATCCCAAAATCGATAATTCTCAAACTAGGCTTTTCAAATTCAATATTGATTTTACCTAAAAATCAAAAGCCTTTCCAAAACCAAAGGTTCCCAAAACCTTTTCCAAAATCCTCATATGATCCTTTATATATAGAGATATATATAAAATCCTTGATAAAAATCTTTAGATCATTATAAACTTGTATAAAAATCCTGTTATACTTCAAACACTTTCAAAACAAATCCTTTTTCTTTTGGCAAAAGATTCATCAAGGGGAGTTTTATCTTATAAAACAAAGATATTTACTTTGTTTACTCAAAATCAGATATTCAAATTTGATTACTCCTTTCAATATCATTTTCATTCAAATCCGTACAATGTACACATATCATCTGTACGCTATACCAATCTGATCGCTCACTCGATCACACAATTTCATTTCCGAACTAGTATCATCCACTCGACTTCCTAGTGCGGACACAGATCTGGTTTCTTGATCAGAAACCGTCATTCTCCTTGCATAGTCATAACTATGATAGAGAACATCCAGAACCAATCAACAATCCATATCCAGGTTCGCCATCGAAAATCGAGTGAAAAATCCCACTCGGATCGATATAACTATCTCGAAATTTTGTGCTCGGATCTGGATCAAATCACTATGCGAATAGAATAACATACGTACACCCTACGTATTTATCTTTATTGGTTATTAGCCAGATCAATTTCTCTTTCTATTCACATTCACTTTAATTTTCATTCACTTATTCACAATCGCTTAAATCCATTCGGATTATCACCTCTATTCTTATCTCGATTGGGTATTTAACTAATAACAGTTTGAACTCCGACCAGTTTATTTATAAAATAGCTTGAAAAAAATTAAAAATAGATAAGTAGTTAGAAAATAATTACTAGTTTGTAAAATAGGTGTAAAATGGTTAGAAAATAGCTTGAAATAATTATAGAAATTTTAGATAATTGCAAAATAATAGTAAGATAGTAATTAGTTTTGTAAAATAGTTGAAATATAGTAATCAGTTTATAAAACAGTTGGAAAAATTGTAAAACAAATATAAGATAGTTTGGCTTTTAAAAGAAACGTTATATATATAATGAATAGCTTGGAAAAATAAGTTTATATTAAAACAATTTATATTAAAAATAGTCCAGAGTCAAAACTGTTCACTTCCCAACTTCCATTCTCATCAATTCAATTTAAATTTTCTCTACCATTTAAATTGACCCAATTCCAATTTAAATAACTTCAATTTCCATTAAAATTGATTCAACCCCAAATCAAGTTGAATTAACCTCAGTTTCTTTCCAAATTTAACTTTATTCAACCTTGATCTCAAATTCTATCAGTTCAAATAAATTTCAATTGAACTAGTTCCAATTTCAATTCATTTCAACTCCAGTTTGAATTAATTCCAATTTCAAACTCCATTTCCAAATCAAGTTGAATTATTCTTGATTTCCTCCTAAATTTAATTCAAATTCCATTTGAATTTTATACTATTCAACTTTTAATTTCAATTCCAAATTATTCAAATCAGTTTGGACTAATTTCAAATTGAATCCACTTCAATTTCAAATTGTTTCAAATTAATCCAATTCAAATTTTCCATTTTAATCTTATACTCATACATCTTCACTCACAATTTCAATTAATTCAAATCAAATTCAATTTGAACTAATTCAAATTTCAAATTTAAACCATCTCAAATTATATAAATTCGAGTTAAATTCACTAAAGTTGGTTTAACCCTTTAAACCAAGTTAACCTTTATTAAAAGCTTTTAAACAATTAAAGTTAGATTTCTTTTATCTCAATAATGGATATATCACCACACTTCATTTCTTATTCATTCAAACAAATCCAATTTCACAATTTAAATATTTCCAATTTCCAGATCTCAAACCCATTTTGAGATCACACAAACTCCAAATTCGAATTATCCATTTAACTTTCCAAGTTAAATTCAAATTTCCAAATCAGGTTGATCATTCTAACCTATTTAACCTTTTCAAAGTTAAACTCAATTTACTTAATTCAGTCAAATTCACACAATTTGAATTCCTATTCAAATTTCAAAATTATTTCCCATCAATAAGTTCAAAAACTTATCACTTTGGGTTTTCATATCTCATTCCTAATTTAAAACTCAATATTTAGAGTTTATCCCAAACCACCTTTGATATTATGTATATCCACCTATATACATATTAATTTCTTTTACATACCAAGTTACACTTTAAAATTTTAAACCACCTTGGGTTTTTAATTCAAAACAAATTTCCTTAAATTAATTCTGTCATTAATTAATTCCAATTAATCACATTCGGTAATTAACTTATTTCTTATTTACCTTCATTAAGTACTTGTCCCTCGAATTACTTACCTTTAGTTACTTCATTAAGTAACTCCCTCTTTATTAATCATTTCCAATTATTATCCATTAATTAATCTCATTAAATAAAGTTTAATTAATTACATAAATTAATTGATTATCCTTATCCTGAAACCTTTCCCAAATTCAAGAATTAATTTCAGTTTGGTTGTATTCTATTACTTCTTAATTTAATTCAATAATTTAACAACCAATTTCCTTAATATAATTGATAATCTATTTCTTATATAAGATTCATTTACTTTTGAAATCATTTAAAAACCTTTATATAAGAAAATACCAAGTACGCTCTCTCATATATATATATATATATATATATATATATATATACACACACACACACTCAACTCAAGGGTACCACTTACCCTATCCTTAATGAGTAATCCCAACAGAGCCAAGGTTCTCGCTCAACCTTCAGCTCTGATACCAAATGTAACGACCCAGAAATTTTCGATCCCGAAAATTCCAGATAGTTAGAGGAAAGAAGAAAGAGTTAGAAGAAGAACAGAAAAGAAACACACAATCTCACATTTCGCAGCGGATAAAATATAATATCAATAATAATAGTTATACCAAAGAAAACTATATCTATCAATTTACATCAATATATCAGAGTTACAACAATTTTATACAACATTGGACAGATACAATTTAACATGTCCCAGATATATACAATATCATAGTATAAACTCTCCATACGTCCCTACCATCCTGCTCGCTTCCTGAGCTCCAGAACGTCCTTACCTGAAAATCTGTAATACTCGGTCTGACTCGAGCATTACATCAAAGTAACACCCGGGTCAGGCTGGAAACCAGCATGAGTAAACCCATCTAACATGGAATACAAAAGCATACACTTATATAAACCCGGGGTAACTTATATCGGCTTACACTTCATAAGTTATTATAGACATCAACCATTTCACACATTAATTTCTAAGTGCCAAAACTTAGATTTAAATGGTCCAATTTACTTATGTCATTACACTTCAGCCTATTAGTTTCACATTTCAAATTATAAGAATCGAAGTGGCTTCGGGTATTCATTAATACCCAACTCCGGTCTCTTTGAAACCATTGCCAACCCAAACTTAAATTATTCAAGTGAAAATACAATTCTACTTTTAATACAGGATGTCACAGTAATTCATCATCAATAGATAACCACACCTTTACAGTTTAAATCAAACATATCATATCACATAGCATCACGAACCACCTATTAGGGATAACAATTAATCAAGGCTTCCAACATCATTCTATTTATCCTTTAATTACATTTAAGTAATTAATCCTTAATTAATTTCACAAACTAATTATCCTTAACCCAATACGGTAATTAATCTTTAATAGATATCAATTCAATAGATATCATCTGAATTCAGACATTCAACAACTCATCATCCATAAGCAAGTATTATCAATTCATATCATAATTAATTTAATTACTTAAATTAACTCCTTAAGAATTAATCACTTAATCTTGCTTATACAATCATTAATTAATTACTAACCTTAATTAGTTAATTATATCCTTGATTAACTCACTTAATCAATTAATCAATCCTTAATTCCAGATTAATTACCCTTTTATTTATCAATTAATATTCCTTAATTAACTGTTAATCCATCCTTGTTAACAGACAATCAATCCTTAATTACCATTTGATTAATCCTTAATCACCTTGATTAATCAATCAATTACCACTTAACAATTTCTTAATTAATCCTTAATTACGGATTAATTATTCTTTAATTAGCAATTAATTAGTAAAACCTTAATTATTAATTAATTAAAACTTAATTACTTAATAAATTAATAAAACCTTAATTATTAATTAATAAAACTAAATTTACAAGTTAAGCACTTCTTAATTATTAGTTAAGTATCCTTTAATTACTTAACTATTTACTCGCTCATTACTTAATTTTTTAAATCTTAACCACTTGATTAAATTAAGTTTAATTACACTTAATTATTTGATTAATGAATCCCTAATCATTAATTAATAATTAATGATCTTTTAATCACTGATTAATTAATCTTAAATAATTAACCGTTAATCCTTAATCATTTATCAATCAAGTAAACTATTTTTCCTTATTCTAATTTGAATTCATATTCAATTTCAGATTTTCAAAACTCAGTTTTAAATTTCAACTTGCATTTTAAACTTCACTTTTTAAATTTACAAACAGAAACAGGTTTTTCTGTTTTGTTTTTTTTTAAAACCCAAACTATAATTTTAAAAAAATTCAAATGATTTCAAAACCAAGATTTAACTGTTGAATTCATATTAAATTCCAGGTTTAAAACTTAGTTCAGATTTTAGTTTGCATTTAAAAACTTTTACTTCTACTTTTACTTTTTTTAAAACTGTATACAGGTTTCTGTTTGTTTGCAAAACCTGAAACATGACATTAACTCGAGCCTCCCTTATATTACTTCGAGCTAAACCCTAACCTGCTTCGAGTTGAAACTCATTTTCCCCGAGAAAATCACGAGTAAACTACAGCGGCAACAATTTCCATCTTCATCAGAAAATACATGACGCCGTGCACATGTACAGCGACGCCGGCCATCCTTGATCATCTTGGCGACCTCCCCACAGTCAACGTTCATCACCACACTCCATCTACACACCAATTCCTTAGATGCACGCTCGAAATCAAAATCGAGATTTAAGTCCCAAACCTGGAAGAACAGTACCCTCTTCAACCCCACCTATCAGCGTCTCCCATTTGAAACTCCGACCACCATCGCCTTCAAAACTCCGACGAAGACTTCCTCAACTCAACAATTTCCAGTACGCATGAGATAGTTGAACTCGATCAACTATATTTGTCAAAATGATCGTCTATACCAAACCCAGTAAAACTAAGGTTCCATACTTCCAATCACAATCACAACCTCCAAAATGAAATACACAACAATCTGATAATTTTCTCATTATCCCTGATAACTCTATTACCTCCAGAAACAAATCCAACTCAAACGAACACATATATCAACAGTGCTAACCCAAAAAGTAAAATATAGTGAAACTATAACTGCTCCAAAAATCTAACACTAGAAATTATTATTTTTCCTTTAAAAATCATGATTTGATAAGATGATTAGATATGTAATCCTGAGACATTGAATTGTAATGTTTGAATTTTCCACTTATACAGATTTTTGCTCTGTTATTTTGTTTTACCTCCAGTCAATCCAGAAATTTATTCAACCCTAAAAAAAGAATTTTAAATTTTTTACTTTACCATATAGTACACAAGTCTCATTAAATATTAATTCATAACAGTAGCCAAATCAATAAAAGAACTTTTTATCAATCTAAACTTAAACTGTAATAGTCAGAAACATAGGTAAGCAAACATGCATCACATTCATATATACACAGGCATTTTTCAAACATATATTTCAATATAAACTTCATCCGATAAACTAGCATGCAACTCAAACTTTTACCTACTTGAATTTAAAAAACAAATTGAGTTACTCACTATTTTGATGAGCAGAGCACAGGGAAGGTTCTTAATCTTCTTCCAGGTTTTGAAAATTTGATTTGAAAAAGGCTTTGCTGTTGAAAATCTTTGTGTGCTTACAGATTTCTTTGCTGCTGAAAATCTTTGTGTGCTTACAGATTTCTTTGCTGTTGAAATTAATCCTTTTGCATGCTCCAAAATCGTTGATTTAAGTGTTGTTGTTTTTTTAAAGTGAAGAAACTGATCTTGATCATCCCTTAGCATTACATATTGAAGATGCAGGTTTGAAATGTTGTGAAGAACTTTGGTTTGCAGACTTAATTCTACTTTCCAGTTTTCAGGTTTGAAAGTAATTTTTTTTATTTCCTTTTATCTTTTGTTTTGTGTTACATTTTGATTGAGATGAAGAAAGAGTTTAGATGAAGATTAAACTCATGTCTTTATTTTGCAATTAAATGTTAAATTAAAATTTTCAAGGGAATGACACTCGTCCCCTTAAGTTCTAATTATCTTACACATATACACTCTTTTTTACAATTGTCATTAACATATATTAAAAAGTTTACAAGTGTTTTTAATGTTTAATTAATAATTTACAAATGGTATTTTCTTATTTACAAATTTATTTAAGCTATGAATAAGTAATTATGTAATATTCACATGAATATATTATGTATTTATTTTATATAAGTAAGCTTTAGATTTTTGTAAATTTACATATGAATTTATATAAACATTTATTTATACATACTTATGTTTTTGATCAAATCAATATAACATATATTTAAGATATTTTTTTTTCTAACTCTATTAATCTTAAAATAACACATAAATATTATTGGTTTGAAAATTAACAATTTTGTCTAATTTAAATAATTTACTTATATAAACAATCATCATTACTTATTTTTTAAAAAGAATACTTTGTCAATTTTAAGTAATTATATTAAGATATGATCAAATAAATATTTATCCAAACATAAATATTTACGATTAGATTCATTTGTTAAATTTACAATTGAGTATTTCTATTAATTAACCCAATTATTATCAATTAATAGATACTCCAAAATACGGGTTAAAACACACAGGGTGCAACATCTACGGTGCAAGGTGCAAAATCCGTCCAAAATGCCGAAAAAGTGCCCTACGACTTTTAGAAATGGGTGCATGGATTTGAAAAGGAGCAGTGCCATGGTGCACCACTGTCTAGCGATGGTAAATCACAGACCAGCCATGGGGATTCTGTTTTACAGAAAAAATCCACGTGACAAAAAAACGAAGGGTAAAAAACTTCCAAGACCCGATTGTGATTCGGATAGGCTTTTTTAGGTATGAAAATAATCAGTGACGGCTTAAAGCCGTCATAGTCGTAGAAATCATAGAGAGCTTCGTTTTAAATGGTTATGGCTCCCGTAAATCTAAACGAGCTAACAGTTATGGCCCTCCGAAGAATCGATATCCACAGGGTGCAACATCTACGGTGCAAGGTGCAACATCTTTCCGAAATGCCGAAAAAGTGCCTTATGACTTTTAAAATTGGGTGCATGGATTTGAAACGGAGTAGTACCATGGTACACCACTTACCAGCAATGGTAAATCATAGACTAGCCACGGGGATTCCGTTTTACAGAAAAAATCCACGTGATGAATAATGAAGGGAAAAAAACTTCCAAGACTCGATTGAGGTTCGGATAGGCTTTTTTGGGTATGAAACTAACCAGTGACAGCTTAAAACCAGCATAGCTGTAGAACTCATAGAGAGGTTCGTTTTGAATGGGTATAGCCCCCGTAATTTCAAATGAGCCAACAGTTATGACCCTCCGAAGAATCGATATCCACTGGGTGCAACATCTACGTTGCAAGGTGCAACATCCGTCCAAAATTCTGAAAAGTGCCTTACGACTTTTAGAAATAGGTGCGTGGATTTGAAACGAAGTAGTACCATGGTGCACCACTCTCTAGGGATGGTATATCATAGACTAGCCATGGGGATCCCGTTTTACAAAAAAAACCACGTGATGAAAAAGCGAAGGGTAAAAAACTTCCAAGATCCGATTGAGAATCGGATAGGCTTTTTGGGGTACGAAACTAACCAATGACGGCTTAAAGCGATCAAAGCCATAGAACTCACTGAGTGCTTCGTTTTGACTGGTTATGGCTCCCATAACTATAAACGAGCCAACAGTAATGGCCCTCCGAATAATCGATATCCACAGGGTTCAACATCGACGGTGTAAGGTGGAACATCCATCCAAAATTATGAAAAAGTGCCGTACGACATTTAGAAATGGGTGCATGGACCACTCTGCAGCGATGGTAAATCATAGATCAGCCACGGGGATCTCGTTTTATACAAAAAATCCACGCGACGAAAAAAACGAAGGGTAAAAAACTTCCTAGACCCGATTGAGGTTCAGATAGGCTTTTTTGGGTATGAAACTAACCAGTTACGACTTAAAGTCGTAATAGTCGTAGAACTCACAGAGAGCTTCATTTTGACTGGTATGGTTGCCGTAACTCTAAACGACTCAACTGTTATGGCCCTCCGAATAATCGATATCCATAGGGTGCAACATCTACGGTGCAAGGTGCAACATCCGTCCAAAATGCCAAAAAAGTGTCGTATGAATTTTAGAAATGGGTGCATGGATTTGAAGTGCAGAAGTACCATGGTGCACGACTCTCCAGCGAGGGTAAATCATAGACCAGCCACGGGGATCCTGTTTTATAGAAAAAATCCACGTGATGAAAAAACGGTGGGTAAAAATTGAGGTTCGGATAGGTTTTTTTGGGTATGAAACTAATCAATGACGGCTTAAAGCTGTCAAAGCCATAGAATTCATAGAGAGATTCATTTTGACGGGTTATGGCTCCCGTAACTCTAAACGAGCCAACAGTTATGGCCCTTTGAATAATCGATATCCACAGGGTGCAACATCTACGGTGCAAGGTGCAACATCCGTTCAAAGTGCCGAAAAAGTGCCGTACGACTTTTAGAAATGGGTGCATGGATTAGAAATGGAGCAGTACCAAGGTGCACCACTCTGCAGCGATGATAAATTGTAGACCAGCCACGGAGATCCTATTTTATAGAAAAAATCTGCACGACGAAAATCTAAGGGTAAAAATCATCCAAGACCCGATTGAGGTTCGGATAGGATTTTTGGGTATGAAACTAACCATTGATGGCTTAAAGCTGTCATATCCATAGAACTCATAGAGGGCTTCATTTTGAATGTTTATAGCTTCCATAAATCCAAACGAGCCAACAGTTATGGCCCTTCGAAGAATCGATATCCACAGGGTGCAACATCTACGGTGCAAGGTGCAACATCCGTCCAAAATGACGAAAAAGTGCCTTACGACTTTTAAAAATGGGTGCAAGGATTCAAAACGGAGCAATACCATGGTGCACCACTCTCCAGCGATGGTAAATCATAGACCAGCCACATGGATCCCGTTTTACAGAAAAATCCACGTGACGAAAAAAAGAAGGGTAAAAAACTTCCAAGACCCGATTAAGGTTCGGATAGGTTTTTTTGGGTATGAAACTAACCATTGACGGCTTAAATCTTTCATAGTCGTAGAAATCACAGAGAGCTTCGTTTTGACTGGTTATGGCTACCGTAACTCTAAACTAGCCGACAGTTATGCCCTCCGAAGAATCGATATCCACATGGTGCAATACCCGCGGTGCAAGGTGCAACATCCTTCCAAAATGCCGAAAAAGAGCCTTACAACTTTTAGAAATCGGTGTATGGATTTGAAATGGAGCAGTACCATGGTGAACCACTCTCCAACGATGGTAAATCATAGACCAGCCACAGTTATCCCGTTTTACTGAAAAATCCACGTGACAAAAAAACGAAGGTCAAAAAACTTCCAAGACTCGATTGAGGTCCGGATAGGCTTTTTTGGGTACGAAACTAACCAGTGACGGTTTAAAGCAATCATAACTGTAGAACTCACAGAGAGCTTCCTTTTGACTGGTTATTGCTCCCGTAACTCTAAACGAGCCAACAGTTATGTCCCTACGAAGAATCGATATGCACAGGGTGCAACATCTACGGTGCAAGGTGCAACATCCGTCCAAAATGCCCAAAAAGCGCCGTACGACTTTTAAAAATGGGTGCATGGATTTGAAATGGAGCAGTAGCATGGTGCACCACTCTCCAGCGATGGTAAATCATAGACCAGCCACGGGGATCCCGTTTTACAGAAAAATTCAAGTGACGAAAAAACGAAGGGTAAAAAACTTACAAGACCCGATTGAGGTTCGGATAGGTTTTTTTGGATATGAACCTAACCAGTGACGGCTTAAAGCGGTCACAACTGTATAACTCACAGAGAACTTGGTTTATACAGGTTATGGCTTCCGTAATTCGAAACGAGCCAACATTTATGGCCATCCGAAGAATGGATATCCACATGATGCAACATCTACGATGCAAGGAGCAACATCCGTCCAGAATGTCGAAAAAGTGTCATACGACTTTTAGAAATCTGTGCATGAATTTGAAGCAGAGCATTACCATGGTGCACTACTCTCCAGCGATGGTAAATCATAGACCAGCCACCGTTTTGCAGAAAAAATCCACGTGACGAAAAAACGAGGGGTAAAAAACGTTTAAGACCCGATTGATGTTCCGATAGGATTTTTTGTGTATGAAACTAACCAGTGATGGCTCAAAGCGGTCATAGCATTAGAACTCACAAAGATTTTCGCTTAGACTGGTTATGCCTCCCGCAACTCTGAATGCGCCAATAGTTATGGCCCTCCAAAGAATCGATATCCACAGGGCTCAACATCAACAGTGCAAGGTGCAACATCCGCCCAAAATGCCGAAAAGGTGCCATACGACTTTTAGAAATGGGTGCATGGATTTGAAACGAAGTAATACCATGGTGACCACTCTCCAGCGATGGTAAATCATAGACCTGCCACGGAGATCCCGTTTTATAGAAAAAATCCACGTGACGAAAAAACGAAGGGTAATAAACTTCCAAGACCCGATTGAGGTTCGGATAGGCTTTTTTGGTATGAAACTAACCAGTGACGGCTTAAAGCTATCAGAGCCGTAGAACTCATAGAGAGCTTCGTTTTGACAGGCTATGGCTCTTGTAACTCTAACCAAGCCAATAGTTATGGCCCTTCGAAGAATCGATATCCATAAGGTACAACATTTACGGTGCAAGGTGCAACATCCGTCCAAAATGCCGAAAAAGTGTCGTACGACTTTTAGAAATGGGTGCATGGATTCAAAACGGAGTGGTACAATGGCCCACCACTCTCCAGCGATGGTAAATCATAGACCAGCCACGAGGATCCTATTTTACAGAAAAAATCCACGTGACGAAAATACGAAGGGTAAAAAACTTTCAAGACCCGATTGAGGTTCGGATAGGATTTTTTGGGCATGAAACTCACCGGTGATGGCTTAAAGCCGTCATAGCCGTAGAACTCATAAAGAGCTTTGTTTTGACTGGTTTTGACTCGCGTAACTCTAAACGAGCCAACAGTTATGGCCCTTCGAAGAATCGATATCCATAGGGTGCAACATCTACGGTGCAAGATGCAACATCCGTCCAAAATGCCCAAAAAGTGTTGTACGACTTTTAGAAATGGGTGCATGAATTTGAAACGAGGCAGTACCATGGTCCACCACTCTCCAGCAATTGTAAATCATAGACCATCCACGGGGATCCCGTTTTACAGAATAAATCCACGTGACGAAAAAACGAAGGGTAAAAAACTTCCAAGACCCAATTGAGTTTCGGATAGGCTTTTTTGGGTATGAAACTAACCAGTGACGGCTTAAAGCCATCATAACCATAGAACTCGCAGAGAGCGTCATTTTGACTATTTATGTCTCCCGTAACTCTAAGGGAACCAACAGTAATGGCCCTCCGAAGAATCGATATCCATAGGGTGCAACATCTACGGCGCAAGGTGCAACATCCGTCCAAAATGCCGAAAAAATGCCTTACGACTTTCAAAAATGGGTGCATAAATTTGAAACGGAGCAGTATCATGGTGCACCACTCTCCAGCGGTGGTAAATCATAGACCAACCACGGGGATCGCGTTTTACAGAAAAAATCCATGTGACGAAAAAACGAAGGGTAAAAAACTTCAAAGACCCGATTGAGGTTCGGATAGGCTTTTTTAGGTATCAAACTAACCAGTGATAGCTTAACGCCGTTATAGCTGTAGAACTCATAGAGAGCTTCGTTTTGACTAGTTATGGCTCCCGTATCTCTAAACGAGCCAACAATTAGGGCCCTTCGAAGAATGGATATCCACAGGGTGCAACATCTACGGTGCAAGGTGCAACATCCGTCCAAAATGCCAAAAAAGTGCCTTATGACTTTTAAAAATGGGTGCATGTATTTGAAACGGATATTACCATGGTGCACCACTCTCCAGCGATGGTAAATTATTGAATATGCGCTTATATGATTTTTGTTTGATGATAATAAACATATATATATTCATTTAAATGTATTTGTTAATGTATTATTTTATTTTTCATAGATTAAATAAATATTTGCTGAATAAAATTAAATGACACAGAATTTGAATTCAAACAGAAATTTTATTCAAACAAATATTTATTACATTTTTGAATAGTACAAATTCAAGCTCTCACTATACATATGCAATTTTGATTACAATACATCACAATTTCATATTTACATAAATTCCTCACTACATATCACTCATACTCGTAGTTCATCTTCAACTTCATTCCAATTAGAACCCAGCATCTGAGCAATCTGCAAAAATATACACTAACGCAGTAAAATTGAAAAAGAAATATTTTTGCAATATAAAATAAAAGATGATTTTGAAAATATTATTTGCCTCAGTTATGTGGGTTGTTCGTCGTCATTTAAATTTGAATTTATCATACACGAACAGCTTGTGACATACACAGTGTATCACTGTATATGCCACAAGGCCGTGCATATCGAAATATACACTTGATAATGTTACAGGGGCAAGTGAGCACAGGTCAAACCCAAATGAAAAGTCAGGTTCAACTCACGTGCAATAAAATAAATGTCACAACTCTCGGCACAAGGTCAAACCCAAGTTTTTAAAACTGGATTCAACTCGGGTGCAATAAAAGTGTACAAGCTCAACAAATTGATCAGAGGTAGCAACTTTGAGCTACAGACCGAGCAAGTACATATATACAGGCAACTGAACGCAACATGGCCCAAACCAGTTGCAACATCACTAATACTAGTGAAAGAGAAGCTCAAACTAGAACAAATGTCACTGCAACATGAATACAAGTGCAGGACAAAGCATCCAGTTTTTCAAAATGATGTATAAAGTCTCAAAGTAACAATAAAGGATGCATCAATGACAACAAGAGCAGCAAAACAATACTGCAACTCCAACAGATCAAAGCCAAAGTAGATAACCAAATCTGAAGTCAGTAATGCAACAGTGACATGCACAACTACCAAACCAACACACATGCACATCAACCAAACAACAAAGGGTCAAGATACAATCAAACAAGAACTCAAGTCTAGACCAAATGCCATCATAAGATACCAGACTCAAACAAGTGAATCAAGATACCAGACACAAACAAGTGAACAAGATCTCAAAGCTCAGACTCAATAAAACAACACTACAGGCAAACACAATATACAACTCAAAGTGAACAGAGCTAAGAAACTCGAGCTCCAAAAGCTACAACATAATGCACCAGTGAACAACTAAATGAAACAGTGGACATGCCAAGTACAGTGCAACTCAATACTACAAAAGACCACCAATATGCAATGAAGACTTCAAGAAATACAACAGAGAACTAAAATCAACCATGAACAATGCCGAAGTCATGGAACAATTTAAAATCAATACCGCGGCTATAGCATGATCAAAACCTGGTAAAGTCGAAGCAGTGACAGTACTGCAGACGCAGAAGTCAAAATCAATAACCAAGACAAAAATCGAACAAGTTCATATTTTCACAAAATCAAAGTCAAGCCCGAAGTCACAAAGGACGAAATCAACATCGTCAAATCAAGTCAAGCCGTGGTGACCACGAAATCGATCAATGCCGTGAATGTCAAGCAATCAAAATATATACGAATTGAAGAAGTTAAAATAAATCATCAACGTTCAAGAAAAATCGAATGGCCGAAAGCATAGCGTTGAAGAAATCAGACGAACGAAACTCAAGGGTTACAAACCCTATATAAACAATCATCGTCGGCAATTTCAAAACCATCAAGTTCAAGTAAGCATCAAACCAGCAAAGCAAAAGGAGAAAAGTACATACCGAAATCATAAACAAACTCGATCAATTTCAAAGAGCCGTGAGCAATTCAGAGAAACAAGTGATTGACAAGGCAAAAGACGTGATAAATCTTCCATTCGATCAAGCATCCAAAGTCGGCATCGTTGAAATTTAAAAGCCCTAATTTAGATCGAACAAAGGAAATAACAGAGCCGCCATTATCAAAAAGAATTGGGCCGAAGAAATAAATGGAGACGGTCGAGAAAAGGGGCCGGCCTTATTCTTCTTTTTATAAAAGGGATTTTTATTTTAAATTAGGGTTGTTTTAATTTAAATTGTTTTTAATTTGTATTTTCTTTTTAAACCGTTTAAATTTCTAGTCGTGTGACTAGGGGACAAACTACGTGGCGTAGTTTGAGAATTCGCAACTCAGTGGCTGAGTTGTGGCAGGGTTTTGAGCGCAGAGTTAGGTTTAGTCGATAGCGGGTGTCGCGAGTTTACGTGCGTAAGCGTCTAACTATCTAATTTCTAGTAGAAACCTTGGGGGCAGCACGTAGGCAGGGTTTTGCCGAAGCTGGGTAAATTCTGCGTCGTTCTATTTCTGCATTTATTATTCTGCTATTATCTGTGCTGCTATTGTTCTGTGATCTGTGTTGAAATTATTTTATAAGCTTCCGCCATTAATTTTTATAATTTATACCATCACCCTATTCACCCCCCTCTAGGGTGAAATCGATCCTACAAGTGGTATCAGAGCTAGGAATAGAAGTCAACTCTTGTTTTAGAAATTCGTTTTTAAAAAAAAAATCAGTTTTTGTTTTAAAATTTTGAATTTGTAAAATGGTTTCTTTTAATAATGCTTTTGCTAAGTGTGAGTCCATAGTTAGACCACCAATGTTCAATGGTGAATATGCTTACTGGAAAAATAGGATGGAAATCTTTCTGAAAAACATTGACGCTTGGAATATTGTTGAGACAGGTCATAGAACACCGACTATAGCTGTAGATAATCAGGAAGTAGATAAACCAAAGGAATAATGGGCAGAACTAGCAAATAAATTACAAAATACTAATGCTAAAGCTATGAATTCTATTATCTGTTCATTGGATCAATTTGAATTTAATCGTGTCTCACATTGTCTAACTGCGTAGGAAATATGGCATACGCTAGAAGTGACTCACGAAGGAACATCTCAAGTGAAAGAATCTCGCCTTGCCATGCTAAGCAGCGAATACGAGAACTTCACAATGGCAAAGGAAGAAAATGTTAAAGAGATGCATGGATGACTTTCCAATATCGTATACAAATCGAAAGCTCTTGGAAAATCATACACAGAGTTGGAGATAGTTCGAAAAATCCTCAGAGTCCTTCCACGAAGATTTGAATCAAAAGTGACTGCCATTCAAGAATCAAAAGATTTAAAACAGATGAAAATTGAAGAACTCATCGGTAATCTCACCACTTATGAGCTAGAAATGAAATTCAAGGAAGAGCGTGAAGGAAGTGACACTCGAAAGAAATCAATAGCTCTTAAAGGAACAACAGAAAGTAATGGTGATGATGATGATGATGCAGCAGAATTGGAGCTATTAATAAAGAAATTCAAAAGATGGAATTACAAATATGGAAATTCAGCTCGAATTCAAAAAGCGAAAAGCAGAATAGCCAAAGCACTAGACTACTCTGAAGAACAGAAGATTATCTGTCACAAGTGCAACCAACCCGGACACATCAAGCCCAATTGTCCTAAAAATCAACGCGACTTTAAAAAGAAATCAAAAAGGAGAAGTTTTGCAGCCACGTGGAATACAAGTGATGAAAATTATCAAAGTTCTAGCAGTGAGAGTGAGAAATCAGATATGTGCCTTCATGGAAATATAACTGATAGCGACGATGACAAGCCAAGCGAGGTATCAAAACTTACTCACTCTGAATTACTTATTTATTTCCACGAAGTGAATGGCTGTTTTGAACGACTTAGGGAGATATATGCCAAACTTGAATCACAAAAAGGCACTTTGATAGAATTAAATGAACAACTTGACCAATTAGTTGAAAACTATCAAAGAAGGATCCTTAAGTGTGATAAGTGTCCAACATTCGAAGATGAAATTAAAAAATCAGAAATCAATATAAAATCACTTGAAAATGAAATTCTGATTTTAAAAGAGAGTGAAATACTAGGAGAGAGAATTCTATTAAAAAGTGCACACAATTGTTAAACGAAAATGAATCACTCAAAACACAAGTCCAACAATTGTCAACGACTTTAGATAAATTTTCAAAAAGTGAAAAATCGTTGAATATGCTATTAGGAAAGCAAACTGTTAATACGGTTAGACAAGGACTTGGATATAGTAGTTCGAAAATTGTTAATCAAGTTAATTCTATGTGCACAATTTGTAGAAAATATGGACACAATCACAATAATTGTTGGTATAGACCCAAACACATGAAAACTATACCAATTTGGGTTCCAAAAGGCACAAATATAAAAACTCTCAAAGTTAAACAAATTTGGGTGCCGAAGGGAACAATTATAAATAGTTTTGGGTATTTACAAAATTGTTTTTCAAAATTTTCTGCCACTAACAACCATGGACCAATAAAAACAAATAGGTCACATAAATCTTTTTCCGTGTAGGTGTGGTGGTAGGCTAAGGAACAACAACAGTGTTCTCTGGATTTTTGGCTATTCCAAAAACACAACGGGCGACAAAGAAAACTTCCTTAGCCTGGTATAAAGGTGACAGAATCACAATGGACAACAACGAAAAATTATCGTAAAGGTAAAACAGGTAAAGTTATATTTATTTGAACGATATACATTAAATGTGATAATCTGCACCGTATTCTGAATTAAATCAGCCAATGAAAAGATGATGATTCTGACTTATTCAACATAGTTGGCCAATTATATTCTTATGCCAAAAACACTATAAAATTCTCTAGATTCTTTGAGTTACTTCATATACATCAGTTTGGATTAAAAATAGTGTTTTGTTGGATGATAATACATTTGGTTATAATACGGCTAACTCTTTATTCGCGGTTTTTGATTATTTACACGGCTTCAATTCAAATTCAAAAGAATGTCATTTAAAATGCTGTTAAAATTGAGTTTGAAATTTTTGATGCACACTTCATGGTTTGGTCGATCAAGTTCAATTAATGATAATTTTAAGTGAAAAAGAAATTCAGATGCAGATTACACTGGTAATCTAGTTGATAGAAAAATTACTAGTTGAACGTGATTTTTGTTGAGACATTTAGTAACTGCATCGTTTTTCAAAGAAAATATCTGCATATACTTCATTTCAAATAATTTTCAAATAGCAGAAAATTTTCTTATAAAACCCCCTCGAGAAAATCATTTTTGACCATATTTTCATATTAGTCATTTTGAAAAATTTATTTCATAATTATTTTTGAATTTGGTTTTAAATGACTATTTTGACTAATCTGACTCCCTAATAATTATCAAAAAGATGAATAGTGATTGAAAAAGTGATGAGTGTTGATATTTATTATATATTATGACTCGAGACGGTATGATTAGTAAATTTCTTTAGAAATTTAAACAAGAGTTAAAAAAAATTTGTTGGTAAAAATTCCATGACCATCTCTATGTCTATCATATTTCTAACAACCATCACTCATCAAAATTCTATATAGTTTGTCGATATGCGGTACTTTAAACAGGAATCGTTCATTTTTCATTTTATATTTTTTTTTTAAAAAGGTTATAATAATAATAATAAATAAATACCAAAGTATTCACTCTTATTTAAAAGTCCTCACGGTTATGCATGGGTGAATTACTTGGAATTTGTTATGTGCTTCCATGCTCATTTAAAAGTCCTCACGATTATGCATGTATGGAACGCATATCAAAAGTTGATTTTTAGAGTAAACAAGTTGATTCTAATCCCATTTAAAAGTCCTCATGGTTATGCATGGTTAGAAGATACTTGAATTCATTTTTTTAAAATAAAATTGGAATACTACTAATATCATTTAAAAGTCCTAACGGTTATGCATGATTAGTAGATATTCAAATTCCTGATATAAATATACCACAAATAGACACAACTGTATGGTTTTATATGATGACATCATTCCCATCATTCTAAAAGTGGAACATGCGCCTAACAAAATATTTATAATTTTTGTTTGATTTTTTATTGAAATTTAATATTAATATTCAATTGAGCTTTAATGATGAATTAATATCGATCACTTTATCTCTATTTTCTCTAACACTATCATTCTTTTGCTGATAACAAAAGGGGGAGAGAAAAGTTAAGATTTTGTCAAATAAAATCGAGCAAAGGTCAAATAATTTTCTATTTGCATCTAGGCTCATTTTCATATTTTTATTTGTATGCATATATGTAGGGGGAGCCTTGTGTAGAGAGGAAGCATTTAAATAGGGGGAGCAATTAAAACATATCAATGATCAAATACATTTAACATACTCAAAATCTTAAATATATGTTTGTTATCATCAAAAGGGGGAGATTGTTGAATATGCGCTTATATGATTTTTGTTTGATGATAATAAACATATATATATATATATATTCATTTAAATATATTTGTTAATGTACTATTTGATTTTTCATAGATTAAATAAATATTTGCTGAATAAAATTAAATGACACAGAATTTGAATTCAAACAGAAATTTTATTCAAACAAATATTTATTACATTTTTGAATAGTACAAATTCAAGCTCTCACTATACATATACAATTTTGATTACAATACATCACAATTTCATATTTATATAAATTCCTCACTACATATCACTCACACTCGTAGTTCATCTTCAACTTCATTCCAGTTAGAATCCAGCATCTGAGCAATCTGCAAAAATATACACTAACGCAGTAAAATTGAAAAAGAAATATTTTTGCAATATAAAATAAAAGATGATTTTGAAAATATTATTTGCCTCAGTTATTTGGGTTGTTCGTCGTCATTTAAATTTGAATTTATCATACACGAACAGCTTGTGACATACACAGTGTATCACTGTATATGCCACAAGGCCGTGCACATCGAAATATACACTTGATAATGTTACAGGGACAAGTGAGCACAAGTCAAACCCAAATGAAAAGTCGGGTTCAACTCACGTGTAATAAAATAAATGTCACAACTCTCAGCTCAAGGTCAAACCCAAGTTTTTAAAACTGGATTCAACTCAGGTGCAATAAAAGTGTACAAGCTTAACAAATTGATCAAAGGTAGCAACTTTGAGCTATAGACCGAGCAAGTGCATATATACAAGCAACTGAAGGCAACATGGCCCAAACCAGTTGCAACATCACTAATACTAGTGAAAGAGAAGCTCAAACCAGAACAAATGTCACTGCAACATGAATACAAGTGCAGGACAAAGCATCCAGTTTTTCAAAATGATGTATAAAGTCTCAAAGTAACACTAAAGGATGCATCAATGACAATAAGAGCAGCAAAACAATATTGAAACTCCAACAGATCAAAGCCAAAGTAGATAACCAAATCTGAAGTCAGTAATGCAACAGTGACATGCACAACTACCAAACCAACAACATGCACATCAACCAAACAACAAAGGGTCAAGATACAATCAAACAAGAACTCAAGTCCAGACCAAATGCCATCATATGTTCATGAGCAAACAAGTGAATCAAGATACCAGACTCAAACAAGTGAACAAGATCTCAAAGCTTAGACTCAATAAAACAACACTACAGGCAAACACAATATACAACTCAAAGTGAACAGAGCTAAGAAACTCGAGCTCCAAAAGCTACAACATAATGCACCAGTGAACAACTAAATGAAACAGTGGACAGGACAAGTACAATGCAACTCAATACTACAAAAGATCACCAGTATGCAATGAAGAATTCAAGAAATACAACAGAGAACTAAAATCATCCATGAACAATGTCGAAGTCATGGAACAATTTAAAATCAATACCGCGGCTATAGCATGATCAGAACCAGGTAAAGTCGAAGCAGTGACAGTACTGCAGACGCAGAAGTCAAAATTAATAACCAAGACAAAAATAGAACAAGTTCATATTTTCACAAAATCAAAGTCAAGCCCGAAGTCACAAAGGACGAAATCAACATCGTCAAATCAAGCCGTGGTGACCACGAAATCGATCAATGCCGTAAATGTCAAGCAATCAAAATATATACGAATTGAAGAAGTCAAAATAAATCATCAACGTTCAACAAAAATCGAATGGCCGAAAGCATAGTGTTGATGAAATCAGACGAACGAAACTCAAGGGTTACAAACCCTATATAAACAATCATCATCGGCAATTTCAAAACCATCGAGTTCAAGTAAGCATCAAACCAGCAAAGCAAAAGGAGAAAAGTACATACCGAAATCATAAACAAACTCAATCAATTTCAAAGAGCCGTGAGCAATTCAGAGAAACATGCGATCGACAAGGAAAAAGACGTGATAAATCTTCCATTCGATCGAGCATCCAAAGTCGGCATCGTTGAAATTTAAAAGCCCTAATTTAGATCGAACAAAGAAAATAACAGAGCCTCCATTATAAAAAAGAATTGGGCCGAAGAAATAAAAGGAGACGGTCGAGAAAAGGGGTCGGCCTTATTCTTCTTTTTATAATAGGGATTTTTATTTTACATTAGGGTTATTTTAATTTAAATTATTTTTAATTTGTATTTTCTTTTTAAACCGTTTAAATTTCTAGTCGTGTGATTTGGGGACAAACTACGTGGCGTAGTTTGAGAATTCGCAACTCAGTGGCTGAGTTGTGGCACGGTTTTGAGCGTAGAGTTAGGTTTAGTCGATAGCGGGTGTCGCGAGTTTACGTGTGTAAGCGTCTGACTATCTAATTTCTAGTAGAAACCTTGGGGGCAGCACGTAGGCAGGGTTTTGCCGAAGCTGGGTAAATACTGTGTCGTTCCATTTCTGCATTTATTATTCTGCTATTATCTGTGCCGCTATTGTTCTGTGATCTGTGTTGAAATTATTTTATAAGCTTCCGCAATTAATTTTTATAATTTATACCATCACCCTATTCACCCCCCCTCTAGGGTGAAATCGATCCAACATAAATCATAGACCAGCCATAGGGATCCCATTTTACAGAAAAAAATCCACGTGATGAAAAAACGAAGGGTAAAAAATTTTCAAGACCCAATTGAGGTTCGGATAGGCTTTTTTTGGTATGAAACTAACCAGTGACGGCTTAAAGCTATCAAAGCCGTTAAACTCATAGAGAGCTTCGTTTTGACTTGTTATGGCTGCTGTAACTCTAAACGGGCTGACAGTTATGGCCCACCGAAGAATCGATATCCACAGGGTGCAACATCTATGGTGCAAGGTGCAACATACGTCCAAAATGCCGAAAAAGTGCCTTACGACTTTTAGAAATGGGTGCATGGATTTGAAACGTAGCAGTACCATGGTGCACCACTCTCTAGCGATGGTAAATCATAAACCAGTCATGGGGATCCCGTTTAACATAAAAAATCCACGTGACGAAAAAACGAAGGGCAAAAATCTTTCAAGACCCGATTTAGCTTCGGATAGGGTTTTTGGGTTTGAAACTAACCCTGGACGGCTTAAAGTAGTCATAGCTGTAGAACTCATAGAAAGCTTCGTTTTGACTGGTTATGGCTTCCGTAAATCTAAACGAGCCAACAGTTATGGCCCTCCGAAGAATCGATATCCACAGGGTGCAACATCTACGGTGCAAGGTGCAACATCCGTCCAAAATGCCGAAAAAGATTCGTACGACGTTTACAAATAGGTGTAGGTATTTGAAACGGAGCAATACCATGGTGCACCACTGTCCAGCGATGGTAAATCATAGACCAGCTACGGGGATCCCGTTTTACAGAAAAAATCCACGTGACGAAAAAACGAAGGGTAAAAAACTTCCAAGACCCAATTGAGGTTCAGATAGGATTTTTTGGGTAGAAACTAACCAATGACGGCTTAAAGTCGTCATAGCTGTAGTACTAATAGAGAGCTTCGTTTTGACTGGTTATGGCTCCCGTAATACAAAACGAGCCAACTGTTACGGCTCTACAAAGAATCGATATTCACAGGGTGCAACATCTACGGTACAGGGTGCAACATCCGTCCTAAATGCCAAAAAAGTGCCTTGCGACTTTTAGAAAAGGGTGCATGGATTTGAAACGAAGCAATACCATGGTGCACCATTTTCTAGCGAAGGTAAATCATAAACCAGCCACAGGGATCCCGTTTTACAAAAAAATCCACGTGACGAAAAAATGAAGGATAAAAAACTTCAAGACTCGATTGAGGTTCGGAAAAGCTTTTTTGGGTATGAAACTAACCAGTGACAGCTTAAAGCGGTATAACCGTAGAACACATAGAGTGCTTCGTTTTGACTGACTATGGCCCCCGTAACTCTAAACGAGCCAACAGTTACGGCCCTCCGAAGGATCGATATCCACAGGGTGCAACATCTACGGTGCAAGGCGCAACATCCGTCCAAAATGCCCAAAAAGTGCCGACGACTTTTAGAAATGAGTGCATGGATTTGAAACGGAGCAGAACCATGGTGCACCACTCTCCAGCGATGGTAAATCATAAACCAGCCATGGAGATCCCGTTTTACAGAAAAAATCCACGTGATGAAAAAACGAAGGGTAAAAAACTTTCAAGACCTGATTGAGATTCGGATAGGCTTTTTTGCGTATGAAACTAACCAATGACGGCTTAAAGCCATCGTAGTCGTAGTACTAATAAAGAGCTTCGTTTTAAATGGTTATGGCTCCCATAACTCTAAACGCGCCAACCATTATGGCCCTTCGAAGAATCGATATCCACAAGGTGCAACATCTACGGTGCAAGGTGCAACATCTATCCAAAATGCCAAAAAAGTGCCTTACTACATTTACAAATGGGTGCATGGATTTGAAACGGAGCAGCACCATGGTGCACCACTCTTCAGCAATGGTAAATCATAGACCAGCAACTGGGATCCCGTTTTACAGAAAAAATCCACGTGACGAAAAAATGAAGGGTAAAAAACTTTCTAGACCCGATTGAGGTTCGGACAGGCTTTTTTGGGTATGAAACTAACCAGTGATGGCTTAAAGCCATCATAGCTATAGAACTCATAGAGAGCTTCGTTTTGACTGGTTATGGCCAATGTAACATTAAAGAAGCCAACAGTTATGGCCTTCTGAAGAATCGATATCCACTGGGTGCAACATCTACGTTGCAAGGTGCAACATCCGTCCAAAATTCCGAAAAAGTGCCTTACGACTTTTAGAAATGGGTGCATGGATTGAAACGGAGCAGTACCATGGTGCACCACTCTCTAGGGATGGTAAATCATAGACCAGCCTTGGGGATCCCGTTTTACAAAAAAATCCACATGACGAAAAAACGAAGGGTAAAAAACTTCCAAGACCCGATTGAGGTTCGGATAGGCTTTTTTGGTTATGAAACTAACTAGTGACGGCTTAAAGCCATTATAGCCGTAGAACTCATTGAGAGCTTCATTTTGACTGGTTCCCGTAATTCTAAACGAGCCAACAGTTATGGCCCTCCGAAGAATCGATGTCTACATGGTGCAACATCTACCGTGCAAGGTGCAACATCCGTCCAAAATGCCGAAAAAGTGCCTTACGACTTTTAGAAATGGGTGCATGGATTTGAAATGGAGCAGTACTATGGCGCACCACTTTCCAGCGATGGTAAATCATAGACCGGCCATGGAGATCCCATTTTACATAAAAAATCCACGTGTCGAAAAAAGAAGGGTAAAAAACATCCAAGACCCGATTGAGGTTCAGATATGTATGAAACTAACAAGTGATGGCCTAAAGCCATCATAGCCATAGAACTCATAGAGGGCTTCGTTTTGACTAGTTATGGCTCCCGTAGCTCTAAACGAGCCAATGGTTATGGCACTCCGAAGAATCGATATCCATAGGGTGCAACATCTACGGTGCAAGGTGCAACATCCGGCCAAAATGCCGAAAAAGTGCCTTACGACTTTTAGAAATGGGTGCATAAATCTGAAACGGAGCAGTACCATGGTGCAACACTCTCTAGCGGTGGTAAATCATAGACCAGCCACAGGGATCTCGTTTTACAGAAAAATCCACGTGAAGAAAAAACGAAGGGTAAAAAACTTCCAAGACCCGATTGAGGTTCGGATAGGCTTTTTAGGGTATGAAACTAACCAGTGATGGCTAAAAGCCGTCATAGCGTAGAACTTATAGAGGGCTTCGTTTTGACTGGTTATGGCTCCTGTAACTCTAAACGAGCCAACGGTTATGGCACTCCGAAGAATCGATATCCACAGGGTGCAACATCTACGGTGCAAGGTGCAACATCCGTGCAAAGCGCCAAAAAAGTGCCTTACGGCTTTTAGAAATTGGTGCTAGGATTTGAAACGTAGCAGTACCATGATGCACCACTCTCCAGCAATGGTAAATCATAGACCAATCACGTGGATCCCGTTTGACAGAAAAAATCCACGTGACCAAAAAACGAAGGGCAAAAAACTTCCAAGACCAGATTGAAGTTCAGATAGGCTTTTTGGGTACGAAACTAACCGGTGATGGCTTACAGCCGTCATAGCCATATAACTCATAGAGAGCTTCGTTTTAACTGGTTATGCCTTCTATAACTCTAAACGAGCCAACAGTATTGGCCTCCGAAGAATCGATATCCACAGGGTGCAACATCTATGGTGCAAGGTGCAACATCCATCCAAAATGCCAAAAAAGTGCCTTACGACTTTTAGAAATGGGTACATGAATGTAAAACGGAGCAGTACCAAGGTGCGCAACTCTCCAGCGTTGGTAAATCACTGACCAGCAACGGGGTTCCCGTTTTACAGAAAAAATTCACGTGATGAAAAAAAGAAGGGTAAAAAACTTACAAGACCCGATTGAGGTTTGAATAGGATTTTTTGGGTATGAAACTAACCAGTGATGGCTTAAAGTTGTCATAGCCGTAGAACTCATAGAGAGCTTCGTTTTGACTGGTTATGGCTCTTGTAACACTAAACGAGCCAACTGCCATGGCTCTCCGAAGAATCGATATCCACAGGGTGAAACATCTACGGTGCAAGGTGCAACATCCGTCCTAAATGCCGAAAAAATGCTTTGCGACTTTAAAAATGGGTGCATGGATTTGAAATGGGACAATACCATGGTGCACCACTCTCGATTGAGGTTCGGATAAGCTGGTTTGGGTATGAAACTAACCAGTGACGGTTTAAAGCGGTATAACCGTAGAACACATAGAGTGCTTCGTTTTGAGTGATTATGGCTCCCGTAACTCTACACGAGCCAACAGTTATGGCCCTCTGAAGGATCGATATCCACAGGATGCAACATCTACGGTGCAAGGTGCAACATCCGTCCAAAATCCCGAAAAAGTGTCGTACGACTTTTAGAAATAGGTGCATGGATTTGAAACGGAGCAATACCACGGTGCACCACTCTCCAGCGATGGTAAATCATAGACCAGCCATGGGGATCCTGTTTTACAGAAAAAATCTACGTGACAAAAAAAGGAAGAGTAAAAAACTTCCAAGACCCGATTGTGATTCAGATAGGCTTTTTTGGGTATGAAACTAATCAGTGACGACTTAAACCGTCATAGTCGTAGAAATCATAGAGAGTTTCGTTTTAAATGGTTATGGCTCCCGTTAATCTAAACGAGCCAATAGTTATGGCGCTCCGAAAAATCTATATCCACAGGGTGCGACATATACGGTGCTAGGCGCAACATCTCTTCAAAATGCCGAAAAAGTGCATTATGACTTTTAAAAATGGGTGCATTGATTTAAAACGGAGCAGTACCATGGTGCACCACTCACCAGCAATGGTAAATCATAGATCAGCCACGGGGATCCCGTTTTACAGAAAAAATCCACCTGACGAAAAAACGAAGGGTAAAAAACTTCCAAGACCCGATTGAGGTTCGGATACGCTTTTTTGGGTATGAAACTAACCAGTGACGGCTTAAAGCCATCATAGCCGTAGAACTCATAGAGAGCTTCGTTTTGAATGGTTATGGCCCCCGTAACTTTAAACGAGCCAACAGTTATGACCCTCCGAAGAATCAATATCCACTGGGTGCAACATCAACGTTGCAAGGTGCAACATCCGTCCAAAATTCTGAAAAAGTGCCTTATGACTTTTAGAAATGGGTGCATGGATTTGAAAAGGAGCAGTACCATGGTGCACCACTCTCTAGGGATGGTAAATCATAGACCAGCCTCGGGGATCCCATTTTACAAAAAAATCCACAAGACGAGAAAACGAAGAATAAAAAACTTTCAAGACCCGACTGAGGTTCGGATAGGCTTTTTTGGTTATGAAACTAACTAGTGACGGCTTAAAGCCATAATATCCGTAGAACTCATAAAGAGCTTCATTTTGACTGGTTCCCGTAAGTCTAAACGAGCCAACGGTTATGGCCCTCCGAAGAATCGATGTCCACATGGTGCAACATCTACCGTGCAAGGTGCAACATCCGTCCAAAATGCCGAAAAAGTGGCTTACGACTTTTAGAAATGGGTGCATGTATTTGAAATGGAGCAGTACCATAGTGTACCACTTTCCAGCGATGGTAAATCATAGACCGGCCACGGGAATCTTGTTTTACAGAAAAAATCCACGTGTCGAAAAAAGAAGGGTGAAAACATTCAAGACTCGATTGAGGTTCGGACAGGTATGAAACTAACAAGCGAAGTCTTAAAACCATCATAGTCGTAGTACTCATAGAGAGCTTTGTTTTTGACTAGTTATGGCTTCTGTAACTCTAAACGAGCCAACAGTTGTGGCACTCTGAAGAATCGATATCCACAGGGTGCAACATCCATCCAAAATGCCGAAAAAGTGCCTTACGACTTTTAGGAATTGGTTCTAGGATTTGAAACGGAGTAGTACCATGGTGCGCCATTCTCCAGCAATGGTAAATCATAGACCAGCAACGGAGATTACAGAAAAAATCCACGTGACGAAAAAACGAAGGGTAAAAAACTTTCAAGACCCGATTGAGGTTCGGATAGGTTTTTTTTGGTATGAAACATACCAGTGATGGCTTCCAGCCATCATAGCCATAGAACTCATAGAGAGCTTCGTTTTGACTAGTTATGGCTCTTGTAACTCTAAACGAGCCAACAGTTATGGCCCTCCGAAGAATCAATATCCATAGGGTGCAACATCCATTCAAAATGCTAAAAATGTGTCTTACGACTTTTAGAAATGGATGCATGGATTTAAAACGGATCAGTGCCACGGTGCACCACTCTCCAACGTTGGTAAATCATGGACCGGCCACGGGGATCCCGTTTTCAGAAAAAATCCACATGACGAAAAAACGAAAGGTAAAAAACTTCCAAGACCCGATTGAGAATATGATAGGCTTTTTTGTGTATGAAACTAACCAGTGATGGCCTAAAACCATCAAAGCCGTAGAACTCATAGAGAGCTTCGTTTTGACTGGTTATGGCTCCCGTAACTCTAAACGAGCCAACAGTTATGGCCCTCCGAAGAATCGATATCCACTGAGTGCAACATCTACGGTGCAAGGTGCAACATCCGGCCAAAATTCCAAAAAAGTGCCTTACGACATTTAGAAATTGGTGCATGGATTTAAAACGGAGCAGTACCATTGTGCACCACTCTCCAGGAATGGTAAATCATAGACCAGCCACGGGGATCCCGTTTTACATAAAAAATCCACGCGACGAAAAAAACAAAGGGTAAAAAACTTTCAAGACTTGATTGACGTTCGGATAGGTTTTTTTGGGTATGAAACTAACCAGTGGCGGCTTAAAGTGGTCATAGCGGTAGAACTCATAGAGAGCTTCGTTTTGACTGGTTATGGCTCCCGTAACTCTACACGAGCCAACAGTTATGGCCCTCCGAAGAATCGATATCCACAGGGTGCAACATCTAGGTGCGAGGTGCAACATCCGTCCAAAATGCCGAAAAGTGCCTTACGACTTTTAGAAATAGGTGCATGGATTTCAAATGGAGCAGTACCATGGTGCCCCACTCTCTAGAGATGGTAAATCATAGACCAGCCACGCGGATCCCGTTTTAAATAAAAAATCCACTTGACGAAAAAACGAAGGGTAAAAAACTTACAAGACCCGATTGTGGTTCATATAGGGTTTTTTGGGTAGGAAACTAACCAATGACGGCTTAAAGCGACGATAGCTGTAGAACTCGCAGAGAGCTTCGTTATGACTGGTTATGGCTTCCGTAAATTTACAGAAGCCAACAGTTATGTCCCTCCGAAGAATCGATATCCACATGGTACAACATCTACGGTGCAAGGTGCAACATCCATCCAAAATATCGAAAAAGTGCCTTACGACTTTTAGAAATGGGTGCATGGATTTAAAACGGAGCAACACCGTGGTGCACCAATTTCGTGCGATGGTAAATCATAGACCAGCCATGGGGATCCCGTTTTACAGAAAAAATCCATGTGATGAAAAAATGAAGGGTAAAAAACTTCCAAGACCCGATTAAGGTTCGGATATGAAACTCACCAATGACGGCTGTCTTCATAGCCGTAGAACTCATAGGGAGCTTCGTTTTGACTGCTTATAGCTCCCGTAACTGTAAACGAGCCAACAGTTATGGGCCTCCAAAGAATCGATATCCATAGGGTGCAACATCTACGGTGCAAGGTGCAACATCCATCCAAAATGAAGAAAAACTGTCGTACGACTTTTAGAAATGGATGCATTCATTTGAAACGGAACAGTTTCATGGTGTACCACTCTCCAGCGACAGTAAATCATAGACCAGCCACGGGGTTCCCATTTTACAGAAAAAATCCACGTGACGAAAAAACGAAGGGTAAAAAACTTTCAAGACCGGATCAAAGCCATCATAGCCGTAGAACGCACAGAGAGCTTCGTTTTGACTGGTTATGACTCTCGTAACTCTAAGCGAGCCAATAGTTATTCCCCTTCGAAGAATCGATATCCACAGTGTGCAGCATCTACGGTGCAAGGTGCAACATCCGTCCAAAATGCCGAAAAAGTGCCGTACGACTTTTAGAAATGGGTGCATGGATTTGAAACAGAGCAGTACCATGGTGCACCACTCTCCAGCGATGGAAAATCATAGAACAGCCACGGGGAACCCGTTTTACAGAAAAAATTCACGTGACAAAAAATGAAGGGTAAAAAACTTCCGAGACCCGATTGAGGTTCGGATAGGCTTATTTGGGTATGAAACTAACCAGCGATGGCTTGAAGCCGTCAAAGACGTAGAACTCACATGGTGCTTTATTTTGACTGGTTATGGCTCCCGTAACTCTAAACGAGCCAACATTTATAGCCCTCTGAAGAATCGTTAACCATAAGGTGCAACATCTATGGTGCAAGGTGCAACATCCGTCCAAAATGCCGAAAAAGCGCCGTATGACTTTTAGAAATGGGTCCGTGGATTTGAAGCGGAGCAGTACCATGGTGCACCACTCTTCAATGATGGTAAATCATAGACCAGCCACAGGGTTCCCGTTTTGCAGAAAAAATCCACGTGACAAAAAAACGAAGGGTAAAAAATTTCCAAGACCTGATTGTGGTTCGGATTGGCTTTTTTTGATATGAAACTAACCAATGACCGCTTAAAGTCATCATAGCCGTAGAACCCACAGAGAGCTTCATTTTGACTAGTTATGCCTTCCGTAACTCTAAAAGAGCCAATAGTTATGGCCCACCGAAGAATCAATATCCATAGGGTGCAACATTACGGTGCAAGTGCAACGCCCGTCCAAATTTTCGAAACAGTGTCGTACGACTTTTAGAAATGGGTGCATGGATTTGAAACGGAGCAGTACTATGGTGTACCAATCTCCAGCGATGTTAAATCATAGATCAGCCATGGGAATCCCGTTTTTTACAGAAAAAAATCCATGTGACGAAAAAACGAAGGGTAAATAACATCCAAGATCAGATTGAGATTCGGATAGGAGTTTTTGGATATGAAACTAAACAGTGTTGGCTTAAAGCCATCATAGTTGTAGAACTCACAGAGAGCGTCGTTTTGACTGGTTATGGCTCCCATAACTTTAAATAAGCCAATAGTTATGGCCCTCCGAAAAATCGATATACACAGGGTGCAACATCTACGGTATAAGGTGCAACACCCGTCAAAATTACCGAAACAGTGTCCGGAAACTTTTAGAAATAAGTGCATGGATTTGAAATGGAGCAGTGCCATTGTGCACCAATCTCCAGCCGTGGTAAATCATAGACCAGCCATGGGAATTTCGTTTTACAAAAAAATCCACGTGGCGAAAAAACAAAGGGTAAAAAACTTCTAAGGCCCGACTGAAGTTCGGATAGGATTTTTTGGGTATGAAACTAAACATTGACGGTTTAAAGATGTTATAGCCGTAGAATTCACAGAGAGCTTCGTTTTGACTGGTTATTGCTTCCGTAACTCTAAACGAGCCAACAGTTATGACCCTTCGAAGAATCGATATCCATAGGTTGCAACATCTACGGTTCAAGGTGCAACATTCATCCAAAATGCCGAAAAAGTGCCATACGACTTTTAGAAATGGGTGCATGGATTTGAAACGAAGCAGTACCATGGTTCACCACTCTCCAGCGATGGTAAATCATGGACCAGCCACGTGAATCCTGTTTTATAGAAAAAATCCACGTGATGAAAAAACGAAGAGCAAAAAACTTTCAAGACCCGATTGAGATTCGGATAGAATTTTTGGGTATGAAACTAACCAGTGACGGCTTGAAACCATTATAGTCATAGAACTCATAGAGAGCTTCATTTTGACTGGTTATGGCTCTCGTTACTCTAAACGAGCCAACAGTTATGGCCCTTCGAAAAATCGATATCCATAGGGTGCAACATCGACGGTGCAAGGTGGAACATCCATCCAAAATGCCGAAAAACTGACGTACGACTTTTAGAAATGGATGCATGGATTTGAAATGGAGCAGTACCATGGTGCACCACTCTCCAGCGATGGTAAATTATAGACCAGCTATGGTGTTCCCATTTTGCAGAAAAAATTCACGTGACGAAAAAATAAAGCGTAAAAACTTCCAAGACCAGATTGAGGTTCGGATAGGATTTTTAGGTATGAAACTAACGAGTAGTTATGGCCTTCCGAAGGATCGATATCCATAGGCTGCGACATGTACGGTGCATGGTGCAACATCCATCCAAAATGCCGAAATAGTGTCGTATGACTTTTAGAAATGGGTACATGGATTTGAAATAGAGCAGTACTGTTGTGCACCACTCACCAGCAATGGTAAATCATAGAGCACTCACGGGGATCTCGTTTTATAGAAAAAATCCACGTGACGAAAAAACGAAGGGTAAAAAACTTCCAAGACCCGATTGAGGTTCGTACAGGATTTTTGGTATGAAATTAACCAGTATTGGCTTAAAGCCGTCATAGCCGTAGAACTCACAAAGAGCTTCGTTTTGACTGGTTATGGCGCCCGTAACTCTAAACGAGCCAATAGTTATTGCCCTCCGAAGAATCGATATCCACATGGTGCAACATCTACGGTGCAAGGTGCAACAACCGTCCAAAATGCCGAAAAAGTGTCGTACGACTTTTAGAAATGGATGCATGGATTTGAAATGGAGCAGTACCATGGTGCACCACTCTCCAGCGATGGAAAATCATAGACCAGCCACGGGGTTCCCGTTTTAAAGAAAAAAAATCAACGTGACAAAAAAAACGAAAGGTAAAAAACTTCGAAGACCCGATTGAGGTTCGGATAGGATTTTTTGGGTATGAAACTCACCAGTGATGGCTGCCTTCATAGCCATAGAACTCATAGAGAGCTTCGTTTTGACTGGTTATAGATCGCATAACTCTAAACGAGCCAACAGTTATGGCCCTCCGAAGAATCGATATTCATAGGGTGCAACATCCACGGTGCAAGTTGCGACATCCATCCAAAATGACGCCGTACGACTTTTAGAAATGGGGGCATAGATTCGAAACCGAACAATACCAAGGTGCACCACTCTCCAGCGATGGTAAATCATATAGACCAGCCATGGGATTTCCATCTTACAGAAAAAATCCACGTGACGAAAAAACGAAGGGTAAAAACCTTCCAAGACCGGATTGACGTTCAAATAGGGCTTTTAAGGTATGAAACTAACCAGTGATGGCTTAAAGCCGTCGTAGCTGTAGAACTCAGAGAGAGCTTCGCTTTGACTGGTTATGCCTTCCGTAACTCTAAAAGAGCCAATAATTATGGTCCTCCGAAGAATCGATATCCGCATTGTGCAACATCTACGGTGCAAGGTGCAACATCCGTCCAAAATGGAGAAACAGTGTCGTACGACTTTTCGAAATAGGTGCATGGATTTGAAATGGAGCAAGACTATGGTGCACCACTCTCTAGCGATGGTAAATCATAGACCAGCCACGGGGATCCCGTTTTACAGAAAAAAATCCACGCGATGACGAAATGAAGGGTAAAAAATTCCATGACCCGATTGAGATTCGGATAGGATTTTTTGGGTATGAAACTCACCAGTGATGGATTAAAGCCGTCATTGCCGTAGAACCCACAGAGAGCTTCGTTTTGACTGGTTATGGCTCCCGTAACTCTAAATGAGCCAACAGTTATGGCCTTCCGAAAATTCGATATCCACAGGGTGCAACATCTACGGTGCAAGGTGCAACATCCGTCCAAAATGCCGAAACAGTGCCATACGACTTTTAGAAATGGGTGCATGGATTTGAAACGGAGCAGTACCATTGTGCACCACTCTCCAACAATGGTAAATCATAGACCGGTCGTGGGGATCCCGTCTTACGGAAAAAATCCACGTGGCGAAAAAACGAACGGTAAAAAACATCGAAGACCCGATTGAGGTTCGGAAAGGATTTTTTGGTTATGGTACTAAGCATTGACGATTTCAAGCCATCATAGCAGCAGAACTCACAGAGAGCTTCGTTTTGACTAGTTATGGCTCCCGTAACTCTAAATGATCCAGCAGTTATGGCCCTCCGAAGAATCAATATCCATAGGGCGCAACATTTACGGTGCAAGGTGCAACATCCGTCCAAAATGCCGAAAAAGTGTCGTACGACTTTTAGAAATGGGTGCATGGATTTCAAATGGGGCAGTGCCATGGAGCACAACTCTCTAGCGATGGGAAATCATATACCAGCCACGGGGATCCCGTTTTACAGAGAAATCCACGTGACGAAAAAACGAAGGGTAAAAAACTTTCAAGACGCGATTGAGGTTCGGATAGGCTTTTTTGGATATGAAACTAACCGGTGACAACTTGAAGCCGTCATAGCCGTAGAACTCACAAAGAGCTTCGTTTTGACAAGTTATGGCTCCCGTAAATCTAAACGAGCCAATAGTTATGGCCCTCCGAAGAATCGATATCCATAGGGTGCAACATCTACGGTGTAAGGTGCAACATCCGTCCAAAATGTCGAAACAGTGTCGTACGACTTTTATAAACGGGTGCATGGATTTGAAACGTAGCAGTATCATGGTGCACCACCCTCCAGCGATGGTAAATCACAGACCAGCCACGGGGATCTCATTTTACAGAAAAAATCCACGTGATGAAAAAACGAAGGGTAAAAATTTCCAAGACCCAATTGAGGTTCGGATAGGATTTTTGGGGTATAAAACTAATCAGTGACAGCTTAAAGCTTTCATAGCTGTAGAATGCACAGTGAGCTTCATTTTGACTGGTTATGCCTACCGTAACTCTAAATGAGCAAACAGTTATGGCCCTTCGAAGAATCGATATTCACAAGGTGCAACATCTACGGTGCAAGGTGCAACATCCGTCCAAAATGTGGAAAAGTGTCGTACGACTTTTAGAAATGGGTGCATCGATTTGAAATGGAGCAGTACCATGATGCACCACTCTCCACCGATGGTAAATCATAGACCAACCACGGGGATCCCGTTCAACAGAAAAAATCCACGTGACGAAAAAATGAAAGGTAAAAAATTTCCAAGACCCGATTGAGGTTCGGATAGGATTTTTTGGGTATGAAACTAATCACTGACGGCTTAAAGCTGTAACAGCCGTGGAACTCATAGAGACCTTATTTTCGATTGGTTATGGCTCCCGCAACTCTAAACGAGCCAACCGTTATGGCCCTCCGAAGAATCGATATCCGTAGGGTGCAACATCAACGGTGCAAGGTGCAACATCCGTCCAAAATGCCGAAAAGGTGCCGTACGAAATTTAGGAATGGGTGCAAGGATTTGAAATGGAGCAGTACAATGATGCACCACTCTCTAGCGATGGAAAATCATAGACCAGCCTCGGGGTTCCCGTTTTATAGAAAAAATGCACATGACGAAAAAACGAAGGGTAAAAACCCTTCAAGACCGGATTGAGGTTCGAATAGGCTTTTTTGGGATGAAACTAACGTGTGATGGCTTAAAGTCGTCATAGCCGTAGAACTCACAGAGAGCTTCGTTTTGACTGGTTATGCCTCCCGCAACTATAAACGAGCTAACAGTTATGGCCCTCCGAAGAATCGATATCCACATGGTGCAACATCTACGGTGCAAGGTGCAACATCCGTCAAAATGCCAAAACAGTTCTGTGCGACTTTTAGAAATGGATGCATGGATTTTAAACAGAGCAGTGCCATGGTACACCACTCTCCAGCGATGGTAAATCTTAGACCAGCCATGGGGATCCCGTTTTACAGAAAAAATCCACATGACGAAAAAACGATGGATAAAAAACTTTCAAGACCCGATTGAGGTTCGGATTGGATTTTTTAGGTGTGAAACTAACTAGTGACGCATTAGAGCCATCATAGCGGTAGAACTCACAGAGATCTTTGTTTTGACTGGTTATGGCTTGCTTAACTCTAAACGAGCCAACAGTTATGACCCTCTTAAGAATCGATATCCATAGGCTGCAATATCAACGGTGCAAGGTGCAACATCCGTCCAAAATGCTGAAACAATGTCGTATGGATTTTAAAAATGGGTGCATGGATTTGAAATGGAGGAATGCCATGGTACAATACTCTCCAGCAATAGTAAATCATAGAGCAGCCACAGGGATCCCATTTTACAGAAAAAATCCACGTGATGAAAAACGAAGGGTAAAATTTTTTTAAGACCCGATTGAGGTTCGGATAGGATTTTCTAGGTATGAAACTAACCAGTGATGGTTTAAAGCCGTCATAGCCATAGAACTCACAAAGAGCTTCGTTTTGACTGGTTATGGCTTCCATAACTCTAAACGAGCCAACAGTTATGGCCCTCCGAAAAATCGATATCCACAGGGTGCAACATCTACGGTGCAAGGTGCAACATCCGTCCAAAATGCCGAAAAAGTGTCGTATAACTTTTAGAAATGGGTGCTTGGATTTGAAATGGAGCAGTACCATGGTGCACCACTCTCCAACGATGGTAAATCATAGACCATCCGCGGGGTTCCCGTTTTATAAAAAAATCCACGCGACGAGAAAACAAACGGTAAAAAACTTACAAGACCGAATTGAGGTTCGGATAAGCTTTTTTAGGTATGAAACTAACTAGTGATGACTTAAAGCGTCATAGCCGTAGAACTCACAAAGAGCTTTGTTTCGACTTGTTCTGGCTCTCATAACTATAAGCGAGCCAACAGTTATGGCCCTTCAAAGAATCGATATCCACAGGGTGCAACATCCACGGTGCAAGGTGCAACATCCAACCAAAATACTGAAACAGTGTCGTACGACTTATAAAAATGGGTGCATGGATTTGAAATGGAGCGGGACCATGGTGCACTAATCTCCAGCGATGGTAAATCATAGACCAGCCACATGGATCCCATTTCACAAAAAAAATCCACTTGACAAAAAAACGAAGGGTAAAAAACTTACAAGACCTGTTTAAGTTCGGATAGGATTTTTTGGGTATGAAACTCACCATTGACCGCTTAAAGCCGTCATAGCCGTAGAACTCATAGAGAGCTTCGTTTTGACTGGTTGTGGCTCCCGTAACTCTAAACGAGCTAACAGTTATGGCCCTCCGAAGAATCGATATCCATAGGGTGCAACATCCACCGTGCAAGGTGCAACATCCATCCAAAATGTCGAAACAGTGCCGTACAACTTTTAGAAATGGGTGCTTGGATTTGAAATGGAGTAGTATCATGGTGCACCACTCTCCAGCGATGGTAAATCATAGACCAGCCGTGGGGATCCCGTTTTACAGAAAAAATCCACGTGGCGTAAAAATGAAGGGTGAAAAAACTTTCAAGACCCGATTGAGGTTCGGATAGAATTTTTTGGGTATGAAACTAACCTGTGATGGATTAAAGCCATCATAGCCATAGAACTCATAGAGAACTTCATTTTGACTGCTTATGGCCCCCGTAACACTAAACGAGCCAACAGTTATGGCCCTCCGAAGAATCGATATCCATAGGGTGCAACATTTACGGTGCAAGGTTCAACATCCATCCAAAATGCCGAAAAAGTTTCGTACGACTTTTAGAAATGGGTGCATGGATTTGAAATGGATCAGTACTATGATGTGCCACTCTCTAGCGATGGGAAATCATAGACCAGCCACGGGATCCCCTTACAGGAAAAATCCACGTGACAAAAAACGAAGGGTAAAAAACTTCCAAGACCCGATTGAGGTTCGGATAGACCTTTTGGGTATGAAACTAATCGGTAACTGCTTGAAGCGGTAATAGCCGTAGAAATCACATTGAGCTTCATTTCAACTAGTTATGGCTCCCGTAACTCTAAACGAACCAACTGTTTTGACCCTCCGAAGAATCGATATTCACAGGGTGCAACATATAGGGTGCAAGGTGCAACATCCGACCAAAATGCCGAAACAATGTTGTACGACTTTTGCAAATAGGTGCATGGATTTGAAATGGAGCAGTACCATGGTGCACCACTCTCCAGTGATGGTAAATCATAGACCAGCCATGGGGATACAGTTTTACAGAAAAAATCCACATGACGAGAAAATGAAGGGTAAAAAAGTTGGCAAGGCCCGATTGAGTTTCGGATTGGATTTTTTGGGTAATAATCTCACCAGTTATGGCATAAAGCCGCAACAGATGTAGAACTCACAGAGAGCTTCGTTTTGACTTGTTATGGCTCTCATAACTCTAAACGAGCCAACAGTTATGTCCCTTCGAAGAATCGATATCCATAGGGTGCAACATATACGGGGCAAGGTGCAACATCTGTCCGTAGTGCTAAAAAAGTGTCGTACGACTTTTAGAAATGGGTGCATGGATTTGAAACGGAGCACTACATGGTGCACCACTCTCTAGCTATGGTAAATCATAGACTAGCCACGGGGTTCTCGTTTTACAGAAAAAATCCACGTGACGAAAAAACGAATGGTAAAAAACTTCCATGACCGAATTGAGGTTCGGCTAGGCTTTTTTGGTATTAACTAGCCAGTGACGGCTTAAAGCCGTCATTTCCGTAGAACTCACAGAGAGCTTCCTTTTGACTAGTTATAGCCCCCGTAACTATAAACGAGCCAACTGTTATGGCCCTTCGAAGAATCGATATCCACAGCGTGCAAAATCTACGATGCAAGGTGCAACATCCATCCAAAAAGCCGAAATAGTGTCGTACGACTTTTACAAATGGGTGCATGTATTTGAAATAGAGCAGTACCTGGTGCACCATTATGCAGCGATGGTAAATCATAGTCCAGCCGTGGGGATCCCGTTTTACAGAAAAAATCCACGTGACGAAAAAATGATGGGTAAAAAGCTTCCAAGACCCGATTGAGGTTCGGATTGGTTTTTTGGGTATGAAACTAACCGGTGACGGCTTAAAGCCATCATAGCCGTAGAACTCACAAAGAGCTTCGTTTTGACTGGTTATGGCTCCCGCAACTCTAAACGAGCCAACAGTTATGGCCCTCCGAAGAATCAATATCCATAGGGTGGAATATCTACGGTTAAAGGTGGAACATCCGTCCAAAATGCCAAAACTGTGTCGTATGACTTTCAGAAATAAGTGCATGGATTTGAAATGGCCACTCTCCAGCGATGGTAAATCATAGACCAGCCATGGGGATCCCGTTTTACAGAAAAATTCCACGTGATGAAAAAACGATGGTAAAAAACTTTCAAGACCAATTGAGGTTCGGATTGGATTTTTTGGACACGAAACTAACCATTGGCGGCTTAAAGCCGTCGTAGCCGTAGAACTCACCGAGAGCTTCTTTTTTGACTAGTTATGACACCCGCAATTGTAAATGAGCCAACAGTTATGGCCCACCGAAGAATCAATATCCATAGGTGCAACATCTACGGTGCAAGGTGCAACATCAATTCAAAATGCCGAAAAATGCCTTACGACTTCTAGAAATGGGTGCATGGATTTAAAATGGAGCAGTACCATGGTGCACCAGTCTCCAGCGTTGGTAAATCATGGACCAGCCACGGGGTTTCCGTTTTACAGAAAAAATTCACGTGACGAAAAAATGAAGGGTAAAAACTTACAAGACCCGATTGAGGTTCGAATAAGATTTTTTGGATATGAAACTACCCACTGACGGCTTAAAGCCGTCATAGCCGTAGGACTCATAGAGAGCTTCATTTTGACTAGTTATAGCTCCTGTAACACTAAACGAGCCAACTGTTATGGCCCTCTGAAGAATCGATATCCATATGGTGCAACATCTAGGGTGAAAGGTGCAACATCCGTCTAAAATGCCGAAACAGTGCCGTATGGCTTTTAGAAAGAGATGCTTATATTTGAAACGGAGCAGTACAATGGTGCACCACTCTCCAACGATGTTAAATCATAGACCTTTCCAGGGGATCCCGTTTTACAGAAAAAATCCACTTGACGAAAAAATGATGGGCAAAAAACTTCCAAGACCCGACTGACGTTCGAATTGGATTTTTTGGGCATGAAACTGACCAGTGATGGCTTAAAGCCATCATAGCCGTAGAACACATGGAGAGCTTCATTTTGACTGGTTATGGCTCCCGCAACTCTAAACGAGCCAACAGTTTTGGGCCTCCGAGGAATCGATAACTATAGGGGCAACATCTACGGTGCAAGGTGCAACATCCGTCCAAAATACCGAAACAGTGTCACACGACTTTTAGAAATGGGTGTATGGATTTGCAATGGAGCAGTACCATAGTGCACCACTCTTCAGCGATGATAAATCATAGAGGAGCCACGGGGATCCCATTTTGCAGAAAAAAATCCACATGACGAAAAAACGAAAGGTAGAAAATTTCTAAGACCCAATTGAGGTTCGGATAGGATTTATTGGGTATGAAACTTATCAATGACGGCTTAAAGCCATCATTTCCGTATAACTCACAGAGAGCTTCGTTTTGACTAGTTATGGTTCCCGCAACTCTAAACGAGCCAACGGTTATGGCTCTCCGAAGAATCGATATTCATAGGGTGCAACATCTACGGCGCAAGGTGCAATATCCGTCAAAAGTGCAGAAAAAGTGTCGTACGATGTTTAGAAATGGGTGCATTGATTTGAAGCGGAGCAGTACCATGGTGCACCACTCTCCAGCGATGGTAAATCAAAGACTAGCCACAGGGTTCTCGTTTTACAGAAAAAATCCACGTGTCAAAAAAACGAAGGGTAAAACACTTCCAAGACCGGATTGAGGTTCGGATAGGCTTTTTTTGGTACAAAACTAACCAGTGACGGTTTAAAGCCATCATAACCATATAACTTACAGAAAGCTTCGTTTTGACTGGATATGGCTCCCGTAACTATAAACGAGCCAACAGTAATGACCCTTTGAAGAATCGATATTCATAGGGTGCAACATCTACGGTGCAAGGTGCAACATCCGTCCAAAATGCCGAAACAATGTCGTACGACTTTTAGAAATGGGTGCATGAATTTTAAACAAAGCAGTAACATGGTGCACCACTCTCCAGCGATGGTAAATCAGACCAGCCACGGGACCCCGTTTTATTGAAAAAATCCACGTGACGAAAAAACGAAGGGTAAAAAACTTTCAAGACCCGATTGAGGTTCGGGTTGGATTTTTTGGGTATGAAACTATCCAGTGATGGTTTAAAACCATCATAGCCGTAAAACCCACCTAGAGCTTCGTTTAGACTGGTTATGGCTCCCGTAACTCTAAACGAGCCAACAGTTATGGTCCTTCGAAGAATCGATATCCATAGACTGCAACACCTATGGTGCAATGTGCAACATCCGTCCAAAATGCCGAAACAGTGCCATACGAATTTTAAAAATGGGTGCATGGATTTGAAATGGAGCAGCACTCTCCAGCGATAGTAAATCATAGAGCATCCACGGGGATCCCATTTTACGAAAAAATCCACGTGATGAAAAAACGAAGGGTAAAAAACTTATAAGACCCGATTGAGCTTCGGATAGGATTTTTTGGTGATGAAACTTACCAATGACGGCTTAAAGCCATCACAGTCGTAGAACTCACAAAGAACTTCGTTTTGACTAGATATGGCTCCCGTAACTCTAAACGAGCCAACAGTTATGGCCCTCCGAAGAATCGGTATCCACAGGGTGCAACATCTACGGTGCAATGTGCAACTTATGTCCAAAATGCCAAAAAAGTGTCGTACGACTTTTAGAAATGGGTGCATGGATTTGATGCTGAGCAGTACCATGGTGCACCACTCTCCAGCGATGGTAACTCATAGACCGGCGAGGGGGTTTCCGTTTTATAGAAAAATAAACGTGAAAAAAAAGAAGGCTAAAAAACATCGAAGACCCGATTGAGGTTCGGATAGGATATTTTGGGTATGAAAATCACCAGTGACGGCTGCCGTCATAGTCGTAAAACTCATAGAGAGCTTCGTTTTGACTAGTTATGGCTCCCATTAATCTAAACGAGCCAATAGTTATTGCCTTCCAAAAAATCGATATCCATAGGGTGCATGGATTTGAACGGAGCAGTATCATGGTACACCACTCCCAAGCGATGGTAAATCATAACCAGCCATGGGGTTCTCGTTTTATAGAAAAAATCCACGTGACGAAAAAACAAAGGGTAAAAAACTTCCAAGAACGGATTGATGTTCAGATAGGGTTTTTAGGATATGAGTCTAACCAGTGACGGCTAAAAGCCATCATAGAAACAGTACTCACAGAGAGCTTGGTTTTGACTAGTTATGGCTCCCGTAACTATAAAAGACCCAACAGTTATGGCCTTTCGAAGAATCGATATCCATAGGGTGCAACGTCTACGGTGCAAGGTGCAACATCCGTCCAAAATGCCGAAATAGTGCCGTACGACTTTTGGAAATGAATGCATGGATTTGAAATGGAGCGGTATCATGGTGCACCTCTATCTAGTGATAGTAAATCATAGACCAGCCACGGGGATTCTGTTTTACAGAAAAAATCCACGTGATAAAAAAGCGAAGGGTAAAAAATTTCCAAGACCCGATTGAGGTTTGTATTGGATTTTTTGGGTATGAAACTCACCAGTGACGGATTAAAGCCGTCATAGCTGTAGAACTCACAGAGAGCTTCGTTTTTACTGGTTATGGCACCCATAACTTTAGACGAGCCAACAGTTATGGCCCTCGAAGAATCGATATCATCTATGGTGCAAGGTGCAACATCCGTTCAAAATGCCGAAAAAGTGTCGTACGGATTTTTAGAAATGGTGGATGGATTTGAAACAGAGCATTGTCATGGTGCACCACTCTCTAGTGATGGTAAATCAGTGACTAGGCATGGGGTTCCCGTTTTACAGAAAAAATCGATGTGACGAAAAAACGAAGGGTAAAAAATTTTCAAGACCGTATTGAGGTTCGGATAACCTTTTTTAGGTATTAAACTAATCAGCGACTGCTTAAAGCCATCATAGCCATAGAACTCACAGAGAGCTTTGTTTTGACTGGTTATCGCACCCGTAACTCTAAACGAGCCAACAGCTATAGCCCTCCGAATAATTGATATCCACAGGCCGCAACGTTTACGGTGCAAGGTGCAACATCCGTCCGAAATGCTGAAACTATGCCTTATGACTTTTAGAAATGGGTGCATGGATTTGAAATGGAGAAGTATCATGGTGCACCACTCTCCAGTGATGGTAAATCATAGACCAGCCACGGGGATCTCGTTTTATAGAAAAATCCACCCGACGAAAAAACGAAGGGTAAAAAACTTCCAAGACCCAATTGAGGTTCGGATATGATTTTTTGGTATGAAACTAAACAGTGACGGGTTAAAGCCATTATAGCCGTAGAACTCATAGAGAGCTTCGTTTTGACTGGTTATGGATCCCGTAACTCTAAACGAGCCACCGGTTATGGCCCTCCAAATAATCGATATCCACAGGGTGCAACATCTATGGTGCAAGGTGCAACATCCGTCCAAAATGTCGAAACAGTGCCGTACGACTTTTAGAAATTGGTGAATGGATTTGAAATGGAGAAGTACCATGGTGCACCACTCTCCAGCGATAAAATCATAGACCAGCCACGGGGATCACCTTTTACATAAAAATCCACACTACGAAAAAACGAAGGGTAAAAAACTTGCAAGACCTAATTGAGGTTCGGATAGAATTTTTTGGTTATGACACTAACCAGTGATAGCTTAAAGCTGTTATGCCATAGAATTCACTGAGAGCTTCGTTTTGACAGGTTATGGCTTCCATAACTCTAAACGAGCCAACAGTTATGGCCCTCCGAAGAATCGATATCCACGGGGTGCAACATCTACTGTACAAGATGCAACATTCGTCCAAAATGCCGAAACATTGCCGTACGCCTTTTAGAAATGGGTGCATGGATTTGAAACAGAGCACTACCATGGTGCACCACTCTCCAGCGATGATAAATCATAGACCAGCCACGGGGAACCCATTTTACAAAAAAAAATTCACGTGACGAAAAAACGAAGGGTAAAAAATTTTCAAGACCCGATTGAGGTTCGGATAGGCTTTTATGGATATGAAACTAACCAGTTACAGCTTAAATCCATCATTGACATAGAACTCACAGAGAGCTTCGTTTTGACTGATTATGGCTCCCGTAACTCCAAAGAGCCAACAGTTATGGCCCTCTAAAGAATTGATATCCACAGGCTGCAACATCTACGGTGCAAGGTGCAACATCCGTTCTAAATGCTGAAACATTGTCGTACGATATTTTTGGAAATGAATGCATGGATTAGAAACAGAACAGTACTATGGTGCACCACTCTCTAGTGATGGTGAATCATAGACCAGCAACGGGGGTCCCGTTTTACAGAAAAAATCCACGTGACGAAAAAACGATGTGTAAAAAAATTCCAAGACCCGATTGAGGTTTGGATAGGATTTTTTGGGTATGAAACTAAACAGTGATGGCTTAAAGGTGTCATAGCCATAGAGCTCACAAATAGTTTCATTTTGATAGGTTATGAATCCGGCAAATCTAAAAGAGCCAACAATTACAGTGCAAGGTGCAACATTCATGCAAAATGCCGAAACAGTGCCGTACGACTTTTAAAAATGGATGCACGAATTTGAGACGGAGCAGTGCCATGGTGCAGCACTCTCCAGTGACGGTAAATCATAGACCATCCAAGGGGATCACGTTTTACAGAAAAAATCCACGCGACGAAAAAACGAAGGGTAAAAAACTCGTAAGACCACATTGATGTTCGGAAAGGTTTTTTTGGGTATGAAACTAATCGGTAACGCCTTAAAACCATCATAGCCATAGAACACACAGAGAGCTTTCTTTTGAATGGTTATGGCTCCCGTAACTCTAAACGAGCCAACAGTTATGACCCTCCGAAGAATCGATATCCACAGGGCGCAACATCTACGGTGCAAGTGCAACATCCGTCCAAAATGTCGAAACAGTGCCGTAAGACTTTTAGAAATGGGTGCATGAATTTGAAACGGAGTAGTACCATGGTGCACCACTATCCAGCAATGATAAATCATAGACCAGCCACGGGGTTCCTGTTTTACAGAAAAAATCCTCGTGATGAACAAACGAAGGTTAAAAACTATCAAGACCCGATTGAGGTTCGGATAAGTTTTTTGTGTGTGAACTGACCAGTGACGGCTCAAAGCCGTCATAGCCGTAGAACTCACAGAGAGCTTCGTTTTGACTGGTTATGTCTCCCGTAACTCTAAACGAGCCAACAGTTATGGCCCTCCGAAGAATCGATATCCACAGGGTGCAACATCTACGGTGCATGGTGCAACATCCGTCCAAAATGCCGAAACAGTGTCGTACGACTTTTAGAAATGGGTGCATGGATTTGAAACGGAGTAGTACAATGGTGCACCATTCTTCAGCGATGGTAAATCATAGACCAGCCACGGGGATCACGTTTTACAGAAAAAATTCATGTGACGAAAAAACGACGGGTAAAAAAATTTCAAGACCCGATTAAGGTTTGGATAGGATTTTTTAGGTACAAAACTAACCAGTGATGGCTTAAAGGCGTCATAGCCGTAGAAATCACAGATAGCTTCGTTTTGACAGGTTATGGATCCCGCAACCCTGAACGAGCTAACAGTTTTGGCCCTTCGAAGAATCGATGTCCACAGGGTGCCACATCTACAGTGCAAGGTGCAACATTCGTCCAAAATACCAAAACAGTGCCGTACGACTTTTAGAAATGGATGCACGGATTTGAAACGGAGAAGTGCCATGGTGCACCACTCTCCAGCCATGGTAAATCATAGACCAACCACGGGGTTTCCATATTACAAAAAAAGTTCACGTGACGAAAAAATGAAGGGTAAAAAACTTCCAAGACCTGATTGAGGTTCGGATAGGTCTTTTGGGTGTGAAACTAACCAAGGAGGCTCAAAATTGTCATAGCCGTAGAACTCATAGAGAGCTTCGTTTTGACTGGTTATGGCTCCGGTAACTCTAAAAAAGCCACCAGTTATGGCCCTCCGAAGAATCGATATCCACGGGGTGCAACATCTACGATGCAAGGTGCAACCTCCGTCCAAAATGCCGAAACAGTGCCGTACGACTTTAAGAGATGGATGCTTGGATTAAAAATGGAATAGTACCATGGTGCACCACTCTCAAGCGATGGTAAATCGTAGACCTGCCACGGGGATCCCGTTTTACAGAAAACATTAACGTGACGAAAAAACGAAGGGTAAAAAACTTTCAAGACCCGATTGAGGTTCGAATAGTCTTTTTGGGTACGAAACTAACCTGTGACGGCTTAAAGCCGTCATAGCTCTAGAACTCACAGAGAACTTTGTTTTGACTAGTTATCGCTCCTGTAATTCTAAACGAGCCAACAGTTATGGCCCTCCGAAGAATCGATATCCATAGGGTGCAACATCTACGATGCAACGTGCAACATCCGTCCAAAATGCTGAAACAGTGTTGTAAGACTTTTAGAAATGAATGCATGGATTTGAAACAGAGCAGTAGCATGATGCACCTCTCTCCTACAATGGTAAATTATAGACCAGGCACGGGGTTCCTTTATTACAAAAAAGTTCATGTGACGAAAAAAAGAAGGGTTAAAAACTTCCAAGACCCGATTGAGGTTCGGATAGGTTTCTTGGATTTGAAACTAACCAGTGACGGCTCAAAGCTGTTGTAGCTATAGAACTCATAGAGAGCTTCATTTTGACTAGTTATAGCTCCAATAACTCTAAACAAGCCAACAGTTATGGTCCTCCGAAAAATCGATATCCACGGGGTGCAACATATACGGTGCAAGGTGCAACCTCCATCCAAAATGTTGAAACTGTGTCGTACGACTTTTAGAAATGGGTGCATGGATTAAAAATGGAGCAGTACCATGGTGCAACACTCTCAAGCAATGGTAAATCGTAGACCAGCCATGGGGATCCCGTTTTACAGAAAAATTCACGTGACGAAAAAACAAAGTGTAAAAAACTTACAAGACCCGATTGAGGTTCGATTAGGCTTTTTTGGGTACCAAACTAACCACTGATAGCTTAAAGCCGTCATAGCTATAGAACTCACAGAGAGCTTTGTTTTGACTGGTTATGGCTCTCGTAACTCTAAACGAGCCAACAGTTATGGCTCTCTAAAGAATCCATGTCCACGAGGTGCAACATCTACGGTGCAAGGTGCAACATCCGTCCGAAATGTCGAAACTGTGTCGTACGACTTTTAGAAATGCTTGCATGAATTTGAAATGGAGCAGTGCTATAGTGCACCACTCTCCGACGATGATAAATCATAGACCAGCCACCGGGATCCCGTTTTACAGAAAAAATCACGTGACGAAAAAACAAAGGGAAAAAAAACTTCCAAGACCCGATTGAGGTTCGGATAGGATTTTTGGGTATGGAACTAACCAGTGATGGCTTAAAGCTGTCATAGCCGTAGAACTCATAGAGAGCTTCGTTTTGACTAGTTATGGCTCCCGTAATTCTAAGCGAGCCAACCGTTATGTCCCTCCGAAGAATTGATATCCACAAGTGCAACATCTACGGTGCAAGGTGCAACATCCGTCCAAAATGCCGAAACAGTGCCGTACGATATTTAGAAATGGGTGCATGGATACGAAACGGAGCAGTACTATGGCGCACCACTCATCAGCGATGGTAAATCATAGACCAACAACGGGGATCCCGTTTTACAGAAAAAATCCATGTGACGAAAAAACGAATGCTAAAAAACATCAAAGAACCGATTGAGGTTCGGATAGGATTTCTTGGGTATGAAACTGACCAGTGACGGATTGATGCCATCATAGCCCTAGAACTCACAAAGAGATTCGTATTAACTGGTTATGGCTCCCGTATCTCTAAACGAGCCAATAGTAATGTCCCTTCGAAGAATCGATATCCACTAGGTGCAACATTTACGGTGCAAGGTGCAACATCAGTCCAAAATGCCAAAAAAGTGTCGTACGACTTTTAGAAATGGATGCAAGGATTTGAAACGGAGCAGTACCATGGTGCACCATCTCTCCAACGATTGCAAATCATAGACCAGTCACGGGGATCATGTTTTACAGAAAAAATCCACGTGACGAAAAAACGAAGGGTGAAAACTTTCAAGACCCGATTGAGGTTCAGATAGTTTTTTGGATATGGAACTAACCAGTGACGGCTTATAGCCTTCATAGCCATAGAACTCACAGAGAGCTTCGTTTTGGCTGGTTATGGCTTCCATAACGCTAAACGAGCCAACAGTTATGGCCTTTCAAAGAATCGATATCCACGAGGTGCAACATCTACGGTTCAAGGTGCAACATCCGTCCAAAAGGCCGAAATAGTGCCGTACGACTTTTAGAAATGGGTGCATGGATTTGAAATGGAGCAGTACCACGTGCACCACTCTCCAGCAATGGCAAATCATAGACCAGCCACGGGGATCCCGTTTTACAGAAAAAATCCACGTGACGAAAAAACGAAGGGTAAAAAACTTCCAAGACCCGATTGATGTTCGGATAGGATTTTTTGGTATGAGACTAACCAGTGATGTTGTAAAGCGGTCATAGCCATCGAACAGACAAAGAGATTGTCTTTGACTGGTTATGGCTCCCGTAACTCTAAACGAGCAACAGTTATGGCCCTCCGAAAAATCGATATTCACAGGGTGCAACATCCACGGTGCAAGGTGCAACATCTGTCCAAAATGCCGAAACAGTGTTGTACGACTTTTAGAAATTGGTGCATGGATTTAAAATAAAGCAATACCATGATGCACCACTCTCCAATGATGGTAAATCATAGACCAGCCACGGGGATCCCGTTTTACAGGAAAAATCCACGTGATGAAAAACCGAAGGGTAAAAAACTTCTAATACCCGATTGAGGTTCCAATAGGCTTTTTTGGGTATGAAACTAACCAGTGATGGCTTAAAGCCTTCATAGCCGTAGAACTCACAATGTTCTTTGTTTTGACTCATTATGGCTCCCATAACTCTAAACGAGCCAACAGCTATAGCCCTCCGAAGAATTGATATCCACAGGGTGCAATATCTATGGCGCAAGGTGCGACATCCGTCCAAAATGCCAAAACAGTGCCGCACGACTTTTATAAATGGGTGCATGGATTTGAAACGGAGCAGTACCATGGTGCATCAATCTCCAGCAATGGTAAATCATAGTCCAGCCACGAGGATCTCGTTTTATAGAAAAAGTCCATGTGACGAAAAAACGAAGGGCAAAAAACTTTCAAGACCGGTTGATGTTCGGATATGATTTTTTGGGTATGAAACTAACCAGTGACGGCTTAAAGCTGTCATACCGTAGAACTCACGGAAAGCTTCATTTTGACTGGTTATGGCTTCCGTAAATCTAAACGAGCCAACAGTTATGACCCTCTGAAGAATCGATATCCACAGGGTGCAACATCTACGGTGAAGGTGCAACACCCGTCCAAAATGCCGAAACAGTGCCGTACGATATTTAGAAATGGTTGCATGGATTTGAAACGGAGTAGTACCATGGTGCACCACTCTCTGGCAATGGTAAATCATAGAGCGGCCACGGGGATCCCGTTTTACAGAAAAAATCCACGTGACGAAAAAACGAAGGGTAAAAAACATCCAAGACCCGATTGAGGTTCGGATAGGCTTTTTTAGGTATGAAACTAACCAGTGACAGCTTAAAGCTATCATAACCGTGAAACTCACAGAGAGCTTCATTTTGACTGGTTATGGCTCCCGTAACTCTAAACGAACCAACAGTTATGGCCCTCCAAAGGATCGATATCTATAGGGTGCAACATCTAAGGTGCAAGGTGCAACATCCGTCCAAAATGCCAAAACAGTGTTGTACGACTTTTAGAAATGGATGCATGGATTAAAAATAGAGCAGTACCGTAGTGCACCGCTCTCCAGCGATGATAAATCATAGACTAGCCACGGGGATCACATTTTACAAAAAAAATCCACGTGACGAAAAAACAAAGGGTAAAATAATCTTCCAAGATCCGATTAGGGTTCGGATACAAAACTAACCAGTGATGGCTTGAAGCCATTATAGCGGTAAAACTCACAGAGAGCTTCGTATTGACTGGTTATGCCTCCCGTAACTCTAAACGAGCCAACAGTTATGGCCCTCCGAAGAATCGATATCCATGGGGTGCAATATCTACGGTGCAAGGTGCAACATCCATCCAAAATGCCAAAAAAGTGCCGTACGACTTTTAGAAATAGGTGCGTGGATTTGATATGGAGCAGTACTATGTTGCACCACTCTCCAGCGATGGTAAATCATGGACCAGCCATAGGGTTTCCGTTTTATAGAAAAAATCCACGTGACGAAAAAACGAAGGGTAAAAAACTTTCAAGACCTGATTGAGGTTCGGATATGCTTTTTTGGGTATGAAACTAACCTGTGACGGCTTAAAGCCATCATAGCCATAGATCGCACAGAGAGCTTCATTTTGACTTGTTACGGCTTTCGTAACTCCAAACGAGCCAACAGTTATGGCCCTCCGAAGAATCGATATCCGCGGGGTGCAACATCTACTGTGCAAGGTGCAACATCCGTCCAAAATGCTGAAACAGTGTCGTACGACTTTTAGAAATAGGTGCATGAATTTGAAACGAAACAGTACCACTGTGCACCACTCTCCAGCGATGGTAAATCATAGACCAGCCACGGGGATCCCGTTTTACAGAAAAAATCCACGTGACGAAAAAATAAAGGGTAAAAACTTTCAAGACCCGATTGAGGTTCAGATAGGTTTTTTTGGGTATGAAACTAACCAGTGACGGCTTAAATCCATCATAGCCGTAGAACTCACAAAGAGCTTCATTTCGATTGGTTATGGCTCTTGTAACTCTAAACGAGCCAACGGTTATGGCCCTCCGAAGAATCGATATCCACAGGGTGAAACATCTACGGTGCAAGGTGCAACATTCGTCCAAAATGCCGAAATAGTGCCGTACAACTTTTAGAAATGGGTGCGTGGATTTGAAATGGAGCAGTACCATGATACATCACTTTTCAGCGATAGTAAATCACAGACCAGCCACGGGGATCCCGTTTTACAGAAAAAATCCACGTGACGAGAAAACAAAGGGTAAAAACATCCAAGACCCGATTGAGGTTCAGATACGATTTTTTGGGTATGAAATTGACCAGTGACGGTTTGAAGCCATCATATCCATAGAACTCACAGAGAGCTTCATATTGACTGGTTATGGCTCTCATACCTCTTAACGAGCCAATAGTAAAGGCCCTTCGAAGAATTGATATCCAGAGGGTGCAACATCTACGGTGCAAGGTGTAACATCCGTCCAAAATGATGAAAAAGTGTCATACGACTTTTAGAAATGGGTGCATGGATTTGAAATGGAGCAGTACCATGGTGCATCACTCTCCAGCGATGGTAAATCATAAACTAGCCACAGGGATCGTGTTTTACAGAAAAAAAGCACGTGACGAAAAAACAAAGGGTAAAAAACTTTCAAGACCCGATTGAGGTTCGGATAGGTTTTTTGAGTGTTAAACTAACCAGTGACTACTTAAACCCGTCATAGTCGTAGAACTCACCGAGAGTTTCGTTTCGAATGGTTATGGCTCCCGTAACTCTAAACAAGCCAAAGGTTATGGCCCTCCGAAAAATCGATATACACAGGGTGCAACATCTACGGTGCAAGGTGAAACGTCCGTCCAAAATGCCGAAACAGTGCCGTACGGCTTTTAGAAATGGGTGCATGGATTTTAAATGGCGAAGTACCATGGTGCACCACTCTTCAGCAATGTTGAATCATGGACCAGCCACGGGGATCCTATTTTACAGAAAAAATCCACATGACGAAAAAACGAAGGGTAAAAAACATCCAAGACTCGATTGAGGTTCGGATAGGATTTGTTTTGATATGAGTCTAACCAGTGACGGCTTAAAGCGATCATAGCCGTAGAACTCACAAAGATCTTTTCTTTGACTGATTATTGCTCGCGTAACTATAAACGAGCCAACAGTTATGGCCCCCCGACGAGTCGATATTCACAGGATGCAACATCTACGGTGCAAGATGCAACATCCGTCAAAACGTCGAAACTGTGCCATACGACTTTTAGAAATGGGTGCGTGGATTTGAAATGGAGCACTACCATGGCGCACCACTCTCCAGCGATGGTAAATCATAGATCAGCCATGGGGATCCGGTTTTACAGAAAAATCCACGTGACGAAAAAACGAAGGGTGAAAAACTTACAAGACCCGATTGATGTTCGAATAGGCTTTTTTGGGTATGAAACTAACCAGTGATGGCTTAAAGCCTTCGTAGCCATAGAACTCACAAAGAGCTTTGTTTTTACACGTTATGGCTCCCGTAACTCTAAACAAGCCAACAGTTATGGTCCTCCGAAGAATCGATATCCGCAGGGTGCAACATCTACGGTGCAAGGTGTAACATCCGTCCAAAATGCCTAAACAGTGCCGTACGACTTTTAGAAATAGGTGCATGGATTTGAAATTGAGCAGTACTATGATGCATCACTCTCCAGCAATGGTAAATCATAGACCAGACACGGGGATCCCATTTTACAGAAAAAATCCACGTGACAAAAAAAGGAAGGGTAAAAAACTTCCAAGACCCGATGGAGGTTCGGATAGGATTTTTTTGGGTATGAAACTAACCAGTGATGGATTAAATCTGTCAAACCGTAGAACTCACAGAGAGCTTCATTTTGACTGGTTTTGACTCTCTTAACTCTAAACGAGCCAACAAGTATGGCCCTCCGAAGAATCGATATCCACGGTGAGCAACATCTACGATGCAAGGTACAACATCCATCCAAAATGCCGATACAGTGTCGTACGACTTTTAGAAATGTTTGCATGGAATTGAAATGGAGCAGTACCATGGTGCACCACTCTCTGGCAATGGTAAATCAAAGACCAGCAATGGCGATCCCGTTTTACAAAAAAAATCCACGTGACGAAAAAACGAAGGGTAAAAAACTTCCAAGACCCGATTGAGGTTCGGATAGGCTTTTTTGGGTATGAAACTAACTAGTGACGGCTTAAAGCCATCATAGCCGTAGAACTCACAGAGAGCTTCATTTTGACAGGTTATGGCTTCCGTAACTCTAAACGAGCCAACAGTTATGGCCCTCCGAAGAATCGATATCCACAAGGTGCAACATCTACGGTGCAAGGTGCAACATCCATCCAAAATGCCGAAACAGTGCCATACGACTTTTAAAAATGGGTGCATGGATTTGAAATGAAGCGATATCATGGTGCACTACTCTCCTACGATGGTAAATCATAGACTAGCCACGGGGATCCCATTGAATAGAAAAAATCCACGTGACGAAAAAACGAAGGGTAATAAACTTTCAAGACCCGATTGAGGTTCGGATAGGATTTTTTGGGTACAAAAATAACCTGTGACGGCTTGAAGCTATCATAGCCGTATACCTCATAGATAGCTTTGTATTGACCGGTTATGGCTTCCGTAACTCTAAACGAGCCAACAGTTATGGCATACCGAAGAATCGATATCCACAGGGTACAACATCTACGGTGCAAGGTGCAACATCTGTCCAAAATGGCGAAAAGTGCCGTAGGACTTTTAGAAATGGGTGCATGGATTTGATACGGAGCACTACTATGGTGCACCACTCATTAGCGATGGTAAATCATAGACCAGCCATGGGGTTTCCGTTTTACAGAAAAAATCCACGTGACGAAAAAAACAAGGGTAAAAAACTTTCAAGACCCAATTTAGGTTCGGATTGGATTTTTTGGGTATGAAACTAGCCAATGACGGCTTAAAGCCATCATAGCCGTTGAACTCACAGAGAGCTTCATTTTGACTGGCAGTGGCTTCCATAATTCTAAACGAGCCAACAGTTATGGCCCTCCAAAGATTCGATATCCATGGGGTGCAACATCTATGCTGCAAGGTGCAACATCCATCCAAAATGCCAAAACAATGTCGTACAACTTTTAGAAATAGGTGCATGGATTTGAAATAGAGCAGTACCATAGCGCACCACTCTCCAGCGATAGTAAATCATAGACCAGCTGTGGTGATTCCGTTTTACAGAAAAAATCCACGTGACAAAAAACGAAGGTTAAAAAACATCCAAGACTCGATTGAGGTTCGTATAGGCTTTTTTGGGTACGAAACTAACCAGTAACGGCTTAAAGCCATCCGTTGAACTCACAGAGAGATTCATTTCGACTGGTTATAGCTCCCGTAACTCTAAACGAGCCAAAAGTTATGGCCCTCCGAAGAATCGATATCCACAGGGGGCAACATCTACGGTGCAAGATGCAACATCCGTCCAAAATGCCAAAACATTGCAGTACGACTTTTAGAAATGGGTGCATGGATTAGAAACGGAGCAGTATCATGGTGCACCACTCTCCAGCGATGGTAAATCATAGACTAGCCATGGGGTTCTCGTTTTATAGAAAAAATCCACGTGACGAAAAAACGAAGGGTAAAAAACTTCCAAGACCCGGTTGAGGTTCAGATTGGTTTTTTTAGGTATGAAACTAACCAATGATGATTTAAAGCAATCATAGTCGTAGAACTCACAGTGAGCTTCGTTTTGACTGATCATGGCTCTCGTAACTCTAAACGAGCCAACAGTTATGGACCTTCGAAGAATCGATATCCACAGGGCGCTACATCTGCGTTGCAAGGTGCAACATCCGTCCAAAATGCCGAAACCGTATCGTACGAATTTTAGAAATAGTTGCATGGATTTTAAACGGAGCTGTATCATGGTGCACCACTCTCCAGCGATGGTAAATCATAGAGCAGCCACGGGGATCGCATTTTACAGTAAAAATCCAAGTGACGGAAAAACGAAGGATAAGAAACTTCCTAGACCCGATTGAGGTTTGGATAGGCTTTTTGGGTATGAAACTAACGATGACTGCTTAAAGCCGTAATAGCCATAAAACTCACGAAGAGCTTCGTTTTGACTGGTTATGACTCCTGTAACTCTAAACGAGCAAACATTTATGGCCCTCCGAAGAATCTATATCCACAGGGTTCAACATCTACGGTGCATGGTGCAACATTCGTCCATAATGCCGAAAGTGTCGTACGACTATTAGAAATGGGTGCATGGATTTGAAACGGAGCAGTACCATGGTGCACCACTCTCCAGCGATGGCAAATCATAGACCAGCCACGGGGTTCCCATTTTACAGAAAAAATTCACGTGACGAAAAAACGAAGGGTAAAAAACTTCCAAGATTCGATTGAGGTTCGGATAGGCTTTTTTGGTATGAAACTAACCAGCGACGGCTTAAAGCAATCATAGCTGTAGAACTCATAGAGAGCTTCGTTTTAACTAGTTATACTTTCCGTAACTCTAGACTTGCCAACAGTTATGGCCCTTCGAAGAATCGATATCCACATGATGCAACATCTACGGTGGAAGGTGCAACATCCGTCCAAAATGCCGAAACTGTGTCGTATGACTTTTAGGAATAGGTGCATGGACTTGAAACGTTCGTAGTACCATGCTGGACCACTCTCCGGTGATGGTAAATCATAGACCAGCCACGGGGATCCCATTTTACAGAAAAAATCCACGTGACGAAAAAACGAAGGGAAAAACTTACAAGACCCGATAGAGTTTCGGATAGGATTTTTTGGGTATGAAACTAACCAGTGACGGCTTGAAGACGTCATAGCCATAAAACTCACAGAGAGCCTCATATTGACTAGTTATGGCTCCTGTAACTCTAAATGAGCCAACAGTTATGGCCCTCCGAAGAATCGATATCCACAGGGTGCAACATCTACGCTGCAAGGTGCAACAATGGTCCAAAATTCCGAAACAATACCGTACAACTTTTAGAAATGGGTGCATGGATTTCAAATGGAGCATCACCATGGTGCTCCACTCCACAGCTATGGTAAATCATAGATCGGCCACGGGTATCCCGCTTTACGCAAAAAAACCCACGTGACGAAAAAACGAAGGGTGAAAAACTTCCAAGGCCCGATTGTGGTTCGGACAGGTTTTTTGGGTATGAAACTAAACAATGACGGCTTAAAGCCATCATAGCCGTCGAACTCACAGAGCTTCATTTTGACTGGTTGTGGCTCCCGTAACTCTAAATGAGCCAACAGTTAGGCCCTTCGAATAATCGATATCCACAGGGTGCAACATCTACGGTGCAAGGTGCAACATCCGTCCAAAATGCTGAAACAGTGCCGTACGACTTTTATAATTAGGTGCACAAAGTTGAAATGGAGCTGTACAATGGTGCACCACTCTCCAGCGATGAAAAATCATAGACCAGCCACGGGGTTCCCGTTTTACAGAAAAAATCCACGTGATGAAAAAACGAAGGGTAAAAAACTTCCTAGACCTGATTGAGGTTCGGATAGGTTTTTTGGGTATGAAACTAATCAGTGACGGCTTAAAGCCATCATAGCCGTAGAAATTACAGAGAGTTCGTTTTGACTGGTTATGGCTCCCGTAACTCTAAACGAGCCAACAGTTATGGCCCTTCGAAGAATATATATCCACAGTGTGCAACATCACGGCGCACGGTGCAACATCCGTCCAAAATGCCAAAACAGTACCGTACGACTTTTAGAAATAGGTGCATGGATTTAAAACGGAGCAATGCCATGGTGCACCACTCTCCGACGATGGTAAATCATAGACCAGCCATTGGAATCCTGTTTTACAGAAAAAATCCACTTGACGGAAAAAAGGAAGGGTAAAAAACTTTCAAGACTCGATTGAGGTTTAGATAGGCTTTTTTGGCTATGAAACTAACTAGTGACGGCTTAAAACCATCATAGCCGTAGAACTCATAGAGAGCTTCATTTTGACTAGTTAAATCTCCCGTAGTTATAAACGAGCCAACAGTTATGGCTCTTCGAAGAATCGATATCCACAAGGTGCAACATCTATGGTGCAAGGTGCAACATCCGTCCAAAATGCCAAAACTGTGCCATATGACTTTTAAAAATGGATGCATGGATTTGAAACAGAGCAGTATCATGGTGCACCACTCTTTAGTGATGGTAAATCATAGACTTTCCACGGGAATCGCGTATTACAGAAAAAACCACATGACGAAAAAAAGAAGGGTAAAAAACTTTCAAGACCCGATTGAGGTACGTATAGGTTTTTTGGGTACGGAACTAACCCGTGATGGCTCAAACCGTCATAGCCGTAGAACTCAAAGAGAGATTTTCTTTGACTGGTTATGGCTCCCGTAACTGTAAACGAGCCAACAGTTATGGCCCTCCGAAGAATCGATATCCACAGGGTGTAACATCTACGGTGCAAGGTGCAACATCCGTCCAAAATGCCGAAACAGTGCCGTATGACTTTTAGAAATAGGTGCATGGATTTGAAATGGAGTAGTACCATGGTGCAGCATTCTCCTGCGATGGTAAATCATAGACCAACCACGAGGATCCCGTTTTATTGAAAAAATTTCCATGTGACGAAAAAACAGAGGATAAAAAACTTCGAAGACCCGATTGAGGTTCGGATAGGATTTTTTGGATATGAAACTAACCAATGACGGCTTAAAGCTGTCATACCGTCGAACTCATAGAGAGCTTCATTTTAACTGGTTATGACTCTCGTAACTCTAAACGAGCCAACAGTTATGACCCTCCGAAGAATCGATATCCACTTGGTGGAACATCCGTCCAAAATGCCGAAACAGTGCCGTATGACTTTTAAAAATAGGTGCATGGATTTCAAACGGAGCAGTACCATGGTGCACCACTCTTCAGCGACGGTAAATCATAGACCAGCCACGAGGATCCTGTTTTACAGAAAAAAATCCACGTGACGAAAAAACGAAGGGTGAAAAACTTTCAAGGCCCGATTGAGATTCCGATAGGTTTTTGAGTATGAAACCATCCAGTGATGGCTTAAAACCGTGATAGCTGTAGAACTTACGGAGAGCTTCGTATTGACAGGTTATGGCTCCCGTAACTCTAAAACAGCCAACGGTTATGGCCCTCCGAAGAATCGATAACCACAGGGTGCAACATCTAAGATGCAAGGTGCAACATCCATCTAAAATGCCGAAACAATGTCGTACGACTTTAAAAAATGGGTGCATGGATTTGAAAAGGAGCAGTACCATGGTGCACCACTCTCCAGCAATGGTAAATCATAGACCGGCCACGGGGATCCCGTTTTACAGAAAAAATCCACGTGATAAAAAAACGAAGCAAAAAAATTTTTAGAGACCCGATTGAGGTTCGGATAGATTTTTTGGGTGTTAAACTAACCAGTGACGGCTTAAAGGCATCATAGCCATAGAACTCACAAAGAGCTTCGTTTTGACTGGTTATGGCTCCCGCAACTCTAAACGAGCCTATAGTTATGGCCCTTCGAAAAATCGATATCCACAGGGTGCAACATCTACGGTGCAAGGTCCAACATCCGTCCAAAATGCCGAAACAGTGTCGTACGACTTTTAGAAATGGGTGCGTGGATTTGAAACGGAGCAGTACCATGGTGCACCACTCTCCAACAAAGTAAATCATAGACCAGCCACGGGGATCCCATTTTACAGAAAAAATCCACATGACGGTAAAACGAAGGGTAAAAACTTGCAAGGCCCTATTGAGGTTCAGATAGGTTTTTTTGGGTAAGAAACTGACCAGTAATGTCTTAAAGCCATCAGAGCTGTAGAACTCACAAAGAGCTTCGTTTTGACTTGTTATGGCTCCCGTAAATCGAAACGAGCCAACAATTATGGCCCTCCGATGAATCGATATCCAAAGGGTACAACATCTACAGTGCAAGGTGCAACATCCGTCCAAAATCCATATGACGAAAAAACAAAGGGAAAAAAACTTTCAGGACCCGATTGATATTCAAATAGGTTTTTATGGTATGAAACTAACCAGTGACGGGTTAAAGCCGTCTTAGCCGTAGAAATCATGGAGAGCTTCGTTTTGACTGGCTATGTCTTCCGATATTCTAAACGAGCCAACAGTTATAGCCCTCTGAGGAATCGATATCCACGGGGTGCAATATCTACGGTGCAAGGTGCAACATTTGTCCAAATTGCCGAAACAACGTCGTAAGACTTTTAGAAATGGGTGCATGGATTTGAAACGGAGCAGTACCATAGTGTACTACTCTCCAGCGATGGTAAATCATAGACCAGCCACGAGGACCCCGTTTTACAGAAAAAATCCACGTGACGAAAAAACGAAGGGTAAAAATTTCAAGACCCGATTGAGGTACGGAAAGGTTTTTTGGGTATGAAACTAACCAGTAACGACTTAAAGCTGTCATAGGACTCATAGAGAGCTTCGTTTTGACAGGTTATGGCTCCCATAACTCTAGACGAGCCAACAGTTATACCCCTCCGAAGAATCGATATCCACAGGGTGCAACATCTCCGGTGCAAGGTGCAACATCCGTCCAAAATGCCGAAACAGTGCCGTACGACATTTAGAAATGGGTGCATAGATTTGAAATGGAGTAGTACCTTGTTGAAACACTCTCTAGCGATGGTAAATCATAGACCGGCCACGGGGATCTCGTTTTAAAGGAAAAATCCACATGACGAAAAAACGAAGGGTAAAAAACTTCCAAGACCCGATTGAGGTTCGGATAGGGTTTTTTGGGTATGAAACTAACCAATGATAGCTTAAAGCTGTCATACCGTAGAACTCACAGAGAGTTTCGTTTTGACTAGTTATGGCTCCAGTAACTCTAAACGAGCCAACATTTGTGACCCTTCGAAGAATCGATATCCACGGGGTGCAACATCTATGGTGCAAGGTGCAATATCCGTCCCAAATGCTGAAAAAATGTCGTACAACTTTTAAAAATGGGGGCATGGATTTGAAACAGAGTAGTACCATGGTGCACCACTCTCTAGTGATGGTAAATCATAGAGCAGCCAAGGGAATACCATTTTACAGAAAAATCCACGCGACGAGAAAACATAAGGTAAAAAACTTTCAAGACCCGATTGAGGTTCGGATATGCTTTTTTGGGTATGAAATGAACCAGTGACGGCTTAAAGCCGTGGAACTCGCAGAGAGTTTCGTTTAGACTGGTTATGCCTCCCGTAACTTTAAACAAGCCAACAGTCATGGCCCTTCAAAGAATCGACATCCACAGGGTGCAACATCTTCGGTGCAAGGTGCAACATCGGTTCAGAATGCCGAAACAGTGCCGTACGACTTTTAGAAATGGTGCATGGATTTCAAAAGGAGCAGTGCCATGGTGCACCACTCTCCAGCGATGGTAAATCATAGACCAGCCACGAGGTTCCCGTTTTACAGAAAGAATCCACGTGACGAAAAAACGAAGGGTAAAAAACTTTCAAGGGCCGATTGAAGTTCGGAAAGATTTTTTAGATATGAAACAACCAGTGACGGCTTAAACCCGTCATAGCCATCGAACTCACAGAAACCTTCGTTTTTACTGGTTATGGTTCGTATAACTCTAAACGAGCCAACAGTTGTGGCCCTCCGAAGAATCGATATCCACATGGTGCAACATCTACGGTGCAAGGTGCAACATCCGTCAAAAATGCGGAAACAGTGTCGTGCGACTTCTAGAAATAGGTGTAAGAATTTGAAATAGAGCAGTACCATGGTGCACCACTCTCCAGTGATGGTAAATCATAGACCAGCCATAGGGTTTCCGTTTTACAGAAAAAATCCACGTGACGAAAAAACGAAGGGCAAAAAACTTCCAAGACCCGATTGAGGTTCGGATAGGTTTTTTGGGTATGAAACTAATCAGTAAAGGCTTAAAGCCGTCATATCCATAGAACTCACAAAGAGCTTGGTTTTGACTGGTTATGGCTCTCGTAACTCTAAACGAACCAACAGTTATGGCCCTCCGAAGAATCGATATCCATAGGGTGCAACATCTACGGTGCAAGGTGTAACATCCATTCAAAATGCCGAAACACTGTCGTACGACTTTTAGAAATGGGTACATGGATTTGAAACGGAGCAGTACCATTGGGCACTACTCTCCAGCGATGGTAAATTATGGACTAGCCACGGGGATCTCGTTTTATAGAAAAAATCCACGTGATGAAAAAACGAAGGGTAAAATACTTTCATGACCCGATTGAGGTTCGGATAGGATTTTTTTGGGTATGAAACTAACCAGTGGCGGCTTAAAGGCATCATAGCCATAGACCTCATATAGAGCTTCGTTTTAACTGGTTATGCAGTTATGGCCCTCCGAAGAATCGATATCCACAGGGTGCAACATCTACGGTTGAAGATGCAACATCCGTCAAAAATGCCGAAACAGTGCCGTACGACTTTAGAAATGGGTGCATGGATTTGAAACGGAGCACTACCATGGTGCACCACTCTCCAGTGAAGGTAAATCAAGACTGGCCATGGGGATCTTGTTTTACAGAAAAAATCCACGTGACGAAAAACCGAAGGGTAAAAACTTCCAAGACTCGATTGTGGTTCAAAGTAGTTTTTTATGTATGAAACTTAACCGTGATGGTTTAAAGCCATCAAAGCCGTAGAACTCACAGAGAGCTTCGTTTTGACCGGTTATGGATCCTACAACCCTAAACAAGCCAACAGTTATGACCCTCCAAAGAATCGATCTGCACAGGGTGCAACATCTACGGTGCAAGGTGCAACATCAGTCCAAAATGCCGAAACAGTACCGTATGACTTTTAGAAATAGGTTTATGATATGAAATGGAGCAGTACCATGGTGCAACACTCTCCAGGGATGGTAAATCATGAACTAGCCACGGGGTTTTCGTTTTGAAAAAAAATCCACGTGACGAATAAACGACGGGTATAAAACTTCCAAGACCCGATAGAGATTCAGATATTTTTTTTAGGTATGAAACTAACCAATGACGGAATAAAGACATCGTTTCCATAGAACTCGTATAAAGCTTCGTTTCGACTGGTTATGGCTCCCGTAGTTCTAAACGAGCCAACAGTTATGACCCTCCGAAGAATCGATATCCACGGGGTGCAACATCTACGGTGCAAGGTACAACATCCGTCCAAAATGCTGAAACGGTGTCGTACGAAATTAAGAAATGGGTGCATAGATTCGAAACGGAGCAGTACCATGGTGCACCGCTCTCCAGCGATGGTAAATCATAGACCAGCAACGAGGATCCCGTTTTATAGAAAAAATCCATGTGACGAAAAAACGAAGGGTAAAAAACTTCTAAGACCCGATTTAGATTCGTATCAGCTTTTTTGGGTATGAAACTAACCAGTGATGGCCTAAAGCAGTCATAGCCGTAGAACTCATAGAAAGCTTCGTTTTGACTGGTTATGGCTTCCGTAATTCTAAACGAGCCAACAGTTATAACCCTTCGAAAAATCGATATCCATAGAGTGCAACACCCACGGCGCAAGGTGCAACATCCGTCCAAAATGCCGAAACAGTGTTGTACGAATTTTAGAAATGGGTGCATGGATTTGAAATGGAGCAGTACCATGGTGCACCACTCTCCCGCGATGGTAAATCATAGACCAGCCACGGGGATCCTGTTTTACAGAAAAAATCCACGTGACGAAAAAATTAAGGGTAAAAGACTTCCAAGACCCGATTGAGCTTCGGATAGGATTTTTTAGGTATAAAACTAACCAGTGACGCTTAAAGATCTCATAACGTAGAAATCACAAAGGGCTTCATTTGACTAGTTATGGTTCCCGTAGCTCTAAACGAGCCAACAGTTATGGCCCTCCGAAGAATCGATATCCACGGGGTGCAACTTCTACGGTGCAAGGTGCAACATCCGTCCAAAATGCCGAAACAGTGTCGTACGACTTCTAGAAATGGGTGCATGGATTTCAAATGGAGCAGTACCATGGTGCACCAATCTACAGCAATGGTAAATCATAGTCCATCCACGGGTATCTCGTTTTATAGAAAAAATCCATGTGATGAAAAAAAGAAGGGCAAAAAACTTTCAAGACCGGTTGATGATTGGATATGATTTTTTTGGGTATGAAACTAACCAGTGACGGCTTAAAGCTGTCATACCGTATAACTCACAGAGAGCTTCATTTTGACTGGTAATGGCTTCCGTAAATCCAAACAAGCCAACAGTTATGGCCCTCCGAAGAATCGATATCCACGGGATGCAACATCTACGGTGAAGGTGCAACATCCGTCCAAAATGCCGAAACAGTGTCGTACGACATTTAGAAATTGTTGCATGGATTTGAAACGGAGCAGTACCATGGTGCACCACTCTCTGGCGATGGTAAATCATAGAACAACCACGGGGATCCTATTTTACAGAAAAAATCCACGTGACCAAAAAACGAAGGGTAAAAAACATCCAATACCCGATTGAGATTCGGATAGTCTTTTTTAGGTATGAAACTAACCAGTGACAGCATAAAGCTATCATAGTCGTAAAACTCACAGAGAGCTTCATTTTGACTGGTTATGGCTCCCGTAACTCTAAACGAGCCAACAGTTATGGCCCTCCAAAGAATCTATATCCACAGGGTGCAACATCTATGGTGCAAGGTGCAACATCCGTCCAAAATGCCAAAACAGTGCTGTACGACTTTTGGAAATGGATGCATGGATTAGAAATGGAGCAGTACCATGGTGCACCCCTCTCCAGCGATGATAAATCATAGACTAGCCACGTGGATCACATTTTACAGAAAAATCCACGCGACGAAAAAACAAAGGGTAAAAAAACTTTCAAGATCCGATTAAGGTTCGGATAGGATTTTTTGGGTACGAAACTAACCAGTGACGGCTTGAAGCCATTATAGCGGTAGAACTCACAGAGAGCTTCATATTGACTGGTTATGGCTCCCGTAACTCTAAACGAGCCAACAGTTATGGCCCTTCGAAGAATCGATATACATGGGGTGCGACATCTACGGCGCAATGTGCAACATCCATCCAAAATGTCGAAAAAGTGTCGTACGACTTTTAGAAATGGGTGCATGGATTTGATATGGAGCAGTACTATGATGCACCACTTTTCTGCGATGGTAAATCATGGAACAGCCATAGGGTTTCCGTTTTATAGAAAAAATCCACCTGATGAAAAAACGAAGGGTAAAAAACTTCCAAGACCCGATTGAGGTTCGGATAGGCTTTTTTGGGTATGAAACTAACCAGTGATGGCTTAAAGCCATCATAGCCGTAGATCTCACAAAGAGCTTCGTTTTGAGTTGTTACGGCTTCCGTAACTCTAAACGAGCCAACTGTTATGGCCCTACGAAGAATCGATATCCGCGGGGTGCAACATCTACGGTGCAAGGTGCAACATCCGTCCAAAATGCTGAAACAGTGTCGTACGACTTTTAGAAATAGGTGCATGGATTTGAAACGGAACAGTACCACTGTGCACCACTCTCCAGAGATGGTAAATCATAGGCCAGCCACGGGGATCCCGTTTTACTGAAAAAATCCACGTGACGAAAAAATGAAGGGTAAAAACTTTCAAGACCCGATTGAGTTTCAGATAGGTTTTTTTGGGTATGAAACTAACCAGTGATGGCTTAAAGCCATCATAGAAGTAGAACTCACCAAGGGCTTCATTTCGATTGGTTATGGCTCCCGTAACTCTAAACGAGCCAACAGTTATGCCCCTCCGAAGAATCGATATCCACATGGTGAAACATATACGGTGCAAGGTGCAATATTCGTCCAAAATGCCGAAATAGTGCCGTACAACTTTTAGAAATGGGTGGTGGATTTGAAACGGAGCAGTACCATGGTGCACCACTCTCCTACAATGGTAAATCATAGACCAGCTACGGGGATCTCGTTCTACAGAAAAAATCCACGTGACGAAAAAACGAAGGGTAAAAACATCCAAGACCCGATTGAGGTTCAGATATGATTTTTTGGGTATGAAATTGAACTGTGACGGTTTGAAGCCATCATATACATAGAACTCACAGAGACCTTTATATTGACTGGTTATGGCTCTCATACCTCTAAACGAGTCAATAGTAATGGCCCTTTGAAGAATCGATATCCAGAGGGTGCAACATCTATGGTGCAAGGTGCAACATCCGTCCAAAATGATGAAAAAGTGTCGTACTACTTTTAGAAATAGGTGCATGGATTTGAAATGGAGCAGTACCATGGTGCACTACTCTCCAGCGATGGTAAATCATAGACAAGCCACAGGAATCGCGTTTTACAGGAAAAATGCACTTGACGAAAAAACAAAGGGTAAAAAACTTCCAAGACCCGATTGAGGTTTGGATAGATTTTTTGAGTGCGAAACTAACCAGTGACTGCTTAAAGCCGTCATAGTTGTAAAAACTCACAGAGAGTTTCGTTTTGACGGGTTATGGCTCCCGTAACTCTAAACGAGCCCAAAGTTATGGCCCTCCGAAAAATCGATATCCACAGGGTGCAACATCTACGGTGCAAGGTGAAACGTCCGTCCAAAATGCCGAAATAGTGTCGTACGACTTTTAGAAATGGGTGCATGGATTTTAAATGGAGAAGTACCACGGTGCACCACTCTTCAGCAATGGTGAATCATAGACCAGCCACGGGGATCCTGTTTTACAGAAAAAATCCACATGACGAAAAAACGAAAGGTAAAAAACTTCCAAGACCCGATTGAGGTTCGGATAGGATTTTTTTTGATATGAGTCTAACCAGTGATGGCTTAAAGCGATCATAGCCATAGAACTCACAAAGAGCTTTTCTTTGACTGGTTATGGCTCTCATAACTATAAACGAGCGAACAGTTATGGGCCCCCGACGAATCGATATCCACAGGGCGCAACAGCTATGGTGCAAGGTGCAACATCCGTTAAAAACGTCGAAACAGTGCCATACGACTTTTAGAAATGGGTGCATGGATTTGAAACGGAGCACTACCATGGTGCACCACTCTCCAGCGATGGTAAATCATAGACCAGCCACAGGGATCCTATTTTACAGAAAAATCCACGTGACGAAAAAACGAAGGGTGAAAAACTTACAAGACCCGATTGAGGTTCGAATAGGCTTTTTTGGGTATGAAACTAACCAGTGATGGCTTGAAGCCTTCACAGCCATAGAACTCACAAAGGGCTTTGTTTTTACATGTTATGGCTCCCGTACCTCTAAACGAGGCAACGGTTATGGCCCTCCGAATAATCGATATCCGCAGGGTGCAACATCTACGGTGCAAGGTGTAACATCCGTGCAAAATGCCAAAACAGTGCCGTACGACTTTTTGAAATGGGTGCATGGATTTGAAATTGAGCAGTACCATGATGCATCACTCTCCAGCAATGGTAAATCATAGACCAGACACGGGGATCCCATTTTACAGAAAAAATCCACGTGACGAAAAAAGGAAGGGTAAAAAACTTTCAAGACCCGATTGAGATTCGGATAGGATTTTTTTGGGTATGAAACTAACCAGTGATGGATTAATGCCGTCAAACCGTAGAACTCACAGAGAGCTTCATTTTGACTGGTTATGGCTCTTGTAACTCTAAACGAGCCAACAAGTATGGCCCTTCGAAGAATCGATATCCATGGTGAGCAACATCTACGATGCAAGGTGCAACATCCGTCCAAAATGCCAAAACAGTGACGTACGACTTTTAGAAATGGTTGCATGGAATTGAAACGGAGCAGTGCCATGTTGCACCACTCTCTGGCGATGGTAAATCGTAGACCAGCAATGGGGATCCCGTTTTACAGAAAAAATTCATGTGACGAAAAAACGAAGGGTAAAAAATTTCCAAGACCCGATTGAGGTTCGAATAGGCTTTTTTGGGTATGAAAAAGTGCCGTACGACTATCAAAAAATTTCCAAGACCCGATTGAGGTTCGAATAGGCTTTTTTGGGTATGAAAAAGTGCCGTACGACTATCAAAAAATTTCCAAGACCCGATTGAGGTTTCAAATTCATGCACCCATTTCTAAAAGTCGTACGGCACTTTTTCGGCATTTTGAATGGATGTTACACCTTGCACCATAGATGTTGCACCCTATGGATATCGATTCTTCGGAGGGCCATTACTGTTGGCTCATTTAGAGTTACGGAATCCATAACTATCAAAACGAAGCTCTCTATGAGTTCTAAGGCTATGACAGCTTTAAGTCGTCACTGGTTAGTTTCATACCCCAAAAAGCTTATCCGAACCTCAATCGGGTCTTGGAAGTTTTTTACCCTTCGTTTTTTCGTCACGTGAATTTTTTCCGTAAAACAGGGACCCCGTGGCAAGTCAATGATTTACCATCGCCGGAGAGTGCGCACCATGGTACTGCTCCGTTTTAAATCCATCCACCCATTTCTAAAAGTCGTACGGCACTTTTTCGGCATTTTGGACGGATGTTGCACCTTGCACCGTAGATGTTGCACCCTGTGGATATCGATTCTTCGGAGGGCCATAACTGTTGGCTTTTTAGAGTTATGGGTGCCATAACCAGTCAAAACGAAGCTTTTTGTCAGTTCTACGGCTATGTTGGCTCTAATCTGCCACTGGTTAGTTTCATATCCGAAAATTCGAACCTCAATCGGGTCTTGAAATTTTTTTACCATTCATTTTTTCGTCGCGTGGATTTTTTCGTTAAAACGGTATCCCCGTGGCTGGTCTATGATTTACCATTGCTAAGAGTGGTGCACCATGGTACCGCTCTATTTCAAATCCATGAACCCATTTCTAAAAGTCGTACGGCACTTTTTTGGCATTTTGGACGGATGTTACACCTTGCACCGTAGATGTTGCATACTGTGGATATTGATTCTTCGGAGAGCCATAACTAGATAAACGAAGCTCTTTGTGAGTTCTACGGCTATGATGGATTTAAATCGTCACTGGCTAGTTTCATAACCGAAAAAGCCTATCCGAACTTCAATCGGGTCTTGGAAGTTTTTTACTCGTCGTTTTTTCGTAACGTGGACTTTTTCTGTAAAACGGGAACCACGTGGCTGGTCTATGTTTTACCATCGCTGGAGAGTGGTGCACCATGGTACTTCTCCGTTTCAAATCCATGCACCCATTTCTAAAATTCGTACGACACTTTATTGGCATTTTGAACGGATGTTGCACCTTGCAACATAGATGTTGCACCATATAGATTTCGATTCTTCGGAGGGCCATTACTGTTGGCTTGTTTAGAGTTACGGGAGCCATAACCAGTCAAAACGAAGCTCCCTGTGAGTTCTACGGCTATGATGGCTTTAAGCCATCATTGGTTAGTTTCATACCCAAAAAATCATATCCGAACTTCAATCGGGTCTTGGAAGTTTTTACCCTTCGTTTTTTCGTCACATGGATTTTTTCTACAAAACGGGATCCCTGTGGCTGGTCTATGATTTATCGTCGCTGAAGAGTGGTGCACCATGGTACTGATCCTTTTCAAATCCATGCACCCATTTCTAAAAGTTGTACGGCACTGCTTCGGCATTATGGACAGATGTTGCACCTTGCACCGTAAATGTTGCACCATGTGGATGTCGATTCTTCAGAGGGCCATAACTGTTGGCTTGTTTAGAGTTACATGTGCTATAACCAGTCAAAACGAAGCTCTCTGTGAGTTCTATGGCTATGATGGCTTTAAGCCATCACTGGTTAGTTTCATACCTAAAAAAGCCTATCCGAACCTCAATCGGGTCTTGAAAGTTTTTTACCCTTCGTTTTTTCGTCACGTGGATTTTTTCTGTAAAACAGAAACCCCGTGGTTGGTCTATGATTTACCATCGCTGGAGAGTGGTGCACCATGATACTGCTCCATTTCAAATCCACGCACCCATTTCTAAATGTCATATGGCACTTTTTCGGCATTTTGGACGGATGTTGCACCTTGCACCGTTGATGTTGCCCCTATGGATATCGATTCAAAGCCATAACTGTTGGCTCGTTTAGAGTTACGGGAGCCATAACCTGTCAAATACGAAGCTCTCTATGAGTTCTACGGCTACTATGGCTTTATGCCGTCACTCGTTAGTTTCATACCCAAAAAATCCCATATGAACCTCAATCGGGTCTTGAAAGTTGTTTACCCTTCGTTTGTTCGTCACGTGGATTTTTTTTATAAAACGGGATCCCCGTAGCTGGTCTATGATTTACCATCGCTGGAGAGTGGTGCACCACGGTACTGCTCCGTTTCATATCCATGCATCCATTTTTAAAAGTCGTGCGGCACTTTTTCGCCATTTTGGACGTATGTTGCACCATGCACCGTAGATGTTGCACCCTGTGGATATCGATTCTTCGGAGGGCCATAACTGTTGCCTCGTTTAGAGTTACGATAGCCATAACTAGTAAAAACAAAGCTCTCTGTGAGTTTTACAGCTATGAGATCTTTAAAAGGGCGCTGGTTTGTTTCATACCCAAAAAATCCTATCCGAACCTTAATCGGGTCTTGGAAGTTTTTTACCCTTCGTTATTTCATCACATGGACTTTTTCTGTAAAACGGGATCCCCATGGCTGGTCTATGATTTTCCATCGCTGGAGGGTGGTGCACCATGGTACTGCTCTGTTTCAAATCCATGCACCCATTTTTAAAAGTCGTACGGCACTTTTTCGACATTTTGGACGGATGTTACACTTGCACCGTAGATGTTGCACCCTGTGGATATCGATTCTTCGGAGGGTCATAACTGCTGGCTTATTTAGAGTCATAACTTGTCAAAACGAAACTCTCTGTGATCTCTATGCCTATGACTGCTTTAAGCCGTCACTGGTTAGTTGCGTACCCGAAAAAACCTATCCGAACCTCAATCGGTTATTGAAAGTTTTTTATCCTACGTTTTTTTGTCACGTGTATTTTTTCTGTAAAATGGGATCCCCGTGGCTGGTCTATGATTTACCATCGCTGGAGAGTGGTGCACCATGGTTCTGCTCTGTTTCAAATCCATGCTCCGACTTCTAAAAGTCGTACGCCACTTTTTCGGCATTTTGGACGGATGTTGCACCTTGCACCGTAGATGTTGCACCCTGTGGATATCGATTCTTCGGAGGGCCATAACGGTTGCCTCGTTTAGAGTTACAGAAGCCATAACCAGTCAAAATGAAGCTCTTAGTGAGTTCTACGGCTATGACAACTTTAAACTGTCACTTTTTAGTTTCATAACCGAAAAAGCCTATCTGAATCTCAATCGGGTCTTGGAAGTTTTTTGCCCACCGTTTTTTCGTCACGTGGATTTTTTCTGTAAAACGGGATCCCCGTGGCTGGTTTATGATTAACCATCGCTGGAGAGTAGTGCACCATGGTACTTCTCCGTTTTAAATCCATGCACCCATTTCTAAAAGTCATACGGTGTTGTTTCGGCATTTTGGACGGATTTTGCACCTTGCACCGTAGATGTTGCACCCTATGGATATCGATTCTTCTAAGGGCCATAACTGTTGGATCGTTTATAGATACGGGAGCCATAACCAGTCAAAACGGAGCTCTTTGTGAGTTCTACGACTATGATGGCTTTAAGCCGTCACTGGTTAGTTTCATATATAAAAAAGCATATCCGAACCTCAATCGGGTCTTGGAAGTTTTTTACCCTTCGTTTTTCCGTCACGTGGATTTTTTTAGTAAAACGGGAACCCCGTCGCTGGTCTATGATTTACCATATTCGAAGATTGGTGCACCATGGAACTGCTCCGTTTCAAATCCATGCATCCATTTCTAAAAGTTGTAAGTCATTTTTTTGGCATTTTGGACGGATGTTGTACCCTGCACCATAGATGTTGCACCCTATGGATATCGATTCTTCGGAGGGCCATAATTGTTGGCTCGTTTAGAGTTACGAGAGCCATAACCAATCAAAACGAAGCTCTTTGTGAGTTCTACGGCTATGATGGCTTTAAGCCATCACTTGTGAGTTTCATACCAATAAAATCCTATCCGAACATCAATCGAATCTTGGAATTTTTTACCCTTTGTTTTTTCGTCACGTGGATTTTTTCTGTAAAACGGGATCCCCGTGGCTAGTCTATGATTTACGATCGCTGGAGAATGGTACACCGTGGTACTGCTCCATTTCAAATCCATGCATCCATTTCTAAAAGTCGTATGATATTGTTTCGGCATTTTGGACGGATGTTGCACCTTCCACCGTGGATGTTGTTCGCTGTGGATATCGATTCTTCGAAGTGTCGTAACTGTTGTCTCGTTAGAGTTATGGGAGCCATAACCGGTCATAACGAAGCTCTCTGTGAGTTCTATGGGTATGATGGCTTTAAACCGTCAATGGTTAGTTTCATACCTAAAAGTGTCTATCTGAACCTCACTCGGGTCTTGAAAGTTTTTTACCCTTCGTTTTTTCATCACGAGGATTTTTTTCTGTAAAACGGGAACCCCGCGGCTGGTCTATGGTTTACCATCGCTGTAGAGTGGTGCACCACGGTACTGCTTCGATTCAAATCCATGCACCCATTTATAAAAGTCTTACGTCACTTTTTTGGCATTTTGGACGAATATTGCACCTTGCACCGTAGATTTTGCACCTTATGAATATCGATTCTTCGGAGGGTCATAACTGTTGGCTCGTTTAAAGTTACGGGAGCCATAACCTGTCAAAATGAAGCTCTCTATGAGTTCTACGGTGATGACGGCTTTAAGCCATCACTGGCTAGTTTCATACCCAAAAAATCCTATCCGAACCTCAATCGGGTCTTGGAATTTTTTTAACCTTCGTTTTTTCGTGGATTTTTTTCTGTAAAACGGGATCCCCTGTGGCTAGTCTATGATTTACCATCGCTAAAGATAGGTGCACCATGGTACTGCTCCGTTTCAAATCCATGCACCCATTTCTAAAAGTCGTACGACACTGTTTCGGCATTTTGACGGGTGTTGCAACTTGCACCGTAGATGTTGCACCTTGTGGATATCGATTTTTCAAAGGGTCGTAACTGTTGGCTCGTACAGAGTTGCGGGAGCCATAACCAGTCAAAACTAAGCTCTCTATGAGTTCTACGGCAATGATGGCTTTAAGCCGTTACTAGTTAGTTTCATGCCTAAAAAAGCCTATCCGAACCTCAATCAGGTTTTGAAAGTTTTTTACCCTTCGTTTTTCGTCACGTGGATTTTTTCTGTAAAACGAGATCCCTGTGGCTGGCCTATGATTTACCATCGCTGGAGAGTGGTGTACCATGGTACTGCTCTATTTCTAATGCATGGCCTATTTCTAATAGTCATAAGGCACTTTTTCGGCATTTTGGACGGATGTTGCACCTTGCACTGTAGATGTGGCACCCTGTGAATATTGATTTTTCGGAGGGCCATAACTGCTGGCTCATTAAGAGTTATGGGTGCCATAACCAGTCAAAACGAAGCTCTCTGTGGGTTCTACGGTTGTGATGGCTTTAAGCCGTCACTGGTTAGTTTCATACCCAAAAAATCCTATCCGAACCTTAATCAGGTCTTGGAAGTTTTTTACCCTTCGTTTTTTGTCACGCGAATTTTTTTTTGTAAAATGGGATTCCCGTGGCTGGTCTATGATTTACCATCACTGGAGAGTGGCGCACCATGGTACTACTCCGTTTCAAATCCATGCACCCATTTTTAAAAGTTGTACGGCATTTTGGACGGATGTTGCACCCTATGGATATCGATTCTTTAGAGGGTCATAACTGTTGGCTCGTTTAGAGTTACGGGAGCCATAACTAGTCAAAACGAAGCTCTCTGTGAGTTCTACGACTGTGATGGTTTTAAGCTGTCACTGGTTAGTTTCATACCCAAAAAATCCTATCCGAACCTCAATCGGATCTTAAAAGTTTTTTATCCTTCGATTTTTCACCACGTGGATTTTTTTCTGTAAAACGGGATCCTTGTGGCTGGTCTATGATTTACCATCGCTGGAGAGTGGTGCACCATGGTACTGCTCCATTTCAAATACATGCACCCATTTCTAAAAGTCATACGGCACCGTTTCGGCATTTTGGACGGATGTTGCACCTTCCACCGTATATGTTGCACCTTGTGGGTATTGATTCTTCAGAGGGCCATAACTTTTGGTTCGTCTAGAGTTACGGGAGCCATAACCAGTCACAACGAAGCTCTCTGTGAATTCTATGTCTATGACAGCATTAAGCCGTCACTGGTTGGTTTCATATCTAAAAAAGCCTATCCGAACCACAATCAGGTCTTGGAAGTTTTTTACTCTTCGTTTTTTCGTCACGTGGATTTTTTCTATAAAACGGGAACCCCGTGGCTGGTCTATGATTTACCATCACTGTAGAGTAATGCACCATGGTACTGCTCCATTTCAAATCTACGCACGCATTTCTAAAAGTCGTACGCATTTCTTCGACATTTTGGATGGATGTTGCTCCTTGCACCATAGATGTTGCACCCTATGGATATCGATTCTTCGGAGGGCCATAACTGTTTGCTCGTTTAGAGTCACGAGAGCCATAACCAGTCAAAACAAAGTTCTCTATGAAGTCTACGACTATGATGAATTTATGCCGTTATTGGTTAGTTTCATGCCTAAAAAAGCCTATCCGAACCTCAGTCGGGTCTTGGAAGTTTTTACCCTTCATTTTTTCATCATGTGTATTTTTTTGTGAAATGGAAACCCCGTGGCTGGTCTATGATTTACCAACGTTGGAGAGTGGTGCAACAGGGTACTGCTCCATTTCAAATCCATGCACCCATTTCTAAAAGTCGTACAACAATTTTTCAGCATTTTGGACGGATGTTGCACCTTGCACCGTAGATGTTGCACCATATGGATATCGATTCTTCGAAGGGCCGTAACTATTGGCTCGCTCAGAGTTACGGGAGCCATAACTAGTCAAAACCAAGCTCTTTGTGAGTTCTACAGCTATGATGGCTTTAAGCCATCACTGGTTAGTTTCATACCCAAAAAATCCTTTCCGAACCTCAACAGGGTCTTGGAAGTTATTTACCTTTAGTTTTTTCGTCATGTGGATTTTTTCTGTAAAACGCGATCCCCGTGGCTGGTTTATAATCTACCATCGCTGGAAAGTGGTGCACCACGGTACTGCTCCATTTCAAATACATGCACCCATTTCTAAAAGTCGTACGACACTTTTTTGGCATTTTGGACGGATGTTGCGCTCTGCACCATAGATGTTGCAACCTTTGGATATCAATTCTTCGGAGGGCCATAACTGTTGGCTCGTTTAGAGTTACGGAAGCCATGACTAGTCAGAATGAAGCTCTCTGTGAGTTCTATAGTTGTGATATCTCTAAGCCATCACTGGTTAGTTTCATACCAAAAAAATACTATCCGAACCTCAATCGGGTCTTGGATGTTTTTTATCCTTCGTTTTTTCGTCATGTGGATTTTTTCTGTAAAACGGGATCCCCGTTGCCAGTCTATTATTTACCATCGCTGGAGATTGGTGCACCATGGTACTGCTCTATTTCAAATCCATGCACCCATTTCTAAAAGTCATACGCCACTGTTTCGGCATTTTGGACGGGTGTTGCATCTTGCACCGTTTATGTTGCATTCTGTGGATATCGATTCTTCGGAGGGCCATAACTGTTGGCTCGTTTAAATTTATAGGAGCCATAACAGTCAAAACGAAGCACTTTGTGAGTTCTATGGCTGTGACATCTTTATGCCATCATTGATTAATTTCATGCCTAAAAAAGCCTATCCGAACCTCAATCAGGTCTTGGAAGTTTTTTACCCTTCGTTTTTTCGTCACGTGGATTTTTTTTGTAAAACGGGAACCCCATGGTTGGTCTATGATATACCGTCGCTGGAGAGTGTTCCACCATGGTACCGCTCCATTTCAAATCCATGCACCCATTTCTAAAAGTCGTACGGCACTTTTCCACATTTTGGACGGATGTTGCACCTTGCGTAGTAGATGTTGCACCGGCGGATATCGATTCTTTGGAGGGCCATAACTGTTGTTTCATTTAGATTTACAGGAGCCATAACCATTCAAGCCAAAGCACACTATGAGTTTTATGGCTATGATGGCTTTAAGCAATCAATGGTTAGTTTCATACGCAAAAAAGCCTATCCGAACCTCAATCGGTTCTTGGAAGATTTTTACCCTTCTTTTTTTCGTCATGTGGATTTTTTCTGAAAAGCAGGATCCCCATGGCTGGTCTATGATTTACCATCGCTTGAGAGTTGTGCACCATGGTAGTGCTCCATTTCAAATCCATGTACCCATTTCTAAAAGTCGTACGGCACTTTTTTGGCATTTTGGACGGATGTTGCACCATGCACAATAAACGTTGCACCCTGTATATATTGATTCTTCGGAGGTCCATAACTGTTGGCTCGTTTGGAGCTATGGGAGCCGTAACCAATCAAAACGAAGATCTTTGTGAGTTCTATGACTATGATGGATTTAAGCCGTCACTGGTTAGTTTCATACCCAAAAAATCCTATCCGAACCTCAACCGGGTCTTGGAAGTTTTTTACCCTTCGTTTTTTCGTCACGTGGATTTTTTCTATAAAATGGGGTCCCCATTGCTGGTCTATGATTTACCATCGCTGGAGAGTGGTGCACCATGGTACTGCTCCATTTCAAATCCGTGCACCCATTTCTAAAAGTTGTACGTCACTGTTTCGGCATTTTGGACGGATGTTGCACTTTGCACCGTAGATGTTGCACCCTGTGGATATCAATTCTTCGGAGGGCCATAACTGTTGGCTTGTTTAGAGTTACGGGAGCCATAACCAGTCAAAACAAAGATCTCTGTGAGTTTTACGGTTATGACGGTTTTAAGCCGTCACTGGTTAGTTTCACACCTAAAAAAGCCTATACGAACCTCAATCAGGTCTTGGAAGTTTTTTACCCTTCGCTTTTTCGTCATGTGGATTTTTTTATGTAAAACGAGAACCACGTGGCTGGTCTACGATTAACCATCGCTGGAGAGTGATGCACCATCGTACTACTCCATTTCAAATCCATGCACCCATTTCTAAAGTCGTACAGCATTTTTTCGGCATTTTGGATAGATGTTGCACCCTGCACTGTGGATGTTGCACCGTGTGGATATCGATTCTTCGGTGGGCCATAACTGTTGGCTCTTTTAGAATTACAGGAGCCATAACCAGTCAAAATGAAGCTCTCTATGAGTTCTACGGCTTTGATGGCTTTAAGCCATCACTGGTTAGTTTCATACCCAAAAAATCCTATCTGAACCTCAATGGGTCTTGAAAGTTTTTTACCCTTCATTTTTTCGTCACGTGGATTTTTTCTGTAAAATGGGATCCACTTGGTTGATCTATGATTTAACATCGCTGGAGAGTGGTGTACCATGGTGCTGCTCCGTTTCAAATCCATGTTCCCATTTCTAAAAGTCGTACGGCACTTTTTCGACATTTTGGACGGATGTTGCAACTTGCACCGTAGATGTTGCACCCTATGGATATCGATTCTTCGGAGGGTTATAACTGTTGGCTCGTTTAGAGTTACGGGAGTCATAACTCATCAAAACAAAGCACTCTGTGAGTTCTATGGTCATGACATTTTTAAGCCGTCACTGATTAGTTTCATACCCAAAAAATCTCATCCGAACCTCAATCAGGTCTTGCAAGTTTTTTACCCTTCGTTTTTTCGTCACGAGGATTTTTTCTGTAAAACAGGATGTCTGTGACTGGTTTATGATTTAGCATCACTGGAGAGTGGTGCACCACGGTTCCGTTTCAAATCCATGTACCCATTTCTAGAAGTCGTGCGGTACTTTTTCAGGATTTTGGACGGATGTTGCAACTTGCACCGTAGATGCTGCACCCTGTGGATATCGATTCTTCGGAGGGCCATAACTGTTGGCTCGTTTAGAGTTACGGGAGCCATAACCAGTCAAAACGAAGCTCCCTGTGAGTTCTACGGCTATGACATCTTTAAGCCGCACTGATTAGTTTCATACCCAAAAAATCCTATCCGAATCTCAATCGGGTCTTGGAAGTTTTTTACCCTTCATTTTTTCGTCACGTGGATTTTTTCTGTAAAACGGGGTCCCCGTGGATGGTCTGCGATTTACCATCGCTGGAGAGTGGTGTACCACGGTAATGCTCCATTTATAATCCATGCACCCATTTCTAAAAGTCATACGGAATTTTTTTTGGCATTTTGGACGGATGTTGCACCTTGCACCGTAGATGTTTCAGCCTGTGAATATTAATTCTTCGACGTGCCATAACTGTTGGCTCGTTTAGAGTTTCGGGAGCTATAACCACTCAAAACGAAGCTCTCTATGAGTTCTACGGCTATGACTGCTTTAAGCCGTCACTAGTTAGTTTGATACCCAAAAAATCCTATCCGAACATCAATCAGGTCTTGGAAGTTTTTTACCCGTCATTTTTCGTCACGTGGATTTTTTCTGTAAAACGAGATCCCCGTGGCTGGTCTATGATTTCCCATCGCTGGAGAGTGGTGCACCATGGTACTACTCCGTTTCAAATCCATGCACCCATTTCTAAAAGTCGTACGACACTTTTTTGGCATTTTGGATAGATGATGCACCTTGCACCGTAGATGTTGCACCCTATGGATATCGATTCTTCGGAGGACCATAACTGTTAGCTCTTTTAGAGTTACGGGAGCCATAACCAGAAAAAACGAAGCTCTTTGTGGTTCTACGGCTATGACGTCTTTAAGTTGTCACTGGTTAGTTTCATAACCAAAAAACCTATCTGAACCTCAATCGGGTCTTGGAAGTTTTATACCCTTCGTTTTTTCATCACGTGGATTTTTTCTGTAAAATGGGAACCTCGTGGCTGGTCTATGATTTACCATTGCTGGAGAGTGGTGCACCATAGTACTGCTCCGTTTCAAATCCATGTGCCCGTTTCTAAAAGTCGTACGATACTTTTTCGGCATTTTGGACGGATGTTGCACCTTGCACCGTAGAAGTTGCATCCTGTGGATATTGATTCTTCAGAGGGCCATACCAGTTGGCTCGTTTAGAGTAATGAGAGCCACAACTAGTTAAAACGAAGCTCTCTGTGAGTTCTACGGCTATGATTGCTTTAAGCCGTCACTGGTTAGTTTCATGCCCAAAAAATCCTATCCGAACCTCAATCGGGTCTTGGAAGTTTTTTATCCTTCGTTTTTTCGTCACGTGGATTTTTCCTGTAAAACGGGATCCCCATGGCTGGTCTATGATTTACCATCGCTGAAGAGTGGTGCACCATGGTACTGCTTCATTTCAAATCCAAGCACCCATTTCTAAAAGTCGTACGGCACTTTTTCGGCATATTGGACAGATGTTGGGCCTTGCACCGTAGATGTTGCACCTTGTGGATATCGATTCTTCGGAGGACACAACTATTGGCTCGTTTAAAATTACGGGAGCAATAACCAGTCAAAACGAAAGCTCTCTGTGTGTTCTACAGCTATGACAGCTTTAAGCTGTCACTGGTTAGTTTTTTATCCAAAAAACCTATCCGAATCTCAATCGGGTCTTGAAAGTTTTTTACCCTTCGTTTTTTCGTCACGTGGATTATTTCTGTAAAACGGGATCCCCATGGCTGGACTATGATTTACCATCGCTGGAGAGTGGTGCACCTTGGTACAGTCCCGTATCAAATCCAAGCACCCATTTCTAAAAGTCATACGGCACTTTTTCGGCATATTGAACAGATGTTGTGCCTTGCACCGTAAATGTTGCACCCTGTGGATATCGATTCTTCGGAGGGCCATAACTGTTGGCTCGTTTCGAGTTACGGGACCCATAACCAGTCAAAACGAAGCTTTCTTTGAGTTCTAGGGTTGTGATGGCTTAAAGCCGTCAGTAGTTAGTTTCGTACCCAAAAAATCATATCCGAACCTCAATCTGGTCATGGTAGTTTTTTACCCTTCGTTTTTCGTCACGTGGATTTTTTCTGTAAAATGGGATCCCTGTGGCTGGTCTATGACTTACCATCGCTAGAGAATAGTGCATCATGGTACTGCTCCATTTCAAATCCATGCACCCATTTCTAAAAGTCGTAAGGCACTTTTTCGGCATTTTGGACGGATGTTGCACCTTGCACCGTAGATGTTGCACCCTGTGGATATTGATTCTTCGGAGGGCTATAACTGTTGGCTTGTTTAGAGTTACGGGAGCCATAACCATTCAAAATGAAGCTCTCTATGAGTTCAATGGCTATGATAGCTTTAACCCGTCATTGGTTAGTTTCATCCCTAAAAAGCCTATCCGAACCTCAATCGGGTCTTGGAATTTTTTTACCCTTCGTTTTTTCGTCACGTGGATTTTTTCTTTAAAACGAGATCCCCATGGCTGGTCTATGATTTACCATCGGTGGAGAGTGATGCACCATGGTACTACTCCATTTCAACTCCATGCACCCATTTCTAAAAGTCTTACGGCACTTTTTCGGCATTTTGGACGGATGTTGCATCTTGCACCTTAGATGTTGCATCCTATGGAAATCAACTCTTTGGAGGGCCATAACTATTGGGTCATTCAGAGTTATGGGAGCCATAACCAGTCAAAACGATGCACTCTATGAGTTCTACGGGTATGATAACTTTAAGCCGTCACTGGTTAGTTTCATACCCTAAAAACCTATCCGAACCCCAATCGGGTCTTGGATTTACCCTTTGTTTTTTCGTCACGTGGATTTCTTCTGTAAAACGGGATCCCTGTGGCTGGTCTATGATTTACCATCACTGGAGAGTGGTGCACCATGATACTGCTCCGTTTCAAATCCATGCATCCATTTCTAAAAGTCGTACGACACTGTTTCGGCATTTTGGATGGATGTTGCACCTTACACCGTAGATGTTGCACCCTGTGGATATCGATTCTTCGGAGGGCCATAAATGTTGGCTCGTTTAGAGTTATGTGAGCCACAACCTGTCAAAATGAAGCTCTCTATGAGTTATATGGATATGACGGCTTTAAGCCTACACTGGTTAGTTACATACCCAAAAAAGCCTATCCGAACCTCAATCGGGTCTTGAAAGTTTTTTAACCTTCGTTTTTTCGTCACGTGGATTTTTTCTGCAAAACGAGATCCCCATGGCTGGTCTATGATTTACCATCACTGGAGAGCAGTGCACCATAGTACTGCTCCATTTCAAATGCATGCACCTATTTGTAAAAGTCGTACGGCACTGTTTCGGCATTTTGAACGGATGTTCCACCTTGCACCGTAGATGTTGCACCTTTTGGATATCGATTCTTTAGAAGGCCATAACTGTTGGCTCGTTTAAAAATCACGTCTTTCCTCTCAAATTAGTTCACTTCGGGGTCATTCAAACATGCCATCATCAATTTAAAATCACGCTCTCCCTTTCCTCTTCTTCGATATGAAATCGAATTCGTGTGGAATTTTAAAAAAATTATGCGATCAAATTAAAATTGCAAGTGGGGGCGACACACGTACGCGTGTGCGCGTGGTTTGGGTGGAATGTTGTGAAGATGCACCGAGGAGAAGTTGCGAGAATAGGTGAGGTCGCGGTAACATGGGGCTTTGCTTTGGAGTCGATGATGAAGTTCTCCACTGATGTCAGGGTGCGGTGAAGCGATACTCGTTTGTGGTAGCTAGGGCCTGGTGGCGATGCAATTGAGGTGGCCTTGCAGCGTGCGCGACTTGAGGAGATGGGAGGAGGGCGTAATGTCGAGCGAGGTACTACTCGCGTTCGACGAACTCGACATTGAGTTAGAGGCCTGGGGGAGTGTGGCAAGCGAAGTAGGGGCTTTGATGTCAAGTGGCGGCAGTATGGGGGAAGGCTGCAATTTTGGGGTTTCGGGTCTGGAGATGGCGAAGGTGAGGCGGCAACCAGGGGCTTTCGAACTGGGTTTGAAGTGATGGCGAGGTCATGAAGGCTGATGAATTGTGCGCTTGTTCGTTGAGGGAAGTCGATCATAGAGGAAGGTATTAGGATTTGCAAATTTGAAATTCAACATAAATTAATTTTCAATTTAAAATTGGTGATACTTAATAAAATCGAAGTCTTATATATATCGTATAATTTTTTTTATACGAGGTTCAAAATAAATGCAATAAGTCGGATTGATTCATAGCAGTGGGATCTACGTGATGGAATTAATATTGAAATGGATCGCAATCAAAAATCAAAGTGAGAATTTCTCACTCTTTTGGATTGCCATGTTTAAATTTAAATGTTTAAATTTAATTATTGGATGCTTGATTGATTAATAAATTTATAATTATCTGTTGGATGACTGTATATATAATAGTGTGTATATTAGTAATTGGAGTGATATTCCCACACATTATAGCGGATGAGACCCTATGCACCCCGCATAATTGCGCACGATCCTATATACCGCGATATCCCCCTCGAAATGGGATTGGTATTTTAACTTTTTTCCAATGTTTGCGGATGCAGGAAAATAGGTTGGAGGGATCCAAATGGATTTCTCGAATATATTTAGTGTTTTCCGTATATACAAAATATATGATGTGATTGAATAATATGATGGATTATTGTGTGTTGTAAATTTCTAAATGTTAAAGTAGAATGGAAATTTAATTGGGTATATTAAAGACCATAACTGATTATTTGAATTTTAAAAAGAATTAAAAGGAGATTTTTATTATGAAAATTCGTGTATCGGAATTTGGATTATTTAAAGGAGATTGCTTTGAATGGGTAAAAATGGATTGATCATGGTTAATAATGCCGGAAAAAAAAATTAAATAGAGATTTTAAATAAATTATATAAAGAGGATTTTTAAGACTATATTTCAAAATGATATTCGGAGAATATAGGAAGGAGACAAAATCAATTTAAAAATAGATAAAAATGAATGAAATTTATAAAATGGAATTTTATAAATGAGATTACTTTTAGTGAAACTCAAAGGGGTTATAAAAATTTATAAACAATGTTTATAAATAAAGAAAATTGATATCCAGTGATAAAATGGAAATATAAAATTTACAGGAAGAATTTATAATTGAATATGGGAATAGGGCAAGAGAAAAATAGTGGATACTATTTTTGAAGTGAAAATGGTCAAGGAGACCGAAATGGAGGTGATGTGACAGAAATCGAGAGGGGTTATAAAAGTTATTGAGATTTAAAAATATATTTTTAAGTTAAGTTTTTATTTTAAAAAGGAAGGTTTTATTTATTAAACTATGTAATTTTAGATTTGTCGGTATTGAACACTTCAGAAATGAATTTTCAAATACTTAATATTTATTTTAATAAAATACTAAATTTTAAAGCTGCTTTGAAAAGTGATGTTAGTGTTTCAATATTTTAGATAATTATTTGAACATGCCTTAAAACTAAATTATTTATATTCTTTTAAATACTTATTATATATATATATAGAGAGAGAGAGAGAGAGAGTGTGAGTGTTTTTGAAATGTTTTAAATTTATAAACCTTTTCGAAAGGCTAGAAATGGGGTTATTCAGTATATGGGATTTATAAGAAAATCCTTAAAATAGAATTGGGAGGAAAAGTAAGGAATTTTCCAAATTAGTTAAGTAAAAGTGAACTTCGAAAAAAAGAAATAGATTCATAAAGGAGTACAAAGGGAAATTGAGTTTATAAGCAAGTATAATTGGCTTTGGAAATATTAAAGGGAATTAATCAAAGAATTTTGGAATTTATAGAATTCGTTATAAACTAGTCAAGGAATTTACAAATAAAATTATAAATGATTTTGAGAAATAGGAAGTAGGAAATAGATGAAATAATTCCTAAGTGTAAATATAAAAAGAAATGGGGAAAATATTCTAAGTGTTGGAAAAGGGGTGGAAATATTCTGTTAAAGATATAAGGATTTGAAAACTATTTTCAAATGTTGAAGAACTGGAAGTAATATCTTATAAAGATATTTTGGAATAAATTTTGGGAAATTTATAATAAGGCATGATGATTGCTTATGGATGTGTATTGATAGTTAAATAACCGACTATCAATTTTGGCATATACGAGCTTACGGTTTTGTTCGTAGAGCCTAGCATGCTGGAATTTAATTAATGTAAAAATTTCAGCTATTTGAATAAGTATTTGTATTTAGACATTATTATAATATCATTGGATCTTCTATAAAATGTTTTGGTTATCGTAACGGAAAAACCCGTTGTGTTTATGTGTGACGCGGTTGTTATCCCGCTTTTTGGCAAAGCCGCGATACCAAAAGATCGGTCAGAAACGGAGAACAGTTCGTCTCAGAGGTTGGTCATACTTCGTTTCGCCATGAATATCACTGAATTTTATCCGAGTCCAGATTGAGCTACAATTGATAGGACACGGCAAGAAAGAATATAGGAGTCAGCATTTCAAGTTTCAAGTCGATCCGAGTTCATACGCTAAAGTTATGATCGGTTCAACTTGTAGGAAACACCCTGGTTTCGAACCCATCATGATGGGTGTCTTCGAACCCATCATCAGGCACCCTTCGAAACCATCACCCTCGAACCGAAGGACATCGAACCCATCGGTTTCGAAACCATCAAAGCGCCTCACCTTCAGCTCCACCCACTTCGAATCCATCTCCTTGTTCGAACCCATCACGGAGTCCTTGTTCGAACCCATCACGGAGTGCTTGTTCGAACCCATCATGGAGTCCTTGTTCGAACCCAACTGTGCAGCTTCATTCGAAACCACTGGGTCAACCAACCATGATGACGTGTCTTCCATCGGTTCGAATACGCCGAGATATATGGAGTCGAAGCGGTCAACACGGAGTGAAGACCGGATCGATGCGAAGTTTGCGCTCCACGTCAACGCGAAGCCACGTGCTTCCATGGATTCGAAAGGATCGGTTCGAAACCTTGGTTTCGAACCAAACAACCGAGCAATAAACCCAATTTCGAACCCATCATATCTCCTAACCTACTGATCCAAATGCCATGAAATTTTCACAGAAGCTTGCATGCATGTTGAAGAATGTCTACGCCAATTTCACCTCGATTTGATGAATTCTTGATCGGTTCGAATGGAGTTCGAACCGATGCCAAAGTGGGCCCAAACTTCCTGAGACCGTGCGTGTGGGCCCCCTCACGTGCCAGGAGTGGTCTCCCGAGTTTTCAGCGAGATACCAGCAGCCTACGCCTATAAATAGAGCCCCAGGGCCAACAAAAAAGGGAGCTTCTGACTCTGAAGCGTCCAGACTCTGCCGGATCAAGATCTCCATCATCCTATACCATAATTTGATTGTTGATTTCGAATTTCCAGTTGTAACTTGTTGTTGATCGCTGTAACAACCTGTAAGAATTGAAAGAGAATCAATAAAATATCAAAAAACTTCACAGTGGACGTAGGCAACACGCCGAACCACTATAAATCGATTGTCTACGCATTTTCTTTACTGTTGATTGGAGTTTTTGTTAGATAATATCTGTTTTGAACTTGCATTCTTGACTATTATCTCTTCAACGACTCCCGAAGAGTGTTGTGCCCAATTTTGACGCAAACACTTTGGTGCTTTCACTGAGAGAACCCAGATTTTCTCCTGCTCGTTGGATCTGTCATCGATACCGGATTGAATATATCTAAGAGAGAGATCCAGGTCGTTAAATCCAACTTCCTTCCCTTCTATTCAGATTTGCATAAAGTCTAGGAAAGAAATTAAACTCTAAAGATGGTCAGCACAAGAACCACCTCAAACGCCGTCAATCAAGAAGAGCAGGATAGACAGAATCCTGCCCCTCTACCTCCATCTAATCAAGATGCCTCTGGGCACTCAGAGCCGTCGGGTCTGGTTACTCGACAAGAATTGCAATTGTTACTCCAAGAGCTGACCCAAAGTCGGCGACAACTAGAAGAACAGCTACGCGCTAGCGCTGAGCTAATCGACCAGCTGGATTGCCAGAAACGAAAGAGATCCATGAGAGATCATGCTTCTCGCTCTTCCAGCGAAAGTTCTTCATCTTCTGATTATCATAACCGACCTCCACGACCCCGGTTAGATGGGAGTCGTATGCCACCCGCTGGAAACCAACCAACATTGACCGTTGGACAAATAAGAGTTGGTCCGTTAGCCCGCTTCCAAACCGGACCCTCCTCCCGAGGAGGCGCCGTTCCTCATCACGCCGCAGAATACCGCACCACTAGCGTTGCGGCTGAACCAGGGGTCGACACTCAAGACCAGTCGGACCTAGACCGTCGTCATAGCGGCCGTACTCCTGAACCGTACGTCCCAGAGGACTATGAGCCGAGAAGGCAAGATGTGAACCGTCGACGATATCCGGTTCAAACCCAAAGTATGGAACGTGACCATACTCCGGCGCAAATGCCGGATCTTTCAACTATGATACGTCAGATAATCCGTGAGAGTCAGGGGTTCACAAACGACGATTGGGGAGTTTCCCGAAGTCACACTCCCTTTACGGACGATATTCTTAATGCTGAACCCCCACGGCGATTCCGAATGCCCACTCTACCCATGTATGAGGGAAACTCCGACCCCAACCAACATATTCTAAAATATGAATGGTCGATGACTGCTGCCAGAGCCGACGACACTGTGAAGTGTCGTAGTTTCCCCATATCCTTGGGGGGCATCGCCACCATGTGGTTCACCCGATTGCCTCCTCGATCCATCTCCTCATTCGACCAGCTGGCCACAAAATTCGTTGAGCAATTCCGCATGCACGTTGCAAGGCCGAAAGATGTCAACACTCTATCTAGTGTCACACAAGCTCCCGGAGAGACACTCAGACACTACTTAGAAAGATTCCATACTGCATGTGCAGAGATTAGTAATCCAAACGATAACTCCATCCTTATGGCGTTAACTAAGGGGATCGACCTCGATTCTGAATTTGGCAATTGGCTAGCTGGGAAACCACCTGCGTCATTGGACCGTTTCCATGCCAAAGCAGCTCAATTCCTGAGACGGGAAGACGCGAAACAGTCTAGGAAGCAAACTGACGCAGGACCAAATGCGGGAGGAACCCAAAGCAATGTTGCAATAAAACAGTCTGGCGAGAACTCTGGAAAAGTTCAGTTGAACATTAAAAATAAACAAGCTCGGCGAAGAGAGAGCGTGAATCAACTTAAAAAACAAGATCAAAATCGCGGCCCGCAACGCAAAAATCCAAAGTTCGACAGTTATACTCCTTTGAATATTTCATTGGAGGACTTGTATTTGCGGACCCGTAATGCGATTCAATATGAAAAACCTGCTCCAAGACCGTCGTCAGAGAGACAAATCCAGACGGGAAAATTTTGCAGGTTCCATGAAGGCTACGGGCACGATACGAACGAGTGTCGTCACTTACAGGATCTTATTGAAAAACTGGTCAGGGAAGGGAAACTGGAACAGTTTGTGCGAACACCGCAACCCAGAGATGCGGGCCCATCCAATCCAATCAATGAACCCAATCGACCGAGGCAGGAGGACTCGACTTGTCCCCGTGGGAGATTGGTGATAAACGCCATCAGTGGCGGGCCTACTCATTCAGAACCCTGGAACGACGAAGAACCTCGTCACTGTCACACATGACAGGCTCCTTCAATCCATGAATACTTTACAATTTCTTTTACGTTCTGAAATTCGAATTTGTAATAAGGCACTGATTTTGCCACATTTTCTTATTTCAGCAAATAAAATGCTATCTCTTCAAGCTAAAGTTGTGATTCATCGAATACAACGTTCAACAATCACGACACACGAAGAGCTAAGTTCCATCGAACAATGGAATTTATTCAAATAGCGAGTGACTGCGTTACAACCGGCCACTCACTAAGTGAAACCCCAGCTCGGGGGCAAGCCAACACATCGAAGGCTGAACTGGACCAACACACGACAGTCCATTCCATAATTCGTTCCCACCGCGCGAACGGACTCCAACTTCCCAGAGCGCGAATTGGAGTATAAACATTAAGTAATTCGTTCCCAGAGTGCGAACGGACTCCAACTTCCCAGAGCGCGAATTGGAGTATAAACATTAAACAATTCTTTCCCAGAGTGCGAACGGACTCCAACTTCCCACAGCGTGAATTGGAGTATAAATATTCAACAATTCGCTCCCAGAGCGCGAGCGGACTCCAACTTCCCACAGCGTGAATTGGAGTATAAACATTCAACAATTCGTTCCCAGAGTGCGAACGGACTCCAACTTCCCACAGCGTGAATTGGAGTATAAACATTCAACAATTCGTTCCCAGAGTGCGAACGGACTCCAACTTCCCACAGCGTGAATTAGAGTATAAGCATTTAACAATTCGCTCCCAGAGCGCGAGCGGACTCCAACTTCCCACAGCGTGAATTGGAGTATAAACATTCAACAATTCGTTCCCAGAGTGCGAACAGACTCCAACTTCCCACAGCGTGAATTGGAGTATAAGCATTTAACAATTCGCTCCCAGAGCGCGAGCGGACTCCAACTTCCCACAGCGTGAATTGGAGTATAAACATTCAACAATTCGTTCCCAGAGTGCGAACGGACTCCAACTTCCCACAACGTGAATTGGAGTATAAGCATTTAACAATTCGCTCCCAAAGCGCGAGCGGACTCCAACTTCCCACAGCGTGAATTGGAGTATAAACATTCAACAATTCGTTCCCAGAGTGCGAACGGACTCCAGCTTCCCACAGCGTGAATTGGAGTATAAACATTTAACAATTCGTTCCCAGAGTGCGAACGGACTCCAAATTCCCGGGGCGCGAATTGGAGTATAAACATTTAACAATTCGTTCCCAGAGCGCGAACGGACTCCAACTTCCCACAGCGCGAATTGGAGTATAAACATTTAACAATTCGTTCCGGGAGCGCGAACGGACTCCAAATTCCCGGAGCGCGAATTGGAGTATAAACATTCAATAATTCGTTCCCACTGCGCGAACCAACCCATCAATGCGGACTCCAAATTCCCAGAGTGTGAATTGGAGTATAAACATCAATTCAAAGTTCCCGGAGTGCGAACCGAAGCATCCGTGCAAACTCCAGATCCTCGAAGTGCGAGTTGGAGTACAAACGTCAATTCCGGGTTCCTGAAGTACGAACCCAAACATACATGTTTTATTCAAGTTCCCGACATGTGAATTGGAGCACAAACACCAAGTTAAAGTTCCCGTAGTGCGAACTAAAGTGTTAATACTAACTCCGAGTTCGTAGAGTGCAAGTTGGAATGTGAACATCATTCCCAAGTTCCCGGAGCGCGAACCATGTTACAAGCATCAATAACTCTCGAATTCCTGGAATGCAAACCAGGTTATCGATCTCAAATTACTCTAAGTCCCCGGAATGCGGACGTGGGCTCAAGACTTGCAACAAGTGCGATCAACCACCAAAAATACGAGTGCTGTTCCCCAAAACTGGGGGGCACGAAAGCTAAATATTAATCACTAACCGAAGTGATACAACGTCCGAAGTTCAATTCATTCATCAATCACAACCTGTGACCAAGATTTTCAAGCTTGGCAAATGAAACGAACTCTACTTGAACGGTAAAAACACCATAAGTACACCGGGCCGAAAACAAGACACTGCAAGTACTTAAGCACAAATAGAACAAGAGTTGAAACAAAGGAACTAAATTTTATTTCATTTAACCTGAAACAAGAACTTACACGCAAATAAGTTCTTCCAAAAAAGAATGCCTGCTAGCAGGGGCCGAACCTGCATCTATACACGACCTACTGACAAAAAACGAAGACAAGTACCTATCTACCAAAACATCTACTAGAGAAGCTGATTTATTTCTTCTTTTTCGTCCTTCTCACTAGTGGTACATCTTCAGTGTCACTAGCGACAGAAATTCTTCGTTTTGAGTGTCTCCTCTCCGGCGGTGGCTCTTCGGCTGGAGGCATGATGTCAACATCCTCCTCGGAGCTTGAATCTACATGGGGGCTTCTCGCCGGAGGAGTAGGGGGGACTGGATCCGTAACGGAAGTTGAGATAGTGCCACCTGATGGTGCTACCATAGCAGGTGCTGGACTCTGCGCCGCCGTGCTGCCACCGACGGTACCGCTCTGCCCCGCAGCATCTATTTCGGCGTTGATCTCAGCCAAAATTTCCTCATCACGAGTCGCATGGGCTTGGCTGGGGGCATCCACGGCCTGCATCGAAGAACTTGAGGACGGCGGGAAGCTACTAACGATGATAAATGGCAAGTCAGAGAAAGAACCACCTTGCTCACCGAGCAGTTCGCTCACCATTTGTTCGTCAGCAGATAAGGGTCCCCCCTGCACCGCCTCAGCAGATACCGCAGTTACAACAGTAGTCTCGGTGGCGATGGCCTTATCTCCTCTGCTTGGTTCTTGAGCCGCGACAGTCGGCGCAGTTCCGGTCCCTAGGCAAAAAATAAGAAGTTATTAGTAACTGCTACAAAAAAAACACTCTATTTAGAAAACGCTTGAGATAACTTCGGAATACCCTCCCCAGTTTGGCTCGCAGACGGCTGAACGGCCTCGGAAGTACTCTCATGAATAGGAGATAAGCACGGCCGTTCCGGGTCGTAGGCAGGAACAGGTTGCAAACCGACCGCAGAAACAGGCACCGACGAAGATGGTGTGGTGACTTCAGTGACAGCAGAATGGTGCTCAACACCTGATCCCTCTCCGACTTCCAGGGAACGACCACCGATCATCTCCTTCTCATGAGCGATGATAGCGTCATGAAGAACCTTCTTCCCATCGTCTGTGAGCAGCCGGTTCTCAAGTTCGAATCGATCGACCGACTCACCTGGATGCACTTCCTCCTCAACCAATCGGTCCCAACCGCAACGAAGGTGAACTGGATAATCTTGAAGCCAGGCCAAGTTTCTGTGCTTTAACACATTGGCGTTGTAAGTTATGAGCAAATCTTCGATATCGGCCTCTAGCCTGGCCTCTGCCTGTTGAACCTTCTCCTCCACCTCTGCTTCGACCGCCTGAACTTTGGCCACGGCCACATCTCTTTCAGTGCGAAGCACTACGGCTTGCTCGCAGGCTTCTTGCGCCGTGTTATGCGCGTCATCTCTATCTTTAATAATTTCGGCAAATGTAGCCTTGAGCTCATTAAGTTCTTTTAACGCCGCATCCCGCTCAGCAGTGACGATAGTGTTCCGGTGGCCCATGTCTTCCACCGTAACGTAGTGCTCCTTTTTCATTCTATCCATTGCCGCTTGAGCTTCATCGGCCTTTATAAGAGCCTCCATCTCTGGTTTTCGAGACGATTCAGCCTCGGTGTTCAGCACTTGTATGATACGGTCTTTTTGAGCCAGCTCGGTTTGAAGCTTTTCAATGGTAGCCGCTCGTTCGAAGGCCAACGCCGATGCCTTATCGGCCGCCCTATACCACGCCTTGTATTGGGTGTAAAAGTCATGCACATAGTCGAGCGCTAACCGCTCGGCCTCCGGCGGGACTCTTTTCAGGTTCGGGGGAAAGACGTAGTTGTTAAATATGCGCTTATATGATTTTTGTTTGATGATAATAAACATATATACATTCATTTAAATGTATTTGTTAATATACTATTCTATTTTAATTTTCACAGGATAAATAAATATTTGCTGAATAAAAATAAATAACACAGTTTTTGAATTCAAATGAATATTTTATTCAAACAAATATTTATTACAACTTTGATAGTACAATTTCAATCTCTCACTATAACTATACAACTTTGATACAATTTCAATTACATCACTATTTTACATCAGCACCTCACTACATATCACTCACACTCGTATTTATCTTCAACTGCATTCAAGTTTGAATCCAGCATCTGAGCAATCTGCAAAAATATAAACTAACGCAGTAAAATTGAAAATAAAATATTTTTGCGATATAAAATAAAACGTGAATTTTGAAAATGATATTTGCCTCAGTTATTTGGGTTGTTCGTCATCATTTAAATTTGAATTCATCATACACGAACAACTTGTGACATACACAGTATATTACTGTATATGCCACAAGGCCGTGCACGCCGATATATACACTTGATTGATTTACAGGGACAGGCAAGCACAGGTCAAACCCAAATAAAAAGCCGGGTTCAACTCACGTGCAATAATATAAATGTCACAATTCTCAGCACAAGGTCAAACCCGAGTTGTGAAACTGGATTCAACACAGATGCAAACTCAAAAATCAATTTACAATGGCCAGACCAACCAGCAAAGGTGCAATCCAAATATGCAGTGCATACAAGTAACCCAAGTAATACAAGAACAGTGCATAGAACAATGTGCACAGATACAAGTTCAAGTGCTCAGTGCACACCAGGTTACAACATGGCGAAGACTACAATGCAATGCAAACAGAAGTGCACTAGAACAATGCACATGCAAAGATACAAAGACCAGCTGCAAAATGAATACATATGCAACAGCAAGTCTGAAATGCAACAGTGAAGAATATGGAGCTACAGGAAGGGAATCATCAAGTCAGGCATGAAGAAAACACAGTGAAGAGACCAAGTGCATGACTAAACTAACAAATGCAAACTCAGTAAACATATATGCACATGAACAACATGACATGAACAATGCAAAACAACGACACAGTGGCAACATGCTCGAAGACTACACAAATGACCAAGTACAGGTGAAGTAAATCATTTCAAAGAAAATGCATGAAAGCTACAAACTGCAACATGCTTGAAGATGGTTACCAACACAAGACTGCAACCAAAAGGTCAGAGATACACAAGTTTACATGTGTGCCAATACCAAATGCATGTAACCAAGACAGTACAACATTACAAGAGAACAAAGACCAAATGAAGTCAGCAGTGATAATGGTCGAGAATTATACAAATGTTTGAAGACTACAGATGAAGCCAGAGACAGTGTAAGTACAGGTGAACAACGACTTCAAATTCAAGTGCAGACCAGAGGAACCAGTGAAAATAGTGGACATCAAGTACACAAATTCAATTACAAGAACATCACAAGTTGCCAACATACACTTCAGGTCAACATTAATGAATGTATATGACTACACTGACACAAAGCACAAAAGTGCAACAGCAAATGCAATGACCATGTACAGGTGCAAGTGAATCAGAATGAAGCATGCAACAGAGACCAAGAACAAGCACAACATGTATCAGTGGATCTGCATACATGAATACCAGATGTTCAAGTGAAGTTCAGGTAAAGGTTATGGAGACCAGAGCATAGAAATGTGCAGACCCAACCAACAAACTCAAATCAGAGAGCATATGCATCAACTACAAGCAGATGCAAGCTAACCAGCAAATGAACAAAGGCAACAAGGTCAGAGTTTTAAAATGCACAAATATGCTATGCAGTGAAGCAATACACAGCAAGTGGATATAAACATCAAGCCAGAAAATCAAAGCATACTGAAGCCGAGAATGTACAGGTATGAAATGGTCAGGGTGTCAACAAGTCAAAGCCGTGGTTGTCGAAGTCAAAGTCAGAGACCTCAACCAAGCAACAAATATATTCAATTATGAACAAGTCAAGGCCGAAGCTGTAGCAATCAAGAAGCCGTAGTCAACAACGTGATGACCAAGGAGTCGATCAATGCCGTGAATGTCAAGCAATCGAAGTAAATACGAACTGAAGAAGTCAGAGATCAATCTCAGCATCAAAACAAAATCAAGTGGCCGAGATGAATATTTGACAAATTCAAACATATTTTATACGAACGAGAATATAGGAATTCGATTCCTATTTAAACAATTCATCATCGGCAAATTTTAGTATCGAATTCCAGAAAGCATAAAATCAGAAAAGCACAAGCAAATAATTACATACCGAATCGAAGAAGGAATTCGATCAAAGAAGTAGCCGAAGTGAGCATCAATCAATCAAGGATACACGCAAGAGATCATAGAATCAATCTACATACTATCGGCACTTCAAAAGCCCTAAATCTGGAAAAGGAATGAAGCCCTAAATTTGCAAGAGGAACGACCACCATTATACACGCAAACGAACGGAGTAAAGCAAAAGGAGACGGGTCAAAATAATAAAAGGGGTCGGCCTATATATTTTAAGGGATTTTAATTATATTAGGGTTATTTATTTTAATTTGTTTTTAACTTCGTATTTACTTTTAAACCGTTTAATTTTCTAGTCGTGTGACTAGGGTGCAAACTACGGTGTGTAGTTTGAGAATTCGCAACTCGGTGGTTGAGTTGTGGCAGGGTTTTGAGCGTAGAGTTAGATTAGTCAATAGCGGGTATAGCGAGTTTACGTGTGTAAGCGAGGGACTATCTAATTTCTAGTAGAAACCTTGGGGGCAGCACGTAGGCAGGGTTTTGCCGAAGCTGGGTAAATTCTGTGTTGTTCTGTTCTGCATTTTATTATTCTGCTATTTATTTCTGTGCTGGTAGTATTCTGTGATCTGTGTTAATATTAGTTTATAAGCTTCCGCAATTAATTTTTATAATTAACACTATCACCCTATTCACCCCCCCTCTAGGGTGAAATCGATCCTACAAGTGGTATCAGAGCTAGGATTAGAAGTCAATTTTGAAAAAATTCGATTTTTTTCAGAAATCAGTTTTTGTTTTAAAATTTTGATTTTTCAAAAATCAGTTTTTGTTTTAAAAATTCAATTTTTCAAAAATCAGTTTTTTTTGTTTTAAAAATTTGATTTTTTTTTTAAAAAAAAAAACCGGTTTTTGTTTAAAAATTTGAATTTTTAAAATGGCTTCTTTTAATAACGCTTTTGCAGAGGGTCAGTCGATAGTTAGACCACCAATGTTCAATGGTGAATATGCTTACTGGAAAAATAGGATGGAAATTTTTCTGAAAACCATTGACGCATGGAATATTGTTGAGACGGGTTATAGAATACCAACTATAACTGTAGATAATCAGGAAATAGAGAAACCAAAGGATCAATGGATAGAACTAGAAAATAGATTACAAAATACCAATGCTAGAGCTATGAATTCTATTATCTGTTCATTAGATCAATTTGAATTTAATCGTGTCTCACATTGTCTAACTGCGCAGGAAATATGGCACACACTAGAAGTGACTCACGAAGGAACATCTCAAGTCAAAGAATATCGCCTTGCAATGCTAAGCAGCAAATACGAGAACTTCAAAATGGCGAAGGAAGAAAATGTCAAAGAGATGTACGGACGACTTTCCAATATCGTATACAAATCAAAAGCTCTCGGAAAAACATACACCGAATTGGAAATAGTCCGAAAAATCCTCAGAGTCCTTCCACGAAGCTTTGAAGCAAAAGTAACTGCCATACAAGAATCGAAAGATTTAAAACAACTTAAAGTTGAGGAACTCATCGGAAATCTCACCACTTATGAGCTTGAAATGAAATTCAAAGAAGAGCGTGAAGGAGGTGACACTCAAAAGAAATCAATAGCTCTCAAAGGAACAACCGAAAGTGATGATGATAACGATGAAGATGATGGAGCAGCAGAATTGGAGCTGTTAATAAGGAAATTCAAAAAATGGAATCAAAAACATGGTAACTCAGCTCGAATTCAAAAAGCAAAAAGCAGAATAGCCAAAGCACTAGACTACTCGGAAGAACAAAAGTTTATTTGTTATAATTGCAACAAACCCGGCCATATCAAGCCCGATTGTCCACAAATTAAATCCAGCCACGGAAAGAAACAGAAAAAGAAAAGTTTTGCAGCCACTTGGGATGAAATAGACGAGAATGATCAAAGCACTGGCAGTGAAAGCGAAAAGGCAGAATTGTGTCTTCGAGGTGATACAACTGACAGTGACGATGACGAGCCAAGTGAGGTATCAAAACTTACCCATTCTGAGTTGCTTATATATTTTCATGAAGTAAACGGTTGTTTTGAACGACTTAGGGAAAAATATGCCAAACTTGAATCTCAAAAAGATACTTTGATAGAATGTAATAAACAACTTGATCAATTAGTTAAAACCTATCAAAGTAGGATCCCTAAGTGTGATAAGTGTCCAACATTTGATGAGGAAATTAAAAAATCAGAAATTAAAATAAAATCGCTTGAAAATGAAATTCTGATTTTAAAGGAGAATGAAAATACTAGGAGAGAGAATTCTATTAAAAAGTGCACACAGTTGTTAAACGAAAATGAATCTCTCAAATCACAAGTCCAACAATTGTCTACGACTTTAGATAAATTTTCAAAAAGTGAAAAATCGTTGAATATGCTATTAGGAAAGCAAACTGTTAATACGGTTAGACAAGGACTTGGATATAATAATTCGAAAATTGTTGAAAACAAGATTAATCAAGTTAATTCTATGTGCACAATTTGTAGAAAATTTGGACACGGTCACAATAATTGTTGGTATAGACCCAAACATGTGAAAACTATACCGATTTGGGTTCCAAAAGGCACAAATATAAAATCTCTCAAAGTTAAACAAATTTGGGTGCCAAAGGGAACAATTATAAATAGTTTTGGGTCTACACAAAATTATTTTTCAAAATTTTCTACCACTAACAACCATGGACCTATAAAAACAAATAGGTCACATAAATCCTTTTCCGTGTAGGTGTGGTGGCAGGCTAAGGAACAACAATAGTGTTCTCTGGATTTTGGCTGTTCCAGAAACACAACGGGCGACAAAGCTAAGTTCCTTAGCCTAGTATAAAGGTGACAGAATCACAACGGACAACAACGAAAAATATCGTAAAGGTAAAACAGGTATGGTATGTTTTAAACGATATATTAAATGTGATAATCTGCACCGTATTTTGAATTAAATCAGCCAATATTGAGATTGATGAAAAGATGATGATTTTGATTCTGACTTTATTCAAAATTGTTAGCCATTTATATTCTTATGCCAAAAACACTATAAAATTCTCTAGAATTACTTGATATATAAGTTTGAGAGAAAAATAGTGTTTTGATTGGATAATAATATTGTTGGCTAAATCTATATTCATGTTTTGACACGGCCTCGATTTAAAATCCTAATGAATTCTATTTTAAAAATTGTAAAAAGGATTTTAAATTTTTTTGAAATTGTTGAAACTTTTAAGAAATTGCTTTGAAATAAAAATAATGTTTGATGGCTTCTAAAATTGACACTTTAATATATGTTTGATTGTTGACACGGTTTCATTTCAAATCCAAGAGAATTTCATTTAAAATTTGTTGATAATAATCATGAGAAAATTTGTTGAAATTTCTTAATCTGGTCTTTGACATTCAACGAGTGAATTTTGAGTGAAATTTAAATTCAGATGCAGATTACACTGGTAATATGGTTGATAGAAAAATTACTAGTGGAACGTGATTAATTTTTGACACATTCATTTGCTGCATCGTTTTTCAAAGAAAATGTCTGCATATTTTTCATTTGAAATTATTTTTTATAGCAGAAAATTTTCTTATGAAACCCTTTCTAGAAAATTAGTTTTGACCTTGTATCAGATTAGTTATTTAAGAAAACTTGATTTTATAACTATTTTTGAAATTGATTTCAAATAACTATATTAACTAATCTGACCCCCTAATAATTATCGAAAAGATATATAGTGATTGAAAATAAGATGAGTGTTGATATTGATCAAATATTATAACTCGAGACGGTATAATTAGTAAATTTCTTTAGAAATTTAAACGAGAGTTATAAAACTTTTTGTTGGTAAAAATTCCATGACCATCTCTATTTCTATCATATTTCTAACGATCATCACTCATCAAAATTCTATATACTTTGTCAATATGTGGATACTTTAAACAGGAATCATTCATTTTTCATTTTACATTTTTAAAAAAAAAAAATAGAAAATCTTATAAAAATAAAATACCAAAGTATTCACTCTCATTTAAAAGTCCTCACGGTTATGCATGGGTGAATTACTTGGAATTTGTTATGTGCTTCCATGCTCATTTAAAAGTCCTCACGGTTATGCATGTATGGAACGCATATCAAAAATTGATTTTTAAAATAAACAAGTTGATTCTAATCCCATTTAAAAGTCCTTACGGTTATGCGTGGTTAGAAGATACTTAAATTCATTTTTTTAAAAAAATAAAATTGAAATACTACTAATCTCATTTAAAAGTCCTAACGGTTATGCATGATTAGTAGATATTCAAATTCCTGATTTAAATAATCACAAATAGACACAACTGTATGGTTTTATATGATGACATCATTACCATTCATTCTAAAAGTGGAATATGCGCCTAACAAGAAGTAGTTATGATTTTTGTTTGATTTTTATTGAAGTTTAATATTTTATACTCAATTGAATTTTAATATTGGATTAATATTGATAACTTTATCTCTATTTTCTCTAACACTATTATTCTTTTGCTGATAACAAAAGGGGGAGAGAAAAGTTAAGATTTTGTAAAGAAAAGGAGAGAAAAGGTCAAACAATTTTTCAATATACATCTAGGCTCATTTGCACATTTTATTTGTATGCATATATGTAGGGGGAGTCATATATGTAGGGGGAGTATCATATAGAGAGGAAGTATTCAAATAGGGGGAGCAATTGAAATTATCAAATACATTTAATATATTCAAAATCTTAAATATATGTTTGTTATCATAAAAAGGGGGAGATTGTTAAATATGCGCTTATATGACTTTTGTTTGATGATAATAAACATATATACATTCATTTAAATGCATTTGTTAATATACTATTCTATTTTAATTTTCACAGGATAAATAAATATTTGCTGAATAAAAATAAATAACACAGTTTTTGAATTCAAATGAATATTTTATTCAAACAAATATTTATTACAACTTTGATAGTACAATTTCAATCTCTCACTATAACTATACAACTTTGATACAATTTCAATTACATCACTATTTTACATCAGCACCTCACTACATATCACTCACACTCGTATTTATCTTCAACTGCATTCAAGTTTGAATCCAGCATCTGAGCAATCTGCAAAAATATAAACTAACGTAGTAAAATTGAAAATAAAATATTTTTGCGATATAAAATAAAACGTGAATTTTGAAAATGATATTTGCCTCAGTTATTTGGGTTGTTCGTCATCATTTAAATTTGAATTCATCATACACGAACAACTTGTGACATACACAGTATATTACTGTATATGCCACAAGGCCGTGCACGCCGATATATACACTTGATTGATTTACAGGGACAGGCAAGCACAGGTCAAACCCAAATAAAAAGCCGGGTTCAACTCACGTGCAATAATATAAATGTCACAATTCTCAGCACAAGGTCAAACCCGAGTTGTGAAACTGGATTCAACACAGGTGCAAACTCAAAAATCAATTTACAATGGCCAGACCAACCAGCAAAGGTGCAATCCAAATATGCAGTGCATACAAGTAACCCAAGTAATACAAGAACAGTGCATAGAACAATGTGCACAGATACAAGTTCAAGTGCTCAGTGCACACCAGGTTACAACATGGCGAAGACTACAATGCAATGCAAACAGAAGTGCACTAGAACAATGCACATGCAAAGATACAAAGACCAGCTGCAAAATGAATACATATGCAACAGCAAGTCTGAAATGCAACAGTGAAGAATATGGAGCTACAGGAAGGGAATCATCAAGTCAGGCATGAAGAAAACACAGTGAAGAGACCAAGTGCATGACTAAACTAACAAATGCAAACTCAGTAAACATATATGCACATGAACAACATGACATGAACAATGCAAAACAACGACACAGTGGCAACATGCTCGAAGACTACACAAATGACCAAGTACAGGTGAAGTAAATCATTTCAAAGAAAATGCATGAAAGCTACAAACTGCAACATGCTTGAAGATGGTTACCAACACAAGACTGCAACCAAAAGGTCAGAGATACACAAGTTTACATGTGTGCCAATACCAAATGCATGTAACCAAGACAGTACAACATTACAAGAGAACAAAGACCAAATGAAGTCAGCAGTGATAATGGTCGAGAATTATACAAATGTTTGAAGACTACAGATGAAGCCAGAGACAGTGTAAGTACAGGTGAACAACGACTTCAAATTCAAGTGCAGACCAGAGGAACCAGTGAAAATAGTGGACATCAAGTACACAAATTCAATTACAAGAACATCACAAGTTGCCAACATACACTTCAGGTCAACATTAATGAATGTATATGACTACACTGACACAAAGCACAAAAGTGCAACAGCAAATGCAATGACCATGTACAGGTGCAAGTGAATCAGAATGAAGCATGCAACAGAGACCAAGAACAAGCACAACATGTATCAGTGGATCTGCATACATGAATACCAGATGTTCAAGTGAAGTTCAGGTAAAGGTTATGGAGACCAGAGCATAGAAATGTGCAGACCCAACCAACAAACTCAAATCAGAGAGCATATGCATCAACTACAAGCAGATGCAAGCTAACCAGCAAATGAACAAAGGCAACAAGGTCAGAGTTTTAAAATGCACAAATATGCTATGCAGTGAAGCAATACACAGCAAGTGGATATAAACATCAAGCCAGAAAATCAAAGCATACTGAAGCCGAGAATGTACAGGTATGAAATGGTCAGGGTGTCAACAAGTCAAAGCCGTGGTTGTCGAAGTCAAAGTCAGAGACCTCAACCAAGCAACAAATATATTCAATTATGAACAAGTCAAGGCCGAAGCTGTAGCAATCAAGAAGCCGTAGTCAACAACGTGATGACCAAGGAGTCGATCAATGCCGTGAATGTCAAGCAATCGAAGTAAATACGAACTGAAGAAGTCAGAGATCAATCTCAGCATCAAAACAAAATCAAGTGGCCGAGATGAATATTTGACAAATTCAAACATATTTTATACGAACGAGAATATAGGAATTCGATTCCTATTTAAACAATTCATCATCGGCAAATTTTAGTATCGAATTCCAGAAAGCATAAAATCAGAAAAGCACAAGCAAATAATTACATACCGAATCGAAGAAGGAATTCGATCAAAGAAGTAGCCGAAGTGAGCATCAATCAATCAAGGATACACGCAAGAGATCATAGAATCAATCTACATACTATCGGCACTTCAAAAGCCCTAAATCTGGAAAAGGAATGAAGCCCTAAATTTGCAAGAGGAACGGCCACCATTATACACGCAAACGAACGGAGTAAAGCAAAAGGAGACGGGTCAAAATAATAAAAGGGGTCGGCCTATATATTTTAAGGGCTTTTAATTATATTAGGGTTATTTATTTTAATTTGTTTTTAACTTCGTATTTACTTTTAAACCGTTTAATTTTCTAGTCGTGTGACTAGGGTGCAAACTACGGTGTGTAGTTTGAGAATTCGCAACTCGGTGGTTGAGTTGTGGCAGGGTTTTGAGCATAGAGTTAGATTAGTCAATAGCGGGTATAGCGAGTTTACGTATGTAAGCGAGGGACTATCTAATTTCTAGTAGAAACCTTGGGGGCAGCACGTAGGCAGGGTTTTGCCGAAGCTGGGTAAATTCTGTGTTGTTCTGTTCTGCATTTTATTATTCTGCTATTTATTTCTGTGCTGGTAGTATTCTGTGATCTGTGTTAATATTAGTTTATAAGCTTCCGCAATTAATTTTTATAATTAACACTATCACCCTATTCACCCCCCCTCTAGGGTGAAATCGATCCTACAAGTGGTATCAGAGCTAGGATTAGAAGTCAATTTTGAAAAAATTCGATTTTTTTCAGAAATCAGTTTTTGTTTTAAAATTTTGATTTTTCAAAAATCAGTTTTTGTTTTAAAAATTCAATTTTTCAAAAATCAGTTTTTTTTGTTTTAAAAATTTGATTTTTTAAAAAAAAAACCGGTTTTTGTTTAAAAATTTGAATTTTTAAAATGGCTTCTTTTAATAACGCTTTTGCAGAGGGTCAGTCGATAGTTAGACCACCAATGTTCAATGGTGAATATGCTTACTGGAAAAATAGGATGGAAATTTTTCTGAAAACCATTGACGCATGGAATATTGTTGAGACGGGTTATAGAATACCAACTATAACTGTAGATAATCAGGAAATAGAGAAACCAAAGGATCAATGGACAGAACTAGAAAATAGATTACAAAATACCAATGCTAGAGCTATGAATTCTATTATCTGTTCATTAGATCAATTTGAATTTAATCGTGTCTCACATTGTCTAACTGCGCAGGAAATATGACACACACTAGAAGTGACTCACGAAGGAACATCTCAAGTCAAAGAATATCGCCTTGCAATGCTAAGCAGCAAATACGAGAACTTCAAAATGGCGAAGGAAGAAAATGTCAAAGAGATGTACGGACGACTTTCCAATATCGTATACAAATCAAAAGCTCTCGGAAAAACATACACCGAATTGGAAATAGTCCGAAAAATCCTCAGAGTCCTTCCACGATGCTTTGAAGCAAAAGTAACTACCATACAAGAATCGAAAGATTTAAAACAACTTAAAGTTGAGGAACTCATCGGAAATCTCACCACTTATGAGCTTGAAATGAAATTCAAAGAAGAGCGTGAAGGAGGTGACACTCAAAAGAAATCAATAGCTCTCAAAGGAACAACCGAAAGTGATGATGATAACGATGAAGATGATGGAGCAGCAGAATTGGAGCTGTTAATAAGGAAATTCAAAAAATGGAATCAAAAACATGGTAACTCAGCTCGAATTCAAAAAGCAAAAAGCAGAATAGCCAAAGCACTAGACTACTCGGAAGAACAAAAGTTTATTTGTTATAATTGCAACAAACCCGGCCATATCAAGCCCGATTGTCCACAAATTAAATCCAGCCACGGAAAGAAACAGAAAAAGAAAAGTTTTGCAGCCACTTGGGATGAAATAGACGAGAATGATCAAAGCACTGGCAGTGAAAGCGAAAAGGCAGAATTGTGTCTTCGAGGTGATACAACTGACAGTGACGATGACGAGCCAAGTGAGGTATCAAAACTTACCCATTCTGAGTTGCTTATATATTTTCATGAAGTAAACGGTTGTTTTGAACGACTTAGGGAAAAATACGCCAAACTTGAATCTCAAAAAGATACTTTGATAGAATGTAATAAACAACTTGATCAATTAGTTAAAACCTATCAAAGTAGGATCCCTAAGTGTGATAAGTGTCCAACATTTGATGAGGAAATTAAAAAATCAGAAATTAAAATAAAATCGCTTGAAAATGAAATTCTGATTTTAAAGGATAATGAAAATACTAGGAGAGAGAATTCTATTAAAAAGTGCACACAGTTGTTAAACGAAAATGAATCTCTCAAATCACAAGTCCAACAATTGTCTACGACTTTAGATAAATTTTCAAAAAGTGAAAAATCGTTGAATATGCTATTAGGAAAGCAAACTGTTAATACGGTTAGACAAGGACTTGGATATAATAATTCGAAAATTGTTGAAAACAAGATTAATCAAGTTAATTCTATGTGCACAATTTGTAGAAAATTTGGACACGGTCACAATAATTGTTGGTATAGACCCAAACATGTGAAAACTATACCGATTTGGGTTCCAAAAGGCACAAATATAAAATCTCTCAAAGTTAAACAAATTTGGGTGCCAAAGGGAACAATTATAAATAGTTTTGGGTCTACACAAAATTATTTTTCAAAATTTTCTGCCACTAACAACCATGGACCTGTAAAAACAAATAGGTCACATAAATCCTTTTCCGTGTAGGTGTGGTGGCAGGCTAAGGAACAACAATAGTGTTCTCTGGATTTTGGCTGTTCCAGAAACACAACGGGCGACAAAGCTAAGTTCCTTAGCCTAGTATAAAGGTGACAGAATCACAACGGACAACAACGAAAAATATCGTAAAGGTAAAACAGGTATGGTATGTTTCAAACGATATATTAAATGTGATAATCTGCACCGTATTTTGAATTAAATCAGCCAATATTGAGATTGATGAAAAGATGATGATTTTGATTCTGACTTTATTCAAAATTGTTAGCCATTTATATTCTTATGCCAAAAACACTATAAAATTCTCTAGAATTACTTGATATATAAGTTTGAGAGAAAAATAGTGTTTTGATTGGATAATAATATTGTTGGCTAAATCTATATTCATGTTTTGACACGGCCTCGATTTAAAATCCTAATGAATTCTATTTTAAAAATTGTAAAAAGGATTTTAAATTTTTTTGAAATTGTTGAAACTTTTAAGAAATTGCTTTGAAATAAAAATAATGTTTGATGGCTTCTAAAATTGACACTTTAATATATGTTTGATTGTTGACACGGTTTCATTTCAAATCCAAGAGAATTTCATTTAAAATTTGTTGATAATAATCATGAGAAAATTTGTTGAAATTTCTTAATCTGGTCTTTGACATTCAACGAGTGAATTTTGAGTGAAATTTAAATTCAGATGCAGATTACACTGGTAATATGGTTGATAGAAAAATTACTAGTGGAACGTGATTAATTTTTGACACATTCATTTGCTGCATCGTTTTTCAAAGAAAATGTCTGCATATTTTTCATTTGAAATTATTTTTTATAGCAGAAAATTTTCTTATGAAACCCTTTCTAGAAAATTAGTTTTGACCTTGTATCAGATTAGTTATTTAAGAAAACTTGATTTTATAACTATTTTTGAAATTGATTTCAAATAACTATATTAACTAATCTGACCCCCTAATAATTATCGAAAAGATATATAGTGATTGAAAATAAGATGAGTGTTGATATTGATCAAATATTATAACTCGAGACGGTATAATTAGTAAATTTCTTTAGAAATTTAAACGAGAGTTATAAAACTTTTTGTTGGTAAAAATTCCATGACCATCTCTATTTCTATCATATTTCTAACGATCATCACTCATCAAAATTCTATATACTTTGTCAATATGTGGATACTTTAAACAGGAATCATTCATTTTTCATTTTACATTTTTTTTTAAAAAAAAAAATAGAAAATCTTATAAAAATAAAATACCAAAGTATTCACTCTCATTTAAAAGTCCTCACGGTTATGCATGGGTGAATTACTTGGAATTTGTTATGTGCTTCCATGCTCATTTAAAAGTCCTCACGGTTATGCATGTATGGAACGCATATCAAAAATTGATTTTTAAAATAAACAAGTTGATTCTAATCCCATTTAAAAGTCCTTACGGTTATGCGTGGTTAGAAGATACTTAAATTCATTTTTTTTTAAAAATAAAATTGAAATACTACTAATCTCATTTAAAAGTCCTAACGGTTATGCATGATTAGTAGATATTCAAATTCCTGATTTAAATAATCACAAATAGACACAACTGTATGGTTTTATATGATGACATCATTACCATTCATTCTAAAAGTGGAATATGCGCCTAACAAGAAGTAGTTATGATTTTTGTTTGATTTTTATTGAAGTTTAATATTTTATACTCAATTGAATTTTAATATTGGATTAATATTGATAACTTTATCTCTATTTTCTCTAACACTATTATTCTTTTGCTGATAACAAAAGGGGGAGAGAAAAGTTAAGATTTTGTAAAGAAAAGGAGAGAAAAGGTCAAACAATTTTTCAATATACATCTAGGCTCATTTGCACATTTTATTTGTATGCATATATGTAGGGGGAGTCATATATGTAGGGGGAGTATCATATAGAGAGGAAGTATTCAAATAGGGGGAGCAATTGAAATTATCAAATACATTTAATATATTCAAAATCTTAAATATATGTTTGTTATCATCAAAAGGGGGAGATTGTTAAATATGCGCTTATATGACTTTTGTTTGATGATAATAAACATATATACATTCATTTAAATGCATTTGTTAATATACTATTCTATTTTAATTTTCACAGGATAAATAAATATTTGCTGAATAAAAATAAATAACACAGTTTTTGAATTCAAATGAATATTTTATTCAAACAAATATTTATTACAACTTTGATAGTACAATTTCAATCTCTCACTATAACTATACAACTTTGATACAATTTCAATTACATCACTATTTTACATCAGCACCTCACTACATATCACTCACACTCGTATTTATCTTCAACTGCATTCAAGTTTGAATCCAGCATCTGAGCAATCTGCAAAAATATAAACTAACGTAGTAAAATTGAAAATAAAATATTTTTGCGATATAAAATAAAACGTGAATTTTGAAAATGATATTTGCCTCAGTTATTTGGGTTGTTCGTCATCATTTAAATTTGAATTCATCATACACGAACAACTTGTGACATACACAGTATATTACTGTATATGCCACAAGGCCGTGCACGCCGATATATACACTTGATTGATTTACAGGGACAGGCAAGCACAGGTCAAACCCAAATAAAAAGCCGGGTTCAACTCACGTGCAATAATATAAATGTCACAATTCTCAGCACAAGGTCAAACCCGAGTTGTGAAACTGGATTCAACACAGGTGCAAACTCAAAAATCAATTTACAATGGCCAGACCAACCAGCAAAGGTGCAATCCAAATATGCAGTGCATACAAGTAACCCAAGTAATACAAGAACAGTGCATAGAACAATGTGCACAGATACAAGTTCAAGTGCTCAGTGCACACCAGGTTACAACATGGCGAAGACTACAATGCAATGCAAACAGAAGTGCACTAGAACAATGCACATGCAAAGATACAAAGACCAGCTGCAAAATGAATACATATGCAACAGCAAGTCTGAAATGCAACAGTGAAGAATATGGAGCTACAGGAAGGGAATCATCAAGTCAGGCATGAAGAAAACACAGTGAAGAGACCAAGTGCATGACTAAACTAACAAATGCAAACTCAGTAAACATATATGCACATGAACAACATGACATGAACAATGCAAAACAACGACACAGTGGCAACATGCTCGAAGACTACACAAATGACCAAGTACAGGTGAAGTAAATCATTTCAAAGAAAATGCATGAAAGCTACAAACTGCAACATGCTTGAAGATGGTTACCAACACAAGACTGCAACCAAAAGGTCAGAGATACACAAGTTTACATGTGTGCCAATACCAAATGCATGTAACCAAGACAGTACAACATTACAAGAGAACAAAGACCAAATGAAGTCAGCAGTGATAATGGTCGAGAATTATACAAATGTTTGAAGACTACAGATGAAGCCAGAGACAGTGTAAGTACAGGTGAACAACGACTTCAAATTCAAGTGCAGACCAGAGGAACCAGTGAAAATAGTGGACATCAAGTACACAAATTCAATTACAAGAACATCACAAGTTGCCAACATACACTTCAGGTCAACATTAATGAATGTATATGACTACACTGACACAAAGCACAAAAGTGCAACAGCAAATGCAATGACCATGTACAGGTGCAAGTGAATCAGAATGAAGCATGCAACAGAGACCAAGAACAAGCACAACATGTATCAGTGGATCTGCATACATGAATACCAGATGTTCAAGTGAAGTTCAGGTAAAGGTTATGGAGACCAGAGCATAGAAATGTGCAGACCCAACCAACAAACTCAAATCAGAGAGCATATGCATCAACTACAAGCAGATGCAAGCTAACCAGCAAATGAACAAAGGCAACAAGGTCAGAGTTTTAAAATGCACAAATATGCTATGCAGTGAAGCAATACACAGCAAGTGGATATAAACATCAAGCCAGAAAATCAAAGCATACTGAAGCCGAGAATGTACAGGTATGAAATGGTCAGGGTGTCAACAAGTCAAAGCCGTGGTTGTCGAAGTCAAAGTCAGAGACCTCAACCAAGCAACAAATATATTCAATTATGAACAAGTCAAGGCCGAAGCTGTAGCAATCAAGAAGCCGTAGTCAACAACGTGATGACCAAGGAGTCGATCAATGCCGTGAATGTCAAGCAATCGAAGTAAATACGAACTGAAGAAGTCAGAGATCAATCTCAGCATCAAAACAAAATCAAGTGGCCGAGATGAATATTTGACAAATTCAAACATATTTTATACGAACGAGAATATAGGAATTCGATTCCTATTTAAACAATTCATCATCGGCAAATTTTAGTATCGAATTCCAGAAAGCATAAAATCAGAAAAGCACAAGCAAATAATTACATACCGAATCGAAGAAGGAATTCGATCAAAGAAGTAGCCGAAGTGAGCATCAATCAATCAAGGATACACGCAAGAGATCATAGAATCAATCTACATACTATCGGCACTTCAAAAGCCCTAAATCTGGAAAAGGAATGAAGCCCTAAATTTGCAAGAGGAACGGCCACCATTATACACGCAAACGAACGGAGTAAAGCAAAAGGAGACGGGTCAAAATAATAAAAGGGGTCGGCCTATATATTTTAAGGGCTTTTAATTATATTAGGGTTATTTATTTTAATTTGTTTTTAACTTCGTATTTACTTTTAAACCGTTTAATTTTCTAGTCGTGTGACTAGGGTGCAAACTACGGTGTGTAGTTTGAGAATTCGCAACTCGGTGGTTGAGTTGTGGCAGGGTTTTGAGCGTAGAGTTAGATTAGTCAATAGCGGGTATAGCGAGTTTACGTGTGTAAGCGAGGGACTATCTAATTTCTAGTAGAAACCTTGGGGGCAGCACGTAGGCAGGGTTTTGCCGAAGCTGGGTAAATTCTGTGTTGTTCTGTTCTGCATTTTATTATTCTGCTATTTATTTCTGTGCTGGTAGTATTCTGTGATCTGTGTTAATATTAGTTTATAAGCTTCCGCAATTAATTTTTATAATTAACACTATCACCCTATTCACCCCCCCTCTAGGGTGAAATCGATCCTACAAGTGGTATCAGAGCTAGGATTAGAAGTCAATTTTGAAAAAATTCGATTTTTTTCAGAAATCAGTTTTTGTTTTAAAATTTTGATTTTTCAAAAATCAGTTTTTGTTTTAAAAATTCAATTTTTCAAAAATCAGTTTTTTTTGTTTTAAAAATTTGATTTTTTTAAATAAAAGAAAAAACCGGTTTTTGTTTAAAAATTTGAATTTTTAAAATGGCTTCTTTTAATAACGCTTTTGCAGAGGGTCAGTCGATAGTTAGACCACCAATGTTCAATGGTGAATATGCTTACTGGAAAAATAGGATGGAAATTTTTCTGAAAACCATTGACGCATGGAATATTGTTGAGACGGGTTATAGAATACCAACTATAACTGTAGATAATCAGGAAATAGAGAAACCAAAGGATCAATGGACAGAACTAGAAAATAGATTACAAAATACCAATGCTAGAGCTATGAATTCTATTATCTGTTCATTAGATCAATTTGAATTTAATCGTGTCTCACATTGTCTAACTGCGCAGGAAATATGGCACATACTAGAAGTGACTCACGAAGGAACATCTCAAGTCAAAGAATCTCGCCTTGCAATGCTAAGCAGCAAATACGAGAACTTCAAAATGGCAAAGGAAGAAAATGTCAAAGAGATGTACGGACGACTTTCCAATATCGTATACAAATCAAAAGCTCTCGGAAAAACATACACCGAATTGGAAATAGTCCGAAAAATCCTCAGAGTCCTTCCACGAAGCTTTGAAGCAAAAGTAACTGCCATACAAGAATCGAAAGATTTAAAACAACTTAAAGTTGAGGAACTCATCGGAAATCTCACCACTTATGAGCTTGAAATGAAATTCAAAGAAGAGCGTGAAGGAGGTGACACTCAAAAGAAATCAATAGCTCTCAAAGGAACAACCGAAAGTGATGATGATAACGATGAAGATGATGGAGCAGCAGAATTGGAGCTGTTAATAAGGAAATTCAAAAAATGGAATCAAAAACATGGTAACTCAGCTCGAATTCAAAAAGCAAAAAGCAGAATAGCCAAAGCACTAGACTACTCGGAAGAACAAAAGTTTATTTGTTATAATTGCAACAAACCCGGCCATATCAAGCCCGATTGTCCACAAATTAAATCCAGCCACGGAAAGAAACAGAAAAAGAAAAGTTTTGCAGCCACTTGGGATGAAATAGACGAGAATGATCAAAGCACTGGCAGTGAAAGCGAAAAGGCAGAATTGTGTCTTCGAGGTGATACAACTGACAGTGACGATGACGAGCCAAGTGAGGTATCAAAACTTACCCATTCTGAGTTGCTTATATATTTTCATGAAGTAAACGGTTGTTTTGAACGACTTAGGGAAAAATACGCCAAACTTGAATCTCAAAAAGATACTTTGATAGAATGTAATAAACAACTTGATCAATTAGTTAAAACCTATCAAAGTAGGATCCCTAAGTGTGATAAGTGTCCAACATTTGATGAGGAAATCAAAAAATCAGAAATTAAAATAAAATCGCTTGAAAATGAAATTCTGATTTTAAAGGAGAATGAAAATACTAGGAGAGAGAATTCTATTAAAAAGTGCACACAGTTGTTAAACGAAAATGAATCTCTCAAATCACAAGTCCAACAATTGTCTACGACTTTAGATAAATTTTCAAAAAGTGAAAAATCGTTGAATATGCTATTAGGAAAGCAAACTGTTAATACGGTTAGACAAGGACTTGGATATAATAGTTCAAAAATTGTTGAAAACAAGATTAATCAAGTTAATTCTATGTGCACAATTTGTAGAAAATTTGGACACGGTCACAATAATTGTTGGTATAGACCCAAACATGTGAAAACTATACCGATTTGGGTTCCAAAAGGCACAAATATAAAATCTCTCAAAGTTAAACAAATTTGGGTGCCAAAGGGAACAATTATAAATAGTTTTGGGTCTACACAAAATTATTTTTCAAAATTTTCTGCCACTAACAACCATGGACCTATAAAAACAAATAGGTCACATAAATCCTTTTCCGTGTAGGTGTGGTGGCAGGCTAAGGAACAACAATAGTGTTCTCTGGATTTTGGCTGTTCCAGAAACACAACGGGCGACAAAGCTAAGTTCCTTAGCCTAGTATAAAGGTGACAGAATCACAACGAACAACAACGAAAAATATCGTAAAGGTAAAACAGGTATGGTATGTTTTAAACGATATATTAAATGTGATAATCTGCACCGTATTTTGAATTAAATCAGCCAATATTGAGATTGATGAAAAGATGATGATTTTGATTCTGACTTTATTCAAAATTGTTAGGCATTTATATTCTTATGCCAAAAACACTATAAAATTCTCTAGAATTACTTGATATATAAGTTTGAGAGAAAAATAGTGTTTTGATTGGATAATAATATTGTTGGCTAAATCTATATTCATGTTTTGACACGGCCTCGATTTAAAATCCTAATGAATTCTATTTTAAAAATTGTAAAAAGGATTTTAAATTTTTTTGAAATTGTTGAAACTTTTAAGAAATTGCGTTGAAATAAAAATAATGTTTGATGGCTTCTAAAATTGACACTTTAAAATATGTTTGATTGTTGACACGGTTTAATTTCAAATCCAAGAGAATTTCATTTAAAATTTGTTGATAATAATCATGAGAAAATTTGTTGAAATTTCTTAATCTGGTCTTTGACATTCAACGAGTGAATTTTGAGTGAAATTTAAATTCAGATGCAGATTACACTGGTAATATGGTTGATAGAAAAATTACTAGTGGAACGTGATTAATTTTTGACACATTCATTTGCTGCATCGTTTTTCAAAGAAAATGTCTGCATATTTTTCATTTGAAATTATTTTTTATAGCAGAAAATTTTCTTATGAAACCCTTTCTAGAAAATTAGTTTTGACCTTGTATCAGATTAGTTATTTAAGAAAACTTGATTTTATAACTATTTTTGAAATTGATTTCAAATAACTATATTAACTAATCTGACCCCCTAATAATTATCGAAAAGATATATAGTGATTGAAAATAAGATGAGTGTTGATATTGATCAAATATTATAACTCGAGACGGTATAATTAGTAAATTTCTTTAGAAATTTAAACGAGAGTTATAAAACTTTTTGTTGGTAAAAATTCCATGACCATCTCTATTTCTATCATATTTCTAACGATCATCACTCATCAAAATTCTATATACTTTGTCAATATGTGGATACTTTAAACAGGAATCATTCATTTTTCATTTTACATTTTAAAAAAAAAAAATAGAAAATCTTATAAAAATAAAATACCAAAGTATTCACTCTCATTTAAAAGTCCTCACGGTTATGCATGGGTGAATTACTTGGAATTTGTTATGTGCTTCCATGCTCATTTAAAAGTCCTCACGGTTATGCATGTATGGAACGCAGCACGTAGGCAGGGTTTTGCCGAAGCTGGGTAAATTCTATGTTGTTCTGTTCTGCATTTTATTATTCTGCTATTTATTTCTGTGCTGGTAGTATTCTGTGATCTGTGTTAATATTAGTTTATAAGCTTCCGCGATTAATTTTTATAATTAACACTATCACCCTATTCGTCCCCCCTCTAGGGTGAAATCGATCCTACGGTAGTTATCGAAGCAAATATTCGGGAACTCCCTCTTTAGTTGCGCAAGTCTAATTGCCCCTTCCCCCGAGATTTCAGTAGGAGGCTGCTCTGCGATTATCGGGGTCATCGCCTCAGATCGGGAAGATTGAGAAACCGACGTATATCGAGAAGACTCGGAAGGATGGGGGACATGAGCAGGAGGTTGCACGGGATCTCTGGAAGGAGGAGGGGTACGTGATCGCGATCGACGCTTATAGCCTCTGTCCGTGTCATATCTCTCGTGACTAGAATACCCAGAGCGTCCCTGGTCATAATGCCCAGAGCGCCCCTGATCATAACCTCTATCCTCTTCTCGTCTGCGCGAATCGTAATATGAGGGCTTGCGGGCATGTCGAAGACTCCTAAGCATTGAACCTCGCTTAGACATGATATCTGCGAAGCAAAATAAAATAGAATTAATCACCTTCCAAAACATGTAGTTTACAGTCAAAGGTTATGCAGTGTCGTGAAATGTGTATGAATATGTATTCCCCCCGACCAACCAGAAGTGTCGACCTCGCTAGTAATAAGAGGCTCGTTCAATTCTAGAGTGCGATGGAATTCCCCCAACCCGGCATCATGTTGAAAAGACACATCGTCCGGGATTAGAAGATCGGCAATCCCTTCAAAAAGACTATCAGTTCTCGGAGGAGACGTCTCCGAGATTCTAACTCCGGGAGCAGAACGGGCCGTGACAACCGATTTCCATCTCCCCTTCTTACTTGACTTAACCGTGGCAGCCTTGCCTTTTCTCTGCTCCGTGACATCCTGAACTGCGTCAGTAGGCCCGGTCAGCGGCTCATCATCGGTGTGGGTTCTTTCAGAGTCAGCTTCCTCAGCTGTAGTAACTCCGGGTTTCTTGTGCTTGACTCGTTTTTTCGAGACGACCCTTAGTGCCACCTCAAAGCTTATGCTCTGCCCTTGTTCGATCAAACCGCAGGCCCGGAGATTCCTATCCGTCAATAACACGTCGATATCCCTATCTCCACTCGGGACTTCTCGAAGCACTCGCACCATCTCCCTAAAGTGCTTGCCTTCAGGTCGCTGAATCACCGCTGTAAAAAAGGATAAAATATAAGTTCCACTTCGGATGCAATTGCCGTAGTAATTATTTACGAACTCAGCTATACTCACGTCTGAATAGCCATCGTCGGGCAAATCCAGGAGGACATCTGACATAAAACCATTCTGTCCTATAATAGCTCAACCTGGTCCAAGACCCGGTAACCACTTGGCAATTTCTCACCGCTTCCAGGAATGTGAAGGAGGGATAATCACCTTGAGTTTTGAAATTGAACAAGTATCTGATCTCAATTGGGAGAGGTGGTCGATGGAGATATTCCATAAATGCAATGAACAAGCTATTGATCGACGCATATCCGTTCGGGTGCAGCTGAGATGGGGCGATCCTCAAAAATGACAATACTTCCCTTATATACTCGTTGAACGGAGGAAGTGTCCCGGCCGCGCACGCGTGGCAGTTAAATGTTGTATATCCCTCCGGCGGATTATGCGGTCTATCATTCGGCCCCGGCAGTAGCACATCATCCAGCGATAGGCCGTGCCTCAAACATATTCTCCCCAACATGTCTTCAGAGATATTGGATGGAATGGAATCTGATGGATTGGCAATGAATGACGCATCGGGAAGTTCATCCGGGGCTGGACCAATAATCTCAGGATCAATATCCGGAATCTCTAGCCTCGGAGAGACTGTAACTTGAGTCTCCTACTGCTGTGAACTTGACGGTTCCATAACTAGCTAACTCACGAGAAACCATCGTTAGACGACAAAAACCCGTGCGTTCCCCAGTGTAGCGTGTATGAGTGTATGTTGTGCAGTGACATGCATTACTTGAATAAATGTTGCAGAGTTAAAGAAATATGCAAACGACAAAGCTACGGAGTCCAGCTGTAGTGACCGTCATCGCTGACCGTCATCACTAATCCGTTTCCATGATGGAAATTGATCCGAATAAAAGTTGTTATAGTTCCATCGACGAGCTTCGAAAGGTGGTCAAGTATGCAGTTTAATATTCAAGTCCAAATGTGCAAGAGTGAAGCTCGTCGGAGTTGTGCCTAGAAAATATCGAACTTTGGTATCCATCATAGAGGGTTCGAAACCATCACAAGGACTTCGTTCGAACCCAACCGAACACCCCTTCGTTCGAACCCATCCTGACGTCGCTTCGAACCCATGCGGTTAGACGCGCTTCGAATCGATGACCAGATGCCAAATTCGAACCGATCGATAAGGGACAACTTCGAATCGATCATTGCTTGACAAGTTCGAAACGACAAGGGAACCCTCAACTTAACGTCATCCACGTTCGCATCGATACTCTTCGTATCGATGCGAAGTTGTGGACTTCGAAACCACAGCCGATGGGTTCGAATCCATCGATTCGAATGAACCCATCGAATCCATCAATAGGTACAAACTGCGTCACCCCCATAGGGTCGTCCAAGAAATTGATTCGAGCACGAGTCCCCATATGGCTTCGAAGCCCTCTGCCAGACCAGATCTGACTTTACCAATCGATAGAGAGGCGCGGGTTCGAAGTAACTTTGCCGTTCGCCGTTTGAATTCGAGGCTGATTACCTAGTTTGAACAATGAACTCGAGAGATTGAAGACTTGAATCTTGGTCGATTCGATGATGCGACACACTGTTTTCCTTTTTGGAGCTCCGAAACGATGAAGAACACAGAAAAGTCAAGGCGGAAGTAAAAAAGTAAAAAGTAAAAAATGGCGAGCCCACTGCTATTTATATGAGGTGTTGAAAGCAACCGAGACGATTGCTCTCCCAGCCAACCCAACCGGCCACAACCGGTCAAGTACCAGATCGGTTCGAAGTTAGCTTTCGAACCCATCTGCCAAAAGCCCTATCGATTCGAAGTTCACCTCATGCTTCAACGGTACGAAATGCACTACAGAGTGACAGGCTGCATCGATGCGAAACGAACTATAGGCATATCGATTCGAAGACCTTGTTCACATCAACCACTTCGAATCCATCCATGGCCTATCGATACGACAGATGACTTCGTACCCATCTTCTTCCAATTCGAATCGACTCGAATAGTAATTTCGTATCCATTCCCTCAAACCGGTTCGAATGTTGACTTCGAATCCATCATAGCACAAGCATACCGCGTCCATACAAACGTGAATTTCGAACCCATCGATGCTCGAATGCATCGGTTCGAAATATTACACTCACGCAATATAGAATTCAACTCCTTCAACCTTCAATATCGATTCAGGAGAGGATCGATACGAAGGGGTTTTTCTAAACAACCGTCAAGCGTTGTCTCAACTCAAATTTCCAAATCGGTTCAGGAGAGAATCGATACGAAATTCAATAGCCAACCAAGCTGGCAACGACTCGTGAACGCACAACGTTTGCAAGGGTCAAACTAACATATATGCATAAAAGTCGAACTAATAATCGATCTTAAACATTTACAGGGGTCAAACACTCATCTTGTTACAAATGCAACAGCCAACGGCTAAGCACTGTTATACAGCAATCAATCATGTCAACACGAGGTTACAACAACACAGCATACGAGTTTCAGCAAAAAAGAGAGCAATGATTGTTCAGAGAGAGATTGCAGCTATTCAAAGCACGTCATGTTCCCACAAGACGTACTTTGGGGGGCAAAATGTTATCCCGCTTTTTGGCAAAGCCGCGATACCAAAAGATCGATCAGAAACGGAGAACAGTTCGTCTCAAAGGCTGGTCATACTTCGTTTCGCCATGGATATCACTGAATTTTATCCGAGTCCAGATTGAGCTACAATTGATAGGACACGGCAAGAAAGACTATAGGAGTCAGCATTTCAAGTTTCAAGTTGATCCGAGTTCATACGCTAAAGTTATGATCGGTTCAACTTGTAGGAAACACCCTGGTTTCGAACCCATCATGATGGGTGTCTTCGAACCCATCATCAGTGATGCAGCTAAGGCCAGAGAAGAAGTTGTGCAAACTTTAATTCCTGAAAACACGAGTTTGTGGTGTAGTGTGATGACTCGTCCACGACTCAATGAAGGTTTGAGTCGTTTCCGAGCTAGGGAAGGAGGTCCACGACCTAACAAACCACGGGAGAAATCAGGCCGAGATAACAAGGCATCGGAGTTGAGTCGTCCACGACTCAACGGTCTATCCATAAGTCGTTTGCGACTTAACCAAGCTCAGGAGAAGATGTACCGACCTAATGATATCTACATGAGTCGTCTACGACTTAGCATGAAGCAAGGGAAAGCCCCAGCTAGTGAAGGCCTTGAGTCGGAGGGAGTTAGGACGGCAAGGAGTTGAGTCGGCTGAGTCGCTTGGCTTGTTGAGTCGTGTACCTTGTGTGTTTGATGAGTCGTGAGTCGTTTACGACATAAGTTGGGTCATGTATGTACTATATGAGTCGGTCGTGTTTGAGTCGTTTGTATTGTCTGTGAGTCGTAACGTGTTGAGTCGGGTGAGTTGTGGTTGAGGTAGTAAGTCGTGAGTCGTGCCCTGCTTGAGTCGGTTGCGTATGAAGTGTTGTAATGGCAGTATGTAGCGTCTATTGAGTCGGCAGCGACTTAGATGAGTCGGCAACGACTTAGATGAGTCATGAGATATGAATCGGTCACGACCTAAAGGCCAGTTGTAAACTCTATAAATAGGGGCGTGAGTTGTAAATTTTGGTTGTTGATTTTTGAATAAAATTCTCTTTTGTTAGCTTTGTGCTTTCATACCAATTGGTAGTTGAGTGTAATCTCCTATCTCCTCTTTCGGTTAATCGAGTGCGCTCGATTCAACGATCGTAGAAGCCGATTCACGGAATCTAGTGCGCTAGATCAACGTGCGAAGAATCGTAGATCTTTGAACATGGTATAGTGCGCTATCAACGTGTTTGAGATAGCTAGAGTTCGGTATCTTTGGATCAACGAACTTGGGCATTTTGGTATCTTCAACTCACCGATTGCTACATTCCATCGATAGAAGTTTTGTTTGATTAATCCGCTGCGTCATTTATTGGTATCAGAGCCATACTTAGCCAATCATAGCTAAGTTGATTCTTGGAGCCAAGTTTTTGAAGTTTTTGAGGTTGAAGTTGTTCATTGTGTTCATATTGAAGTTGCATCAAGTTTGGAGTGTTTGATCTATTCCATTTTGGATCAAAGTGTCGGACATTGTTTGAATTTGGTCTTGGGTTTTGCGCGCCAAGGTTTGAAGTGTTGGACCGAGTTACTTTGAGTCGTGCAAAGCAAACCGAGACAAGGGAAGCCGTGCACTGTTGAGCCATGCCTTGTTGTTTGTGAAAGCTTTTGAAGTTTTGTGTTCAAATTGTTGAAGTGTTTGTGAAGTTTTCAACCATGCCACCAAGGAGAGCTAATCGACATCAAAACGTTGAAGCTTTGTATCGTAGTGAAGAAGCCGAACTTATGGAACAACGTATTAATGAAAAGTTTGATGAAGGCATTGGAAAATTGGAGAGATTGATGAATGATTTGAATCAAAGGAGGAGATCACCAAACTCGAACCATGGAGGAAACCGAGTTTCGCCATCGGTTACGGAAGCGAGGAGGGTATCACCACATTCTTGTAGAGATAGAAGAGAAACGTCAATTTCATCACGAAGGGATCATCATGACTATGCACATGAAGAGAGAAGAAGTCAATGTGAATTTGAACATGAAGTATATAGAGATGAAGAGAGACATAGTCAAAGAAGTATGCATGAACGAAGGGATGATAATGGTCGAGATCGATGTAGACGTACTTTTGATTTTGTTGAAGAAGGTGATAGAACTAGTATTCATTATCGAGATCGAGACCAAGTTCGAAATTCTTATCGGGATGTTGAAGATGATCGTCGATGGGAATCGGGTATGAAGATGGAAATTCCAGAATTTAAAGGAGGGATGGTTGCTGAAGAATTTCTTGATTGGTTATCTAATGTTGAAGAGATCTTTGATTTCAAGGAGGTTCCTGAGCATAGAAGGGTGAAGTTGGTTGCTACTAGGTTGAGGGGGAGAGCTTTGGCGTGGTGGCAGCAAACTAAACTAACTAGGGAGAGAATGGGGAAGTCAAAGATAGAATCGTGGGATAAGATGAAGAAGTTGATGAGATCTACTTTCTTACCTTACAACTACCAATCACTTATGTACCAGAGGTTGCAGAATCTGAGGCAAGGGACGAAGTCTGTTAGTGATTATGCTGATGAATTTTACCAACTCATTGCCAGAAATGATATTATGGAAACGGAGGAACAGCTAACTGCTAGATTCATTGGGGGATTGAGAATGCAGATCCAGGATATGGTTAATATGTTCGATCCTAGATCAGTTGCAGAGGCACATCAGAAAGCGGTGGCTTGGGAGAAACAAGGAAGGCGTGGAGGTGGTGTGTTTACTAATTCCAATAATCAAGCAAGGGGTGTTGGTGGAAGTTATATTGTTCCTAAACCTGTTACAAAGCCAGTGATGAAGGAGACTGAGAAGGCGAAGGTTAGCAGTGGGTTCAAGTGTTATAATTGTCAGGAGTTGGGTCACAAAAGTAATGAATGTCCGAAGCCGAAGAAGAGAACCATGGTTGCAGAAGTTGAGGAGGATAATGGTGAGGAGGCAGAATGTTCTAATACACCTTATGTTGAGGAGGAAGAAGAATTGTTTGGAGATGAAGGTTGTAATCTTATGATGAGGAGAAGTTGTTTGACACCAAAGCAAGAGGAGGATTGTAGTTGGTTGAGAAGCAATATTTTTCAGTCGACATGCACTATTCTGGGAAAAGTCTGCAAGTTCGTTATTGATGCGGGAAGTTGTGATAATATTATTTCTACAGAAGCAGTGAGGAAATTGAACTTGAAGACTGAGAAACATCCCAAACCGTACAAGCTAGCATGGTTAAGGAAGGGTGGTGAAGTGAAAGTGTGTCGAAGGGCTTGTGTTAATTTTTCTATTGGGAAGAAATACAAAGATGAAATTTGGTGTGATGTAGTAGACATGGACGTGTGTCATCTGTTGTTGGGCAGACCGTGGCAGTTTGATAGAGCAGTACAGCATGATGGTCGTGCCAATAGTTACAGTTTCATGTTCGAGGGTACTAAAATCACTTTGGTCCCCAAGAAGCAACAGCAGAAGGAGAGCAAGCTAGAGGAGATTGAAGAATTGAAAACTTTATTATCTTTGAAGGAGTTTGTGAAAGAAGTTGAAGAGGAGCCTGAAGTATTTTTGTTGATTGGGAGAGAGAGTAGTGAAGAAGTTGAAATTCCAGAAGCAGTAAAGCCAATTTTGAAAGAATTCGAAGATATATTTCCAGAGGAGTTGCCTAAGGAGTTACCGCCACTGAGAGACATTCAACATCAAATCGATCTTGTTCCGGGAGCAGTGTTACCACATCGACCACATTACCGAATGAGTCCGAAGGAACATGAGGAGTTACGAAGGCAGGTGGAAGAGTTGTTGGAACAGGGACATGTTCAGGAAAGCTTGAGTCCTTGTGCCGTGCCAGCATTGTTAGTACCAAAGAAGGACGGAACATGGAGGATGTGTACAGATAGTAGAGCTTTGAATAAGATCACTGTCCGATATAGATTTCCTATGCCAAGGTTGGATGATTTGTTAGATCAATTGAGTGGGGCAACTATATTTTCAAAGATTGATTTGAAGAGTGGTTATCATCAAATTCGAATCAGACCTGGAGATGAATGGAAGACAGCTTTTAAGACGAGAGAAGGGTTATACGAATGGTTGGTTATGCCATTTGGTTTGTCAAATGCACCTAGTACATTCATGCGGGTGATGAATCAAATCTTTAGACCATTCATTGGGAAGTTCGTCGTGGTTTATTTCGATGATATTCTGATATATAGCAGGAGTATGGAGGAGCATGTTCTACATTTGAGGGAAGTGTTGATTATTCTTCGTGAAGAACAATTTTATGCTGCTACGAAGAAATGTGTGTTTATGACGCACAGAGTTCTATTTCTGGGTTATGTTGTTTCAAGAGAATGTATTCAAGTTGACCAGAGTAAAGTTGAAGCTATTAGAAATTGGCCACAGCCGAGAACTATCACTGAAGTTAGAAGTTTTCATGGATTGGCATCATTCTACCGAAGGTTCATTCCACACTTCAGTAGCGTGATGACTCCAGTGACTGATTGCATGAAAGGGAAACAGTTTGTATGGTCAGAAGAAGCGGGGGTTGCCTTTGAGAAGATCAAGGAATTGTTGACGTCTGCACCAATTCTTGTTCTACCTAATTTCCAGTTGTTGTTTGAGCTACACACTGATGCATCAAAGGTTGGGATTGGAGGAGTGTTGAGTCAATATGGGAGACCTATTGCATATTTCAGTGAGAAGTTGTCAGGGGCAAAGATGAGATACAGTACATATGACGTTGAATTTTATGCTGTTGTACAAGCTGTTAAGCATTGGAGGCATTATCTATTTCAGAAGGAATTTGTTCTTTACACTGATCATGAAGCATTGAAGCATCTACAGGGGCAGGATAAAATTTCAGCGAGACATGCATCATGGATTGCATATTTACAGCAGTTTACTTTTGTCGTTAAGCACAAATCAGGGGTGACAAATCGAGTAGCTGATGCTTTGAGTAGGAGGAGTCATTTATTAACGACAATGAAACTTGAAGTGACGGGGTTTGAATTACTGCCAGAGATGATTAATGAAGATCCTTACTTTGTGAAATATGTTGAGAAAGTGAAGGATGGGAGTACCGATGAATTTATGTTGGTTGATGGTTTTCTGTTTAAAGGGAAACGTTTATGTATACCGGACTGTAGCTTAAGATTGAAAATTGTCAAGGAGTTACATGAGGAAGGACATGTAGGCCGTGATCGTACTTTGCAGTTGATTTCACAGTCTTACTTTTGGCCGTCGATGAGAAAAGAGGTTGAAAGATTCGTGGAGAGATGCCATATTTGTCAGGTGTCAAAAGGAACAGCAACGAATGCAGGGTTGTATATGCCATTACCAGTACCGTCTAAGCCATGGGTTGATATTAGCATGGATTTCGTTTTGGGTTTGCCTAGAACTCAAAGGGGAAATGATTCGATATTTGTTGTGGTGGACAGGTTTTCGAAGATGGCACATTTTGTTGCTTGCAAGAAGACAGCGGATGCAGTTCGAGTAGCACAGTTATTTTTCAAGGAGATTTATCGACTTCATGGTTTACCAGAATCTATTGTTTCTGATCGAGATACTCGTTTTCTGAGTCACTTTTGGCTGAGTTTGTGGAAGATGATGGGAACGAAACTGAAATTTAGTAGTGCTTATCATCCGCAAACTGATGGGCAGACAGAAGTTGTTAACAGGTCATTGGGAAATTTGTTGCGTTGTCTTGTACAGGATAATTTGAGAAGTTGGGACATGAAGCTATGCCAGGCAGAATTTGCTCATAATCATGCAGTGAATCGTAGCACAGGATTCAGCCCGTTTCAGATTGTTTATTCAAACTTACCAAGGGGACCGTTGGATTTAGCAGTAGTACCACAGTCGAAGGGAACAGTTAAACGAGCTGTTGATTTTGTTGATGAGTTGACTGAATGTCATAAAGTCGTTCAGAAACGATTGGAGAAATCGAATGAGAAGTATAAGAAGTTTGCAGATTTGAAACGACGAAATGTTGAATTTAAGGAAGGTGATTTGGTTTATGCTGTATTGACAAAGGATCGTTTTCCAGTGGGTGCTTATAACAAGTTGAAGGCGCGAAAAATTGGTCCAGTTGAAGTTTTGAAGAAAATTAATGAGAATGCTTATCGATTAAAGTTACCGGATGATGTTTATACTTCTGATGTTTTTAACATCAAACATTTAATTCCATATCATGGAGGTGGGATTGTTGAGGAAGAATTTACAAATTCGAGGTCGAATTTTTCTCAACCAGGGGAGGATGATGCAGCTAAGGCCAGAGAAGAAGTTGTGCAAACTTTAATTCCTGAAAACACGAGTTTGTGGTGTAGTGTGATGACTCATCCACGACTCAATGAAGGTTTGAGTCGTTTCCGAGCTAGGGAAGGAGGTCCACGACCTAACAAACCACGGGAGAAATCAGGCCGAGATAACAAGGCATCGGAGTTGAGTCGTCCACGACTCAACGGTCTATCCATAAGTCGTTTGCGACTTAACCAAGCTCAGGAGAAGATGTACCGACCTAATGATATCTACATGAGTCGTCTACGACTTAGCATGAAGCAAGGGAAAGCCCCAGCTAGTGAAGGCCTTGAGTCGGAGGGAGTTAGGACGGCAAGGAGTTGAGTCGGCTGAGTCGCTTGGCTTGTTGAGTCGTGTACCTTGTGTGTTTGATGAGTCGTGAGTCGTTTACGACATAAGTTGGGTCATGTATGTACTATATGAGTCGGTCGTGTTTGAGTCGTTTGTATTGTCTGTGAGTCGTAACGTGTTGAGTCGGGTGAGTTGTGGTTGAGGTAGTAAGTCGTGAGTCGTGCCCTGCTTGAGTCGGTTGCGTATGAAGTGTTGTAATGGCAGTATGTAGCGTCTGTTGAGTCGGCAGCGACTTAGATGAGTCGGCAACGACTTAGATGAGTCATGAGATATGAATCGGTCACGACCTAAAGGCCAGTTGTAAACTCTATAAATAGGGGCGTGAGTTGTAAATTTTGGTTGTTGATTTTTGAATAAAATTCTCTTTTGTTAGCTTTGTGCTTTCATACCAATTGGTAGTTGAGTGTAATCTCCTATCTCCTCTTTCGGTTAATCGAGTGCGCTCGATTCAACGATCGTAGAAGCCGATTCACGGAATCTAGTGCGCTAGATCAACGTGCGAAGAATCGTAGATCTTTGAACACGGTATAGTGCGCTATCAACGTGTTTGAGATAGCTAGAGTTCGGTATCTTTGGATCAATGAACTTGGGCATTTTGGTATCTTCAACTCACCGATTGCTACATTCCATCGATAGAAGTTTTGTTTGATTAATCCGCTGCGTCAATCAGGCACCCTTCGAAACCATCACCCTCGAACCGAAGGACATCGAACCCATCGGTTTCGAAACCATCAAAGCGCCTCACCTTCAGCTCCACCCACTTTGAATCCATCTCCTTGTTCGAACCCATCACGGAGTGCTTGTTCGAACCCATCACGGAGTCCTTGTTCGAACCCAACTGTGCAGCTTCATTCGAAACCACTGGGTCAACCAACCATGATGACGTGTCTTCCATCGGTTTGAATACGCCGAGATATATGGAGTCGAAGCGGTCAACACGGAGTGAAGACCGGATCGATTCGAAGTTTGCGCTCCACGTCAACGCGAAGCCACGTGCCTCCATGGATTCGAAAGGATCGGTTCGAAACCTTGGTTTCGAACCAAACAGCCGAGCAATAAACCCAATTTCGAACCCATCATATCTCCTAACCTACTGATCCAAATGCCATGAAATTTTCACAGAAGCTTGCATGCATCTTGAAGAATGTCTACGCCAAATTTCACCTCGATTGGATGAATTCTTGATCGGTTCGAATGGAGTTCGAACCGATGCCAAAGTGGGCCCAAACTTCCTGAGACCGTGCGTGTGGGCCCCCTCACGTGCCAGGAGTGGTCTCCCGAGTTTTCAGCGAGATACCAGCAGCCTACGCCTATAAATAGAGCCCCAGGGCCAACAAAAAAGGGAGCTTCTGACTCTGAAGCATCCAGACTTTACCGGATCAAGATCTCTATCATCCTATACCATAATTTGATTGTTGATTTCGAATTTCCAGTTGTAACTTGCTGTTGATCGCTGTAACAACCTGTAAACATTGAAAGAGAATCAATAAAATATTAAAAAACTTCACAGTGGACGTAGGCAACACGCCGAACCACTATAAATCGATTGTCTACGCATTTTCTTTACTGTTGATTGGAGTTTTTGTTAGATAATATCTGTTTTGAACTTGCATTCTTGACTATTATCTCTTCAACGACTCCCGAAGAGTGTTGTGCCCAATTTTGACGCAAACAGCGGTCTTACGAGATACCTTTGTTTTTCAAAGGATTTAATAACTCTAATAATTCCAATCGAGTGTGTTTTCTCACGTTGGTTTTCCAGACTAGCTCGGGTATTATTTTATTATAATGCTTGGGTTAGACCGAGTATTACATATTCAGGTTAGAATGCTATGGAGCTCAGGAGACGAGCTGGAGGAGCTCAGACGTATATCTCGTACTTGATTTGTATTTCTGTTGTATGAGGACAAATTACTATAGTGGTCCATTTGATGTATTGAGTTGTACTCTGATAGTGGTATGTATACTAATAGTACAGTTCTTGTATTTAAATATATTGTTATTATACTTTGTTCCGCTGTGATTGTAAGGTTCTGTGTTGTTTCTTTATTTTCTTCTACCTTTTACTTCTTCACCCCTAATGAACCGGTATTTCTAGTACTCGATTGCTCGACATTTATATAGTGGACGTATTAATGTCGATTTTCGAGAGTCGAAAATCCCGGTCTGTTACACGTAATGTTCATAACATTATCAACAAAATGAAAAATATACCCACTCTTAGACAGTCTAGACATGGAAATGATTTCATAAATAAAGTTTTTAACATAATAGCAATCATTTAAAATTAACTCTAATGCATTTTTCAAAACCAAGTGATGGTCTCCAACTATAGTTGCATCTACTAGAGATCCATCAAATACTTGAAATCCCATCTCACCCTTTACTGTATTATTCATGTTCCTATGTCCCTGTAACATATTACGGATATGAGTTCTTGATCTAGTATCTAAAACCTAAGATAATTATTGATTATAAAATAGTTTTGAATGATAAATATAAATGTAGGAGTGCCAAAACTATTTTATTTTTTTTCTTTGACATTCATTAAGTAATCCAAAAAATTCTGTTTCATGTGCCCTTCTTGTAATAGTGAAGACATTCACCCTTGTCATTTTAAGCAATCTTCTTATTCTTCTTTTTAATCCCTTTCCTCTTTTCAAACCATTCAAATATTATGCTTTCACTTTTATTGCGGCCATGAACCTTGGATGAAGACTCGGCTAGTCCCAACATATTAAGCAGCTTCATGAGGCTTACATTCAACCGGTTCATAGTATGACTTAATCTGAATGCCTCAAACTGAGGAGTAAGAGACCCCAAGATCAAGTCCATTTGCATCTCCTTGCTTATCATGATGTCTAATTAAGCAAGTTTATCAATATAGCCTTCATCATTAAAACACACTCGTCCATTTTATGCCCTTCGCCATCTTCATAATGGATAACTTCTTAGTTATCTCATACCATATGGAACTAGATTGCTCTCGAAACAACACTTTAAAGTTATCAAATATTTGATTAACAGTCATGTTTTTGTGCTTTCTTTGCAACAGTTCATCTAATATAGGCAACAAGTAAATTTGGGTGATTTCTAGGTCCAAGTCATATTTAATATAAGTAGTTATTAGTTTGGGGCCTACATCATCGGTAGGTCTTAATCTAGAAGGTTCAATAATTGATGACCATAAGCATTCTTGTGTAAGTGCTTTTCTAATTTCTCTTAGCTAATCTATGTAGTTAGATCCGATAATTTTTTTGTTTTCAAAAAACAACTTTAGTGTAGACATTTTTGTGCAAATATAATTCAGTATATTAAGACACTAAATTCATAGAAAATTTTCTTATAATATTAGTAAGGTTAAACATTATATTTCATTTTACTAATAAGCTTCCACTATATTTCTTATATATTTTCTAAACCCTAAGAGAAATGCAGAGGTCTTTTGACCACTGTAATGAGTGTTAGGACTCTCTAGCCTTAGGATTCTTAATTAGAGTTTGCTTAACAAATCATAGGCCCATAAGCAATGGAATACTTTATCATTTGTATCATTTATAACACCTAACTAGTGGTCTTTTTCCAGATCTCATTTCAACCTTGAGTTTTCTTAATAAATCCAAAGAGATTATTCACTCATACCGATCATTTAGCAACGGCCTAAGTATAAATGTACGTACTTTGAGTTTACTCAATAAAGACGTAAATATATACCATGCTATTAATATATTAATAATACTACACATAACATCTTTAGCTTGAATTTGCTCCCCAACTAGAGTGTATGCAAGTAGTTTATTAATATATAAATGGTAGAGGACAACACTTTTATTAAAAATTCATAATTTTTAATACACTTGTTTAAGTGATATCAACTTATAGAATAATGCATTATATCCTTGCGATTCAAGTGTCCGACACATCCAAAATCATGCTATACGTACAGTGCATACGTATTTATTCCTTAAATCTAATTTGGATATATTAAAGTTTCACTGTTTATTATGCGTTCATATCAAGTTTAATTCATATATAACAGTTTATAGTTTTAATTAGTTTATATAATATTCATATGTATAATCTTATACTAATTTTAATAACTAAATCTAACTTAATTACTTAATTAATTAACATTTGATTAATTAAATTTTATCATTTTAAACATTTTAAAATTGAATACATATATTATAACATTTATACTGATACACATATATCATAATACATATATTATTTATAAATTAAAATTTAATTAATCTATTTGATTAAAATAATTTTATTTAATTTCAAAAATTATTCTTTAATTACCTTGAACATTTTAAGACAAATGTACATATATCATTATATATGTTTTTGTTAAGCTAATTGAATTTTAAGTTTATTTAATTAATCTTAATTATTATTATTATTTTCGTAAATAATTGGTTAATTTCCAAAAAAAATGAAAAATATTTTACAACATTTATAAATTACTATTATATTTAAAAGTTAAACTTTTAAATTTCAAATATTATTTATAATTTAAAACAAAATTTGAAAATTAGCCCAAGCCAATCAGTTGGGGGATTTATACTAGGGATAACCTTTGGGCCTACTTCACCTCTTGGGCCAGGCCAATAGCCAGGTAGGGTAAAGTACTTGATACACAAACTCAACTTCCGATACTACTATTGTAGACGCCCTATAAATAGGTAGGCTTTAATAAGTTCGCCCTATTATTGTTAGTTTCGATCACTTAGACCATTGGGCACTAATATCATTGAAGGAACTGTGCCAGCATGCAATGGGTTAAATGGATGATTTTTGCCCTATTAAGTCTAAATTAATCAAAGTCTAATATAAATAATTTTAATTAAACATTTATTTTATTTAATTAATTTTCACAAAAAGTTTGATTATATATATATATATATATATATATATATATTATATAATGTATATATGTATACCAAAATACATATACATGAGTGTAGTTTACATGCAACATGTAGATGCCTATATAGTTTAACGTGCTCATATATAAGGGCTGAGATTTTTACTATGACGGACATATTTGCTCACTCATATACATATTTGTTGTCCATTTTTTCTTTTTGTGTATGCATGTATATACACACACATATAAACATTTGTATATTAAATTTTGTTTATTTAAAATTGACCAATTCAAGAGGATTTAACTTAATATCTAAAACATCTTGGGTATTTTCAATTTAAAACTAGATTTACATCTAGAAGAAAAAAATTATTTCAAGTTTAAATTCAGATTTGGATGTCAATATTATATGTACGCATGTATGTATAATGTTATTTATAATATAGATTTAAAAACATATTACATTTAATTTTAAAATATATTTATAAAATGTTAATTAATAGATATAAATAACATATGTTTAAAAATTAATTTTTATTTTAATTTCAACCGAAGCATTTTAATAAAAAAATTATTAATATAAATCTATATGGATTTATATAGATTTTTTATTTTTTCTATATCATAAACCACATAAATTTAAGAAATAATTGTTTTTTATACATATGTATTAATTTTAGAAGGTTTAAAGTATATACAAATTATAAATTATGTTTTACTATTATTATATATAATTTTTTAAATAAATAAATATATTTATATAGGGATATATATTTGTTGGTAAACATTAAGAAATAAATATATAATAATTACTAAAATCATATTTAATTTACGATAAACATCATTTTGATGTTTGATCTTTTTTAAATGGATGAAAATAAAATATACATATAATTTGAATGTATACAAGTTTTTTTTTCTTTTTTATTTACATGATTATGTATATACTTGTAAAATCATATAGCAAATATACATATATATAAATATATGCATGTATGTATATATACGTATATGTATATGTATGTATATATATAAATTTTTGATCTAGTGGACTAGCATCAAGCATTTGGCACAAACTTAATTCAGAAAAATGGCTATATGTGCTTACAAAACCGTAAACTACAGTGGATTGATTATCTCACTGGGACTTCAATTAGATAATCGATGTCCACTGTGCAGAAGCGAGGAGGAGGCCCACAGATCAACTGCCTGTACAGTAAGTACATATATGCTTATCTGTAGTTGAAACTAGGAATTTCTACACCAATGTCTTACAGTTTGCTGGAGATCCTTTGTTATCTCAAGTTGGAGTTTAGGATGAAGAGTATTAAGCAAGGTACAGCATTTGTGAGCTTTGTAACCTCGATTTATCAAATTTGGGGGAAAAGGAGTAGAAGGCGATTTGATAATAAGGAAAGCTCAAAATTGTAGAGTTCTAAGATGATTGAGAAGGACATGATGGTTTTAGTCGTGCGTGACATGAATCGAAATAACTATGCGGAGGAGGACATTGATTTTCTTTAAAGATTGGGAGTGGAGCTCAAAGATGAAGGATGATGGCGTGTTTGGGTTTATGTTAATGTACGTTGACGGGTTTGGCTTCGTGGGCCGACTGTGCTGTTATTTGATGAGGCGGGTATTTTTTTTGTTTATGCAGTGTGTATGGGTTGTATACATTGTAAACTGCTGTTCTGTTGTACTCCTTTTACTTACTACTCTGGCAAGGTTTTCTAAGAAGGCAAAGAAAATAGCGTTCTATACGTCATTACATAAAGAACTTCTTTTCAAAAAAAGCATGATAAATAGATTTCAATTTAAGCTCGTATGTTTACATAGATGAGTAGATATATAACAATAAAAATGACCAGAAATTACTAATAATGTAGCCTTGAATATGCACCTTGAATGCCGTTAAACCCTTAGATCCATTCTATACTCTTCTAGAAAAGTAGCTAACTAAAAAGAGCACCATACCTATGAAAAGGCTTTAATTTGATTTAATTTTATGTGGAAATGAACAGGGGAGGTCCTTATGCTTATGGCCAAGAGAGTGAGGGTAGAGGAGATCTAGATTTCTCTATTTTACCTCTTCTCCTTGCCAACTCAGAACGTACATTTCAAACTAATATCATCTCTCCCCTTCACAAGCATGGTCGGCCTATACATGGGCTTAATGGACCCATATTCATTTCCAAATTCGATCAAATGTATACATTTTAAATCCAATTCAAATGTTTATCAACATCGTATATCGATATGTACATATATAACTTTTATATATGTGCTTTACTAAATATTCATTCAAATAAAGCAAAATTTAATAAAACAAACATTAACTGATTTACTTAGTTGATAATAATTATAATTTAATTTAATCTTATGGAATTTCGAAGTATTCAACATTGCGATGCGATTCAAATGTGTAAAGTCGGTGATTAATATAAAACATTTTGAATGTTAATGTCCATATGTCACCTTAACTAGTGGTGTGACAGTTTGATCTAATTCATCATTTACACATTTTTGATAAAATCCAATTTCACTAATTTTAGCAGTACCTGGTAGTAATGATTATTTACACTAATATTCTTTACCACACTAATTTTCTTTATCAAAACTATATCACATTTGTACTTATCGAATTTGGTTTTGGTAAAAATTCCAATATCGTTCATATTCAACTTGTGTAATCCAAACACAAATTTGTTTGTTCAATAATAAAAATTAGTATTAACCAAATTGCTTTGGCCAGTGACTGTGACTTTGAGTTAACTATAGTAATCGTGATACTAACCTTATATAACTAAGGAGACAACTCTATTGAATAGTTTTTCACTTCATATGCTTCCACTTAAGCCAAATTTAGTCATTCTATGGATGTCGAGGCGCGATTTAACTATAATCAAAGTGGAATGTTTGAACTGAAGTTCAAAAGTATTCTTAAGTCTAGAAAACTATGTAATATCCAAATTTCAATATTCTTTGTTTGACCTTAGTTATATTAACCAGCAAAAAATTATCGAGTGAGTCATTCCATTGTTATATAATAACTATCAGTACATAACTCCTTGGTGCCCATAACAGCCATGGTGATAAATTGTTCAACATTTAGAGAGCGTTACGTGCACTTGTCTTGACAGATGTATCGATATCCTATCTTGAAACATCTTGACTTGGAATATTTAAAATGATATGTTGTTTTTATTATGATAAATTTCCCATAATTACAACACATTGCAGTTACTATCACATAACATATCGTCCAGGGATTTTTCTTTTTAATATACTGAAACTTTTCTTTTTAATATACTAAAACTAAATAATTAATTAACATTGCATATTATGACAAGTATATAATGAAAGGAGAAACACCATTTATTTCAAACAAGATTTTATTACAAAGTTAACAATTTAACAATAAATTATAGAAGTTTCCCTAGGACATACCCTTAACACTATCAAGATTATCTAGGTGAAATACAATTTCTTGCCTTTAAAACTGGCACTCTGAAGCAGCAATATATTATGCATGTTTTATCTTCATCATTACTATATCGCCTAGTTATTCATAGCTCGATCAATGGTCAAAACTCTAATGATAATTGTATTTAATTGCAACTTCCAACATTAAAGTTCATGGTTCAATCCTATAATAGTTATCGATTAACTAATTTATTTTGGTCAAAATTTTTGACTTTATGTTGGTTACCGATTACGGTGGTACTAACGTTCTGTTTGAAGGCTACGAATCCTCTCTTGAATAGTCTTTCGCTTCCGGTGGTTCAAATTATATCTAGCTATGACCTTAACACGATCATTGATGTCATGCGATTGACAACAATCAACGTATATTTTAGATATTCAAGATTCACAGTATTCTCAAGCCAAAAGAGTATTGCACATCTGTCACGTGATATATCGATTCTGTTCTCGATACATCTTAACAAGGAACGTTTAAGGGGAGATATTTATTTTATATAATTCAATATTAGGGTAACAAACACAGACATAACTACAATCGATTAAATAACCTTTTTAATAATTTTTACTTGTATATATTTTATGTATTCAAAACATTAATTATATCCCAATATAACAATGTATATAGTACATAATAAAACAAACTTCTTACTTTATTTCGAACAAGATTCATTATAAGAATTAAATTATATAGTCAAATTACATAATTACCCCATAGACACACTCTTAATTGTATTAATCTTCCACTTGCAGTTAAGGTCAATTATGGTGATTTATAACCATACTATCGATCAATTTTCCTAAATAAAGCAGAGAAAGGGCCTTAGTATGAGGATCTGCAATAGTATTATTTTTCACCTACTTTTTCAATTATACTTCTTCACCACTGATAAATTGTTTTTCATATGGTAATTATGGATAATATATCTCTCGCTTATAAAACTGTTAGTCCCTATTGCAATGGTGAGAATCATCCCTACCTTTCCTGTAAACTGCACGCATATAATACTTTCGTTACGACATTATTTATAGCAATGTACTTAGCCATTTAGTTGAATCTTCCACAACCTCTTCTTTGAAACATTTCTAACCTAAATCATCTTTGGTAAGGGTAAACATCGAATATAAAAGTGACAAACTATATTAGGTGTTACTTATGAATTTTGAGCCTGGACATTCTTTCATAAGGAGTTTGTTTTCCATAAAAAATTCTCTAATATTTCATAAATACTCAAGGATACTCTTAACTGCCATTTAATAACTTTAACTTAGATTTTATATTCACCCATTAAGCCAAGTGCATGGACGAATTCCAATCAATTACATACAATAGCGTATATGTTGGTTCATGTTACTAATGCATAAGTAATCTATCTCATATGCTCCATATTAAACACTTAAATATGGTTTTTATTTATATTGATTGAGATAATTCCAACATCCTCTTATATCGGGTATAAAGAACGTCTTTTTCAAATCCTTCTTAGAGAATTAACAATCAAACTTTAACTAATTTCAACAGGGGTACATCATTATTATTCAGTAGCATGTTGTTTGCTTATAGTGTTAAAAATGTCTTGGTATCTTCTATATTTTACATGGATGCATGCTTCCATTGCATTTTGACTGAAACCAATCTCTAGATGCTTATTTAAGATCATGTACTGATCACAAAAAATCCATAAGTTTTATTATCGCTCCTATCAACTTTGAGACAGTTTGGCAATGCTGTTCAAACATGCTACTCTAAATCATTATTTAGAAGTTGTGTTCGATGTGTCAAAACTCATAGTCATATTATGCGATATTTTCAAGTAGAATCCAAGTGGACTTAGGCATGTTGATTGACGAACTTTCTTCACTAGTTTCAACATGGATATTGAACATGTCATTTTCCATCAATCTTGTTTTATACATTTCAAATTACATCGATCTTCTACTCGAAGACTCACTTCCAGTCGAGGGGTTTTATCCTTTTGGGTACAATTTCCAATATCAAAATTATTCGGTGCACTTGGAATCCATTTCAGATTTAACGCATCACACCATAGGGCAGAGTCTATACTCTCCATGCCTTGTTGATAACTAAGGATACTGTCATTATGAACATTCCATTTTCTTGATATCCATAAAAAACTTGTAGTTTCTCTTCAATGTGTGAGATTTTCTATTGGACATTCTAACGAGATGGCCTTTTCGGCTTGATTAAACTTGTATCATCTACGTAATTAGTTTCTATGTTAGAATCTTTGATCTTTTCCAAGTTCATCGCACTACCACTAATTTCTCTAGAAAAAATTCCTATGATAATAAGGTGGCACGTCTTGAAACAACAATTTATTTCTCAGTGCAATGAAGGAGGCATTGAAAATATTTTATAAAGTATCTATAGACTTATATAAAATAGTTATAACCTTGAGTTATTTGGTACTAATAATGTAGAATTGGTCGAACAAAGGGACCTTAATAAGGCATTTACCAATTATTATAGAGAAATTTTTGGTACTAAGTATAAACAAAGAATTAATGTTAGATGGAATGTTATTTATCCAACTGATTCTAGAATTGACCTTTCAGAATTTGACAATCCTTTTCCTAAAGAGAAAATCCTAAAGGTTATTAATGATTTGCCTAGTGATAAAGCCCCAGGCGCTGATGGGTTTCCTATTTTATTTTATAAAAAAATTAGGATGTTTTAAAATTCGATTTAATTAGCATGTTTAACGTTTTTTATAATGGGAAATTACAATTATGAAGATTTAATTTTGCAAACGTAATTTTATTACATTAACAAATCGGTGCTAATAATTTAAAAGATTTTAGATTTCTTTAATTAACTATTCTGTTAAAATTATTTCTAAAGTTTTAGCTAATAGACTTAACACAAGAATGAACGATCTAATTGATTGTTCACAATCTGCTTTCATAAAGGGTAGAAATATCACTGAGGGAGGGGCGACTATTCAAGAATACATTAATCATTGTTGTTAAAATAATATCACATGTGCTCTGCTAAAACTAGACTTTGCGAAAATGTAACGACCCGTAAATTTCGATGATTTAATTTTTTTAATAGAATTTTGTAATAAAATTTAGTAGAAATAATAAAAGGTGATAAATATATATTGAACGCTAATTTAACAATGGTAATTTAAGCCTTTGTTTGTAATATGAATAAATTTTTCAATAAAAATTGGTGTAAGTATTGTACCTGAATATAATGGGAAGATAGAGAATATAGGTAAGGCATTTAATTAGTTAAGTGTAAATTTATAGGTATAATAACAATTCGTATACATTACCTAATTAGTCTGTCAATTAATTTGTTAAAAAAATCAAAACCTTTTAATTTGGTAAATAATTTGATGCGTATTGATAAGCGTTACTTTAACGATTAATTTTAAAGTGATGGGAAGAAAATAAGTAAAGTTATGCAGTAATAAATAAATAAAAATATCGCAATAAATAGGAAACTGACATAACATTTATTTATATGAACGTTACTTATTGATTTGAGAGTAACGGAAGTGTGAGCGTAGAATAAAATAAGCGTAGATTTATGTTAGGTAATTATTGAGAATATGGGGAATAAGTTGAAATAATATTAATTAAAAATTTATACGTAAAACATGTTATGTAAGATATATTGATTCCATTTAATAAATTGAGGATTAATATTATCGAAGAGGATTAAATATGGTCTCAATGTAAATTTAGATAAGTTTTGAAATAAAGACTAATTCCATTCAGAAGATGACAATGGATGCAGTATTTTGACTTGTAAGCAATAGTAATAGTTTACATGTTTAATTGGTTGATAGAATTTGAATTGAAATAAATGTTAATACACTAAATAAAGGTTACATTAATATGATAAGTAATACAATGTCTAGAAGTTTAATATAGAGTGTGTTAAGACGTAGAAATGGAAATTAGGAAGCAGTTGGAATTAAATGAAATTTTAGGTGTATTTGTGAGAAATTTACGTACAATTAAAGAGGCGAATGAAATAAATACCAACCAATTTTAGTGAATAACGGGATCTAAACCTAAATAAATAAATTCCTTGAAATTTAAGTTTTAATTTTTGATAAATTGGATTTGTACCTTAATATTGAAAATTTTGGGATTATTCAAAAATAAATTAATGTAGGAAGTTGTTAAAGGATTCTGAATTTACCAAGTGGTCCAAACTGAAAAATTTTCAAATAATTAAAGTTGGACTGTAAGTCTGATTCAATTAACCTATTATTAATTTATTTGTTTGGAATATAAAAAGTAATGACAGGGTTATTTGAAATTAAGGGTAGTTTAATTTGTATGTTATTTGGGATTAAGGCAAGATGGGTTGATATTAGGAGTTATACACTTAGATCATTCAATTTATTTGGATAACATTGTAATAAATGTAATTAAATGTACATTTACGTGAAATATAATACCATGCTTAATAGATTGCTAAGTTGTATATATTAAAGGGAATTTTATTAATTGTTTTAAAAAAAACCTTAATTAATATGGTTGATAAATTTAATATAAGAAAAACCAATGAAATTCTTGGGAATAATGTAGGTTAATATGAGTTAGTAGTTAGGGTAGTGACTAAAATTGGTAATACATTGCAATTAATGTTAATAGTGTTGACATAAGCTAATAAATTTAAATGTTAATGCAATACCAATTTATGTATTTAAGGTGATTGCGAAATTGGAATTTGATAAATGCAGTAACTAACTCAGGGCAAATAGATTTTATGGAATCAATAAAAGATAGGTAAATTTAATGATTGTTTGGTGGTAATTTAAGCATGAATGGGAATAAATCGGGCAATAGTGAGAATTATTAATTATTACCCATCACTTTATTTAGAATCTAAATCAAATGCAACATTCGTTGTTATTTGTAGCTTATAGGTGGAAATAAAGTAAACTTTATTCAAATTAATGATAATTAGTTAGATTAAAAGAATGGAAGGCAGGATATATGAATTCATTTGGATTTAGAACATGATAATTTGAATTTATTGGAAACTGAATAGAACATTTTATGTGATTGAAATTAAAGTTGGAATTCGGAGATGTTTTAGGAATTCCCATCTATGGGATACCAATAGATAGGATAATTAAATGAAAGGTCAACTAAAGGATTTCTGCAAAGTTAATTTATAATTTGTAGATAAAATAAAATTGAAGTTTTACGCTGAAGTTAATAATGTACTCAGCATTTAAGAAACATCTTAAATTGTCTAAATTTGAATAAACAATGAAGTAATAAATAATAATTATTAATAAAATCCAAAATTTGGTAACCCGTTTTCAAATTAATGATAATTAGTGTTGGTATAGGCTATTTATTTAAGTAATAGTGCGATGCCAAAAAAAATGGATTGGAAGTAATTGCGAAATATAAATAAAATATTTTAGTAGGGAATTCAAATGTATATATACATTGAAATGTGGATTTTTATAGTATGAAAACTTATTCAATTTACAATAGTTAAATCTATTGAGAATGAATAAAAATCTAAGATAATTATTACGGTAATTTAGAAATTTAGTTGAAAATGGAAACTTATCTATGAATTTGGAATTTGATGAAATTGTGAATTTATATTGAAACTTATAAATGAAGCATGTAAATTTACATTTGTAAATACGTTTAAAATTCAATGTAAATGTCTGAGGAAGAAATTAATTTATTTACTAATCCGTAACGTATCCAATTAATATAAAATATTCTGGTGGGCCAACAACCGTTTTGCGCGTTTATGATTCGTGCCCACCTATCCTATTTCACTTTGTCTATTTATAGGCTGTGTAAACCCTAGCCTCCATCTATCTTCATTTCTCTCTATGTGTTCTTTTCTTCAACTTCTTCTCTTCCAATGGCTGCAAAATTTCTAGATCCAATTACAGTCCAAAATAAAAATAAAAAAAACATATATTTCAAACTCCTCTAAAAATTCTAGAAAAATTATGTCTCATAATTCTCGAAGAGCGTAATCTGTTGGTACTGTCCGTTTTTTTTATTGGTGCTGTAGCGTGCTCGAATTTGAGAAGAAGGACGTGGCCTGTGACGTGGCATGGTGATGGGGTATATTTGTTTATTTTGTTTTATTTAATTTTTGTTTCAATCGAAATTTTCGAATAACTTTCTCATACGTAGTCCGATTCACGCGAGATTTTTTTTGTCAGGATCGTAATTAAATTCCAGATCTGTTGACACTAGATTGGACCAATTCGGAGACCGTCGAATTTTTTGAGTTTAAATTGAATTTAAATTCGATTTAAATTCAAAAGGTGAGTGTTTTAACCCACTCACAATTTCTAAAATTTCTTATGTTTGTTAAATTAATTTTAGATATGGGTAGAAATTTTTTTATGACTGTTTGGCATGTTTTATTCACTAATTCTGTTTAAACGCATTTATTTAATATAACTGTAAATTTATTTATTTATTGCATAAATTTGACGGTTAGAATTTATTTAATTGCATATTAACTTCCAGTCATAGTTATGTTAAATTTTTATTTCATATTAACTGCCAGTTAAATTTACGTTTATTTTTGCATATAAACTGCCAATTAACAATTATTAAATTTATTTTGAGCATAAACTGATAATTGATACCATTATTTATCACCTATTATGTATTGATGATTGTTTGAAATTGAATGATGACTGTGATAAATGGATGTATGATTTGATGGATGAATGGATGATTAATTTTATTAATTGCAAGTTGCTATGCATTTCATTCATTCGGGATTGCGGTTTGAAATGATATACAACCGCATTTTTATTTTAAATTGCGGATTGAAATGATAAACATCCGTATCACTTGACCATAGGGTAGAAAATTTTATACAGGCACCGCGGTATATATATATAAAAATATTTTGAAATGTTTTCTATGATTTTGTAAAGCTATATATATGGTTTATGGGTTTTGATTTGGTTATTAATAAAGGTTATTTATATATAGTAAATTTCGGGTTTTAAACTTTGTATAAAATGGATTTGAAGTATAAAATAAAGTTTGATTTTTTGAGATCAAGCATTTATTTGAAATTTAAATTCTAGAGTTTCAATGACTTAAAAGAGAATAAGGTTGAAGATGAATATTAAGTTAAATTGGAATTAAATAAAAAGTTAGAATTTTAAAGGATATGATTTACAACTTGATTTTGTGTAGAGCGATTTAAATGAATATCAGGTTGATTTAAATGAATATATAATAAATTGAAAGAATATCCAGTTATGTGAAGATAAAGGTTTTACTTAGATTATATTGAATTCATTAAGTAAACATTTCAAGTCTAAATAATAAGTAATTGAATTTGATATATATAGGTTTGTCAAATGAGTTGTTTTTGAAATGGTGAAATATTTAAAGCTTTGAAACATAAGAATTAAAATGGTATTTGGAAGTTTAAATCGATATTTGTAATTGATTTGTGAAATGTAAAGAAGCTATTTTGTTTTATAAAAGTAATCTAATATTTGACCATTTAAGAGATGGAAACTTGTTTCAAAGTTATGATTTTCAAGGTAGTATAATTTGAAATTTTATATTCAAGAGTTTTGACCTCTAAATATTTACTTTGAAAACCCTATGATTTTGGAAAGCATATATATTGGAATAAAATGATATCGTATTAATTCGGGTTTTAAAAGGAAATGATATCATATTTATATGGTTTTGAAATGGATATTTTATTCTGGTTTTAAAGTATAATTATTTTAAATGACCGCGGTGTTATAATAACGATTGGTTGGCAAAGAGACCGGGATCGGATATGGACATACTCTCTGTCGATACTGAAAACCACTTTGACTAACCGTGTACGCGGTGGAGATTCCAGAATGAAGCAGGTTGGTGGCGGCGTTTCCTGTAAGGTAAATACGTGGACCCAACTCGCGTGAGTTGGCATAAGGTGGCTAAAACAGGAGTGATTGACGGGTTAATGAGGTAGCACCTCTGATCGGACACTTCCCTTCGATACTATACTCTGACTTTGGATTTTTCGGTGGCCACCTTCACTTTTGATTTCTTTGATGTGGGGAGTTTGTTCGAGGTGGGCGGCAGCTGCGTGCTGCGCGTTTCCATCGGCCCGGAAGCGTAATTGGTATATCTACCCTGGCATTGCCTAGCTGTGTCGTGTCACCTACCCTAGCGTGCCTTATACGATTTTGTTTTGTACCATACCTATGGAGTGCCCTCTGACGACGCCCAGTACGGGGGAGATTACGGTACTGTATAGACTATGGGAATATATAAATGTGTTGAGGTGGAAAATGTAAAGCCTTAACGCTATTTAAAAGTAAGTTTATTTTACAATTAGACACTATTACAGTAGCGCAATATACTACATAGTAAATAGTTTAACGAATCCTTAGGAGATGTAAATCCCGAGCATCTCTTGAGTTACCGTACTCATATTTATTTCTGTTAATTTAACTTACATAAGATCTTTTAGTTCTGACTCGAGTGTTTTGTCTTTTCAATTCGTTCGGGTCAGTCCGAGCGTTTCAGGATTGAAGATTTTATTTCCGGAGGAAGAAGACGAAGATTTTATTATTATTACTATAGATAATATGGTTTCACTACACTCATATTGTTCCGCTGCATTGTTATATGGTATGTGTACTCTGATATGTATTGTATAAATAAATCAAAGTTTTTTGTAAACAGATTTATGAACTGTATATTTGATTATTATATTTTATCCTTCCGCTGTGAGATTCTGTTTCTTTCTCTGTTTTCTTATTTATCCCATAACAATCCGCCCTTACGTATGGTTTGAATTGGCACGTGTGTCTGTTTAAATTGTGCAAAAAGGCGGGATGTTACAGAAAACTTTTGATTCAATTGATTCGGATTTTCTAATTGATATGTTATTAGCTAGAGGTTTTAGTCGTAAATGGATTGGTTGGATTATGACTTTGCTTAAAACCGGAAATTCTAGTATAGTGGTTAATGGTATTTTAGGAAATAAAATTCAATCTAAACAAGGTTTAAGGCAAGGTGATCCTCTATCGCCTCTTTTGTTTAACTTAGCCGCAGATGTCTTTGCTATAATAATTAAAAAAAGCGGTCGGTAATGGATCTTTGGGAAGTGCTGGTAGTGAATTCTCTCGCAATGGTCTCTCTCTTCTCCAATTTACAGATGACAGCTTACTTCTTACTTCCCATTTTCCTGACCATGTCATTGCCCACAAATTTATTTTATACAGCTTTGAACTTCTTTCAGGGCTAAAAATTAATTTTGATAAAAGTTCGGTTTTAGTATTAAATGATGTCGATAAGGTTGAAGGTTTAGTCGCTAATACGCTAATTGTAAAACTATGACTTTCCCTTTTGATTACTTTTGTTTTTCGATTAGACCAACTAAGCTTAAGCATAATGACTGGTTAACTATAATAGATAAGACTAAAAATAAAATTTCTAATTGAAACGGGAGATTTTTATCAAGAGCGGGTAGATTAGTTCTTATCAACTCTGTTTCATCTGCTCTCCCAATATATTCGATGTCTATGCATCTTTTCCTAGATTGGGTGATTGATAAAATAAATAAAATAAGAAGAGACTTCTTATGGAGTGGTGATAATTCCAATAGTAGTTTTAAATGTTTAGTCAATTGGGAAATAGTTTGTAAATCGAAAAAGGAAGGTGGTTTTGGAGTTATTAATTTACGCAACATGAATTTGTCTTTATTAGGGAAGTGGTTATGGAAATTTAAGGATATAAATGATAATTCTATTTGAAAAGAAATTGTTTCTAAGCATCACTATAATGGTAGTAATAATTTATACCAAATTACACCTACGGTTATAAATAAGTTGTCTAATTTTTGGAAATCAATTTTAAAATGTCATGAGATTTTTAACCTTGGTACTAATACAATTATTCATTCAGGAAATAATACTTCTTTTTAGCACGACCGTTGGATTTATGTTATTCCTCTTAGGAAAGAATTTAAAGAGCTTTATAAAATTTGTAACTTAAAAAAAATTAATTTTAGATGTTTTTTTCTAGAAAATGACCCTCCTTGGAATTTTAGTTTTAATAAAATTTTAGAAGGTACAACTCTTAGGCAACTTTTTTTGCTTTATGCTAAACTGAATCTATATAATATTGATAATGAAAATGATAATATTAGATGGGAATTGGATAAGAGTAAGAAATTTACTTCTAATTCTTTTTATAAATTTCTTAATTTCTCGGGCGTAGCTAATAACTCTTGTAAATTTATTCGAAAAACAAATGCTCCTTCTAAATCTAAAATTCATATATGGTTAATCATGCATTGAAAACTAAATACTATAGAATTTTTAAAAAGAAAATGTGACGACCCACGTTTCAGAAGGTTTAAATTGACAATAATACACACATGTTCAACTTAAACAATCCGAAACATAGATAATCAATGGGGTTGATTAAGAAAAATAGGAAAGAAGGAAAACAAACATAGAATCTCGTAGCGGAATGAAAAAAATATAATAATCAAATAAACAGTTCATGAAGCTGTTTATACTACACATTTGACTATAATTTATACAACATTTATCAGAGTTATATATACAACAAAAAAATATATAATGCAGCCGAACAACATGATGCAAGGAATAATAATAGTAATAATATACCAAATCTTCATCTTCATCCTCCAGGAAATGATCTTCAATGTGCTAAAATACTCAGGGCTGACCCGAGCGTAATGAAAAGAAAAAGCACTTGAATCGAGACTAAATATCCTTATGTAATCCATATCAATATAACGTATAACATGAGTGTAACAGCGTCAGAGATGTTTATAGGGTTTCACATCTCCTATCCAGTGTATAACGTGCATGCAATAACTCAAGAGATGTTACGGGATTTCCATCTCTTAAGGATCCATCAAATTATCTATATATAGTAGAATATGCTATATATATAATGCCTAATCAGTAAGATAAATATTTTTCTTAGCGTTAAGGCTTTACATTAATCACCGTTAACGCATTTTTAAGCATTGTCATACAGTTTGCATATAGCGCCCCAGTAGCACGTCGGGGGATAGGAATGCGCCGTGATACGACAGCACTAAACCAAAATTGTAGGGTGTCGTATAGGGACAAAATTATGACAAGGCACATGAAACAATGCCCAAGGTAGGATACTACCAGTTCGGGTCGCAGGGCTGATGTAACACATCGTAGCCACGATCGCCCACCGCGTACATCCATCCTATATCGAGTCAAAGGGAGGTTATCCCAAAATTAAGGTGCACCAATCGAAACCAACATCAAGAGTAATAATATAGATGAAAATTGAAGAACAGATGTCCGCTAGGAGTAGCTAGCTCGCTTGGCCCTATTAAGCCGTCCCGTTTTAGTCATTTCAAATTGGCACAAGTGCTGGGGTTTATCCATCATCGTTCTCTTTCTTCAATTCCAAAAAATGATGCCAAATCCAACCACTTTGTTTTGGAGTCTCCTTCGCGTACATAGTTGTTAAAATGGTTCCAGTATTGACAAAGAGTATGCCAATAAGAGGTCCCAATCTCTTTAACAACCAAACGTCGTTTTACACACCGGTTGGTACTTTTACATTTTCAAATGATTCATACTTAATATCAAAATGTCATACTCGCTTCAAAATAAATTTCATTTCAAAATATCATATTTACTCAAAATATGCAATTTAGTTCGATATGTCATTTTTACTTCAAATTTCAATTCGAATTACAATTTAGGATATCACTTCATTTAACCCAATTCGTATTTAAATCCATGATTTCGATATAAACATTCCAACCTTGACCAGTTTGAAATTTTCGAAAAAAGTTTGAATAGTTTAAAATAATTTAAAAAGTTAAAAATGTTTAATGTAAAATAGTTTGAGTATTGAAAATGGTTTATATAGTGAAATAGCTTGGAAAATCAAAATAATTTGAATATTTAAAAGATAGGACTAAACAGTTTATATTAAAATGATTAATTTGAAAATAGTTTCAAAGTCAAACTGATTCAATTCTAACTTTTCTAATTCAAATCAATTTCAATTTCTGTTTCAATTTAATCGATTCAATTTCGATTTTAATTCGAATTAACTTCGATTCTAATTTCAATTCAAATCAGTTTTGATTTTCATTTTAATTTCAAATTCGATTCAACAATTCGAGTCAATGATTTAAATTTCTATTTAGTTCTAATTTTAAACCATTTTAATTTATATCAATTTGGAGTTCACTTTCAGAATATCGATTTAAATCGTTCAAAGTAAACTTAACTCTTATGTTCATTTTAATGTTAAAATCTTTAAAATAATTCTATTCTGAGTCAAATTTAGAAATATCCATTTATTTCACTTTTACTTAAATAACTTCGAGGTTCAAGTGAAAATTCAAAATCTTAAAACAATTTCAATTTCAGTAATTCTAGTCACATGTCGATTTTTACTACACATTTTAAAATAAGTTCTTAAAATAAATTTTTTTTCCAATTTCAACATTTTCAAGACTCGAATTCGAAATTAATTCAATTCTCATAAATTCCATTTATATTTCTTTAAACCAAAATAATTTAATAAATTCAAATTCAACAATTTAAAATCATTTAACCAATCCAGTGTCCGTACATAATTTTCTATCCTATGGCCAAGTGATTAGTTATTCCAATTTAATTTCAGTGATGGATATATATCATTTCAATCCAAATCACAGTGTCATAGGTATATATCATTTCAACCTATTTCTCAGTTTATTTGAAATAATTCAATTTACAGTTTATATACTATCAGATAATTCACAGGATGATAACAAGGATAGATAAAATAAATAAAAATCCAAAGCATCCAAAACATCAACCACTAGCAGTCATCACAATCAACATCCAAATCAGTCAAATATCACAACAATTTACTTGTTATCAAAATCAGGTGTCTAACTGGCAATTTAATTTCAAATTCAAATTTTTCAGTAAATTTAAATTTCTATCAATCCAAATCATCTATCAATTTAGATGTCAACTAAATTACCAAATGACAACCAATAATATTAAATTACTTCATGACTATCAATTTGACTAACATAAAATACTTTGTATTTCGTGAGCGTATAAGACACTCACCTTTTGTTTGAAGCTGAGCATATTTCCAGCTTCATATAAATACCAACTAGCTCCCTGACGTAGACGACGCCAATACGATCCTAAACGCAATTTGTTTCATCAGAATAGGATCTCGCATGAATAAGATATGATTTTGTTAATATCGATATATAATTAAAGTTTAATTAATAACTTAATTAACAAAATTAATTAACCTAAATTACACATACCCTAACCCCCTCCCTTTACACAACCGAACCAGGCAACGCTCCTCCTTCTCCAGCAACTCGCGACTTCCCATTATCCTTTTTTTTATGCTCGAATGGAAACTGCCATGCCGCAGCCCAGCCGCCGCCACACGAACATGCCAAACCACCGTTGAGCTCACTTGACTCACTTTTGCACCACCGTAAATACCACGCCAATGATGAAACCACGAAAACCCTAACGCAGCTCGAACACTCCCTCGCGCCATCACGCTCTCCCCTTCCCAGTGTGTAGCTCCCTCGCGCGCCATCACGCTCTCCCCTTCCCAGTGTGTAGCTCCCTCGCGCGCCATCCCTCCACCCCAGGTCATGCGTTCTTCGATAGCTATTTCATTTGCAGTTTTGCTTTTTTTTCGATCAGTGGCAATTTGAAATGAAGGCAAAGGAGATGTACGAGGGGACAAAACGGATGTGGCCATGAACGAATGTAGTGAAAAGAAAATATAAATATAATAATTAGAAAATTTCTCGCCCGATCGACCCGCGAAATTTCAAACTCTAAACAAAGCGTGCCGCCTGGCGTTTTATATGTTTTACCCCCATTTCGAACACAACGAAACTAGTCTCGAGGCCTAATTCGATCGTATGCAAAAGATAGCGTTTCAAAATCAATTCATTTTAATTAAATTTATTTAATTAATTTCCATGTGTTTCAAGCTCGCATGGCCAAACAATACGTCCGATCGCTACGAAACTTGAAATCCTATAATAATTCACTATACGGATTCGATGGAAGTGGTTTCGTAAAATCTGAGATAGTGACCAAAATGACTATTTTTCCGTTAATTAAGACAAGAAATTTCCAAAATCAATGTAATCATTTTAAATTCAGATTTAAAAGCTAACAATCTTCATTGTTGTTTAAATAAAATTTAAATCAACTTTCAAGATATTTTCGTTCAAATTAAATTCAAGATTCAATTATTTAAATAATTGCAATATTAAATTTAAACAATTTAAGTATCCAATAAATTATATTAATAATCATTAAATCTCAAATGAATTTTAGTTATCAACAATTATTTCATTTCTGTCTAAATAATTTATTATTTATTATTTAATCCAATTATTGATTATAAACACATTCAATACATAAGATTTAATTCCAATACTAGTTATAACATAAATCTTCGTAATTGGTTATTTCAAATTTTATTCAAGTTCATATTAAATAAATTACATAAATAAAATATAAATTTTTATTTCTAACCATTTTTATCCCATAATCATATTAAATTTAATAATTTAAAATAGTTAAAAATACGGATTATTACTGAAAAAATATGCAAATTGATAATAATTGTTCTTTTTGTAATCTGTATCTTGAAGATATTAAACATGTGCAATGTGATTGCATGGATACTTACTACATTTTGAATGATACTCTCAAAATCTTTAACTTTAGTCTTATAACAAAAGTTACTGATTGAGATTATTATTATAATAATTTAATATTTAAGTTTAAAAAGGAAAATTGATTTTTACTTGATACTTTATTCATTATAACTTTTTGGTATGTTTGGTTTGAGAGAAACCGGAGACTTTTTAATAATAATAATAATAATAGTCATTTTAATAAATTGGTTTTTATAATATCATCATTTTGTTTTAATTGGATCTCAAATCCTAAATATAGATTAGCTAAAATAATCATTTCAAAGATTATCTTAATAAGGTAAGTAATAGTATTAAGATTTTCAAACATAATAATACTATTTTTAACATAAATAATTACAACATTGACAAATTTTCTAATTTGAATGATGTTTTCACTAAGTATCATAAAGTCCTTTTGATTAAAGGAGCATAAGGATAATTTTTAAATTGTTTAGTTTATAGGAATTTAACTTTTTTTAGTTTATAGAAATTTAACTTCTTATTTTTTTTAATTTTTTTTACGTTTTTGATTTTGATATCTCTTTTGTATATCCTTAGTGTTGGTTAATGATGATGCATTATGAGTTTGAATTCTTTTTTAGTCTGTTTCTTATTTTTATTGCTTTTCCTTCTTATAATTTTAGATATAGTATTACTACTTTTACTTCATTAATGCATATATATGTTTATAAATTTCATTTATATACATATATATGTATTACTCTTATAATTTTATTTAGTTCCATTTACAGATACAGGTTTAGGGCGGAAATGGTTCTAGATTACTATTTACAGGTCATCGGGTTTGTTATTGATAGGATTTTAGCGAGACGTTTCATTATGGACCTTCCGCTTTCACAGTGAGGAGTTCTTCTACGCCTAGAGTGTGGCGCTCTTCATTCTGGATCATACACATTTGCAGTGAGACATTCTTTCCAGTTCTTCTACTCGACATAGTGGCATACTTCATTATGGATCATTCCCATTTGCAGCAAGGCGTTCATTCTGGATTTTCCATGTTTGCATCGAGGCATCTCACTCTGAGCTGGAGCTGTCTTCTGATTTCATCCACACTATTTTGCTTCATGGTTTTTGGGTACTTCTAACACCTCATTATGGACGATGGCCTTGCCGAAGCTCGATATTGAGGTGTAATGGACGGTGGCCTTGTCGGGGCTAATTTTGGTTGTACCTGAGTCCTACTCATTATTTTTTGTCTTTTGATTCGCTACCTACCGGGCATGTTACAGCTCCTTTATTTTCAACGATACATACACATACACATGTTTGCTCTCCACTACTTTAGAGGATCACACGTTTCTCTCAAAAAACCTTGAGTTTTTCGGACTAGGTTCATAATGTAGATCGAATAACTATTTATCTTAAACTATTTAAGATGAGGTTTCTTCCCAATTCATATCTGTAATATCAACTTTAGATGTAAAAGAATTCGATATACATGCTTATTTTTTAGGTACATATCCTTAAAGAAAGAGGTGGTTCAACTTCACTCATTATCAATCATGTTTTGTTCAACAGAGTTTGATTACTCATTATCAACACATTATTATGTAGCATAGGAAGGAGTAACTTTGAGAGTGAGTAGTATAATATTTTAATTTCTCTTGGTACTCTTATTCAAGATATTCACCTATCAGATTAAATCATGTTATTTTAATTCATTTGTATGTTATATTTTTCTACTTTCATTTATTACCTATTAACCTATCATCTAACTTATGTATCACACATAATTGTTCATATCTTATAAAACTCATATGTGAATTTTACAAAGTAAGTGGATCCGCTTTCAATATCATTTGACCTTTTGACTACATACATAAATATATATATATATATATATCAATCCAAAAAGTTCATTAACTTTTTTGTCGCTCCCACCGAATGGGTGCTTTGTCGTTAATCTTTGAGATACAGTTCATGATTCCATATGATTCATACTCATACGACTAAAGATATATTACTTAAAGATATGGGTTAATATTTGATTCTAAAAATAATTGTTAATTAATATTCTTTTGTATTTTCTATAGCTAACGCACTATTATTGCTATAAAAAAATACCATCATCGATATACCAAAAACAGATTTGGTTTATAATGAGTATCCATAATACTCAAATTAATAGGAAGTTGCATTTGTTTTCCATGAAAACCGAAAAACAGATATTATTTCATAGATAATACTTGGTATACACAAAATAAATTTTTCGAAATTAGATGCGTCCATTGGCAATCATTATATGGTATGCTCCCATTATTTTTTATGTTACGATAACAACATCTAAAATATGAAGTTCCATTCAGTCACTTATTATGGACTTTTTTTTCTACGATGAGAAATACTCCATTAGATTTGAATAAATCGATCAAACTAGTTCATTTCATCAATTCTGTTATGAAATTAAATCGATTTGAATTCGGTTTGTGTGATGATCCCCCTTAACAATACCCTGAATTAACATCGAATGACAACATCTGATTCCCTAATACAACAAAAGACGATTCCTCGGGGTAAAATTAAAACTCGACATCCTAAAGAAGGAATATCAATACAACCTCACTCGAAAATATAACACATAACACACCGAATATACATGAATACGACAGGATAAACATTATGTATGAGACTACAATAGCAGGAGCTATTAATATAAATATCAATGCAGAAAAGTAGAATATCTCAACTCCATACATACAGAGTTCTGTATAAATATCTGATACAAATCTCATATAACAATACACGTGTGTTGTTTACTACTACATCTCAAGTGTGTGTGTGTGTGTGTGCAAAATATCAATGTTGTGCCTCCAAATTGCTCCAGTTGTCCTGCTAGCCTATCCCTAGAAGCATCTGAATTCAAAACGACTCAATCGAGTACCTGAGAGTTGTCATAAACTAAACAAGCAAAGATAAAGTGAGAATCGCACATAAAGCTTGATGTGAGAGGAACAATCTTAAAATACTGTATCGAAATATATACATATATAAACAGGAAGATACAAAGATACAATCGGTTCTCTACACAAATGTGGCTCAGGGGTAATCCAGATTGTCCATAAACAAGTAAGCTCATTCCAATGGATATAAATCATACCTCACCCCACTGTTCTCTTATAACCAAAAAGCCAACATATCCAAATATACTACTAATACTAGAAAATAATGTGCGCCCGTAAGGACCATGCTATACTACTTGTACACATGTGTAGTATAACAATCCTTATTGCGTAACTAAGATACGCCACAATATACGAGTGCAGACTCTACACTCTCTGAGACTAGTGGTGATATAGGTGTCCTATAGCAGGTCTAATGATAAGTAAATAATACAAGCATGTGAGAATTTCACAAATGAACTGTACCATACGACATAACATGAATCGTCTACCATATGATATAATGCCAATCTTGCACAATACAACATAATTTGAATCGTCTATAATACGATAATGTGAATCATTTATAATATGGTAATATGAATCATCTACAATACAATAAATCCATTCATCGGTGGCAGGTGGAGTCCTTGGGACATCCTACGTAGTCGACCTTCGATTGACTACCTATTGGAGAATAAACCAAAATAAGTCAACATCTAAATATACCCTAGACTCCAAGTCGCATCACAACGCACTAGGCTCGTATAGCTCCCACCTTAACTACTGCTATAGGCATGGTGATGTGTGATCTATTTTAGATAGACGTTGCCATCACTCTCTAAATATGCTCCAGGTTCTCGTATGCATATCATGCAGTTCTCCTGTGATATCACGGATTAATCAACCACCATATTTCCAAACTATATGGATAACGGACGTATCCCGTATAACATTCTCTCGGTGGCTCAAGTCAGTCCATCGAAGCCATAAAAAAACTTAACTTCTCTAATTAATAAAATGTTGATATAGTCATCCATATCAAGTAACGGGAATCAATGCATCACTTTAGTCCTGCCCTAACGAGTCATACTACATCGCATCTTATGGATTACTTCTCGGTCGCATCAAGTGAAAACGTTGAAGTTCCACCTCGCTTTGACATTGCTTGCTTCATTTCAAAAAATTTAAAGGTCTCGTCATGCTTTGCATTTAGTCCGATGAATCCATGTCTCAAAGAGATCCCTTAGAACCCACTCACCAAATATCAGAAGGATCGCATTGAAATCCAACATAAATTGCCTAGATTTCACCAATCAAAAACATCTTCTTCGCTTTGTCCCGAATCGAGTCCGAGGCATCGTGTTACGGTTTGACATGCGTCTACCAAGAATTGCTATCAGAGAAGCAATCTCTGGATGCACTGGTGCTCTAGGCAACAGTGGTACACATTACTACCCAAGGCAAAAGTGATTACATTGTTGCCTAATGGCAGCTGTTTTCCCACTGCTTCCACAAAGCAGTAGTGTAAATTTCACTACTATCGATGGCGATAGTGTAAATTTCACTTCTCCTAGTGGCAGTAGTGTTCATGAACTCCTCCCTCCCCTAGATCTAATCCACAGTGGCATCAAACTCCGACAAGGCCAAAGCAAGGTTATATTCATGCACTTTCTTTGTTGGACTTTCATTGTGATTGCTATATCTAGTGTTGTGTATTATTTTTATCATTCAAGGCATGCTATGTCATTCTATTTAATCCATATAACCATTTTAAACAATGAACCAACAATTATATTCAACCAAATTCATACATTGTACTTACTAAGTTAGCTACTATATTATTCATACATCCAATTTATCCTAAATCATATTTTTATTATCAAACTTCTTCTGAAAAGTCCAATCTCTTTATACTATTACATAAAAAGTATCACTATTTTATAAAACAGATCTATAGGTGATTAATCATTTTCCTGAATCCTTTCAAACATAATTTCTTCATTAAAATTTAATATTCATCTCTTAATTATTTTATAAAACCTTTTAACTATATTTAAAATATTTCATTCAGTTATAAAATTATTTCTTCATTTAAATAATATTTAAAAGCACTAATTAAGCTCCATTAAGTCCCTAATCACTGATAACAAATGTAGAGCTCCAAATCACTTAATTAGCTTACTAACTTCCCTAAAAGAAATTCAAATGGTTTAGTTAATTCTAACTAAGGATATATTCATAGTTATATCACTTAATTAGACCCAAATTAACCCATAACATCACATAAATTTATTTATATAACCTCAGATCCATTTCTAAGCTTGATTACTTTTCAAAAAAAGATGATTAAGATTTCGAATAAATAATGTGTCGATATAAACATGTTTACAACATAAACATAAGCTTAGATCAAACGATATCATTCTATAAACCACTTCAGATCACTACATAACTATATTTAAATAAATTCATGAAGTAAAGCAAGTAATGTAATTAGAGAATCATCCAACCCACCTCTCTTCTCCAAATCAAGCTCCAAATTACAAAAATTCATTCCTAGCTCTCTTGAAATTTGAGATGAAGATCTAAACTCCGCTTCAAACTAATCCAAGTGTAACGACTTGCCTTTTCGACTCTCAAAAGTCGACACTAATACTCCACAGTACTCACGTGTTGAACCTCCGCGTGTTGGAAAGAAAGATTGTTTAGAGGAAAAAGGAAAAAAGACATAATAAAATCTCACATCGCGACGAGTAATATATAATATAGAATAGATATTTACAAAAGGAAAGCTGTAATATACATACATTAAATTAGAGTACTCTAATCCATCATCAGTCGGCACAATTATAACAACATGTCCTCACAAATGCTGAAAAATATAAACAACTAATGCAACGGAAATATAATATATGTAAATATGTCTTAGAGGCATCCAGCTCATCTCTTGAAACTCCAAAGCATTCAAAGCTAAAGTTGAAAATTTGCTCGGTCTGACTCGAGCATTATAAGAAAAAATGCTTGGATCAGTCTGATAAACCAACGTGAGAAACACAATTCAAATGGATTTTAATTTTATAATTCTTTCAAAAATAAAGGTATCTAGTTAGACCACGCCACACATAAACACGGATGGGTTTTACCTTACGATAACTAAACCATTTCACATGAAATCTTCTTATATTATAATAGTGTCTATGGTTTAAGATAAATATTGAATCATAGCCGAAATTGTTACATTAACCAAATTCTAGCATAATAGGTATACAACTGAATCCAAAAGTACTTATTGGAGAATTGATTCCATCAATGACAAGGCGCTGGGTACATCTCTAGATAAAATACACTGAGGGCCTCGCATAGACCCCCTGCATGGCAAGACCGGCCTACCTCTTATTGAATAGTACATAATATTTCATCACCCCAGTTAGTTTGCAACCTTTCCCGAGAGCTCTCACGCACAACCAAATCCATAAATAATAATCTAGAAATGGTGATGACAATACACTAAAGGTAGAACTCACATGGTCTTGCAGCATATCCCCCATTTGAGTCATTCTCACTTGATGAGGCTAGAGGCTACGTTTTACCTTTTATATAGCAATCTCACTTGGAATGCTAACGCTTCCCTCCAGGAAACAATGCAAAAGTTAGCATCCGTCCATACAAGTAGTTCATGATATTAAAAACCGAAGGCATTACTTCTATTACATCCATTTTGGGATCACCCTCAGAATTAGTAGCAAGTAGCCCTTACACTTCAAAGATCTCCGTTTGATTTCGTCATCTGTAAGATGTTTTCAAATTGAATGCTTATGCCGGTTCGAAGTGGTTTTTCGGATAATATATCTGTTCCCAGTCTCCCCGAACCGACAACGATAGTTTTAAAAACGGACCAACATTTGGTAGTCGGTTACTTAACTATCAACTAACAAACAATTCAACCAGAGGTTTTACCGAGCACGGTTAAGCACAAAACAACCACTAATCCTCTTTAATTAATCTCTTCATTAATCAAAACAGCTTTGTAAATTCTTGTATTAAAATACTCTTACGATGGCATATTCATAAATACTTACTCTTCTCAATACTTGAAACATATAAATATACTCACCTTAACTATATAAGTATGTTTGCCAAACATTTCATTATCCAAACTTAGAAAAATTTCCATATACTTGTATCAACATTATAAGTACATTCACAAAACACTACATTTCAATACTTAGAAAATGTGCTTATATACTTATCTCAATGATACAAGTATATTCACAAATCTCAAGAAAGATTTGACTTCCAAAACCAAATTTGATTGGATTAAACCAAATGTCATTCAAAAATATTGACAGCAATAAACCCAAAAACACTTTTGGTTTAAGTAAAAAGATCGTAGAAATTAGACTAAGTATACTTACCACCATTTTCTGATCTCATATAGTATTATCTTTCGATTAACAATGAAATCAAATAAGTTATAAAACTAACTTTGCCTCGATACACATTCTTAATTCTCGAAATAGAGACGAGTTTACATACTTCGGAATATGGTGTTAAGTATTAAAAGAACATTTTCCATACCACCGTAAGTTGAAATGATCGTTTATGGAAATCTGGCCACATTCTTTTATGAATCCCTTTTATAAAATTACTTTATAAAACTTATCCTATTTATAAAACTCCTTTATAAAATATTGTTATAAATTGTAAAATCCCCTTTATAAATATCTAAACGTAACTATAAACCTCCTTTTACAACTCTCCAAATTTCGTTTAATAAACTCCTTTGTAAATCATCCTTTATATAATTTGTAAAACTTTTTTATAGAAATTATTTTATAGAATATCATTTATAAAACTCATTTTATAAATTCTTTTGTAAAACTCCTTGTATAAATTTAGACTAAGTTCATTTGTACGACTCCTTTATTGTAACGACCCGCCCTTCTGACCGCCCCTATTCGGTAATTAAACCAACCTGAAACATTCAAAATGACGTATTGTTATTTAGTTTATAGAGTTTAAACAGATTCAGCCACAGAAACACAGAATAATTATATTTCACATAAATGAATTTTTTGTACATATATCAGAGTTTATACAATGCATTAAATTTATACAGCGGAATATTTCTCTAAGTACAAAAATCCCCGAAAAGCTAAAGTAAGCGTCCCCCCCCCTCTCTCTAACTGCGCTGCCCGAAAATCTTCAAGCTGCAAAATACTCGGTCTGACCCAAGTATTACATTCAAAAGAAAATAATACACGGGTCAGTCTAATTCAAACTCAGTTATTAGTGCATAGGGGCAACAATAATAACAATTAGACGACAGTCAAAAATAAATTCGCCTATCCGATCCTTTAACAAGAAATCGGATAACGGTAAATATAACACTTAACAATGTTAAACAATAAATCAGCAAATTCAAATTATCAACGAAGATAGATGAAGGAATTATAAATGAAGATAATTTATAAAAAACATCAAAATTGCCTAAACGACAATTAACAACAAAATCATCAAATTATAACCAAATCAATTCAAACAATTGAAAAGTTACTTTAAAACATCAAAACCGATTGGCTGCAGTACATGCACGCGTGTACGGCCTCGCCACTACAGTATGAAATGCACAAAAGATCGACGCATCAAAAGCAAAAGAAATACAATAAAATCAATACGGTGTGGCTGCAGTACACGCACGCGTGCACTGCCTCGCCATAACAGTGAAGAAATAGAAATCAGCACAAGGTCAAATCCGAGCGATTAGGCTGGATTCAACCCAATGTACAAATCAATGTACAAGCTATAATACAACACTGTACAGACCAAATACTATCAATATGGTCGAACAAAGACTCCAAGCCTTCAAGCACCTTGCAAATGAAACCGGCAATGAATGCAAACAAAACTGGTACAACATGGAAGCAGTGTAACAAGTTCAAGTTAAATCATGAACCAGTGCAACTCAATGCAACCCAAGTCTGCAACAAATAAATCAAGTGTAGTTTATCACAACCAGACCAAGTGTAATAATGACCAAAATCAACTAAGGCAAAACTTCATACAAAAATAAAACTGCAGCCTTCACTTGAATACAAGGGCAACTGCAAACAAGACTGCAGCCCCCACGTGAAGTGTACAAGCTACAGAGCTTTAAATATTTCAAACTTGAAGTCAACATACTTACAACAAAGAAATGAATAATGCAAGCAAGACCAAAATGCAACTGCACAAGACAGGTTAGCAAGGTGCATGCACAAGTAGTCCAAGGCATGCAACTGTCTCAAAAAGTGATACAAGCTACTAAACCCCACGCAAGAACTCAAAGTCAAGAATACTCATACTGTTGCAGTAAAGACTGCAAATACAAATCACTTACAAAATGCAGAGGTCAAGTCACTGACTCAACTCAACTGCAGCACCAAAGCACAAAGCAGTGGCACAAGTACAAAATAGAAGGAGGATGAGGGCACCAGAGGTATGGCACCACAGCACATAAATACATGAGAAAGTGATACAACAATTCAACAAACAAGTAAACTCAAAAGCTACAGGTTCGAAACCACCAGGCAGTGGCAACATAGAGTATACCAAAATAAAAGAAATATCACTGCAACATAAGAAACTGCAATCACCACATGTATTCAAGGGCAAGACTGCAACGAAAATGCGGCCACCACCTGATTACAAGGGCGCAGCAAATACAAACTGAAACTACAACATGTTGCTATTATACTTGAAAACAAATGCACATCAAACTAGCAGTAAGCAGTGCCAAAAGAACAACAACCCAAATGTGCAAGTGTCAAAATCAAGAACAAGATGCAGTGCCGAAGCAGAAAGTCAAAATTTACTGCTTCTTCAAAAAAAACAAATTGTATTGCATCTTCAAAACAAAATACTGGAGAGTGCAAACGCATGAATGCAAAGTGAAACTTCAACAGACCGTGCTACTTCAAAAAGACAAGATATACGAAATCAACATGTATGCAACAGTGAGTTGAATTTGACAATACAACTCAATCTCAACAATGTAATGGACATAGCCAATTCGACACAGGTGCAACTAAAAGTGAGAAAACATATATAAAACGATGCACCCAACAATGCAACAAAAATGGAACTGCCGCCACCACAAGGATACAAGGGTAAACTGCAACGAATACTGCAGCCACCACAAGATCGCAAGGGCACAGAAATTACAAAGGAATCAAACAAGAAGCCTCAACATCAAAGATAGAGCAATCAGAGTACAAGAAGTACTACTACACTTGAACCAGTGATGACAAGTGAACATCAAAATGCAATTTGAAATAGGCAGTGGTAATACCACCGTGAAGTGTATAAGTGCAGACTAGCTACATGAATGACCAGACCACAAATGCTATCGACGTGGTGTATATGTCAATGAACAAACAGAATTCGAGTGTCGACCGAACTACAAATTCAACCCAAGTGAATATCCAGCATATACAATGACAACCAAGTAGTATATACATGAAGTGAAGTTGAAACAGTGTCAACTAAATGGAACTGGAAATGCAAACAACATATATGATCAAAGTGCAGACATGGATATCAATACACTGCAAGAGTAACAGGTAAAATTAAACAGTGCAGTAAAGACAAGCACACTTATATAAATGTATGCAAGAAACCATACATATGTACTCAGGTGGACTGCAAACTGGAAATGCAGTGATGTGCAGCAGCTATATCAGTGAACCAACATAGTGGATGTTCACACTCAATAGACACGGTGATACATGTATTCGAACCAAACTCAAAGTAAACAAGCAGTAGACAAAGCCACAATAGTTCAATATGCAGAAGTTTCAAAGTAATCAATCAGTGAGTTTCACAAAAATGACCGAAGGCCAATATAATCAACTCAAAGTCCAGAGAATTCAAAGCAGCAATTTCCAACAAAATCAAAACCCTGGAAATCAAAAACAAAAGATTATATGACTTTAAATTAGATGTGAGTAATAAAATTACTCACCTTTGTCGAAACAAGGAGTCGAAACAAGGAGCACGAACGATCGACGGAGCAAGCAACCAAAAATCATCACTGATTCGATCGAATAAGGTTGGCGCCTTTGATTTAACCAAGCCCTAGCTTCGGAGCGAAGAGGAAGACGAACGAAGATAGGCCGCCATTTTTTTCATTTGATTTTCTTTCTTTTTTTTTCTTAATGAAAAGGAGAGGGGTATCGGCCATGCTTTGAAGAGAAGGGTGCGTAATTTTGGGCGTGAGTTATGGCGTGATTTTAGGCGAAGCTGAAAATAATAAAGCATATTATTTTTATTTTTTATTTTTATTTTTATTCAATTTGTTTTCGACACGAATTTCAACGCGTTTAGGTGTCGTATGCTCACAAAACAACACCGATAAATACGAAATTTGAAATCCGGTAATAATTCAATATTACGGACCCAATGGAACTAGTTTCGTCGACTTCCGAGACTGTGCCTCGGAAGGCTATTTTTAAATTCAATTTAAACGATAAAATTTCAAAACTGAACAAATCATTTTCAAAGTCAATTATGAACTTCTATTATCTTCAGTATTATCAATGTGAATTTTCTAAGCTTTTAAATTATTTTTAATCAGCTTAAAATTGAAGATTCAAAATTTTATTCAACTTTCAATAGATTAAATTCTAAAATTAAATCGCCAAATTCATTCTGATAATTTGAAATTCCAGTCAAACCACCATTCAAATATTTAAAATTAATTAAATATTTTCAATTTAAATTTTTCAAAATTCTGGGTCGCTACAATCTTCCCCCCTTAAAAGAATTTCGTCCCGAAATTATAAGTTAGGAAAAACGATTGTTAAAATCTCACCGATATTTATACCCTACACAATTTTACCAAATTCGAAACTTATTAAAAATAAATAAATATAGGATTCATTCCATTTGTTTTATCTCACTAGCTTTGTTTATTATCTCCTTTTGTACCTTGATTTCTACAATCAAGACGCAAAAGTCTTTTACCAAAATTTTCGACTTACAAAACTCAGATTTAAACTTGAAATTCTTCATGTTAGAGATCTGCATATTATATCTTTTCCAAAGCTGTGGACTTTCAAGACATTTTAAAGATCTTCTTCCTTAGTTTATTAGGTTGGAATTATGTAATTCTAATTTCAGACTATTGATTTGCTATCTAAAGTTTTGAAAATACTTACTAACTCGAAATTTAACAAGTCTATCGTCGTTTTTACAGACATTAGGCATACGCTGGCCAGGCGCAGGACTAAAAATCTCCAAGTACTAAATATACTTGCTTCAACTCCCAGTGAAAATACTTAAAAATCTTTTTAAAAAATGGATATGGAAAGCACGTTCCCCCATGGATCACAGTTTACCCGGCGGTTACGCTACTATCCCAGTAGAATCACCTGTAATCTGTAGATTTCACATCTCTTGAATTTCGCCATGGTTATTGCCATAGATCGCAGTTCACCCGGCGGTTACGCTACTATCCCAGTAGAATCGCTTGTGACCGTAGGCATCTCGCCCCTCAAATTTCGCTTTGGCATCTAGATCGCAGTTTACGCGGCGGTTGCGCCACTATCCCAGTGGAATCGCTTGTAACTGTAGGCATCACGCCCCTCAAATTACGCTAGCATACATCATCATCAATCAACATGTTCCCATCAACATGATCCCACCACGAGGGATTCTAATCCAAATGGATACTCCAACTTATGGAAATTCTACGTAGCTACGAATTTCAAATGGACACTCATACCGAGTTCCAACACCTTCACAAATTTTAAATGGAAGGTACTTTTCCATATCCTCAGTTTAGAAAACATAATGTCATATACATATAGTACTTCATTTCACATTTCGTACATATCATACCTATGTAAACTTACATAGGATTTCCATAACAATTACTTTCCAAACTGATGGTTTTCGAATTTATTACATACTCATATATAAGTTCTGAAAACCACAATATCCCATACCCATAACAAATAGAGGATTTCTAAATTTTCCATCTCGTTACCGATTTAAAATTTTCCTCTAAATCGATTTGGAAATTTAAGGTTATCTCAAACCCAATTCACATTCATAATTCAATTTATTATCGACTTCACATTCGATTTGGATTTCACGTTACATCGTCAATTCTCAACACATAATTGATGTCTACCGATGTATAACCTCTGAGCTCGTACGTCTCAGAGAAGGGTGTATATAGCTAAGAGAATAAATTCTCCGCCACCACAGATATATATTTAATAGAGATCAATTGCTATGTCATCAATTCACCATGTTAGACATACAATCCAAACCGACTATCCGAAATTCAAAGCTCAACTTATATTGTTTTTTGTGTCGAAGTTAAACTCAATTTAACTCAAGATTCAATCTTTTTGAAAAACTTCAAGTTGAACTAATTGTTCAAATTTCCCATAAATATCTTTACAAGATATATACTTTTCCACACTTAACCATTTGAAACAAATTTCAAATATTCACTTTTCAATTTACCTTTAAAAGATAGAATTTCAAACCTTTCATTTCATATTGGAAAACATTTCCATACTTATTTAATAATAAGTAATTCACAAATCCATTTATTTTCAGCACTTGGAAAATATTCAATATACTTAAATCATAATTAAGTATATATTTCATTCTTTAAGGAAAGCGTTCTTTTAAACACATTTATTTGAGTCAAAACGAATGTTGCGTAAAACATCGTTACGACAACTCAAAATCACTAGTATAAGGATTCGAAGTTAAGATAGATATATAAATCCCAATACTATATAAAACATTTCCTTTCGGAAACCATTTACTATAACAACAGTGTTATAGTCCACCATTTCCTTATTTCTCGAAAACGTCTATGTCGACAATGAATGTTGAAATCTATGTATTCGATAGTTAATACATTATAAAACATCTTTTAAAACAATTAACTTCATTCTTTTAAATTTCACTTCTCCAAATCATACCCGTTTATAATATATTCACTGTCCAAAATCGTGAATATACCTTATTTACCCAATTCGGTATTTCTACACTTTTATCAAAAGATTATCCACTGTCCAAAATCGTGGATATACATCGTTTACCGAATTCAACACTTGGACTTATTTCATAGTTTGAATTCCGCATACTTTTCACAATATTGGTTTTAAACCGATTTCAAACTTTTCTATATTAAGTTTTTCACTTAACTTAATTCTCTGATGTTCAAATTCGAATTCATCACTGAATCGATTAAATCTATTATGGATTATCATGTTGACAACTTCAAATTTGAAATCTAAATTCCATTTGAACTTTGCATTTGCTTTCTATTTCCAAATAATCAACTAGTTCTTTAGTAAGCCATTCATCGACTTAGGTCCATTAGATTTATATCTCCACATTAACTATTTTAGGCATTAGTTTAAACTTGAAATATAAGCTTTACATCAAAACTAGTTTGATTCATACAGTTAAGTCAACAAATAAATTTCCTTCCCAAGGCGCTATTTTATTAAAATACTTTTTTCCATACGAAACTATCCATAGCTTAATACTTTTAAAATACGTACATAGAAGATTTTGGATTACAAAAGATAGTATTACAAAATATATTGATTGCTTAAAATATACTGATTGGTTTAAGATTCAGAATTATTGAGGACCATCGACTTCCTGTCTGGTAGTATGCATCTTTTCCAAACTTCCCTCTTCGGTTTGCACTATTTTAATTAACAAGATATTTTCGAAGTTTCCTATCAAAATTTACAATCCTTATTAGCAAAGGTTGGATTATTCAATCATTTTCCCAAGACAATTTGCAAATTTACATTATCCTGATATATAGGATTATTATTATTCAACCAAACTTGAGATTCAACTCCGGATTTTATTTCAAACATTTGAAATATACATATAAATACATACTTGCGTATTAAACTTTGCCTGAAACATAAAAACAAAATTTATTTTATTTTATTTTATTATTTTCGAAAATTACCTGAAAAATTACTTGAATTTTTTTTTCGTGTATATACTACTAGTATTGTTTTTCAAAACATTTGAAATCAATTTTCAAAAGAATTCAAAATCAAATTCCCAAGTTATAGTTCAATGATCCTCTTGGCTATAACTAAATTGACATGTCATTTTATTTCACAATTATTACTTTGGAGATATTCAAAATATTTGATTTAAACCAATTCATTAATTCACTTAACTTATATTTTATTTTTCCTAAATCTCAGCAATTCGATAATGGGTTTTCGAATGATCGGGACTCAAATCTAAGAAGACCTTACCGAAGAGAAACTATCGTAAACCTAAATTTAGAGAGGGTAATTTCTGAAAAGGATTTGAATTTTCAAAATACCTTTTATTTTCAAAAAAAACAATTTTATACTTCTTTAGATTTGAAAAACGTTTTCTTTAAAGTGATCCTAGTGACTATTCATATTAAACATCGTAAACTGAGCTTTGTATAAACCAAAGCTCTGATACCACTTTTGTAACGACCTGCCCTTCTGACCGCCCTTAGTCGGTAATTAAACCAACTTGAAACGTTCAAAATGACGGATTGTTATTTAGTTTATAGAGTTTAAGCAGAATCAGCCACAGAAACACAGAATAATTATATTTCACATAAATGAATTTTTTGTACATATATCAGAGTTCATACAATGCACTAAATTTATACAGCGGAATATTTCTCTAAGTACAAAAATCCCCGAAAAGCTAAAGTAAGCGTTCCCCCCCCCCCCTCTCTAACTTCGCTGCCCGAAAATCTTCAAGCTGCAAAATACTCGGTCTGACCCGAGTGTTACATTCAAAAGAAAATAATACACGGGTCAGTCTAATTCAAACTCAGTTATTAGTGCATAGGGGCAACAATAATAACAATTAGACGACATTCAAAAATAAATTCACCTATCTGATCCTTTAACAAGAAATCGGATAACGGTAAATATAACACTTAACAGTGTTGAACAATAAATCAGCAAATTCAAATTATCAACGAAGATAGATGAAGGAATTATAAATGAAGATAATTTAGAAAAAACATCAAAATTGCCTAAACGGCAATTAACAACAAAATCATCAAATTATAACCAAATCAATTCAAACAATTGAAAAGTTACTTTAAAACATCAAAACCGATTGGCTGCAGTACATGCACGCGTGTACGGCCTCGCCACTACAGTATGAAATGCACAAAAGATCGACGCATCAAAAGCAAAAGAAATACAATAAAATCAATACGGTGTGGCTGCAGTACACGCACGCGTGCACTGCCTCGCCGCAACAGTGAAGAAATAGAAATCAGCACAAGGTCAAATCCGAGCGATTAGGCTGGATTCAACTCAATGTACAAATCAATGTACAAGCTATAATACAACACTGTCCAGACCAAATACTATCAATATGGTCAAACAAAGACTCCAAGCCTTCAAGCAACTTGCAAATGAAACCAGCAATGAATGCAAACAAAACTGGTACAACATGGAAGCAGTGTAACAAGTTCAAGTTAAATCATGAACCAGTGCAACTCAATGCAACCCAAGTCTGCAACAAATAAATCAAGTGTAGTTTATCACAACCAGACCAAGTGCAATAATGACCAAAATCAACTAAGGCAAAACTTCATACAAAAATAAAACTGCAGCCTTCACTTGAATATAAGGGCAACTGCAAACAAGACTGCAGCCCCCACGTGAAGTGTACAAGCTACAGAGCTTTAAATATTTCAAACTTGAAGTCAACATACTTACAACAAAGAAATGAATCATGCAAGCAAGACCAAAATGCAACTGCACAAGACAGGTTACCAAGGTGCAGGCACAAGTAGTCCAAGGCATGCAACTGTCTCAAAAAGTGATACAAGCTACTAAACCCCACGCAAGAACTCAAAGTCAAGAATACTCATACTATTGCAGTAAAGACTGCAAATACAAATCACTTACAAAATGCAGAGGTCAAGTCACTGACTCAACTCAACTGCAGCACCAAAGCACAAAGCAGTGGCACAAGTACAAAATAGAAGGAGGGTGAGGGCACCAGAGGTATGGCACCACAGCACATAAATACATGAGAAAGTGATACAATAATTCAACAAACAAGTAAACTCAAAAGCTACAGGTTCGAAACCACCAGGCAGTGGCAACATAGAGTATACCAAAATGAAAGAAATATCACTGCAACATAAGAAACTGCAATCACCACATGTATTCAAGGGCAAGACTGCAACGAAAATGCAGCCACCACCTGAATACAAGGGCACAACAAATACAAACTGCAACTACAACATGTTGCTATTATACTTGAAAACAAATGCACATCAAACTAGCAGTAAGCAGTGCCAAAAGAACAACAACCCAAATGTGCAAGTATCAAAATCAAGAACAAGATGCAGTGCCGAAGCAGAAAGGCAAAATTTACTGCTTCTTCAAAAAAAACAAATTATATTGCATCTTCAAAACAAAATACTGGAGAGTGCAAACGCATGAATGCAAAGTGCAACTTCAACAGACCGTGCCACTTCAAAAAGACAAAATATACAAAGTCAACATGTATGCAACAGTGAGTTGAATTTGACAATACAACTCAATCTCAACAATGTAATGGCCATAGCCAATTCGACACAGGTGCAACTAGAAGTGAGAAAACATATATAAAACGATGCACCCAACAATGCAACAAAAATGGAGCTGCCGTCACCACAAGGATACAAGGATAAACTGCAACGAATACTGCAGCCACCACAAGATCGCAAGGGCACAGAAATTACAAAGGAATCAAACAAGCAGCCTCAACATCAAAGATAGAGCAATCAGAGTACAAGAAGTACTACTACACTTGAACCAGTGATGACAAGTGAACGTCAAAATGCAATTTGAAATAGGCAGCGGTAATACCACCGTGAAGTGTATAAGTGCAGACTAGCTACATGAATGACCAGACCACAAATGCTATCGACGTGGTATATATGTCAATGAACAAACAGAATTCGAGTGTCGAACGAACTACAAATTCAACCCAAGTGAATATCCAGCATATACAATGACAACCAAGTAGTATATACATGAACTGAAGTTGAAACAGAGTCAACTAAATGGAACTGGAAATGCAAACAACATATATGATCAAAGTGCAGACATGAATATCAATACACTGCAAGAGTAACAGGTAAAATTAAACAGTGCAGTAAAGACAAGCACACTTATATAAATGTATGCAAGAAACCATACATATGTACTCAGGTGACTGCAAACTGGAAATGCAGTGATGTGCAGCAGCTATATCAGTGAACCAACATAGTGGATGTTCACACTCAATAGACACAGTGATACATGTAGTCGAACCAAACTCAAAGTAAACAACCAGTAGACAAAGCCACAACAGTTCAATATGCAGAAGTTTCAAAGTAATCAATCAGTGAGTTTCACAAAAATGACCGAATGCCAATATAATCAACTCGAAGTCCAGAGAATTCAAAGCAGCAATTTCCAACAAAATCAAAACCATGGAAATCAAAAACAAAAGATCATATGACTTTAAATTAGATGTGAGTAATAAAATTACTCACCTTTGTCGAAACGAGGAGCACGAACGATCGACGGAGCAAGCAACCAAAAATCATCACTGATTCGATCGAATAAAGTTAGCGCCTTTGATTTAACCAAGCCCTAGCTTCGGAGCGAAGAGGAAGACGAACGAAGTTAGGCCGCCATTTTTTTTTCCGTTTGATTTTTTTTTTCTTAATGAAAAGGAGAGGGGTATCGGCCATGCTTTGAAGAGAAGGGTGCGTGATTTTGGACGTGAGTTATGGCGTGATTTTAGGCGAAGCTGAAAAAAATAAAGCATATTATTTTTATTTTTGTTTTTGTTTTTATTTTTTTATTTTAATTTTTATTCAATTTGTTTTCGACACAAATTTCAACGCGTTTAGGTGTCGTATGCTTACAAAACAACACCAATAAATACGAAATTTGAAATCCGGTAATAATTCAATATTACGGACCCAATGGAACTGGTTTCGTCGAATTCCGAGACTGTGCCTCGGAAGGCTATTTTTAAATTCAATTTAAACGATAAAATTTCAAAACTGAATAAATCATTTTCAAATTCAATTATAAAGCTTCTATTATCTTCAGTATTATCAATGTGAATTTTCTAAGCTTTTAAATTATTTTTAATCAGCTTAAAATTGAAGGTTCCAAATTTTATTCAACTTTCAATAGATTAAATTCTAAAATTAAATCGCCAAATTCATTCTGATAATTTGAAATGCCAGTCAAACCATCATTCAAATATTTAAAATTAATTAAATATTTTCAATTTAAATTGTTCAAAATTCTGGGTCGCTGCATTTATAAATTTCTAAATATAATTATAAGGTTTCTTTTATAAACTATACTTCAAATATAAAACCAAACCCCCAAATATAAAACAAACTCCAAATATAATTATTAAACTCATATACATTTCATAACCCAATGATTCCATGTATTACAATAAATTCATGAGTATGATTTATTGCTCCAATTTATCCAAATGATAATATTTCCCTTCTATAAAAATATAATCTACAAAACCGTTCTTTTCATTATAAGATACCGCTTATAAATCTCCTTTTAATTTATAAAATACCATTTATAAATTTGTTCTTTATTTACAATATTTTATATAAAATGTTTCACAAATATTTATTCCTAAAATATTTCAATCTTCTTTTAAAAATAAAAATCACTTGAAAATAAAAGATGAACACCTTTTTATTTCCTTTAAAACAAACATTCATCATTATAATAATTTTTCTATTGAAAATAAGTACCTTTCCAAAATAATCTTAAAAAATTTACAAATATACACATACTATAAAAGAATAATAAAAGAAACTGAAGTAAAATAGAGAAGTGCAAAAACTATAATTTTTCAAATAAATATCACAGAAAATGAAAAGGGCAAACTAAAAGTTCTTTTTCAAATTGAAAGCCATTTCCAAATCAAACAACACTTAATAGAATTTCCAAACTACTATGTCGAGGCTAATAGTTAATATAGTACTTAGCCGGTGCTATTATTACCGTTTTCTCTAAAATGGTTCAACGTTTAACATATGTCGGTGTCACATCCAATATGTTCAACTATCAAATTTCGGCATTTAACAATCTATAAACGGGTATATAACTGAAATTATAAACAACAGATATATAACTGTAATTAAAAATCGCAATGTCGATAAATCTGGATTTCTCTACTAAATTTTTGTATTTTCATTTTAAATCACAATAGCTTTTCAAAGCGGACTTGTAACCAAATCAATCAAAAATTCATCCAAACACAAACATTAAATTTTATCAATTATATATCATACTGATTACCCAAAAAGATGAATTTAACTCATTGAAATTTCAGCGGACGTTTAAGCGTTTAAATTTGAATGAAAACCGAATGACGTCCGATTTTAGTCCAAAATTTTCATTGCTTCAAATTCAACCAAACCAATTCCACCGTATAGCGATCGTCATAACGAGCGCAATGATAAAAATCTCATCTTAATTGGACCTCGTATGAGCAAGATATTCATTTTATAAGTTATGGAGATCAAAAATATAATTAATTATTTGATTAACCACTAATTACACCAAATAATTTCAAATCCTTCTTCCTCCCTCCTCAATCACTCGTGCACCCTGAACACGAACATAGACATCATGGCTGAACTTCCTCCCTTCCAATCTCCCTTTACACTTCCCTAAACGATGAGCCGTCGATTTCAATCTCCTTCTCTTCCTGCATACACTCTCTTCGACCCATCAACTCAGAGCTCGAGCCACCCTACACAAGTGCGTTCAAGACCTGCAGCACCCCTCCTTTGTACGGTCGTGATTCACTAGGAGCTGTCACCCGCTCCAAACTCCTCCACTGAATTCACCTTTGCACGAGAAAGAGTGTGCCACCTCCCGTTTCCACTAACTCCACCTAAACCTCCTTACTTCATTAACCCTAGCCTATGCCCTTTACTTTTGAACCACCGAAACCGGCTTCGATCACACCCAAGCCCCTATAGAAACATAAATCTAGCTTAAACAAGTTAAAAGATTTTACCTTTATATTTTCTTTAAAAATATTTGATTTGTTTTAATTTTTTAAAGTGGTGGCTTTTGCTTAGTTTTTGGGTTTCAGAAAATTGTCAATGAAACAATAAAAGATGAGAGAAAAGAAAGTGTACTATTTTTCTCTAAGTGTTAAGAGGTGTATTAAGTTGCAATTTTCGTTCGCGTACGAGCAACGAGCGACAAAACATACGATCACGCATAAAAATGTGATACAATCCCAAAATAATAATAATAATTTACAGAGCTTAACGGATTCTGTAAAATCATAAAAATACCGTCATTTGTCAAAAAATTGTCAAACATTCATTTAAGTAATTTTCAAATTAAAAATTATCGAAAAATCAAATAAATTAAATTTAAAACACGTCATTAAAAATCGAATTGTTATATTTACAATTAAATTTTCTTATTATTTATTATTGCCGCAAAATTTATAAAACGAATTGACCGTTATTATTTAAAATTAAACAAGACCATTATATCCATTTAATTAAGATACAATTCAAATCCAGATATTTAAATCACTATTAAAATATTAAATTCACAATTCAAATATTTTAAATAATATCTATATTCGAATTCAAATTTCTAAACTTTAAAAACCAACTATTTCAATATTTAAAATTAATTAAATATTCAAAATCAAATGACAAAATTCCATGTTGTCACACCAATGATGGGTTTTGTGAGAAAGGAGCGGTGATTTATCAGAATTTATATAAGCATGGATTAGTGCATCTAGGTTTAGAGTTTAAGGAATGATTAGGAAAGAATTTAGGCGAATATAAAGGAAACGAATAATGTAATGAAGATGAATGAAGAGGTTAATCACTAATAAGCCTTCTTACGGGCCTTATCCCAAATTCAATTCATCCAAACAAAAATATTTTTCACTCCTAAAACTCATCTATTCCAAACAGGGTTGACCCTTAGATATGAGGGGCCTAAGGCAAGAAAATTTTGAAGGCACTATTACGCAAGAAATAATGGTGAATGAAAAATTGGTAAACAAAAGTGTTCCATTAAAATGAAGAATAAAAGAAGCCCTAGTTTTTAATTTACTGATTGTTGTATCTAAAACCAACTTGGACGTTTGGACTAAAAAGAACTGGGCTTTCAAGGCTCCACGTAGATTTAAGGCCCAAGGCAATGGCCTAGTGTGTCTATGCTCAAGGTCGAGCCTGACTCTAAACATAGTCAGCTTATACTCATTTTTTTCTCGCGATGGAATTGCAGCTTCAATAGTAGTGGTCCTAAGTAATAATTCATTCGTCTTCAAAAGTCGAGTATTTTGAATATACAGATAATTGATTATTTAAATAAATTATTTAAATATCCATTCATTAAGATGTGGGGTTGTTACATTTTATAATATAAATTGTTTTGGCTATCAGTTTAACTGCATAACCAAACCTTCATATATTACCTAACTTACGGTATTGTAACACTTCAAAGAAACGTTTTAGTGCTAAAAAACAAAGTTTACTTAATGAAAATATGTTAATTTTACTGGTAAACATAAAATATACTTGATAAAATTTCTCCAAGCATAAATTTATTTTTTCCTTTGGATAAACCAATCATCTGAATAATAACATATGATAATTTTCTCTTACCTTTTTAATTCGGTTAAATCAATCACTTGATCGAATTAACCGAAATTAATTCGGTTTAGTTCCAAAAAAATTCTACTGCAATTCGGTTAGACATTTTTCATCTCAAAACCGACCAAACATTCACGCTTACTTTTTGGTATTGTGACTAATTTACAATCAAAAGTTTCATATCTAGTATCCAAATCTAAAAGATCTCACAGAGAACAATTTTTTGTAAGAAAAATACATTTGGAATAAAAACTATAGTTTTTGTTCTTTGTTAAGCGTGTACAAATACTTTATAAAATTCCGTGCTCGATATTCCTTCATGAAACAACTATAACCATTAAATAGCTCTTCATCCCAACTATCACCATGTTACTTCCACTCTCAAATTTTGCATTCTCTTTTAAGGGGTCGAAGTGCTCAATGGAGAAACCCTACATTCGAATAACCAACATAAGGCAATAACATATGATTGTTGAATCCAAATGTCGTATTATTATTTTATTGTCCACTTATTAAATACAAAATTTATTTTTAATCTTACAAAAACGTTTAATATCTAAAATATAATTTGATCAAAACGCATGTTATAAATGTTTGTCTACTGTATGCTTGAAAAATCAAATATTGTGAAACAAAAAACTACAAGAAACAATAAAAATGTTACATTTAACGTTTCTCATTAAATATCTCCAATGTTATTTACATTATTCTCTCTGCAAATATCTTACATTTAAAATTCAGATTTTCAATTCAAATTCAAAAGTCAAGATCTAATTTTTTGTAAGATTTTTTTCTTTTTCATATAATTCACATGAAAATAACAAGATTAGAAGGACGATTAACAAGGAGTAAATGAGATTACAATGTTTGCAAAATTATTTAATTTTTTTGTGAATTTTTTTGTTTAAAAACATTCTTCTATAATCTTGACCTTACCTCTAAGTTAAAACAATTTCCTTAGGAATAATAGGATAGCGTCCAAAAACTAAAAATATGCTTTATAATAGCAAACTGAAAACTAATACCGTTCAAACATTAGGTGCAGCATACTGATCATTACTACTAGTACCGTTGCATGATAGATATCACAGATAGCTTCTTATATGTTTATTTATTAAGAGTCTCAATTTCAACAAATAACCATTCAACAACATACCAAGGTCAAAGTAAACTACCCTTGTACCATGTTATAATAAACGCCAAATGAGATGGGACAAAGTCCCGCTTTGTTTAATGTCGTTTAAGCGGCGCTTAATTTTTTAACGTACTTTATCCGTACGTACATAAATATATAATAAAAGATTATATTACGTGTACAAGCGTACTATCATACGTACATACAAATTCATCAAAAAAACTAAAGTTTAACTTCGAAGCTAACTTATAAATTCATAGGTTTAAGTAGTTGAATTGGACTTTCTCTATTTGTTAAAAGTTAGCATACTCAAATTGTGTACGTGCACATTTGTTAAACAAAATAAACATATCTTAATGCAAATTCTTAATGCAAATCGATCCACAATATAGAAAATGAAAAAAAATTCTATAATTTTAAAGTAATAATTTTTTTGTCGTACAAGCACTGCATAAATTTAAGCAAAACGCTAATTGAATGCGCTTATACTTATTTTTTTTCTACAAAAAATCAAATGTTGTGCATCCATTTACCGCTTAAACGATGCTTAAACGACGCTTAAGCGTGCTTTTCAAAACAAAGATATAAACACACACTTGGAGTACAACTAAACATTTAATCTCAATTTCAACTTTAACCATTTCAATTTTAATCTCGATAGTCTTGTATTTAGAAGGTACAAGTAAATAAAATACCATGAAAAGCATCTTCTCAAGCTCATACATGGGTATGCATGTGTGCATGTTTACAAGCGTGTGTTTACACACACACCTATATACCCACGTATTTTCTTTTGTTTTCTTTTGTTGAGATTAAAACCAGCTTCTTCTAAATTCTAGAAAGTTGAACCCAACACTTAGCGCGGACTACATGTAAATGATGGGATGTCATGTCTTGCATGTTTATTTTCAAACAATGCATTTGCACGTAAAACCGAATTCATGACCACGCCAACATATTACTAATTTTAGTATCAATTTCAACTTAACAACCATTCTACTTATAAGCCTATTCATATTGCATTTAAATTACAATACGTAAAATTTCTCAATAAGTACACAAGTAAAATCAAACATCCACGCTAAAATCCTGGATTGCTTAAACAACGCTGCCATCAAATTTCGTATTCGGAATTCAAGTATCATATGTACACGTAGCATCCAGAAAAACACTGTTAAACTAGAAAGCAAGTTACATCTCTAATGAACAACATGTGACCAAGAACAATCATCTAATACTGGTAGTTGACGACTAAATATCCAAAAGCAGTACATAGTTACTTATCTAAAGTGCTAGGAATAGAAAGTAACGGTTAAACTGTCATACGTTGTGAAATTATCTTCAAGATGAACCATAACTTCCAGCTTACTCTAGTTTCTGCGCTAAATAATAGTATTTCGACAAACAGATAGCAAATTTTCAAGAAAGTATTCTTCAAAAAAAAACTTTGCTCTCTGATACTGTCTTATTAGTTTTGTTCTTTTGTCAGTTTTAGTTTTATACATGGCATTTGACTTTGGTTTCTTGATTATGCTGTTTGTGCCCTAACTGTGCAGTGATTAACTTGGTGCTTGATAAATAAAAGGGATCACCAAATTATATACCTGATTATCCCAAATATTATTATCAGCTCATTGTCCTATGATGGTAGATGATGTGTACTCATTCGAAGCACCTCTGGTTTATCCAATGTAGTTTGGGTCTTCTTCATGATAAGTCTTTGCATATTTCTCTGTTTTTCCTGGGTTTTAGACAGACGGTTTACTGATGCACTTAGAGAGAGATGCTGTAATTTAGTGATTAAATGTTAGGTTAGAAATATATTACACAACATGAATGAGATATTTAAGATGATAAATTAATTGATACCATGTTATTTCTCCTAAGTCTTGACCATTATCACTACTTTGATACCTGATTATCCACCTTTACTAATGCAATTTTACGATACTGTTTGAGCTAAGAGTCATGGAAGTTTACTAGTCAAAGAAGGTCCGAACCCAAGATTTAAAACTTTCATTTTGCTAATGAATTTTATCCTTTCAAGCACATGTACAACAGCAAATTTCGTTGCCTTGGCATGAATGAGATATCAGAGACCATAAACTAATTTATATCATGTTATTTCTTTTATATCTTAAATATTATTACCTCTTTGACCTCCTCTTTGTTGAATCTTCCTTGTTTTCGTGATATGACTTAGTGATCAAAACAATACGAATGATGTTATAGCGAAATGGCTTGAAATTTTGTTTGCTAGAAAAAGTTTGAAGCATAGAATCAATACTTCAATACCAAAAATAATCCCAGAACTCTCCAAGCTCATCTTCAGCTGTAGAACTGGAAGTGGTATTCCTCCTCATGACAAAGCATCAGCATCAAATAAATCCACGATCGTTTACACCTACAATTCCCACTTAAAAGAATAATATGAAACAAGGGCAAATTTCTTTTTCCTTTTTTACTTTTGGGAAATGGGGAGTATACATGAAATATTACCTGTACTGCATACATGGCCCAAAGTAAGATTTATCAAGAGCACATTTGCTAAAGTGCTCGTGAAGAATATTTTGCTGTCTTGAAAACATATTAGCATTGAGAGGAACAAAAGTAGTTGTTTCAACATGCCACCTTCTTAGAGAAAGATGGTACGTTTTCCATTCTGAAGATTCGTCAAAAACTAAAACAGTGGTAATCGAAATCTAGCACGGACATCAACAAACATCTTCCAGTTTAGAGTTTTGAAATCATATCCAGTTTGGAAGATAATGAACATTATGGAGGCCCACAGTTTGGATAGGAAGATGTTGGTGATGCTATATGCTAAAGAGAATGATTCCCATCAAAATAACTTTCGCATAGGCTATCTATGTTTCAAGGCTTATAATGATGACAAATATCAGGTATGAAACAGATAACCGTATACCCAGGATAGATTAGTTCATTCAGTATTAGGCAGAAAACTAACAAGAGCACAAAAAAATTGAAAATTGAAGGAATTTATAATGTTACATCATTATAGATAATACACAGATACTAGTTTTATGTAATTAACAGATACAGAGATTTTTTTGCCACATTTCTTTAAATAAAAACAAGAAAAAAGAACCACATATTTATACGTCATTATGATTAAATAAATAGGAATAATATACCATGACGAAAACAATGTCAAGGATTGTATACAAAATTGCACAAATGCTCTAAAAATGAAAAATCAAATCTCATTCATTTCTTTCTCAAATAGTATGTTCACATTTGGGACCAGATGGAATTGAGCTGCATAGCTTATGAGAAAACAAAAGGTACGAACATCTAAGTCAACTGCGAGATAATTAAATTGCAACTTGAATCAGTTTCATCGTATGGTTTGCATGGTGTGAATCAAAATTGAATCTTGAATTGAAGAATTTGAGTCTCCATACTTCTTAAATTCTTGGACAGCGTCATCCTTCATATCTACTTACTCTTTTATGACAGTTTTACGTGGCTACTACTGTGATTTCAATATCAGTGAAACTAGATCGCGGATGATGGAGTTTTAACTTGATCGAGGAAAATACAGAAATAAGAAACCCATGATAACATAAATATGTAAGTTGGATCCCTGTCATGAGTCGGCTTTACATTATAAGAAGGAGTAGAGACTGTAATCGGTTTAATAAGTTAAATAGGGACTAATAATTAGTATTCACTAGCAAATATATGAAAAATGAAAAATTGTAATTCAAAAAATGAAGAACTTTTTAAGGATATTTGGCTAAATAGATTTTACTGTAAAAAAGAAAAGAAAACTATTTATAATATCGATTTAGAAAAAATGCAAAATATTAAGAAGACTGTAATTAAATAAAAATCTATGATGGGTGAATATGCTTGATTAATAAAGGCAATAATGCGATTTTCTCTTTCCACCTTGAGATATAAATAAAGCTCAAGAGTATTGTGTTATGCACACTTAACAGTAACACACACGCACATGCGCACGCACAATAACACACACACAGACACAGCTCTACTTTCTTTTTTCTTTGTTATATTGCTTAGTTTATTTTAACAGAGAGTTAAGGAAAACTAAAATAAGTAACTTTTAGGTACCATCACATACAACATAATATGGTCTATACAAAAGATATAACAGACAGTAATACATGATATTGAGTTTACATGTATTAGCATTTACATAATTATTCATTTACTTCAATTTTCAAATAAGTTGTCATAACAAAATCATAGGTGATATCGAATTTTATACTATAGCGATAAATTGGTTGAAAGATAGTTAGAATCTGATTATTATTATTTTCAATTTTGATATTACCATTTGATTGGAATTTTCAAAATATGAATCGATAGTTAAAATCTGATTTCTATTTTGATATTACCATTTGATTGGAATTTTTAAAATATGAATCAATAGTTAAAATCTGATTATTATTATTTTCGAAGTATAAAAAAAAATAAGTAAACATAAAATTAAATTCTTAAAGAATATAAATTACTAAAAATATAATAAAGAAAAGGACAAAACTGAAAATCAAAGAGCAAAATGTAAAAGAAAGAATCAAAGAGAACATAAAGAATTTGATATGATAAAAAATATTATCCACATATGTGGACTCTACTTTATTTTTACGTAATAGATTGCTATTTAAACAATCATTTGTTTTTATTTGATACTAAAAAGGAAATTTCGAAAAAAAATTGGTCTTATTAGATTTTAATTCTGATACTAAGATGGTAGGAAGCTTGTTATTGAAATAATTTTCAATTCCATTTTGATGATTTGAAATAGTTGGCCATATCAGATTTATATTATAATACTAAGATGGTACAAAGCTTGTTATTGTAACAATTTTCAATTTCAGTTCAATATTGATTATTGATCAAAAAACAATTCAAATGACAATTGGAAATAACAAATTAAATTGAACCAACAACACAATTTTTCAAGATAAAAATAGTAAATGAAAAATTCCTAAAAAATGTGAATTTTTGTATCAAATTTTAATAGAAGAAAATAAAATTAAAGTTAAAGAGGAGCGATATGCAAAGAAGAAAAAATGAAAAGAAAAAAGAAAAAGACAAAGAAAAACATAACATAGTAAACTCTATTCAAAAATCACACAAAAATATTGATGATAGACAAGCTAAGGATAAAGCATTTAAATTTTATCAGAGAATGGGTTCAAGACAGTTTCATGTTATATTTTGTTTTGCGGCATTCATTTTGTCATCATTTAGAAGAAGCCAATATATGAAATACACACTTCATTAGAATGAAAATAAAATAATGCAGTAGAACGGCATGACTTCCACTAGTTTCATCAAAAGACGACAATCGGCACATAACAAAAATATCAAAAAGTGATATCTTACAGCCAAAATACGGGAATTGTTAAAGCGCATGAAACTCTACATCTGTTACACACAAGTAATCCAGATTTTTGGACTAAACAGTGTTCTGAGTAAGGAAAGACTGGAGCCATGTCCAGTTCAGCATATACAAGCCATTTAAATTGGCAACACTGTTTTGTAACACTGCCACTATATCACTAATTTTTCAATTCTCATGTTACCTAAAGATGAAGATGACACATATGCAACAAATAAAAAATGGTATTTAATTTTCAAGTGATGAGTTTAATGAGATATAAATTTCAGTTTGCAATACATGTGACACATTGACTATGTATTAATAGGATACAAAATCAAGGAAGAAGGAAATTTGCATTACTTTTGGTTCCATTGAAACAAGAAGATTACAATCCACATGTACTTTCTGTTCAACCTTATTCGCTAGTGTCTACTCATTTGCATTATATCTTATGTATGCGTATCAGGATACATAAATATAACACAACCAATACACCAGGAACTGGACAAAAAACACTGCCAATTCGATCATTCATCACAAAGAACAAGTCCTAAAGACTATCATCAATAAATCCTTCTTATAAATATTGATCTGAACTTAACTTTTAACACCATAATGAATTTGGAAGCGGAACATGAACTAATGCATAAAGGCCATGCAAGTTGTTAACTCAGCTATCGTACAGAAAACATACCACAACATCACTCTGAGATATTTCCGTTTTCCAATTCAGGTTCTTTCTTCTTCCCCGACACTTCATAAAACTCTTCAACCACTTCCTTAACAAAGTTAATTAAAGAACAAAGCCCTCCCAAAAAGTTGTGATCAATAACTCCATTTCCATCACTAACGTGTGCAAAATCAACCATCTTCACTCTAACCATCTTCCCTTTCTCATAAATTATCAGTACAGAAGCTGAGTAAAAATGCCAAATCGTCTGCTCCTCAAACCAGCACTTTAATTGATTCAACTGGCCCAAAAGCTGCAAAATGATATAACAATTATAAGCAGCATACAGTTGTTAGTTGCATTATTCATATAGATCGAAGTATATAGCTGGACCTCTGTCAAAAAGGGTTGCTCTTTGTTTAGCTATTTTGTTTTAGACAAAAGTCAAAAGGCAAAGCGACAAACAGAGCCGGCTCAGACCTTTGGGTTGCTCAAGGCAACAAAATAATTTTGTTGCCTTTTAACGTAAAAAAAACAAAAAATTTCCTTGAGTTCACGTAGGAAACAAAAATTATGATATACTGCTAATATATTTCAATAATAGGTACCCCTCTCGTTAAAGATGAATATGTGTTCTTATATAACAAACAAGCCACAAATCAAGAGGAAATTAAAAAATACATGACATATAGCATATATACTGCAATAATAAAGGTAAATATGTCATCATTTGGATATTGTTGTTTCACTGGCACAGGGAGAAATCACTGAATCAAAATAAACATTTTTGTTTAAGACACCATGGAGATGCACATATGAGTATGAAATGTGTTATAATTAATTCATCTTTTCATATATGTATATATATCCAGATTCTTTTCATATATGTATATATATCCAGATTCCTTTCATATTACAAATCTTTCAACTTTAATTCAATTTGTAATAAATTGCGTAAACAATAATGAATGACTGAATGTAGAAAAGGTATCACCTATAGTATATACTATATACTAACATTTCTTAACACGGACATAACTTTAGTTGATATAACTGATAAAACACACAGGAATTAAAACAAAAAACTTGTATGCATTATTTTTGACATTAGAAAAAATATGCAGAAGAGGATTAAAAAAACCTAAAACATTGAACAAATGAATCAAATCAACCAATTAAATTATCTAATCACTCAAATAGCAAGTCGAGAAGACTAATGGCAAAAGAAGGAAAGGGGGACATGATCGCGTAATTAACAGCAAAAAAACTAATCAAATGGTGTAAAAAAAGGCAGTGCTATAAAAGTATTTATCAAATGAAATGATAAAGGTAGTAAAATTGGAATAACTGACAGGTGATGGTGCACTGACGCGCACGTTGCATTGATGGTCATGGACAGGGGATGCAGAAGTTGATTGCAGTGGAATTGCAGCTGCTTATAGGTGGAGAGTAATTAGAGCACGAGTGGGTTTAGGGTTTTAGAGAACCTTTTTTTTTCTTTTTTTCTAACTGATGGTTTGCCCCACTGTGGGGGGGTTGCCCTAGGCATATGCCTATTAGGCCTAGCCCATCAACCGGCCCTGGCAATAAATCTTGTAGCATACTGAACTCGCGAACTGCTCAAAGCAAAACTTAATTTTCTACTTTCAAATATAAAGTTATTTGTATGCATAACGTTAACTTATAGATCTTCTGTCTTATATTTTTACTACAAAAACACAAATCGGAATACTAACCAAAGAATATAAATAAATATAATAAATTTACAACATTAAAGACTAGATTTTAAATTTCAAACTTTAAAACTTTGAAGTTTAAACTTCCAGAAAAACAGAACATCACCTGACATGAAATTGTTATTTGACTGGATGAGACAAACAAGTTCTTACTTCTTGGCTAGTTCTGTGAGCGTTGATGATTCAGTATGAGTACAACAATTAAAAAATGGATCTACAATTTAACTTTTTAGATCTGCAACTAAAATGACAAGGCATCATTAAGTACTATGTTGGCTCTAATTTGCATTTTAAGCTCAAAATGTATATAAAAATTGAACGTTTGAAGGTGTAATAATTGCTTAACCAATATTTAAGTGTGCTGTATTGTTGATGGCATAGCCGTTTATGAGTATAAAGGGTCGTCAAGATTGATAGCTAATTTACTAGAGTTGTATGATCAAGAGAAAATTAGCTTATTTCCCAAGAGCGTGAACACCCAAGAGAATCGCTATACAGAACAAATGACCTTCTTAATCATATAGGTCAAATAACACTTTCTAAAAACCTTGCAAAGTGACATGGACAACAAATGTACCATCTTAAGTAGAGGTAGAAGTTTAACCTGATAACAAAGAATTAACAGTTTGCACTATCAAATTTTCCTGAGTATTTATTTCTACAAGTGACATGACCCTTCTTAATGCTCGTTGCTAATAAGTGCAAAACCAAGTGCTGAATATTCTTGTGAAAAAAAAGTTGCTTGCTTTTGTTCTTATAAACTGCGTGCACTTGTAAATTTTGCCAAATAGAGTGCAAAAACTAATCCATAGTCACGAACTTACTTTTTAGCACAAACATTCACAGTTTCAAAATTCAAAAAGAAAAAATGAAGCCATTTCAAGAAAGACATTTAAAAACAATTGTCACACATATCCAAAAAAGCATTTAACAAATCAGAAAAGCAAAAATGAAATCTAAAACAAATTATATCCGTATTATTATTAATAAAGTAAACTGATTGTGTAGGATTACTACCATGCTTCACGGCATCAGGTTACATAAGAACATTTTTGAATTTTTTTATTCTATTGCATCCAAGCATCATAAATAAAATCCTTAATTCAATTAAAACTAGCAAACACCTCATCTATGTGCATGCACACATCATGCATGTCTATACATTAATCATCGTGCATGTCTATACATTAGTACTTCGAAAATAAAATGTACTTAAATTAACAAGGCATGAATTTGAAACAAGTATTTTTTATATATAAAAAAAAGAGTTAAAAATGTTCCAAAGAAAACAACAGAAAATTCGCATTATGAAAAATAAACAAAAGACTTAATATTTTAATCCTACATAAATCAGATGCTGAATACGAATTTATTTGATATTATATGGGAAGGCAAAACAATCAAATGAAGCATTAATACTTTACTAATATGTTATTAAAAAAACATGTGATATACAATTTAAATCACTCATCACCTGCAATTATAATTTGTAAAATAACTTAACGTTTTTGCACTTATAATTAGCAGTATTTATAAGTGATTGCGAAAAATACCCTTGAGTCTAATAGAATAGAAAGTGCAAGATTTGGCAACATACCATAAAATTTTCTCACCCAACACGTGTGCATTTAGGAATAAACATATACTATCAACCCTAACCATTACTAAAGCATCCAACTAATAAACATTTCTGGTGATGGCTAAAGTTGCCAGAAACCATATAAACCATTCTCAATATGCTCCTTCCCAAGCTGTGTTATAATATGAATCCAGCGCAGTGACATATGAGCAAACCCTAACCATTACTAAAGCATCCAACTAATAAACATTTCTGGTGATGGCTAAAGTTGCCAGAAACCATATAAACCATTCTCAATATGCTCCTTCCCAAGCTGTGTTATAATATGAATCCAGCGCAGTGACATATGAGCAACAAGAGTTCAAAAGGAACTTTGCTATATACTAGACCTAATTTTGTTCTGTCTACGAGTTCAACTGATCCAAATTTTGGCCCTATTAATTTTGGTGCTTAACTACCAGAGTTCAAGAAACAAAATTTAATCTAAAGCTGTAACCTAATATTGTATCATCAAATATAATATGAGATATCAAGAAGCAAAAGAAAACCCCAACCTTTCTAAAGACACTGTAATACGCTCTCGTAATAATGGTTTTAAAATCGTAAAACAATTGAAAATGGACAACTCCAACTACCCAATTGCCAATTTGTTGAGCAATATACTTGGAATAAATCACAAGCCATTCGGCCTAACATTGCAAAATGAAATTACCAAACTTTTGAAAAAATAAAAGTTCATTCCTTGCGGGGACCTTATGGTACACTCCCTCTGTTTATAAATAGTATTAGGTTTAAATGGGTATTAGGAGAAAACGGGTAATATGAACGAGATTTTTTTTCCCCTGCTAACTATGATTCTGTAGCCAATGTCATTTAGATTGTTAACAAAATTACTGATACATATTAATCTAGTAACAGCAAGACACTCAAAAAGGGATACCTTCTGCATAACAATCCCATCACCACCAGCGCCAAATTCCCGCAAAATCCGTCTGACATCAGCAACCCCAAACCTCTTAACCTCATCTTTCCTTGGGATATAAACTCCCAACTCACCCTTCTCTATCTTCAACCCCGAAACCCTAAAACCCAAAGCAACTGAAGTGCTATTTCTATCCTTCTCCAAACACTTGGAGAAGTACCAATCTTCATCATGCGGACCCCAAGTGCGAGCTCCAACCTTGAAATCGATTACGGACGGTTTAAGCAGGCCGTGAGTGAGGTCCTCAAGTACGATATGGGGTACATCGCCACCGGAGTGATTGAGAATGCGGCTGCCATGGAAGGTGGGGAAGAAGCTGAGGATGTGGGCAGGAATGGTGGAGCTACGATCGGAAAGGCTCGTGTAGAAGGCAAGCTCGGTGGATCCACGCGACAAGGATTGCAAGGGCTTGTAAAAAAGACCGCTGTCGTCGATCAGCGGGCCAACCTTACCGCTGGCGGCAAAGTGGCCGGCCACTTGGTGGGCGGGGGCTTTCAGCATTTGCGTTTCGCCTCCTTGCATTTGAAATTTTACTATTTGACGAGATTTGGTATGAGGTGGAAAATTGGGAAATTGAATTGGTGGAAGAAGAACCTAGCTCTGGTAAAATTTGGACAGCCTTGGATGTCCTGTCTTCACACGAGGCAGCTGCAAATGGCCACTTGTGTATGAAGCCAACTTGAGCTTTTGGACCTCTTAACGTCAAAATTTGAGTAAGAAAAATAGTTGAAACTTCACGTGCTTATATAACAAAATTTAAATTTGTAGACAGACATGCTTTATTCGGTTTTGGTAGTGTAGTTGCACTTTGGAGGCATCTCAGAATATTTCATAATGGGTAGTAGGGCATCTCATTCCCGGCCCATCTAAGTAAGTCGGTCATGTGACGTTTTATGCTAAAAATTAATTTTGGTACACGCCTAAAAATTTGTATGAGAACAAAGTTTTCCATGAGCAAGGGTCTGAAGGGCAACCGCCCTAGGTCTCGTTTTAGTGGACATGAATTCATTGTTATGTAAAAATATTATATTTATGGCATAAATCCGAAAACCAAAGATCACGAGTATGAACCCGTGCTACGTATACGGGATTAGTATATAATTCTGTTAGCAGTGTATTTTTTAAATTTTATAGTATATAAAGATGAAAGCACATGATATGGGATGTAAATTTTTACATTAGTTTTTTCGTGAGTGCTACTAACAAAAATGTGTTGATAAATCTACTTAAATAGACTTGGAGCATATAATATTTAAAGCACAATGCCTTTATGTAGAAAACATTATATCAACTATCGGTTGTTCCTAACTTTGTAAGCACTATGAGGGCGTCTATTTGAACACAAATTGATGACACAAATGAAAATACAAAAAATCTTAACCATCGGATCTTTTTGTCTATACATGGAAGGTGTAATTCAGGGGGCAATCTAATAGTAGAGATCCCTTGTGTCACCAGTTCTGTTACCAAATTGTGTTCAAGTAGACTTTTCCGCACTATATTACTAATGTCATTTAATTAATTTTCAAACGTAATTTATATTAATTCAACATAGTTTTACCCTTTTTTAATATATAAATCTAAATATGTGCATAATTTTGTTTGATAATGGTATTATAAAGCTAGAGTAGAGAAATTATGCTCGCAACGAGATAGTATTTAAATTTGGCTTAATGAAACAGCGTTTTCATTATTACACATTTAACGTTATACTATACTAATTAAAGCAGAGAAAATATTAGAGTAGTTTTGAAACATCAAGTTCTTTAATACATATGTTATAATATGATATGAGAAAATGTATAAAATGAGCAGTCAAATTTTATATTTTTTGTATCTAGAGTATCATTTTGGTTTAAAAATCATGCAATAATTCGTTAACTAATAATTATATATATAGCACTCATTGTATTATTGTTATTATATTAAGCTTCTTAAAAAAACATGACTGATTAATTATGCATATTCCAGCGTTGATGATCCTTGTTTGTTTCAACTAATATGAATAAGACCTATGCAACATGATTTAATAAATGTATATTTTTGAAATATACAATGAAATAAAATCAAAATTAGTTTTGATCCATCAAAAAATAAAATGTTATATTAAACTAAAAGTGAATACCAATTGATTAGCAATAATGAGAATTAGGATAATTTAGCGGCGAATTATGATTTAAGGTTAGAGGTTGAAAGTTGCGGTGTTCGTGGACAAATTGGATTAGAGGTTGGAGATGAAGTATTTATGTAACGTATATTTTTCTTTTTATTTGTCATGATTATTAATTGATTATTATCGATTAATATATAGTATTCAATAGGAATCGTTATCAATTGTTTACAAAAAATTCAAAAAAAAGGAATTACATCTGACTTATCTCAGAAAAGTCGAACATGATTAATACATCTTGTAAAAACGCTACATTTTTTTAAGCCATACGCGAATCATTGAACCGCCGACGTATCGATTATGTCAGACTTATCTAGGATAAGTCGGACGTAATTCTCACTAACCGCTTTTTGGTTAGCGTTTCCGGTGTCCATGAACACGGGGACTTGGTATGTAGCTATTCCCTAATTAGGTTAAATATTAATAAAAAGAATTAATTGTAATAATTCTCAAATTAGTTTGAATTAGAATCAAATGAAAGTAGCAACAATTTATTCATATTTAACACAATTCTTTTCGTTTGAAAGTTAGCATACTCGTAAACATTATTATTAACTCATCTTCAACTCGTAATGATTTATTAGCATCTTCATACTGCAAAAAAAATCAAAATAATAGAGCATAAAGAATTTTTATTGAAAATAAAAAATAATTGCTAAGATGTTTCATAAGATCTCCAAGTATTTAGTGTTAATTATGCATTAAATAGGAAAATACGTGCTACTCAATAACATTTCATGGTCAATGAAGCATTACAGTAGAAAAATGTATTACCCTAGGTTAATTAAGATGCATAATATATACTATTAAAAAAATAAGTCTAAGTTGCGCATAACAAAATAAAATATTTAGATAAAAATTAAGTTTATAAAATGCCTATATAGAACTAAACTTTCAGCATACTTTTCTCGAAATGCAATGTAGTTATTCTTTTACTTCATGGATGATATTTTCTCAACTTGATTTTCTTAAATGCTTATAGTTCAAAATGAAAAATACATCAACTTTATCTCATATTATACTCAACTAAAGAATCTTTGATGTACATGTGTTTGTAAACCAATTATGCCTTACAAATTTATGAGAGAAATGGAATTCATGATCGTACAAAACAAACACAAACAGATTAGAGAATTTACTATATACTAATTATCTTCGTTGATAACTTAAGAATAAAAATGGAGAAACATCAATTTTACCTTATATTATACATAATTTAAGATTGATTGGTATACATGTGTTAGTAAACTAATTATACTATTTAAAATATACAAAGGAAGTAAAATTCATGATCGTACTAACGAAACACAAATTATATGAATGCCTATGTAAATATAAAACTTGAGAACTAAAAAATAGTTCAACATTACATATCAAGGATTTTATAAAAAGAAAGTATGATATCGATATATTAATTAATCCAATAACCTCTTGCAGAATATGAAGGAAACTAATATAATGATATAGACTGAAATTAAAACAATAAGAAAGTATAAGATTTTTCCTAACTTGATTTTTGTATATACTTATATTTCAAAATAAAAAAGATCAACTTTACCTCTTGTTTTATTATAAAACTTTAATTACATATATGCGTTAGTAAGCCAATTATTCCCTACAAAATAAATGAATGAAATGAAAATCATAATCGTACTAAATGAATATAAATAAGATGGACGTCGATGTAATAGAAAACTTAAGAATAAAAAATAGTCAAGCTTCATGTATTATAGAATTTGCAAAATAACCAAAGATTATGTGATATTTATGCATTAGTAAATTCATAACCTTCTAAAAATATAAAGGAGGCCATATTCATATCCATACAAATTGTAACAAAAATTAGAAGAAAACAATTTTTTTGACACAAAATTTGAAGTAAAGATATGCAATTATATATTAGAGCTACAAAAAAATTCAATCTTAAGTTAAATGAAAAAAAAGATAATGAAATAAAAATCAAACCTTTAAATCTAGCTTGGTAGATCGGCAAGCAAGACTTTTTGGAGGCTTTTAGACAATTTTTCTATGAAAACTACAATACTGAAAGCAACAGACAAAAACATAATCTCTGCAAAACATGATTAAAATGATATTTTCTTAAATGAATAAAAATTAAAGAATTAATGATGAATTTAACCAAATTATAGTTTGATTAAAAAAATAAAGAGATTGACTAAAAACTATTTGGATAGAATTTTTAAGTTGATTTAGATTAGAAATATATATTTTAGTTTTTTTTAATTGTAGTATATGTATGAAACTGATATATGAGAGAGATAACATAATGAAAATAATTTAAATGGGAGGAATGTATAAAAATGATGGAAAACAAATAAGGAATGAAAAAATTGTAATGATAGCATCGAGAAGAGGAAGAGTACTCTGCTAGATTACAAAGAAATAGTGATTATGAGTTTATCAAAAGAAATAAACATACATAAAGTATTTTATCAGAAGGAATAATGATAACATAACTGTTATGTTAATAATGATAGTTTTGTGGAATATTGAAAATTTTAGGGGATCTAAAAGAAAATTTATATCAAAAATCAAGTAGAATGCACAATTCAGTCTGAGATTGAATGAGATATAAAAATACTATGAGTTATATATTCTCTTTCTCATGTAATAGAATAGATTGGCATAAATGTCATATGTATAAATTTTCCAGTTATATTCTTCGTTAAAACATTGTATATCATAGCGTATAAACTGACTAATCGATATAAATGATCAAACTTTATGTTGAATATGCGCTTATATGATTTTTGTTTGATGATAATAAACATATATACATTCGTTTAAATGTATTTGTTAATGTACTATTTTAATTTTCATAGATTAAATAAATATTTGCTGAATAAAATTAAGTAACACGGAATTTGAATTCAAAAAGAAATTTTATTCAAACAAATATTTATTACAATCTTGAATAGTACAAATTCAAGCTCTCACTATACGTATACAATTTTGATTTTAATTACATCACAATTCAATTTACATAAATTCCTCACTACATATCATCACACTCGTAGTTTATCTTCAACTTCATTCCAGTTAGAATTCAGCATCTGAGCAATCTGCAAAAAGATTCACTAACGCAGTAAAATTGAAAAAGAAATATTTTTGCAATATAAAATAAAATATGGATTTTTGAAAATATTATTTGCCTCAGTTATTTGGGTTGTTCGTCATCATTTACATTGGAATTCATCATACACGAACAATGTGATATGCACAGTGTATCACTGTACACGCCACAAGGCCGTGCACATCGATATACACTTGATAATGCTATAGGGACAGGTGAACACAGGTCAAACCCAAATGAAAAGCCGGGTTCAACTCACGTGCAATATATTTAAAATCACGACAGAAGCACAAGGTCAAACCCGAGTTTTTGAAACTGGATTCAACTCAAGTGAAATTTCAAAATTCAACATGAAGTGAATCAAGAAACGGTGCAGAGCAAGTGCAAATACAAGTCGTACAAGATTGCCACCAACATAACAGCAAAAATGAAGACTGCAAGAATTTTGCAGTGATACAAAGCAGACATGAATGCAACAACAAACCCAAATGAAGACCACAAGTATACAACAACTCCAGCAGTGACAGTGAAATATGCAAGCTCGACTAACAGGACTGCAACAAACAAATGAATGCAACAAGCAACATCAATAAACAAAATGCTAGACCAAAGTGAAACAGGGATATACAGTGATGCATGGAACAAGACTCAAGTATGTTTACAGAGAGTATACAACATGACAATGCAGACACAACAATGAAGACTACAGCAAATGTCGAGACAACAACAAAAAATACATCAGTGACCAAACACAGAACAACAAGGCTCAAACCAAAGTATAGTGAAGCAACTCGACTACAAGTCAGTAAATAGTTCAGTGGTAAAGATGAGTGCAGACTCGAATGTATAGTTCAAGTGTGTCAACCAAACAAAGAAATACATCATGCAAGCTATCAAGACTCAGTGCAATAGGCAACATGAATAAAGTAACAAAAGCAAGCCGAGTTTCAACCAAGAATGAAAACAAAATATGCAGTACATACTCAAGTACATCATGAAACCAAAGTGAGTATGCAAGTGCAGACCAAATGAAAGACCAGTGATGCAAATAATAAACAGAAGACAATTGAAACAACAACCTCGACAAACAACAACAACAGACAACAAAGACAATGCGACTGTAATTGAAGCCGAGAAATAATGTACCAAAGATCAGGTGACATGTTCGAAGTCAAAGCAGAAGTAATCAAGTCGAAGTTAACAAAAGAAATATAAATACAGACCAACAACAACATCAAGCAGAAAGACATGAACAATGTAGGCCGATACGGTATGCAATGCGAACACATGATAAGGCATAGTTTGTTACTGCAGAATAATTTCAATGCAATGAAGTTGAGATATATGGAGTTGAATTCACAAATCAAATCGAAGACAATACAGTGTGAAACAATGCTACAGGGATGAATGAAATCCAACAATGCAGAGATGACCAAGAATCAAATACGTATCTTTGAAAAAATCAAACAAATTAAAAGAGGAAAGTTTCTGCCGTATGACTCAAGGCAATCGAACGTTTCATAATCAAAGCCATGCGCATCAGGCAATCGAGAATTAGGAAAGTGTAAATGAATACGAACAAATTCAAGTGTCTTGGAATTCATATAAATACCAAACCCCAAATTCATCATCGGCATCGAGTCAAACAAGCATTTAACCAGAAACGAAAGAGAATACATACCATAATCTATCGAACTCGATCAACAAAGGAGCAGCTGCGAACGAGCGCAAGAAAAGCAACCACAAAATCGATCATCAGAGAGCCGCGAACAAGTTTATTGAATCAGAAACTAACTCGACAAAGCAGCCGAAGTCATCTCAAGATACGAGCGACCAACAGAGCAAGAAAATCAAACATTTACAGTCGCGATCTCCAAATTTCAGAAAACCCTAATTTCTGTAAAAAGAGGATCGGCCGCCATATTCACAGAAACAAACAAAGCAAGGCCGCAATTTTTCAAAAGCAAGAATAAAAAGGAACGGGCAGAAGAAATTGGGCCGGCCTTGGTTTTTGATATAGAAAGGGGCTTTACTTTATTTTTCAAATAGGGTTTATTTTTATTAAAGGGGTTTTTTATTTATTAGTTTTATTTGTTCTTTTCGAATCAAGTCTTGGTAAATCACCACCTAGGTTGTAGGTAGTGTCAGATTGACTAGTTAGAATTAGTTCAGTGAGCAGGGTGTGCGAGTTTGCAAAACTCTATAGGCGGTAGCAGGGTGTGCGAGTCTGTTAGAGTGTTTGTAAGCGGGGGACTGTTTAATTCTAATAGAAATCTGGAAATGCAGCAGTAGGCAGGGGTTGCCGAAGCTGGGTAATTTTGTGTGTGATTTACTTTTCAGCATATTTACTTATCTGTAGTTTGTGTTTAATTCGAGAAAATTTGCTATAACCCTATTCACCCCCCCCTCTAGGGTTAATCTAGATCCTACAAATGGTATCAGAGCGAGGTATTTTTTCTTTAACTCCACAGTCATGAATCCACCAAATAATGCTTTTTCCGAGGGGCAATCTATTGCTTGGTCACCCATGTTTAATGAGAATGATTATGCTTATTGGAAAGTTAGGATGGGTATTTATCTTAGTTCTGTTGATTATGATGTTTGGGATATTATTGAAACTGGCTATAAATCTTCCACTATAACTGTTGGTGATACTGAGATTCCTAAACCTAAGGATAGGTGGGATCCTAACGATAAGAGATTAAAAACTACAAATGCTAAAGCCATGAATGCTTTGATCTGTGCTCTTGATAAGACTGAACTTAATAGAATTTCTCATTGTAAAACTGCACAGAAAATTTGGCATACCTTGGAGGTGACACATGAAGGAACTTCTGAAGTCAAGGAGTCTCGTCTAGCCCTATTCAGCAATGAATACGAGAACTTTGTGATGGACACAGGCGAGAGCATAAAGGACATGTTTGGACGCTTTTCAACTTTGGTGTACAACGCTAGAGCGCTTGGGAAGGTATTCACTGAGGTAGAGCTTGTGAGGAAAGTGCTACGAGCTTTACCAATGAACTTTGAGGCAAAAGTCACGGCAATACAAGAATCGAAAGATCTGAGTAAACTAAGCATGGAGGAGTTGATCGGTAACTTGATGACATATGAGCTTGAGCTAAAAGCAAAGGAGGAACGCAACAACTCCGAATCAAAGAAGAAGAAGACTGCCTTAAAGAGCAAAGAAGAGAGCGATGAAGAAGAAGATCCAATTGAAGAGCTTGCAATAATCTTAGAAAATTGTCAAGATTCAGGCCACACAAGAAGAAAACAAGTGGTAATAGGCCAAAAGATTCTGACGATTCCGATAATGAACTGACATGCTTTAACTGCAACAAGCCTGGCCACTTCAAACAACAATGTCCACTTCTCAAAAACAACAGAGGAAAGAAAAAGAAGAAGAAGGACTTTGCAGCGACTTGGGATGATGAAGAAGGAGAGGAAGTTTCGAATAATAGCTCAGAGGAGGCTAACTTGTGTCTTGTGGCAAAATCAGATTCAGAAGCAAGCTCAGAGGAATCTAGTGAGGTAGGTGACTATTCTTATAAAGAACTTGTTTTTATGTGTCTTGATCTTACTAAAATAATTGATACTCTTGAATCTAAAATTGAGAAACTGAAATCTGATAGGAGAGTACTTGCTCATGAAAATTTTAGGTTAGAAACTGAACTTGAAAATATTCAAAACCTAGAATGTAAAAAATGTTAAATTTTAGATTCAGAATCATCAAGACTTAAGAATAGCTTTGAGAATCTTGAAAAAGAAAACTTGAGTCTTAAGGAAATCATTGACACTAGGAAAAAGGATTTTATAAATAGATGCACCTCACTTGTAACTAAAAACACAAATCTAAAAACCAAAGTCCAAAATCTTGAGAAATCTCTAAATAACTTTTCAAGAGGAGAAAAATCATTCAACATGTTATTGGGAAATCAAATTTTTGCTAACAACAGAAAAGGACTATTGAATATGCGCTTATATGTTTTTGTTTGATGATAATAAACATATACATTGATTTAAATGTATTTGTTAATGTACTATTTTATTTTTCATAGATTAAATAAATATTTGTTGAATAAAATAATTTACACAGAATTTGAATTCAAACAGAAATTTTATTCAAACAAATATTTATTACATTTATGAATAGTACAAATTCAAGCTCTCACTATACATATGCAATTTTGATTCTAATTACATCACAATTTCAATTTACATAAATTTCCCACTACATATCACTCACACTCGTAGTTTATCTTCAACTTCATTCCAGTTAGAATCCAGCATCTGAGAAATCTGCAAAAATATTCACTAACGCAGTAAAATTGAAAAAGAAATATTTTTGCAATATAAAATGAAATATGATTTTTGAAAATATGATTTGCCTCAGTTTTTTAGGTTGTTCGTCATCATTTACATTTGAATTCATCATACACGAACAATGTGACATGCACAGTGTATCACTGTACATGCCACAAGGCCGTGCACACCGATATACACTTGATAATGCTACAGGGATAGGTGAGCACAGGTCAAACCCAAATGAAAAGCCGGGTTCAACTCACGTGCAATATATTTAAAATCACGACACGAGCACAAGGTCAAACCCGAGTTTTGAAACTGGATTCAACTCAAGTGAAATTTCAAAAATCAACATAAATGGATGCAAAGACCAGCTGCAACATGAATGTCACAAGCATGAACACAGAAACATCAAAGGATCAGAGACCAAGTTCAAATGTACTATATGGCAATGCACCAACCAGAAAATCAAGTTCAGTAAGGCAATGCACCAATGCAAGTGACTCAAGCAACATGTCCAGTTACAACTACAGAGACCAAGTTCATATGCACAGTGCATACCACAAAGAAATGCCACCAAGCAAAAAAGACCAGGAAGTACAGGTTAAATCAACACAGTGAAGATACCAGTGAAACAAATGCAGAATTAACAAATGCAAAACACATGGAGGCAAAGCTCAAACCAAACAATGATGCATGGAACAAGACTCAAAAACAAGACCAGAACAATCATGCCAAAAATATGGTTACAACATCAAAGCACATGTATGCAGACCCAGTGCCTCAATGCACCAGTACAACAACTCCAGCAGTGACAATGAAGTGAATGCAACTACAGGAACTTAACAAAGAAGACTACAACATCAAGATGGTCAGACCAAATATCAAGTTCAAATAACTACACTGCAAGTGCAACAGGTTATGACAGTAACATATGATCAGTGGTACACATGCAAGCTCGAGCACAAGATATGGAAACTGCACCAATGCAAATCAAAACAAAGAGTACAATTCACATGTACACCATGATATCAAGTATCAATGAAACAGAGATATGCTACAAGATGGTCAGCCGCCATAATGATAAAAATGTCATGCTCAATACAACACAGTGGCAACTACAAGATGCAGACATAAACAACATCAAAGAAACAAGTCTCGACCACTATGCAATGTCCAGTGATGCAAACAGTGAATAACATGTTCGAAGTCGAAAGCAATAAACAAGTTCAAGTCGAGATCATGGAAGCATACAGGAGTCAAGCAATGTAGTATACTGGAGTCAAGTCAGAATAATTCATGAATGCAACAACCAGATGAAGTTGAAGCCAACTAAGTAATTCACAGTGAAAGTCAAAAATAAAATAGGAAAATTTTTGCCGTATTATTCAAGGAAAATCAAACGTTTGAAAATCAAAGCCGTGCTCATCAAGTCGCAAATATCAAGCAACCGAAAATTTAGGAAAGTATCGAATTGATTAGGGTCTCGAAATTCATATAAATACCAAACCCCAAATCATCATTAGTGTGTGGAAAAATCGAATCAAATCCAAATATAAACCCACAATCATCATCGGCAAGATAATCACGGCATCGAGTTCGAGTACGAAAATCAGAAAAGCACAAACAAGGAATTTACTTACCGGAGCAAACAATGAACTCGATCAAATAGGAGCGGCCGACATCATCACAAAACGATCAACAAAGGAGCAGCTGCGAACGAGCGCAAGAAAAGCAACCACAGAATCGATCATCAGAGAGCCGCGAGCAAGAGAAAAACAAACCCTAGAATCGAATTTGAAAGAAGCCCTAATTTTCGCAAGGGAACAAAGATACAACAAGGCCGCAAATTTTTCACAAGCCAAAAGAAAGAGGGATCGGGTGAAAGAATAAATGGGCCGGTCTTGTTTTTATAAAAGAGGGCTTTAGTTTATATTCAAATAGGGTTTTAGTTTTAAATTGTTTTTAAGTTTGTTTTAAATTTCCTTTTCGAGTCAAAGTCTTGGTAAATCACCACCTAGGTTGCAGGTAGTGTCAGATTGTCTAGTTAGAATTAGTTCAGTGAGCAGGATGTGCGAGTTTGCAAAACTCTATAGGCGGGAGCAAGGGTTTGCGAGTTTGCAAAACTCTATAGGCGGGAGCAGGGGTTGCAAGTCTATTAGAGTGTTTGTAAGCGGGAGCAGGGTTTGCGAGTCTGTTAGAGTATTTGTAAGTAGGAGACTGTTTAATTCTAATAGAAATCTGAGAATGCAGCAATAGGCAGGGGTTACCGAAGTTGGGTAAATTTTGTGTGTGATTTACTTTTCAGCATATTTATTTCTGCAGTTTGTTTTTGTGTTTAATTCGAGAAAATTTGCTATAACCCTATACACTCCCCTCTAGGGTTAATCTAGATCCTACAAGTGGTATCAGAGCACGGTATTTTTCTTTAACTCTAGAGTCATGAATCCACCAAATAATGCTTTTTCTGAGGGGCAATCTATTGTTAGGCCACCCATGCTTAACGGGAATGATTATGCTTATTGGAAAGTTAGGATGGGTATTTATCTTAGTTCTGTTGATTATGATGTTTGGGATATTATTGAAACTGGCTATAAATCTCCCACTATAACCGTTGGTGATACTGAGATTCCTAAACCTAAGGATAGGTGGGATGCTAACGATAAGGGATTAAAAACTACAAATGCTAAAGCCATGAATGCTTTGATCTGTGCTCTTGATAAGAATGAATTTAATAGAATTTCTCATTGTAAAACTGCACAGGAAATTTGGCATACCTTGGAGGTGACACATGAAGGAACTTCTCAAGTCAAGGAGTCTCATCTAGCCTTATTCAGCAATGAATACGAGAACTTTGTGATGGACAAAGGCGAGAGCATAAAGGACATGCTTGGACGCTTTTCAACTTTGGTGTGAAATGCTAGAGCGCTTGGGAAGATATTCACTGAGTAGAGCTCGTGAGGAAGGTGCTACGAGTCTTACTGATGAGCTTTGAGGCAAAAGTCACGGCAATACAAGAATCGAAAGATCTGAGTAAACTAAGCATGGAAGAGTTGATCGGCAACTTGATGACATATGAGCTTGAGCTAAAAGCAAAAGAGGAACGCAACAACTCCGAACCAAAGCAGAAGACGATTGTCTTAAAGAGCAAAGAAGAGAGCGATGAAGAAGAAGAAGATCCAATTGAATAGCTTGCAATGGCTGTCAATAATCTTAGAAAATTGTCAAGATTCAGGCCACGCAAGAAGAAAACAAATGGCAATAGGTCAAGAGATTCTAACAATTCCGATAATGAATTGACGTGCTTTAACTGCAACAAGCCTGGCCACTTCAAACAGGAATGCCCACTTCTCAAAAACGACAAAGGAAAGAAAAAGAAAAAGAAGGCCTTTGCAGCGACTTAGGATGATGAAGAAGGAGAGGAAGTTTCGAATAGTAGCTCAGAGGAGGCTAACTTGTGTCTTATGGAAAAAACAGATTCAGAAGCAAGTTCAGAGGAATCTAGTGAGGTAGGTGACTATTCTTATAAAGAACTTGTTTTTATGTGTCTTGATCTTACTAAAGAAGTTGATGCTCTTGAATCTAAAATTGAAAAACTGAAATCTGATAGGAGAGAACTTACTCGTGAAAATTTTAGGTTAGAAACTGAACTTGAAAATATTCAAAACCTAGACTGTAAAAAATATAAAATTTTAGATTCAGAATTATCAAGACTTAAGAATAGCTTTGAGAATCTTGAAAAAGAAAACTTGAGTCTTAAGGAAATCATTGACACTAGGAAAAAAGATTTTATAAATAGATGCACCTCGCTTGTAACTGAAAACACAACACTAAAAGCCAAAGTCCAAAATCTTGAGAAATCTCTGAATAACTTTTCAAGAGGAGAAAAATCTTTCAACATGCTATTGGGAAATCAAATTTTTGCTAACAATAGAAAAGGATTAGGCTTTGGGAAAACACAAGTTGATGGCAATGCAAAAGGTAAGAGTGTCTTTGATAGATGTGAAATAATTGGACATCGTGTTGAAAATTGTAGTCATAGGAACAAGAACACAAAATTTATACAAGTTTGGGTTTCTAAGAATTCTACAAACAAATTTCATGTCTTGGAACAAGAATGAAATGACAAAACAAGTTTGGGTTCCAAAGGGATTGTTTATTCACAATGCTTCTGCCACTAACAACCATGGACCTATAAAAACAAATAGGTCACAAAAATCTTTCATCGTGTAGGTATGGTGGCAGGCTAAGGAACAACAACAGTGTTCTCTGGATTTTGGCTGTTTCAGAAACACAACGGGCAACAAAGCAAAGTCCCTTAGCCTAGTACAAATGTGATAGAATCACAATAGGCAACCACGAAAAATTATCGTAAAGGTAAAACAGGTGGAGGTATATTTATTTGATCGATATATTAAATGTGATAATCTGCACCATATTCTAAATGAAATCAGCCAACATTTGATATTGTAAAGATGATGATTTTGATTCTAGCTTGTTCAACATAGTTGGCCAATTATATTTATGCCAAAAACACTGTTCTTTGAATTACTTCATACATATTTGTTTGGATTAAACATAGTGTTTTTGTTGGATAATAATACTTTTGGTTAAAATACGGCCAACTCCTATATTCACGTTTTCTGATTATTTACACGACTTCAATTCAAATTTAGAATGCTGTTAAAAATTGAGTTTGAATTTTTATGCACACTTCATGATCTGGTCTATCAAATTTAGTTAGTGATATTTTGGATTGAAAAAGAAACTCAGATGCAGATCATACTGGTAATCTAGTTGATAGAAAAATTACTAGTGGAACGTGATTAATTTTTGAAACATTCATTTGCTGCATCGTTTTTTCAAAGAAAATATCTGCATATTTTTTACTTGAAATAATTTTTAGCAGAAATTTTTTCTTACTCTGTTGACCTTGTATCAGATTGGTTAGTTAAGAAAATTTGATTTTAAATGACAAATTTTTGACTAATCCGACTCCCTACTAATTATCAAAAAGATAAATAGTGACTGAAAAGGTGATAAGTGTTGATATTTAATATACATTACTCAAGAGAGTATATTTGGAAAATTTCTTTAGGAATTCAAACAAGAGTTACAAAACTTTTTGTTGGGTAAAGATTCCATGACCATTTCTATATCTATCATATGTCTATCGACCGTTGTTTATCAAATCTTAAATATAGTTTGTCGATATGTGGTACTATAATCAGGAATCATTTGTTTTTCATTTCACATTTTTTTTGTAAAAATAAAAAATATCCAAAGTATTCACTCTCATTTAAAAGTCCTCACGGTTATGCATGGGTGAATTACTTGGATTTTTGATTATGTGCTTCCATGCTCATTTAAAAGTCCTTACGGTTATGCATGTATGGAACGCATATCAAAATTAATTGATTAAATAGACAAGTTGATTCTAATCCCATTTAAAAGTCCTCACGGTCATGTGTGGTTAGAAGATACTTGATTTCATTTTTTAAAATTAAATTGGAATACTACTAATCTCATTTAAAAGTCTTAACGGTTATGCATGATTAGTAGATATTCAAATTCCTGATATAAATGTACCACAAGTTGATACAATTGTATGATTTTATATTAGAACATCATTTCCATTCTTTCTAAAAGTGGAATATGCGCCTAACAAGGGTGGTTATGATTTTTGTTTGATTTTTATTGAAGTTTAATATTTATATTCAATTTGAGTTTAATGTTGGATTAATATTGATCACTTTATCTCTATTTTCTCTAACACTATTATTCTTTTGCTGATAACAAAAGGGGGAGAGAAAAGTTAAGATTTTGTCAAATAAAATCAAGCAGAGGTCAAATAATTTTTCATTTGCATCTAGGCTTATTTATATATTTCTATTTATATGCATATATGTAGGGGGATCATCATGTAGCGAGGAAGCATTTAAATAGGGGGAGCAATTAGTGTATATCATTGATCAAATACATTTAACATAGTCAAAATCTTAAATATATGTTTGTTATCATCAAAAGGGGGAGATTGTTGAATATGCGCTTATATGTTTTTGTTTGATGATAATAAACATATATATTCATTTAAATGTATTTGTTAATGTACTATTTTATTTTTCATAGATTAAATAAATATTTGTTGAATAAAATAATTTACATAGAATTTGAATTCAAACAGAAATTTTATTCAAACAAATATTTATTACATTTATGAATAGTACAAATTCAAGCTCTCACTATACATATAAAATTTTGATTCTAATTACAACACAATTTCAATTTACATAAATTTCCCACTACGTATCACTCACACTCGTAGTTTATCCTTCATTCCAGTTAGAATCCAGCATCTAAGAAATCTGCAAAAATATTCACTAACGCAGTAAAATTGAAAAAGAAATATTTTTGCAATATAAAATGAAATATGATTTTTGAAAATATGATTTGCCTCAGCTTTTTGGGTTGTTCGTCATCATTTACATTTGAATTCATCATACACGAACAATGTGACATGCACAGTGTATCACTGTACATGCCACAAAGCCGTGCACACCAATATACACTTGATAATGCTACAAGGATAGGTGAGCACAGGTCAAACCCAAATGAAAAGCCGGGTTCAACTCACGTGCAATATATTAAAATCACGACACGAGCACAAGGTCAAACCCTAGTTTTGAAACTGGATTCAACTCAAGTGAAATTTCAAAAATCAACATGAATGGATGCAAAGACCAGCTGCAACATGAATGTCACAAGCATGAACACAGAAACATCAAAGGATCAGAGACCAAGTTCATATGTACTATATGGCAATGGACCAACCAGAAAATCAAGTTCAGTAAGGCAATGCACCAATGCAAGTGACTCAAGCAACATGTCCAGTTACAACTACAGAGACCAAGTTCATATGCACAGTGCAGACCACAAAGAAATGCCACAAAGCAAACAAAGACCAGAAAGTACAGGTTAAATCAACACAGTGAAGATACCAGTGAAACAAATGCAGAATTAACAAAAGCAAAACACATGGAGGCAAAGCTCAAACCAAACAATGATGCATGGAACAAGACTCAAAAACAAGACCAGAACAATCATGCCAAAAGTATGGTTACAGCATCAAAGCACATGTATGTAGACCCAGTGCCTCAATGCACCAGTACAACAACTCCAGCAGTGACAATGAAGTGAATGCAACTATAGGAACTCAACAAAGAAGACTACAACATCAAGATGGTCAGACTAAATATCAAGTTCAAATAACTACACTGCAAGTGCAACAGGTTATGACAGTAACATATGATCAGTGGTACACATGCAAGCTCGAGAACAAGATATGGAAACTGCACCAATGCAAATCAAAACAGAGAGTACAATTCACATGTACACCATGATATTAAGTATCAGTGAAACAGAGATATGCTACAAGATCGTCAGCCACCATAATGATAAAAATGTCATGCTCAATACAACACAGTGGAAACTACAAGATGCAGACATAAAAAACATCAAAGAAACAAGTCTCGACCACTATGCAATGTCCAATGATGCAAACAGTGAATAACATGTTCGAAGTCGAAAGCAATAAACAAGTTCAAGTCGAGATCATGGAAGCATACAGGAGTCAAGCAAGGTAGTATACTGGAGTCAAGTCAGAATAATTCATGAATGCAACAACCAGATGAAGTCGAAGCCAAATAAGTAATTCACAGTGAAAGTCAAAAATAAAATAGGAAAGTTTTTGCCATATTATTCAAGGAAAATCAAACGTTTGAAAATCAAAGCCGTGCTCATCAAGTCGCAAATATCAAGCAACCGAAAATTTAGGAAAGTATCGAATTGATTAGGGTCTCGAAATTCATATAAATACCAAACCCCAAATCATCATCAGTGTGTGGAAAAATCGAATCGAATCCAAATATAAACCCACAATCATCATCAGCAAGATAATCACGGCATCGAGTTCGAGTACGAAAATCAGAAAAGCACAAACAATGAATTTGCTTACCGAAGCAAACAGTGAACTCGATCAAATAGGAGCGGCCGACATCATCACAAAACGATCAACAAAGGAGCAGCTGCGAACGAGCATAAGAAAAGCAACCATACAATCGATCATCAGAGAGCCGCGAGCAAGAGCAAAACAAACTAGAGAATCGAATTTGAACGTAGCCCTAATTTTCGCAAGGAAACAAAGATACAACAAGGCCGCAAATTTTTCACAAACCAAAAGAAAGAGGGATCGGGTGAAAGAATAAATGGGTCGGTCTTGTTTTTATAAAAGAGGGCTTTAGTTTATATTCAAATAGGGTTTTAGTTTTAAATTGTTTTTAAGTTTGTTTTAAATTTACTTTTCGAGTCAAAGTCTTGGTAAATCACCACCTAGGTTGTAGGTAGTGTCAGATTGTCTAGTTAGAATTAGTTCAGTGAGCAGGGTGTGCGAGTTTGCAAAACTCTATAGGCGGGAGAAAGGGTTTGCGTGTTTGCAAAACTCTATAGGAGGGAGCAGGGGTTGCGAGTCTATTAGAGTGTTTGTAAGCGTGAGCAGGATTTGCGAGTTTGTTAGAGTATTTGTAAGCAGCAGACTGTTTAATTCTAATAGAAATATGGGAATGCAGCAGTAGGCAGGGGTTGCCGAAGCTGGGTAAATTTTGTGTGTGATTTACTTTTCAGCATATTTATTTCTGCAGTTTGTTTTTGTGTTTAATTCGAGAAAATTTATTATAACCCTATTCACCCCCCTCTAGGGTTAATCTAGATCCTACAAGGACTAGGCTTTGGGAAAACACAAGTTGGTGATAATGCAAAAAGTAAGAGTGTCTTTGCTAGATGTGAAATAATTGGACATCGTGTTGAAAATTGTAGTCATAGGAACAAGAACACAAAATTTATACAAGTTTGGGTTCCTAAGAATTCTACAAACAAATTTCATGTCTGTTGGAACAAGAATAAAAAGACTAAACAAGTTTGGGTTCCAAAGGGATTGTTTATCCACAATGCTTCTGCCACTAACAATCATGGACCTATAAAAACAAATAGGTCACAAAAATCTTTCATCGTGTAGGTATGGTGGCAGGCTAAGGAACAACAACAGCGTTCTCTGGATTTTGGCTGTTCCATAAACACAACGGGCAACAAAGAAAAGTTCCTTAGCCTAGTACAAAGGTGACAGAATCACAATGAGCAACCATGAAAAATTATCGTAAAGGTAAAACATGTGAAGGTATATTAAATGTGATAATCTGCACCGTATTCTGAATGAAATCAGCCAATATTGAGATGTTGTAAAGAGATGATTTTTTGATTCAGTCTTGTTCGACATAGTTGTCCAATTATATTTATGCCAAAAACACTATTCTTCGAATTACTTCATACATATACGTTTGTATTAAGCATAGTGTTTTGTTGGATGATAATGCATTAGGTTATAATTCGGCTAACTCTATATTCACAGTTTCTGATTATTTTCATGACTTCAGTTCAAATTTAAAATGCTGTTAAAAATTGAGTTTGAGTTTTTATGCACACTTCATGGTATGGTCTATCAAATTTAGTTAGTGATATTTTGGAGTGAAAGAGAAATTCAGATGCAGATCATACTGGTAATCCAGTTGACAGAAAACTTACTAGTTGAACGTGATTTATGGTGAGACATTTAGTAACTGCATCGTTTTTCAAAGAAAATATCTGCATACTTTTCATTACAAATAATTTTCAATTAGCCTAAATTTTTTTCTCATATAACCCCTTCGACAAAATCATTGTTGACCATATTTTCAAATTAGTCACTTTTATTTGATTTTAAATGACAAATTTTGACTAATCCGACTCCCTACTAATTATCAAAAAGATAAATAGCGATTGAAAAGGTGATAAGTGTTGATATTTAACATACATTACTCAAGAGAGTATATTTGGAAAATTTCTTTAGGAATTCAAACAAGAGTTATAAAACTTTTTGTTGGGTAAAGATTCCATAACCATTTCTATATCTATCATATTTCTATCGACCATTGTTTATCAAAACTTAAATATAGTTTGTCGATATGTGGTACTATAATCAGGGATCGTTTGTTTTTCATTTTTTTTTGTAAAAATAAATAAATATCCAAAGTATTCAGTCTCATTTAAAAGTCCTCACGGTTATGCATAGGTGAATTACTTGGATTTTTGATTATGTGCTTCTATGCTCATTTAAAAGTCCTTGCGGTTATGCATGTATGGAACACATATCAAAATTAATTGATTAAATAGACAAGTTGATTCTAATCCCATTTAAAAGTCCTCACGGTCATGCGTGGTTAGAAGATACTTGATTTCATTTTTTAAAATTAAATTGGAATACTACTAATCTCATTTAAAAGTCCTAACGGTTATGCATGATTAGTAGATATTCAAATTCCTGATATAAATGTACCACAAGTTGATACAATTGTATGATTTTATATTAGAACATCATTTCCATTCTTTCTAAAAGTGGAATATGCGCCTAACAAGGGTAGTTATGATTTTTGTTTGATTTTTATTGAATTTTAATATTTATATTCAAATTGAGTTTTAATGTTGAATTAATATCGATCACTGTATCTTTATTTTAATCTAACACTGTTATTCTTTTGCTGATAACAAAAGAGGGAGAGAAAAGTTAAGATTTTGTCAAATAAAATCAAGCAAAGGTCAAATAATTTTCCATTTGCATCTAGGCTCATTTGTATATTTCTATTTGTATGCATATATGTAGGGGAGCATCGTGTAGATAGGAAGCATTTAAATAGGGGTAGCAATTAGAGTATATCATTGATCAAATACATTTAACACAATCAAAATCTTAAATATATGTTTGTTATCATCAAAAGGGGAGATTGTTGAATATGCGCTTATATGATTTTTGTTTAATGATAATAAACATATATACATTCGTTTAAATGTATTTGTTAATGTACTATTTTAATTTTCATAGATTAAATAAATATTTGCTGAATAAAATTAAGTAACACAGAATTTGAATTCAAATAGAAATTTTATTCAAACAAATATTTATTACAATCTTGAATAGTACAAATTCAAGCTCTCACTATACGTATACAATTTTGATTTTAATTACATCACAATTCAATTTACATAAATTCCTCACTACATATCACTCACAATCGTAGTTTATCTTCAACTTCATTCCAGTTAGAATCCAGCATCTGAGCAATCTGCAAAAATATTCACTAATGCAGTAAAATTGAAAAAGAAATATTTTTGCAATATAAAATAAAATATGGATTTTTGAAAATATTATTTGCCTCAGTTATTTGGGTTGTTCGTCATCATTTACATTCGAATTCATCATACACGAACAATGTGACAAACACAGTGTATCACTGTACATGCCACAAGGCCGTGCACATCGATATACACTTGATAATGCTACAAGGACAGGTGAGCACAGGTCAAACCCAAATGAAAAGCCGGGTTCAACTCACGTGCAATATATTTAAAATCACGACACGAGCACAAGGTCAAACCCGAGTTTTTGAAACTGGATTTAACTCAAGTGAAATTTCAAAAATCAACATGAAGTGAATCAGACACAGTGCAGAGCAAGTGCAAATACAAGTTGTACAAGATTGCCATCAACATAACAGCAAAAATGAAGACTGCAAGAATTTTGCAATGATACAAAGCAGACATGAATGCAACAACAAACCCAAATGAAGACCACAAGTATACAACTACTCCAGCAGTGACAGTGAAATATACAAGCTCGACTAACAGGACTGCAACAAACAAATGAATGCAACAAGCAACATCAATAAACTAAATGCAAGACCAAAGTGAAACATGGATATATAGTGATGCATGGAACAAGACTCAAGTATGTATACAGAGAGTATACAACATGACAATGCAGACACAACAATAAAGACTACAGCAAATGTCCAGACAACAACAAAAAATGCATCAGTGACCAAACACAGAACAACAAGGCTCAAACCAAAGTATAGTGAAGCAACTCGACTACAAGTCAGTAAATAGTTTAGTGGTAAAGATGAGTGCAGACTCGAATGTATAGTTCAAGTGTGTCAACCAAACAAAGAAATACATCATGCAAGCTATCAAGACTCAGTGCAACAGGCAACATGAATAAAGTAACAAAAGCAAGCTGAGTTTCAACCAAGAACGAAAACAAAATATGCAGTACATACTCAAGTACATCATGAAACCAAAGTGAGTATGCAAGTGCAGACCAAATGAAAGACCAATGATGCAAACAGTGAACAGAAGACAATTGAACAACAACCTCGGCAAACAACAACAGCAGACAACAAAGACAATGCGACAGCAATTGAAGCCGAGAAACAATGTACCAAAGATCAGGTGACATGTTCGAAGTCAAAGCAGAAGTAATCAAGTCGAAGTTAACAAAAGAAATATAAATACAGACCAACAACAACATCAAGCAGAAAGACATGAACAATGTAGGCCGATACAGTATGCAGCGCGAACACATGACAAGGCATAGTTTGTTTCTGCAGAATAATTTCAATGCAATGAAGTTGAGATATATGGAGTTGAATTCACAAATAAAATCGAAGACAATGTAGTGTGAAACAATGCTACAGGGACGAACGAAATTCAATAGTGTAGAGATGACCAAAAATCAAATATGTACCTTTGAAAAAATCAAACAAATTAAAAGAGGAAAGTTTCTGCCGTATGACTCAAGGCAATCGAACGTTTCATAATCAAAGCCGTGCGCATCAGGCAATCGAGAATTAGGAAAGTGTAAATGAATACGAACAAATTCAAGTGTCTCGGAATTCATATAAATACCAAACCCCAAATTCATCATCGGCATCGAGTCAAGCAAGCATTAAACCAGCAACGAAAGAGAATACATACCATAATCTATCGAACTCGATCAACAAAGGAGCAGCTGCGAACGAGCGCAAGAAAAGCAACCACAGAATCGATCATCAGAGAGCCGCAAACAAGTTTATTGAATCAGAAACTAACTCGATAAAGCAGCCGAAGTCATCTCAAGATACGGCGACCAACACAGTAAGAAAATCAAACATTTATAGTCGCGATCTCCAAATTTCAGAAAACCCTAATTTCTGTAAAAAGAGGATCGGCCGCCATATTCACAGAAACAAACAAAGCAAGGCCGCAATTTTTCAAAGCAAGAAGAAAAAGGAACGGGCAGAAGAAATTGGGCCGGCCTTGGTTTTTGATATAGAAAGGGGCTTTACTTTATTTTTCAAATAGGGTTTATTTTTATTAAAGGGTTTTTTTGTTTATTAGTTTTATTTGTTCTTTTCGAATCAAGTCTTGGTAAATCACCACCTAGGTTGTAGGCAGTGTCAGATTGTCTAGTTAGAATTAGTTCAGTGAGCAGGGTGTGCGAGTTTGCAAAACTCTATAGGCGGTAGCAGGGTGTGCGAGTCTGTTAGAGTGTTTATAAGCGGGAGACTGTTTAATTCTAATAGAAATCTGGGAATGCAGCAGTAGGCAGGGGTTGCCAAAGCTGGGTAAATTTTGTGTGTGATTTACTTTTCAGCATATTTACTTATCTGTAGTTTGTGTTTGAGTTTAATTCGAGAAAATTTGCTATAACCCTATTCACCCCCCCTAGGGTTAATCTAGATCCTACACTTTATATATATTTTTAAGACACTTTGAACCAGTGTTAACAATGATTAATTTAGATAAATTATTTAATTCTAGACACGTTTATATTATAATATTTTTATAATGTATATATAAGGCAAATTATAGTTTTGGCTGTAGGCTCAAAATTTTCCAAGGCGGACCCAGTAAAAGAATATATTCTTTATTTTCTATTTAATACCACAAGGATTATCCTTTGTTGGTAAACCTTGAAACACATACCATGTGTTATTCGTAGAGTTTTATGTTTGCCTTTGTTCCTAAGGCTGGTAATATTTGTTCCATTAACTCAAATCACACTTAAAATGGACAACACTGTAGGGTTATGAAAATGTAATTTCTCTTGTTGAAGAAACCATATTTACTTTATAAGAACTACAATAATATCGCATTTTACCGACGTTAAAGTGGTGTGGCACTAGCATCAGTGAGGTCTTGGGCGACACCATGCTGACTTCATTTATGTCTTAAGTAAATTGTTCGTCGAAAAAAAATCCGGCCATAGGATACATCACCGACGCCCTTCATGGAATTTACCAACGTTATACCGGCACTATTTACTAGCGACAAATCTAGATATACCAACACAATGTCGATGTCTTGCCGAGACAATAAATGAAGATTTTTCTACATTTCAATGTTTTTTGCCCTCAATCACATATTCATATAATTCTACAATATTTCAACCAGATAGACAATGAAAAACACAATAATGTATCAATCGACCATAATAATACAAATAATCGTAACTACTAAATTCGTCGATCAAACTGTAATACCTCGTAATTTAGCTTAACTAAATTAAAAGGGTAAATTTTTATAGAAGCCGAAATTGGGCCTCAGAACCCAAATCATTGCATCTGGAATATCATTTCTAGTCAAAAAACATACATAATTCGTCTAATTTGATTAAGAGGACAAAAAATTAAAAAATGTCAAACCTGCTAGCATTTTCGTAATATAATGTGTTTCGGGATTTGTGCCTTAGGGCTGAAAAACATAGCCTATAAATAGATATGTAGACCATATTTTCTTAATCTGTCCAATCTAAACACCTCGCCGTTAATCTCCATCAATATCTCCATCGTATCATAAATCAAAATCAGACAAACTTCAGATCAAATCAAAGAGCATTAATAGAAGATTACAAAACAGATAACTTTGAAGCAAATCGAGGCGAATCGGGAAGGAGACACATCTGTTAGAACCAAGCCAGCACGCAGTGAGGTAAATGAGTAAATTTTAAAAAAATTATTACATTTAGATCTTCATCGAGCCTATGAAGTCAAAATTTGTTTAGAACTTTTCTAAGTTTTCTATCAAATAAAATCAGTATTTTATTTAAATTATTAAATAAAGTTTTATATTATATGAGTTGTATTATATTACATATATATGTATGTAATATACGCATATGTGTGTGCATGTACGTGCAACAGAATGATGTATACGATTAATACCGCAATAGACATATCAGCACCTCGTGTATACAAATGGATTGGCTAAACGTATGTATATATATGCATAAAAAATTATGTGTATATGAAAATATAGTTATATAATTATTATAAAATATTAGCTGTAAATTATTTTCATAAAACATTAATTAAAATACATGCACATATTTGTATGTAAGTATATGAATAAATATAAATAAATTATAAAATTATTTTAAATATTTGTGGTCTAGCTGCAACCACCCACCCTGAAGACGAAGATGAAATTAGTAAGATTATTTAGGATATTCATAAAATAAATTCGACCTGAACCATTTCTTAAATTTTAATATATATACATATATACACACACATATAATATTAAATTTAACACGTACTACATATAAGCATGCAACTAGTTATAATTATATGTATATGTACACACAAAGACATATAAAATTTAAAATTATATTCGATGTCACTTTCGATCTAATAAAAAATAATTTTTAAATTTAATTTATTTAGTAAATACTTATAATTAATTAATAAACCATAGGAAATTAAAGGAAAATATTTTTTACAAAATTTTATAATTTTATTTTCAAAATCATAAATTATATTTTATATTTATAAAAAATTCCAGAATTTATAATATTTGCAAATACACACACACACATGGTTACATAAATACATTTTACTTATATAATTAATTTTGAATTAAATAAAAGTATTTATATATAAATATAATAAATATTCAATTTTTTTATTATCAAAACTCGTACTAACAAAATTAAATTTTGTAAAGTTATAAAATATTTATATTGTATAGTGTTAAACTTTAAAGTAGATTTAATATTTAAATTTAATTTAATATTTAAATTTACATAATATTTTATTATTTTAAATTTCAAAATAATATTCATTTTCAAGCCGAGTGAATGCATAAACAAATATGCAAAAAAAATAAATTATATAAATATACACATATTTACACAGACACACAACCATCTATATGTGACAATCCATCGATATACTAATTCGTGATATTTTTTACTAAACAACATAGGATACAATAATTATTTTAACATTAATACAAGTTAGTAGATCAACAATACCTATCACCAAATCCTATTTTGTATACGTTGAAACGAAAAACAAACTCTTTGAATCCAATTCCAATATTGAAGTTGTTAGCTCTGAACGCCATAACCATAGTGATTATATTTGATTTAATTTGTACTAATGCTTGAAAATTTGAGGAGAGGAAGAAGGTGGTCAACAAAATGGTAGGGATGGAGGCTCCAAATATTGTTTGGATGGAGTGGATTAGAGACAATTAAATAAGGAGTAAAATATGGATCTAGGTCTTTGTTTTTCTCATACCAATTCTCATTTCTTTTAATTCAAACTCCAACCCATCTTAGCCATCAGAATGGCCACCCTAACCATGTATGTTCCAACCAAAAATAGCAAGCCTTACATGGGCCTCAAATATGCTTCAAGCCCAAACAATATTTATTGCATTTAAATCCAATTTAAATGCATACCTATATCGAATATCGATTAGTGTTTATATAACTATTTTATGAATACTGTTTAATAGTATTTAATGCACATCAAACAAAAATTTATAATTAATATATCATAAATATTAATTAATTTATAACAATTACAAATTAATTAAATCCTATGGTAACCGGAGAATTTAACGTTTCAGTTATGTAATTCTTAGGTGTAAATTGTTATAAATGGGCCAGCCTGCAGTGGAAATTATGGGTGAATTTAAAAAAAAATCTTTTATTAGATCTTTATTGAGCTTATAAAGTTTAGTTTATTTAGAACATCTCTAAGTTTTATTTAAATAAAATCATTTATTTTATTTAAATTTATAAATTGATATAATTTTATTTAATTTATATTATGATATATATATATGTGTGTGTGTGTGTGTGTGTGTCTGTGTATATATATTTGTGTATGTATGTATTATATATATGTGTGTGTATGTGTGCACACACGCGCGCATGTACAACATGTCTATCCATGCAAAGTATAACGTGCCCATATTAGATACTGTGATTTACATCGTAACGGACATGTTAGCTCATTCAATATGCAAATGTATTGTCTAAATGCATGTATGTATAAATATATACTATTATTTATATGTAAATATTATATATATAGTATAGCTTTGTTTTAATAATTTTATATAAGTATATAAATACACACACACGTATATATATATATATATATATTTATTTATTTATTTATATATATAATCATATATATATATATATTTATTTATATATATAATCATATGAATAAAATATTGATATTGTTAACGAATTTCTTCATTAACCCCAAAAGTGTAGAAAATTGAACTTAGTTAAGAAATGGCTAAATCAATCCTAGGCTAGGTCGCTAGGACGAGGTATACTTGACGTCAAGTCCATATTAGTTCGATGTATAGAAGTTGAAGTTATGTTCAAATGTCATAGAGTTTCCAAGTCGATATACAAGTCACAAATCAAATCCCAATCGAGGTACAAGTCACAAATTACAACAAATATGATATGCCATAGTTCAATATTCAATCCCTTATGTGTACAAAGTTTGAGTGTCACAATCGACAAAAATCCCCAAATCAATTTAGGGTTTACCATAATATGTAAGAAGAGATGTAAGAATGATTCGCCCCCACACCAAGACCCTTAAATCCATATTTATATGGGTGGATCGGTAGTATTGCAGCTTGGAATCGACATTACTGGTTTTCGTTGTCAACAATGTCACATGGTATTAGATTCGATGTTGCATGGTTGAGCTTTGGTGTCGCTTTAATAGTATTCGGCATTAACAGATTTTGTAAATGACAATGGCTTTCGGCATTGTCAACCTTATGTACTTAGATGCTCTTGATTGATTGTTAGCGGCATTAGTTGAATGTGACATTAAGCATTGATGAAAAGTGTCACTGATATACGGTAGTACTAACAAAGAGAAACGTCTTCCAATTTAATGTTGGTATTATTAACTTCTGTGGACCTTGACGACGTTCGCCATCAACATCGCATGCGTAGGTATGTGGCGTCCTCTAAATATTGATGAAATGTGATGTATAAAATATTATATGCGACATTGACCATTGATGACGTCAATGATAGATAGTGTTATCTCCAAGAAGTGCGATGTTAGAACGGAAGCAATATCAAAGAGATGTAAACCATTTCTTAGCAGCACTGATCGATATTGTCGAAGCATGTCACTACTTCCATTTTGAAAAGCCATATCAATGAGATGCAACATAGATGATGTCAACACGATAATGATGGCTTACGATGCTGATCTCATTCGAAATTATCGGTTCTTTGAAGAGGTGCGGCATTGGTCACGTGTGGTATTAATCCATGGCAGTACCAATGAAGGTCGACGTAGATGATAGACGGTATTGAGAATAATCAACATGGATGATGTGCGATATCCTTAGCAACATGCGACGTTCTTCATTTTCTCAGTATCGATTATTGGTGCAATGTCACAATCATACTGCATGTCACATATCTTTAAGGTTAATATTGGTGATAACAAATATTGTATATACATTTTATATAATGGTCATATTTAAATAAAAAGAAATTATTTATAGATGTTTATAGAAAGAAAATTTAAAGCCGTAGTAATACACATGCACACACGAAAATGTATTAATAAAAAAAATTAATTTAATTTTTAAGTTAAATATTTATGTATATAAAGATATACATAACAAAATAATATATATATATTAATAAAGTACTTAAAAATATTTTAATAATTATAATAAACCAGGTCTTCTGCACGGCCCAGTAAATATAATTTTTTTTAATTTAATATATATTTTTATTTAAATATCCATGCGAAAGATATTAGAATATTAACTAAAAATTATTTTTTGAATTTTAAATTTCTAGTAAACCCTAAATGATATTTTATGCTTTGAATTTTTTTTTACACCCGGTAAATCAAAGCATTTTAGCTCCTGCTTTAGCAATAATAATATACAAAGGTTGATTTGACTGGTTCTCTTTTAAATAAATCAACAAAGTTAGGGTAAAAACCTAAATTTAAGGCATAAATGCTTGGTATATGGTAGAAATTAATTGCAGTCACCAAATCAAGTCTGCATAAATCATAATGTTTTTTGGTTTTATTATATAAGATTAAACAATATTTTTTTCCTACACAAATGATGTGACTAAGAGAATAAATTAACTTTAAATATTTGGTTTTATATCCAATGAAGTTTTTTGCACCTACATAATTTTCCGCTTTATCTCCGTTACAACTTTTTACATATCCATCGGTATAGAAGCGCTAAGCGCTTTAACAGCACAGGCACGATGTTGTAATTAATTATGAATTATATATATATATATATATATATATATATATATATATATTACATATCAATTTAATAAAAACACATTCTTTTCAATTGCAGATCCACGGTGCCCTAAGACATATTTGATTATTATTTTGTAATTTATACAGATATACAACCAAACAATTTTGTGGTAATATCAATGCATACAAGAATCATCACCTACTTAACAATTTAAAATATATGTATATAATAAAACATTATAATTGAGCGTAAATAATTGTATTATGATAAAAAATATACCTCTCTTCCAATTCCTTAAAGTTCACCTTGAAATGATGATATCTCCCATTTGAAACTATTTCCGATTCAAAAGAGAGCTAGTCCTTGAACCATTGACTATTAGCTATCGTAAGACATTTGAATTAACCTGATTTGAGATTGATGAAAGATGGAGAGGAGAGTAGGATTTTTGTTTAGAAAATGCTTGCTGGAGGCTCCAAAAGATCAATATCATATAAGGTTAGAGATTCTTATATAGTAGGAGGAAAGGAGAGAAGTGTGGATCTCATCTCTTACTTATTCTCCTTCAACCTGAGCCATCCATTATCTAGCCCTTCTAACGCAAATTTTTAGCCACATATGCCCATTATTGCTGCCAAAATCATCAACCCCGTAATGGGCCTAAAACTCATTTAAGCTCAAATTAAATATTATGCAATTAAATCTAATTTAATCGCTTATTAATATCGTATCGATTGATATATTTATAACTATTCTAAATATATTTTATAATATTTATGCATTAAATCATAATCAAATTTTATAGTTAATATTTCACAATTATTAATCAATTTAATTAATTTATAACAATTATAAATTAATTATATCGTTTGGTCAATGGAGAATTCATCATTTCGGTTGTTTGACTCGTCAGTTGTAAATTTAGTCAGTGATTAATATTGAGCTATTCGAATATTGATGCTGACATGTCACTTAGCAGGCGGTATGATATTTTAGAAAAAATTATTGCTTAATTTTTTTTGGTAAAATCCAATTTTACTTTGTTAAGCGTTGCCCATTTGTGAGTTTTATTTACACCAATTCTCTTCATCAAAACTATATCACTTTGAACTTATGGAATTTGGTAATGGTTAAAATTCCAATATCGTCTACATTCAACTCTATAGTCCAAATACAAAGTCCACGGTTCAATAATTACAATTTTTATTAACTAAAATGCTCTTACTAGAACTTTGACTTTGAGTTGACCGTGATACTAACCCGATATGACAGAGGAGAAGAATCCTCTCTTGAATAGTGCTTCACTTCCAATACTTTCGCTCAACCCAACTATAGTCACTCGATAGACACCTTGTCATAATTTGACTATAACTAAAGTGGAGCTTTCATATTGAAGATCCGCGGGCTTCTCAAGTCGACCAAAAAGTGTAAATCATTCACATCGACATTTTTTGTTTGACCTTAGCTATATTAACCAACCGAAAATTGTCGAGTGAGTCATTCCATGGTTATCTAATAACTATTAGTAAGTATCCCTTAGGTGCCCCGGCAGTCATGAGTAATACACTGCCCAACATTTAAAGAGCATTACATGCTCCAATCTCAACGGATATACCGATATCCAGTTTCGATGCATCATGACTAGGAACATTTAAAATGGTATATTCGTTTTTATTATGATAAATTATTCATGGTTACAATACTTTGTAACTACTATCACAAAACATATTATTTATAGATTTTCTAAAATATACTTTTAATTAATCAATTAATTAACATAACACATTATATCAAGTATATAATAGAAAGAAAACACCTTTTATTTTGAATAAGATTCATTATCGCGCTTGATATATCTAACAAATTACATAATTGCCTCTATGACATACCATTAGCTATATCAATCTTCCACTTGCACTTGGGGTAAATTATGGTATCTTATTCCCACTTCTCCAATTGGTTTTCTCAAAACCAATCGGGTCAGTTCCTCAGTGAACAGATACGACGTTATGTTCCAATTATCTACTTTGTCAATCAACTCTCTCTGATGCTACTAAACTACATTTATCATGTGGAACAATTTAGAGTATGTCTCTCGACTTCCAATGAGCTTTAAGTTTTTTTATAAACTATGTCGTGACATTGTTATTATATAACAATGTTATAGGATTCTCAACATTTGGAATCACCCACGACACAGTTATAATTTTGTGCATTTATATTTATATACATTTCTTTTATTGTGGCGCTATTCTAAGCGATGTACTTAACATTTTCATTGAATCAGCCATAGTCTTTCATTTGGAACATTTCCAACATAAAGATTCTTAACTTAAATTTATTATTGACATATATTATACTCCATATCACTTATGAAATTTGAGTTGAACACTCATTCATATGGAGTTTGTGGTTTCTGTAAACAATTCTTCAGTATCCCATAAATACACGAGAACACCTCAAACAACCATTTACTGATATCAATTTGAATTTGATATTTCTTCATGTATTAAATACAGAAAATATGGATTTCAAATTAAGTTCCGAATTAGTAGATGCCGCCAAAAGGAGTGGCGATGCCATACGCAAAAAGGAAGACACTCATAGAATGGCAGAGGCAAATAGAGCTTTTGCACATTTTCGTTAATCCATGAACAGATCTATATAGACACATAGATCCATGGATCCATACAAATTACGATATCGTAGACAACATAACATGTATGATAATTTCAGTTCCAATGCATAAGGAATCCATCTTATGTGTTCTGTATTAAACATTTTAATAAGGTTTCCTTGCATATCATTTATGCTTACTATAAAAGACATCATTTACAAATCAAAAACGAGTATTAAAAAAACTAAAGATGATTTTAACATAAGTATGTCGTTAACGATCAGTAGTGTATTGTTTACTTATAATTTAGAAAAATCTATGTACCTTATTAACTTTCTTTTGTCATGAGTACACGCTTCCTTTGCATTTTGATTGATAATCAAAATACTTGATATTTCTGTCAAAATACTTATTCAACTTAAAGTCAAAGTCTCTAGCTAGAGCAATACGCTTAATAATAAATATTATTATTGGAAGAAGGACCTTGTTTTTGGATTAAATTGGTTGAATATGGACGATATTGGAGTTTAACCAAAACCAAATTCCAAAAGTCCTAAAGTTATATAGTTTTGACGAAGAAAATTAGTGTAAATAATCAGTATTACCGAATACTAGTTAAAATAGGTAAACGATAAATTTGGCCAAACTACTATATCAGTATTTGAGGTGACATGTAAATGTCAATATTGAATTGTTTAATATTAATTGCTAATTGATTTACATCTTTGAGTCGCACATCTAAATGTGAATACTTTAAAATGGCATATGATTTATTTAAATTATAGTCATTATAAACTAATTAAATTAATTAATATTTATAAAATATTAATTATTAAATTTCATTTGATTTATTTTAGTATTATTAATACTTAACGAAGTGTATATATAAAAGTTATATGCGTACGTAACGATGTACAATATCGATTAAAAAAATTTGGCAAAGTCGGTAGCGTTGATTAGCCCCTACTAGTTTTATTGATTTGGCCGGAAATTACAAAAATACTTAGAAAAGCCCTAGCCAAAACATGCTTTGGATATGAAACAAATAAAAGGAAAAAAAATAAGATATCGATAAATATTTTAATTGGATTTCAGTTAATTAAATACTAAATGGGTTTGGAAAATTTTATATGCTTATCAAGCCTTGTTATGGTTGGCCATAAGGAAAAGGAGGCGAGTTTTAAATGTGCAAATCTGGATTTAATTGGTAGATATGAAGGAGTAAACAAAGGAGAGTAGATCTCCACTTTGTACTCCACCTTGATGCCTATTTAACCTCATCTCTTTGTTCACTTTGTTTTTACCTTTTGCCTCCTCTCCACACTTCCTTAGCCCCAAGGTACAAGCGGTGTTAGCCCGTCATTTTGAAAGAAAATTTAAATCAAATTCAATTTATACGAGGAGCGGCATTCATCACCATTGGCTACATTTTCCAGAGGTGCGTCGATCAAATCTAATGAGTTTCCATCCTTCATTCAAGGTGCTATTCACTAGTAAAAAAAATTAGCAATAATTTTAGTTCCATTGTTAATTTATAATCATATATGTTATCCATTACATCTATGTTGTTTAGATCCCATCTACTATAATGATTAGTATATATGTTTGTTATCCAATCACATACAAACACACGTGCATGTGTGTGTGAATGCATAGAAAAAACACATCAAACATAAAAAAAATCGTATTGAAAAAATCTATAAATATTTTTGTTATAACTAAAAATGACGTTAAATTATTTTAACAATTTTATAGATATATCTGGTTTTATATACATATGAGATATTGGATTTATATATTAAATAATTTAAAATACATTTATAAATACATTTATGTTTTTGGATTTTACAAAAAATTAATTTCTATTTCCATATAATATTTTTAATATCAATATTTATTTTAATGTTTTGTTTAACAATGTAAAATATAATTTATGCTAAATCCTTATACATTTGACATAATAATAATACAAATTTTAACTAAAAACATTTTTGGTTGAAAATAAAAAATTTCAATCTTTACATATGTATATATTTTTAATTAATAATCTATATATAAATTTATTTTTTAAACTAAAATATAAAGTTATTTAAATGTATATTTCAAAAAAAATAAAATTGATACACACACATTTATATAAATATATGAAATTTAAATTTAAACTTAAAACAGATGTTTATCTAGATCAAGATTTGTTTTTAAAATTTAAAACTAGCATAAGGTATTTTAGATATAAATTCAAATTATTTGAATTGGTCAAATTATTTGAATAGATGAAACTACTATAAATATTGTTACACATACACACATACATTAATGCTATGGAAAATAAACATATAATGAATGGACAATGTCTGTTACAGTGTATTGCAGTGTAGATCCCAACATTTATATACAGACATATTTGTAACACCCCGCAATTAACAATTAATTTATTAATTAAAGAATTAAGATGGGCTTGCAAATAATGTAAGGGGTAGTTAAACGATAGAAAATAGGCAATGAACTAATAAAAAAGTGTATGAGGGATAAGACCCAAATTATTGTGGGACAATAAGCATGACTCTTTTCCCTTTCTTCATTCCATTATACTAAAAATAAAATAAACACTTGAGAAAACATTAATGGTGGTAGCCTAAAGAGAGTAAATAAAGAGAAGATAAGGAAACATAAGCTAAAGAAGGATTAAAAAGACTAAAACAATATATTTCAAAGATCTAGGTCGGTAATACTAAACCTATTTTGCCGCTCCCAACCATTTGATTTCAATATGATTTTGTATGCTTCTATATATGATGGAGTTTCATATGGATATCCATTTGCAAGTAAAATGTTTAATGAATGTTTGGGAAAAATAGATGAACATGGGATGTTTAGATGTATTTCCCTATTCTAGTGACTTTTGAAATATTATGAAAATTCAATATGATGTTCTAATCATGATTTTAGAAAAGGGGTTTTTAGTTTGAGAATTTTTCAATGTCAAAATGATTTATTATGAATTTCGAAGGAAAATACCTAGAAAGCAAGTAAGGAAAATACACGTAAAATTGAAATGAAGAATAAAGTGTTAATGGAGTTATTCATGAATTTTTATAAGGTTTTCTATGCTCAAAATAAATTAATATAAGATGGGAAATTGCATTCGGGAGGAGGGATCTGTGCATGAATTTGTAATTTATAAATACATTGAGAACAAATATGGATAAATAAGGGACCAGATCCACATAAAGTTGAAATGATAAAGGAGACCGTCAATGATAGAAAGTGGAGTCTTAAGGTTTCAAAAGGCAATACTTCTAAAGGCATTGTTGGACATGCCATACCTTGTCTGATGTTGAGATGAGGGGGCGGCTCAATTTTAATAGAACCGAGCCAGGAAGTCAGGGGTAGTGAGACTTTCAGAGAAAAGTAAATATGCACTGCAATATGTAGATGGTGTACTGCGTCTTAAAACTGTAAAGTTAAATGAGACCAAATTATGCTGCTGTATTTAGGAGACATACCTCATCACAATTAGAGCATGTGTACCATGCAAACAGGTTGGGGCAGGGTGGTACTGCGCAAGGAAAAGTATGAGTGAAACCTAATAAAAGACAATTAGCTAAGACAAGGGGTAGCTCAGGGCAAGTAAGAGAAAGAACTCCTATGCTTTAGATATGGTTGGAAGGGCTATTGATGCTATATGGGGATGCTTACTCGAATTCATATTTAAAGAAGGTGAGAAGAGTCATTCAACTATTAAGAAACCGCTGGTCTCAAATTAAATAAATGTTTAGCGACTACGGGTGGCTATTTCATAGTAGCCTAGAATTTAATGAAATAAATACATAGAGACTACAGGTGGTTGTTTGTTTATGGTTCGGAGTTTGACAAATAAATAAATTAGGGCTACATTTGACTATTTCATAGTAATCTAGAGTTTAATATATAATTTAAAGACTGTGGGTAGCTAGTTTATTGTAGTCCAAAGTTAAATTAGAGAAATATTACAGTGGACCAATTCTATGCAGTATTAAATTTAATAAACAAGTTTAAAGGATGCTGTAGGGGGCTGGTTATATGTAGCATCAGATTTAAAAAATAGTTTTGAACAAAACTGCATGGGGGCATAAGGGTAGATGGGAACTGCATAGGGGAGCACTTCGGTTGGGACTGCGCGCTAAGAAACTGTGTAGACAAACTACGATTTCTTTCATGACGATGTGGTAAATAGTAAGGGGAAACCCATTCCAAAAAATGCGGTGTTGTCTCACTACGCATATGTTATGTTTATGGTAAGGTGTTATTCACATCAAAATTTATGTCTGATCCATGTTTTTATTATTATTTTCCTCATAAAATCACGGGTACTCATTTGAGGAGACTGAATTTGTGGGCTTAGGCAGTTTTATGCTAGGAGCCATGGGATGAAAATGTAGGATCGATTTCACCCTAGAGGGGGATGAATAGGTTGATATTTATGATTAAAAAAATTAATGCGGAAGTATATAAAATAATCGCAACATAGATAATAGCAGAATTATAGCAGCATAGATAATAGCAGAATATGAAAAGCAGAAAATAGAATACACAGATTTATCCAGCTTCAGCAAAAACCTGCCTACGTGCTGCCCTCAATGTTTCTACTAGAAATTAAGTAGTCAAACTCTTACACACGTAAACTCGCGACACCCACTATCGACTAATCGAACTCTACGCTCAAAACCCTGCCACAATTCAGCCACCGAGTTGCGAATTTTCAAACCACACCACCGTAGTTCGTTTCCTAGTCACATGACTAGAATTTACAAAAGTTTAAAGAGAAATACAAAAATAAAAACAACTAAATAACACAAAACCTAATTTAAATATAAGCCTTATAAACCCAAAGCAAATGAAAAGGCCGGGCCAAAATAAGTAAAATAATAAAAATAAATCCCTTTCTCATTTATTTCTTTGGCTTGATTCCTTCTTCTCTTTTCGTTTTCGATTATGGCTGCTTCGTTACTCTATGTGAAAATTAGGGCTTTGGCAATTTCAGAGAAGCTGACTTTAGTTGCTCGATCGAATGAATGATTTATCAAGTCACTTTCTTTGTTGATCGTACGTTTCTCTGATTTGGACACGGCTCCTTGAAATTCATCGAGTTCGGTATGAATTTGGTATGTGATTTTCTGTATTATTTCGTTGATATGCTTTTACTCGATAATTTTCTATGCCGATGATGATATGGGTTATATAAGATTCAAATTCCTATATTTTCGTTCTAACATACTCATTTGAATTCTTCCGTTACTTTTTCTCGGCCATTCGATTATGCATCAATGCTTGTAATTTGTACCGACTTGTTCAAATTCATATATTTTGTGACTACTTAACTATCACGCTTTGATTTTGAACTTGCTCGATTCCTTGATTACCACGGCTTTGAATTCTCTGACATTGAAATTTAACTTTGGTCGTGGTTGACTTCGGCCATTTGAAATGATTTCTGGACTTTTTTCGATTTAATATATATACCTCTTTTTGAAATTGTTTGACTCATAGCTTCGACTTGATTTGAAACTGTGGTTACATTCACTTGACTTCTTCGGCTTGATCAATTTCTGTTATCACTTTGACACTCATGGCATCTTGTTGTGTTGATAATAATTTTGATAACGCGCTACTCACTGGCTTTGACTTGGACATTTAACTTGACTTGGTTATTTTTGAAATCCCTTCCCTGATTTTGTCTCGGCCTTAAGTATATGTACACTGCATCATTGTATCCTGCATACATGTGCATTTGCATATGTATATATGTATGCGTGTTGTACTGTGTCCTTTTGAGATCTGACCACGCTTCATTGTATATGCATTTTGTAACTGAGTCCGTCGAATTACATTTTGGTTTCACTTGACTGTGGTTTGTAGTTTGTAGCCTCACTTCCATGCTACTGTGTTGTGTTTCGTCTTCGCCATATGTACACATGTGCTAACATATACATATACAAAATAAATGAACTGGTGCAGTTGCTCATTCGAGCTATTGTGTGGTTCGATGCATTGGGTTCATGAACATATTGCAGTCTTATTTAAGTTTGGTTGTTCAAGTTAAATTTTTTGCTGCATTCACTATTTTGTACATTTCGACTGTTAAGGCTTGCTGTAGTTTCAGGATCGACCTTGGTTGATGTTGTTGCTTTTGATTATATCATACATGTTGCCAGGTCTTCACTTCATTTGAAATTGAAGTCCTTTTTTTGTTTCATTCTCATGTTCATCTATGCTCTGGTCCTTTGATCCATTTGATTATTATGTATATGTAGAGTCTGACCATTTGAATCGTTGACTGTGTTCAATTGATAGCTGCAGTGTCATCCCCACTTGTATGCACACATACACTTGTGTATGTATATATCTTTTGAAGCATAATTGATTGAGTTGAACCTTGTTATGTGGTCAGAACTTTTGTAGTACACATTAGTCCATCGGCCTTGGTTCTGGTTTGAGTCATGTGTACTATTTATTTTCCTTTTGAGTTGACCCATTTGAATATCGAGGCTATGTTGCTTGAGAACTTGTATTCATGTGCACTCATTTTGTTGAATCCAGCTTATAGCTTGGGTTTGACCTTGTGCTAGTGTCGTGAGTTTATTTGTATTGCACTTGAGTTGAACCCGGCTTTTGATTGAGTTTGTCCTTGTGCTCACCCATCCCTGTAATTTTATCAAGTGTATATCGGTGTGCACGGCCTTGTGGCATGTACAGTGATACACTGTGCATGTCATAAGTTGTTCGTGTTTAATGAATTCAAAATTAAATGATGATGAAAAACCCAGTTAACTGAGGAAAATAATATTTTCAAAACACACTTTGTTTTACACCGCAAAAATATTTTCCTTTTCAATTTTACCGCGTCAGTGTGCATTTTGTAGATAACCCAGATGCTGGATTCAATCTGGAATAGAATTGAAGAATAAATACAAGTGAATGAGTGATATGTAGCGAGGTGCTAATGTAAATGATAACTGTATAGTGAAAAATGTGATGTAATTGAAATTGTATTGTAACTGAAAATTGTATATATAGTAAAAGCTCAAATTTGTACTATTCAAATTTGTAATAAAATATTTGTTTGGATAAAATATTTATTTGAATTTAAATTCTATATTATTTATTTTATTCAGTAAATATTTATTTAATTATGTGAAAAATAAAATAGAACATTAACAAATACATTTAAATGAATATATATATATATATATATATATATGTTTATTATCATCAAACAAAAATCATATACTTGCGTATTCAACAATCTCCCCCTTTGATGATAATAAACATATATTTAAGATTTTGAATTTATTAAATGTATTTGATCATTCAATTTGCTCCCCTTATTTGATTCAATTTGCTCCCCCTATTTGAATGCTCCCTCACTATACAAAGCCCCCCTTCATATATGCATGAAAATAAATAAAAATATGCAAATGAACCTAGATGCAAATTGAAAATATAAAATAAAATATTTGACCTTTATTTGCTGAAATCTTAATTTCTCTTCCCCTTTTGTTACCAGCAAAAGAGTAATGGAGTTAGAAAAATAGAGATAGACATTACTACAAAATTAATACCCAATCGAGTAAAAATATTAAATTTCAATAAAAAATCAAACAAAAATCATAAATACTCTGTTTGATGCATATTCACTTTAGAATGATAGGGATGATGTCATCATATAAAACCATATAGTTGTGTCGATTTGTGGTATATTTATATCAGGAATTTGAATATCTACTAACAATGCATAACCAGTAGGACTTTTAAATGAGATTGGTAGTATTCCAAAAATTTTATAAAAAAATGAATTCAAGTATCCTCTAATCATGCATAACCGTGAGGACTTTCAAATGGGATTAGAATCAACTTGTCTTTTTAATTAATCAATTTTGATGTGTCCCATACATGCATAATCGTGAGAACTTTTAAATGAGCATGAAAGTACATAATCAAAAATTCCAAGTAATTCACCCACGTATAACCGTGAGGACTTTTAAATGAGCGTGAATATTTTGGATTTATTTATTACTAAAAAATATAATAAATTGAAAAACGAATGATTTTCCGTTTAAAATACCATATATTGACATACTATATTGGATTTTTATAAGTGATGGTTGATAGAAATATGATAGAAATAGAAATGGTCATGGAATTTTTACAAACAAAAGTTTTTACAACTCTTGTTTAAATTTCTAAAGAAAATTTCTAATTATACTGTCTCAAGTTATAATATATGATTAATGTCAACATTCATCACTTTTTCAATCACTATTAATCTTTTCGATAATCAGTAGGGAGTTAGATTAGTTAATGAAGTCATTTAAGATCAAATCCAAATATAATCAATTTTTCTAGAATGATTAATCTGAAATAAGGTCAAAAAAATTATTTCCTGGAAGGGGTTTTACAAATAAAAATATCTGCTAATTGAAAATTATTTGAAACGAAAAATATGCAGATATTTTCTTTGAAAATGCGATGCAACTAATGAATGTCTCAATATAAAACACGTTTCACTAGTAATTTTTCTATCAACTTGATTACCAGTGTAATCTACATCTAAATTTTCCTTTCACTCAAGATTATAATTAGATTGGATATGATAGACTAGAGCATGAAGTAGCAGCCTTAAAATCCTTTTTATAGCTTTTAATGAAGATTGAATTGAAGTCGTGTAAATCAACAAATCAAAAGATATAGTGATAGATCTCGAATCAGTAAAATAACCAAATATATCCACGAGTATCTTAAGCAATCATCAATCAATAATACAACATCATTAGTCCAAACAAATTTACATGAACTAGTTCAAAGATGAAAAATGATTGGTCAATATTTTTGCTTAAATCAGAATCAAAAATAAGAAAAAGTCAAATAAGAATAAGTCAGAATCAAAATTATCATTTAATTTATTATCACATAACTGATTGATTCAAATCAGATTATGGTGAAAATTATCACATTTAATATATCGTTCAAGGTAGATGTACCATTACCTATTTTATCTTCACAATAATTTTTCTTTGCTGCCCCCTATGATTTTTCCACCTTTATACTAGGCTATGGAACTTTAATTTGTCGCCCATTATGTGTCTAGAACAGCCAGAATCCAGATAACACTATTGTTGTTCCTCAGCCTGCCATCACACCTACACGAGAAAAGATTTTTGTGACCTATTTGTTTTTATAGGTCCATGGTTGTTAATGGAAAATAATTTTGAAGAATACATTTGTGGAGTCCCAAAACAATTTATATTTGTTCCTTTTGGCACACAAATTTGTTTGACTTTAAGGGATTTTACATTTGTGCCTTTAGGAACTCAAATTGGAATGATTTTGATATTTTTGGGTCTATACCAGCAAATATTGTGATTGTTTCCAATTTTTCTACAAACTGTGCACTTGGATTTGACTTGATTAATTACATTTCTAACCCGTTCAGATTGATTATACCCAAGTCCTTGTCTAACAATATTAGTTTATTTCCCTAATTACATATTTGGCGATCTTTCACTTTTGGAAAACTTTCTAAAGTTGTAGACCATTGTTGGATTTGTGTTTTGAGAGATTCATTTTATTCAAGAATTGTGTGCACTTTTTAATAGAATTATTTCTCCTCATGTTTTCGCTTGCTTTCAAAATCAGAATTTCATTTTCAAATGATATAATTTTAATTTCTGTTTTTTTTAATCTCTTCTTCAAATGATGCACACTTATCTCACTTCGGGCTCTTGCTTTGATAGTTTTGAACCAATTGATCAAGCTGTTTATTAAAATCTATCAAAGTATCCTTTGTGATTCAATTTTAGTGTATTTCTCCCTAAGTCTTTCAAAACAATCATTTACTTCGTGGAAATATATAAGTAGTTCTGAGTGAGTAAGTTTTGATACCTCGCTTTGCTCGTCATCACCGCTATCATTTATATCACCTCGAAGGCACAGATCTGCTCTTTCACTCTCGCTGGTAGTGCCTCTATAATCATCATCACTTTTATTCCACATGACAACATAACTTTTTTGATTTCTTTTCTTGGCCATGTCGATTCTGAAGACAATTGGGCTTGATGTGACTGGGTTTATTGCACTTGTGATAAATGATTTTCTGCTCTTTTGAGTTGTCTAGTGCTTTGATTATTCTGCTTTTCAATTGTTGATTTAGAGCTAGATTCCGTATTTGTGATTCCACCTTTTGAGTTTCTTCATTAATAGTGCCAGGTCAACTGCTTTATCATCATCGTCATCTTTATTTTTGGCTGTTCCTTTGAGAGATGTTAATTTCTTTCGCATATCACCTCTGCGTTCTTCCTTGAATTTCATTTCTAGCTATAAGTGGTGAGATTTCCGATGAGTTCTTCAACTGTTTCAAATCTTTTGATGCTTGAATAGCAATAACTTTTTCATTTAAATTCCATGGAAGGACTCTGAGGATTTTTAGAATATTTCCAACTTTGAGTAAGATTTGTGAGAGCTTTTGATTTATATACAATATTGTAAAGTCGTCCGTACATCTCTTTGAAATTTTCTTCCTTGGCCATTGGGAAGTTCTAATATTTGCTTCTAAGCATGGCAAGAGGAGGTTCCTTGATTTGAGATGTTCCTCCATGAGTCACTTCAAGTGTATGTCATATTTCCTATACAGTTAGACAATGTGAGACACGATTAACTTTAATTTGATCCAATGAAAAAATAATAGAATTCATAGCTTTAGAATTAGCATTCTATAATTTATTTTCTAGACCCATCCATTGATCTGGTGGTTTATCTATTTCTTGATTATTTACAACTATAGTTGGTGGTCTATAACCTATCTCCATAATATTCCGAGCATCAATGGTTTTCAGAAAAAATTTCATTCTATTTTTGGAGTGAACATATTCACCATTGAACATTGGTGGTCTAACTATAGACTGACCCTCAGCAAAAGCGTTATCAAATGAAGCCATTTTAAAAACAAAAATTGGATTTTGAAAAAAATCAAAATTTTAAAAAATTGCTTTTGTTCCAAGCTCTGATACCACTTGTAGGATTGATTCACCCTAGAGCGGGGGTGAATAGGGTGATACTTATGATTATAAAAATTTAATGCGGAAGTGTACAAAATAATCGCAACACAGATAATAGCAGAATTATAGTAGCACAGATAATAGTAAAATAATAAAAGAAGAAAATAGAACACAAAGATTTATCCAGCTTCGGCAAAACCCTGCCTACATGCCGCCCCAAGGTTTCTACTAGAAATTAAGTAGTCAGACGCTTACACACGTAAACTCGTGACACCCGCTATCGACCAATCTAACTCTATGCTCAGAACTTTGCCACAACTCATCCATTGAGTTGCGAATTCTCGAACCATACCACCGTAGTTCATCCCTTAGTCACACGAGTAGAATTTACAAAAGTTTAAAGAGAAATACAAAAATAAAAATAACCATATAACACAAAACCCTAATTTAAATATAAGCCTTATAATGCCAAACCAAATGAAAAGGTCGGCTCAAAATAAGTAAAGTAATAAAAATATATCTCTTTCTCATTTATGTCTTCAACCCGATTCCTTCTTCTCTTTTCGTTTCTGATTATGGCTGCTTCGTTCATTTGTGCGAAAATTAGGGCTTTTGAAATTTGGAAGAAGCCGACTTAAGTTGCTCGATCGAATGAATGATTTATCACGTCGGTTGCTTTGTCGATCGTACGTTTCTCTAGTTTGCAAATGGCTCCTTGAAATTCGTCGAGTTTGGTACGAATTTGGTATATGATTTTCTATATTATTTCGTTACATGCTCGAACTCGATAATTTTCCATGTCGATGATGATATGGGCTATATAGGATTCAAATTCCTATATTTTCGTTCGAATATACTCATTTGGGTTCTTCTGATAATTTTTCTCGGCCATTTGATTATGCATCAATGCTTGTGATTTGTACTGACTTGTTCAAATTCGTATATTTTGTGATTACTTGATTATTACTGCTTTGATTTTGAACTTGCTTGATTCCTTGATTACCACATCTTTGAATTCTCTGAAATTTAAACTTGACTTTGGTCGTGGTTGACTTTGGCCATTTGAAATGATTTTTGGACTTTGTTCGATTTACTATATATAACTCCTTTTGAAATTGTTTGACTCACGGCTTCTACTTGATTTGAAACTGCTGTTACATTCACTTGACTTCTTCGGCTTTATCAATTTCTGTTATTACTTTGACACTTACGACATCTTGCCGTGTTGATAATATTTTTGATAATGTGTTACTCACTGGCTTTGAATTTGACATTTAACTTGACTTGATTATTTTTGAAATCCCCTCTTTGATTTTGTCTCGGCCAGTATCTGTACACTGCATCACTGTATCCTGTATGCATGTGCATTTGCATATGTATATATGTATGCATGTTGAACTGTTTCCTTTTGAGATCTTACATGCTACATCGTATATGCATTTTGTAATTGAGTCCGTCGAATAACATTTTGGTCTCATTTGACTCTGGTTTGTATCCTCACTTCCATGTTGTTGTGTTGTATTGTGTTGTGTTTGGTCTTCGCCATGTGTACACATATGCTAACATATACATATACAAAATAAATGATCTGGTGCAATTGCTCATTCGAGTAGCTGTGTGGCTCGATGCACTGGGTTCATGAACATATTACAGTCTTCATTTATGTTTGGTTGTTCAAGTTAAATTTGCTGCTGCATTCACTACTTTTGTACATTTCGACTGTTAATGCTTGCTGTAGCTTCAGGACTGACCTTGGTTGATGTTGTTGCTTTTGATCATATCATACATGTTGCCAGGTCTTCACTTCAGTTGAAATTGAAGGTTTTTTTTGTTGCTTGCTCATGTTCATCTATGCTCTGGTCCTTTGATTCATTTGATATGTAAGGTCTAACCATTTAAACTGTTGACTTTGTTCAATTGATAGCTGTAGTGTCATCCCCACTTATACACACACAAACATTTATGTATGTATATATCTTTTGAAGATTAATTGATTGAGTTGAACCTTGTTATTTGGTCAGGACTGTTGTAGTACACATTGTTTCATCGGCCTTGGTTATGGTTTGAGTCATCTGTACTATTTATTTGCCTTTTGACTTGACCCATTTGAATGTCGAGGCTGTGTTGCTTGAGAACTTGTATTCATGTGTGCTCACTATGTTGAATCCAGCTTATAGCTTAGGTTTGACCTTGTGCTCATGTCATGACTTTATTTGTATTGCACTTGAGTTGAACCCGAATTTTGATTAGGTTTGACCTTGTGCTCATCTGTCCATGTAATTTTATCAAGTGTATATCGGTGTGCACGGCCTAGTGGCATGTACAGTGATACATTGTGCATGTCACAAGTTGTTCGTGTTTGATGAACTCGAAATTAAATGATGACGAACAACCCTAATAACTGATGCAAATAATATTTTCAAAATACATTTTATTTTATACTGCAAAAATATTTTCTTTTTCAATTTTACTGCGTCTGTTGTATTTTGTAGATAACTCGGATGCTAGATTCAATCTGGAATAGAGTTGAAGAATAAATACGAGCAAATGAGTTATATGTAGTGAGGTGCTAATGTAAATGATAATTGTATAGTGAAAACGCGATGTAATTGAAATTGTATTGTAATTGAAAATTGTATGTATAGTGAGAGCTCAAATTTGTACTATTCAAAATTGTAATAAAATATTTTTATGAATAAAATATCTGTTTGAATTTAAATTATGTGTTATTTATTTTATTCAGCAAATATTTATCTAATTATGTGAAAAATAAAATAGTACATTAAAAATACATTTAAATGAATATATATAAATATGTTTATTATCATCAAACAAAAATCATATACTTGCATATTCAACAACAAATGGAAGATAAAGTAGGAGGTTTTGTTTGCTAATAAAGAATGTTATTTCCGCGGTATTGTGAATTTAGGTGGCATTATCATATGTTGACATGATTCTTTCTATGTTATTTTTGTATTGTTATTTGACCTTTTCTTAGGCATGACTCTTGGGTTAACCTAGAAAACTATGTATGTAATAAATTTTTGAGACGTGCTATATGTAATAAAAATGTTTTGTTGCTCTGTCTAATTAAATTATTTATGAATATATATAACTCACTTATGTCGCTTGATAATAATTCTGGTGATGACTGCAGCATCATTGCCATTCATTTCGGATTTCAAAGTGGGGGATGTTACAATTGATATCAGAGCACATGTTAGAGTTAAAAATAGAGAACAGCTTAGGGACGGTATGCACTATTATATATATAAAAGTACTTGTACTTTGTTATATATAAATATACACACACCCCTTATTGTTATTGTTTCACTCTCTTTCTCTTCATTTTTATTGAAGACTTTTTTAACAAAAAAAGTAAGATGGATTTGAGAAGTATGCGAGTTGCAATAAAAGTCGAAGTGCAAGGAGGGAGGCTGAAAGTATGTAGACTAATGGAGAGAATGTGGGAGAAATCCCAAGTGCGGTAGGGAAGGAAGCCATGCAGCCAACAAATGTTGCAGGCGTGGTTGTAAATACCTTGCTCAGGTTGCTTATGCTGTAGATGATGAAGGATGCTACGCCAAATGCGTTGGGCCCAGGCCTGTGGTAGTGAGAGAGGACTTCTCAATGATGAATAAAGACTACAAAAACTTAGGAGGGAAAATTTTTACGAGGAGGTAGCCTAGAGTTTAAGTGTTGAATTGGCTTAGGAATTAGCTTAGGGTTTATGCGTGCATATCTAGGGACTTAAGGTTGAATGATGCACAAAATAGAAGACTGGGATCCAGATAGTTGCATAAGAATGCATTGGATTGATGGGAGATAGTAATTTCTGAGACCATGGATGATGAGATTACCCAGGGGAAATTTAAATAAAGATTCGAGGCTCGGTTCATATCAAAGTCTTAGTAGAGTGCGCAATGAGAGAGTTCATTGATCTGAAACAATGTGACCTTACAGTGGAGGGGTACATCTAGAGGTTTAACTGGTTAAGTATAAGAGGGAAATCATTTATACTTCAATAAAGAAAATGAGAAGTTTGTTAGGGGTTTTAAGCAGGGTCTTGACCATAAGGTGAAGGGGCAGCTAAAGAGAGACTGCCCAAAGCTTATAGTGTAGGTTTATGCTTTGGAGGACCAAGGGAAGGACCATTTGCCAAAGAGAAAGGCAAGGGAAAAGTCTTAAAAGATATGGCCTTGATTTCTAGTATTTAAGTTGAAGTACTATTTGATACTAGCGCCACACACTCATTTGTAGCTAAAGATTTGGTTAATAAATTGGGATAGAAGAAACCATTTAGTTACTTCCATATGCACAGCCAATCCGATAGGGGAGATTACACTCTCCGATTGAGATGCACTAACTTAGATATTTAGTTAATTCGATGTAAGTTTTTATGTAATTGCTATGTGCTAGACTTTGGAGTTATTTTAGGGATGTACTGGTTGGAAAAGTAACACACAAGTATGTATTGTGTTGAAAGAATAATTATTTTGAGTAACCTAAACCACAAAGATAGGAATGTAAATAACCTTGAGGAAGTGTAGATCTAGACGCAAAGGCATTCTGTTTGCTTTAGCTTTGAAGAAGAGGACCTTAGAGTGGTGTGCATGGTGAAGGAGTTTCTAGATGTATTTGAACCGTTTTGGGATTGCCACCTCTGTGAACAATGGAGTTCCTTATAGATTTGCTATTAGGGACTAAACCATTCAGTCGACCTCCCAATAGAATGTCTCCAAAGGAGATGGAGGAACTTTAGAAGCAATTAGTAGGAAGGAAAGAGCTTCGTAAGGCCAAGCAGCTCACTATGGGAGCGATGATAGTGTTTGTGAAGAAGTCCGATGGGTCTTCAAGACTGTACATAGACTATCAGAAGCTAAATGAAAGAATGATGAACAACAGCTATTCTTTGTCAAGAATCGATGACTTATTCGATCGATTAAGTAAAACTAAAGTGTTTTCTTGGTTTGATTTGACTACACTACAATAAAAAGGTATTTTTGGTAGCGTATGATAAATGCTACCATAACTTATGGTAGCCTTTTAGAGTGCCGTTATATGATATGCAACTAAAAATCTAGGATCTTCCGTTACGTTTTCATAAAGGATACCAAAGTGGGAATGGAAACCATCCACAAAAGGTTCTTTCTCCTTTAAAAAAACTTTGAAATTTATGAAAGGGCATGAAACTGAAGTGGATTGACATACTGTTATATGGAATAAATCAAATTGTCCAAAAATGTCTCATTGTGCCTATTTTGCTATTATTAACAGGCTCCCCACTAGAGATAGATGCCTAAAATGGAATAAAAAGGGGATACAATATGCCTACTTTGCCGAAATGAAACTGAATGTATCAATCACTTGTTTTTTGACTGTACTTATTCAAAAATATATGGTTTATTGGCAAAACAAAGCTCAAAATTAACCAAAATTTGGCAGTTCAAAACATCAAAGAAAGCATCAACTATATCCAACAAAACTTCAAATAAAAATCCAAAGAATTCAATAAAGCTAGTATTATGCTTACTGCAATAATCTTTCATATTTGGAAAGAAAGAAATCAAAGACTTCACTGTCAATCAGAAACAGAAAGCATTGAACTTTGGAAAAAAATTGAATTGGATTGCCAAATTCTTCTCAGTAAACATAGGAATCAAAACAAATTTTCAGACAATCGAAATCATAAAAACAAGCACATGGATAAATACGAAGAGAGTTTAGAATCTTTCTTACAGAATGAGAAAATCACTTTTGATTCTCCCAGTGTGAGGGACCTACATCATAATGGTAGTCATTGGATGGAAAAGCCTTTGAATAATGTTAATCCTACTCCCAAATCAGTGAATTCTGGTGGCGGCCACTTCTACCATCACAATAGGAAAGGCTCCTGTAATAATCAAAGAAGAATGTTAAAAAATAATAATTTATTATTTTCTAATAAAATGCATTATTTGAGCTTTAATAATTGTTATCTTATACCCGATAGGGGCGGAAGCTACCGCGCACACTGTATTCACGATCAAATGAGGAATTATCTAAGCATGGATAAAGATTGGCAACCGACAACACTTATCTAAAGAGAGATACAGTGATCAAACAAGCAACTGCTCAAATAGCTTCCTTCAGAACAATAAAATGTAGACTAATAACTACAAGGGAAGTAATAAGGCACATATTACATTAAGGACATTAATTTCAATATCTCAAAATCTAAAACTAATCTATTTTTACCTAACAGTTCTGTAGGTTACTGCATGAATTGCAGTCTTAGAGAGCATGATATTAAGCTTCACTGGACAGTAAATGACCAAAGATTAGGCCACAACTACTACAGAAGTATTATTAACAAGCAAATCTTTCACTTATCTAATTGGGAGAGAGGGGAATGTAGATGGATGCCCGAGCCAGCTTTTTTAACCAATTTGGATCATAACAACAACAAATCCGAAACATGTTCAGCTAAATCACCCAAAGATTTCAACAATTCATTAAGTTATGCTAAGCTTATTCCGAATCTAAGCACACTTAGTAGCCTTCATGAGCATATAGCTTCTATCAAAGGACTGTCTATGCATGTTGAAGCAAAAGAAAAAACCAGTCAGGAGAAAGATTTTTGCTACACTTCAGAGTTTCGCGTGATGCAAAGTTCAGCTATGAAGAGTTGGAAGCCTCCTTAGGCCATTAATATAGGCTTAAGAGAGTCGATCTCGAGATTTTAATTGCTCTCGGCGGTTCCCCATTTTTGATATTTTTTTTATTATGGAGGCGCTGTTTGCCCTAAAATTTCTAGGGTTGAGTTTTTGTTTTGAGGAAGCGGGCATTATCATTCTACCCGACCTCTCTTATTTTCTTCTGCAAACATTTTGGGCTTAGCCCATTTACCAATTTTTCAAAAAAAAGGCAAGTTCACATAAAAAAATACTTCAACATTCATAGACACAAGTTAAAACTACTAATAAAAATGTTTTAATATACCAAAAAGTAGTCTTCTAAAGGGTCTTATATCAGCTGAACCAATTCTGTTGCCTTTTTCTCTCTTCTTTCTTCTCTCAATTTGTGCAACTTTATGAAGGAAATTTGAATATCGTCTGATAAAGTAGTGAATGACTAATACTTTCTAATTAAGAGAAATGAAAGACAACAGTAATCTGGAAAGCTCAGCCATTATACATTTGACATAGGGTTACAGGGGCATTTTTGTAACTTCCCAAATGAAGCACTTATATTATGTAAATATCAGGATCCGCCTGTAACATTTCTGCGACGATAATAATATTGTTACTTCATCTTTCTTTCTGTCAAAAACATATATATACAAATACATTCAAATTCTATTTTGGTATCGGAGCCAGATCGTTGCCAAACGGAAGATTTGAATCCGATCATCTTCCATCTGATCAAACGATCAACATTTGAAAGATTGTGGAGCTTTCTCTCCTCGGATTTTATTCTTATCACTGGAGAGTTATCCTTTCTTTGATCAAGAATTCAATTCAAATCAGTTCCTGCAAATTAACAAAGACAGTTAATTTGCCAGCTGCCTCGCTTGAATTTTGTCAGCAAGTTATCATCATCCAAGACAGGCTGCAACACTCCTCCTCGGATTTCATCCTCATCAGAGAAGAATTTTTCAAAACCTGCTCAACAACTTTTAAATTAAGAATCAGATTCTTGATTTAAAAGTTCTGTCGTTTTCCATCAAAAAAGCAAAAAATTCTTATCTGATTGCAGTCATCAAGATTGCCTCGCGAACATCTGTAGTTACTCATCAGCAGTGAAGTATCAAGATATTCACAATGGTAGGTAATGATGAGAGCAACTCTGGGACTATATCTCCCATAAAAGGAATCCATCAAATTCTACTCAAGAACCAGCAAATCTGTGTATAATAAAACCAAAGAGTCAGCTTGCAGTGCAAATTGATGAGCACAACTATTTGCTATGGAAATATCAGACTGAAACAGCAATAAGAGGTTACGGTTTGGAAGAATATGCCAATAGAACAATAGCAATACCACCAAAGATGATATGTGACAGCAGTGGAAAATTAATTATAAATCAAGATTTCATCAATTATAAAAGACGAGACAACTTGCTAGCCTCCTGGTTAATGTCATCCATCAGTGTTAACTTCTTATCTCAAATTGTAGGGTGTAAAATCTTGCAAGAAATATGGTCAACAATTAATAAAATTTTCAATTCACAGACTGCAGCAAGAATTCTACACTATAAAAGGCAACTCTAGAATTAAAGAAAGATAACATGTCAATGCCAGAATACTTAACTAAAGTCAAGACATATTGTGACTTACTGGAGACCGCTGGTCATAAAGTGGCTGACAAAGAGCAGATTCTGACCGTACTTAGTGGGCTAGATGAAGAGTACGAGTTTGTCGTACCAATAATCTCATCAAGAGAAACATTGCCATCAATTCAATATGTACAGTCCACTCTTCTTGAACAAGAAGGTAGAATAGACCAGAAGAAGCCATTGAATTCAGATTTATCCATAGACTATGCATCAAACTACAAAGGCAAAGTCAAGAAAAGGCAACCAACAGCAGAGTTCAACAAAACATCCAGAGGGGTGGACAGAATTACAAAGGTAGAGGTCGTGGAAAGTGGAATAATTCAAACAGACTAGGTTCAGATTTATGAAAAGTTTGGGCATACTTCAGCCAAATGTTATTTCAGATTCGATCAAAACTTCACTATAAATCAGCAAAATAATATTCAGAGAAGCAATAATCCAAATGTTAACATTTCTCATGCAAGTCTAGAAGCAACAAAGCAAGGTAGTAGTTCAAAAAGTCAGTTAGATGCAGACCAATAAACAAAGAAAGATGATTTAAGTTTGAAGAATGGTACCCAAATTCAAGTGCAACTAATCACATTACCAATAATCTTGATAATCTCAATCTTGGAAACAGAGAATATAAAGGTATGCAATCTATTATTATGGTCAATGGAAAATCAATTCAAATCACTCATACTAGAAATGCAAAAATCAAAGGCAAAAGAGAGTTAGATCTCAATAATCTACTTAGAATCCCACAAATCAAGAAAAACTTATTGAGTGTATCTCAATTTGCCAATGAAAATCAAGTATATTTTGAATTTTACCCAAAGTTCTGTCTAGTAGGGACTTACTAATCAAAGTAATTTTGTTACAGGGTAATGTGCACAATGGTATTTACATTTTCAATCTATTGAAGAAATCTAAGTCTGCTCAAAAGAGAAATTGGTGCAATTATGCTAGGTGTGATTCAAATGTCAATGATAAAAAAGTGTTTGATTTGTGGCATGGTAAACTGGGTCACCCCTGTTGATGCTGTAAAACATATTCTGCAGAATAACAATATAAAATTTGAAAATATACCTAGACCATATATGTGTACTTCTTGTCAAATGGAAAAAAGTCATAAGCTACCATTTTCTAAATCATTAACTAGATATACAAAACCATTGGAAATGGTAGCAGTTGACTTATGGGGTCCAGCCCCAATTGACTCTGATTATGGGTTCAAATATTATGTTTCTTTTATAGACTCATTTACTAGATATACATGGATATATTTTCTCAAATCAAAGGCAGAAACAAAAAATATAGTGATGTAGTTCATCATTCAAGCAGAGAGACAGACAAACAATGAACTAAAGGTAATCCAGACAGATGGAGGGACTGAGTTTAAAACTTTGAAGGACTACTTTATCAAAAAAGGAATAATAAATAGGATTACCTATCCATATACATCTAAGCAGAATGGCTTGGCTGAAAGGAAGCATAGGCACATAGTTGATACTGGCCTGACTCTCTTGGCACATGCCTCAATGCCACTGAAATTCTGGCCAGAGTCATTCAACGCTGCAGTATTTCTGTAACGACCCGTATTTTACGTGTCGATATATCGTAGAATTGACAGGTTGTTAGTGTTGTTGATGTTGTCTCTAGCCTGAGTCGTTTAGGAAGTTAATTCGTGTGCTTAAGTGTTAAGTCGTGGCCGAGTTAACAAGGCTTGGGTCGTGTTCGAGTTAGGAAGTGAGTCGCATACGAGTTAACAAGTTAAGGCAGTGAACGGCTCATGGATGAGTCGTGTACGACTTAAGGGAATGGGTCGTGCACGAGTTGTAAAGTTAACTCGTGTGATGATGAGTCGTGACCGAGTCAGTGGAGCCATAGGCTTACGAGTTAACATGATATGAGTTGAGTCGTTAACGACTTATAGGTGTTAGCGAGTTATAGGTTAGACCGACTCATAGCTTGGACGAGTCAGTGGCCTTGAGTCGTTAGCGAGTTATAGTGTGCAGGGTAGCTAACGAGTTAGTGTTCTTTACGTGTTACCGGGTTAAAGAGTTACCGAGGTAAGGATTAACTCGTGTACGAGTTAGTAGATATGGCCGAGTTAACAGGTTAGAAAGTTAGGTCGTAAGTCGTCTGGAACGACCTAGCGTGTTTGCGACCTAACGAGTTAGTAAGGCTTGTGTGTTAGCGAGTTACGAGTTAGCAGAGTGTTAGGTCGGCGGCGAGTTAAGGAGATAGGTTGTTAAGTCGTTTGAACGACTTAAGGGTTGAGTCGCTTTGGTGTTAGGTCGGCATGCTAGTTAAGTCGTCAGGCGACCTAGGACTTAGGAAATGCGGCAGTGTGTTGAGTCGTGTGACAGTTGGGTCGGCGGTGCGTTGAGTCGTTAGGTCGGCCTGTGTTTTAGGTCGCGTCTGGGTTAAGTCGTAAGTCGGCCTTGGTTGTATGTTGTGTTGGTTAGGTCGTAGGTCGTAGGGGCTGATGAGTCGGCAACGACTCATAGTTAGGTCGGGGACGATCTAAGGGGCGACGACCTAAGGAGTTTCCAGCCTATAAATAGAGGGGTTCGGCTCACTTTTTGGCACCGGTTTTTGAAGCAACGAAGTGCTGCCATTTTGAAGACTCGACTACAACATTTCTTCATCTTCTTTTCTCCATTCCAATCAAGTGTTAGCATCCATCCAAGATCGAAGATCGGGATCGAAGATTCAAGTGTCCAAGTTGAAGATCTTCATCCAACAAAGCTAGATTTCATCGTTTTAAGCGAGGTTTCTCCGGATCAAGCTCAAGTCCTTGCTGTCCAGATCTGAAGTTGATTGATTTTAGGTTGTTTTGGTGATTTGGTGAGTGGTAGTTATCTCTCACGCGGATCCAAGGGAGTATATTGGATTGGTGGCTTGTTTGAGTGTTAAAGTTAGAGTTTTCATGCATTTTTCTTAAATCCGAGTCTAGCTCCATTGTTTTTGAAGATATTTACTTATGCAAGTTAGTTTAACAAGTATTAGAGACAAAACCCATGTTTTAGATTTGATAGATCTATGCTAAAAACCATGATTTCACATATGTTGGACTTTTGCTCGTTTATTTACGAAATTCCCATTATAGTTGATATTGCTTAAATTGCTTAATAGATCTTGTTTGAATGATTGATTATTTGAATGTATGATTGATTTGATTGTTTCCAAGTTAGCTAGTAGTTGATTTGGAACAAGATGATGAAAGAGGATTCAAAAGCTATGGAAGAAGGCTCTTGAACGGTGAAAGCTGCTTAAGGCATATGTAGCGGATGTTGAAGCTCATATGTATAGATTGGATGATGTTGAGATGGGACTTTGCCATGATTTGATGAGGCAAACCATGTTGTTGAGTTGAGACTTTGCTTTGATGCGATGAAGCGAAGTATGATGTGAGTCTTGGCTTAATCCAGGAAGGGATCATTCCAAGCATGTTGATAACTTGAAGGGTAGTTCAAGTTGGTTGATAATGGATTGTTCAAGAGGTAGCTTGAGCTTGTATGAGGAAGTAGTCGTCGAGGAGGATGACTAGGAGGCTTGGATCTCGTCGTTGTTGAAGGTTCTAGCATGCTCAAAAGCAAGAGTACATGGGGCGCCCATAACGACTACAGGAAGGTAGTCGGGACACCCAAAAGACTACAGGTAGGTAGTTGAGTACTCTGGGCAAAGTAGATAAGTCCTAGGCACAAGGCAGTGTGCGGAGTATGGTTAGAACCGGGGTTACCATTAGCCCTTGACAGATGGTCATTCAACTAACGGTGAAATCGAGGCAAGGATGACAGTGATAGCCAGAGTCATGGATGTTTGGTTGTATTATCATTCGGCTTCAAGAGCGGTGTTTTCTGGGTGCTTATCTGATCTTGGTTTAGGCCTTGGGGTTTGTATTTGGAAAACATCGTCCTTGACTCGAGTGGTATTCGCTTTACCTTAATTGTCTATGTTGTTATGCTTGCTTCTCCTTAGTGTATGTCTGGGGCTATCACTGTAGAAAGAGGTGGAGTGGGATGGTTTGGTTCCTATTCCTTTTATCCTTTATGCTCTTTTGGTATGTTTGATAGTTAATTTACTGCTCACTAAGACTTTGTCTGACTCAAGGTTTTATGTCTCCTCTTATTACCTTGGGCTGTTCATCCATGTTTGGGATGGGCAGACTAGGTAGCAGGTGGCAGGTGCTGTGCTTAGAGTAGAGTTTCTACATTGAAGATGACGAAGACGAGCAGGAGGCTATACATATTATTTTCTTATATGTACTGGGTATCCGCTGCTGTATTTGGTTGAGTGATTTGTAGTGAGGCTTCATGTATGGATTTGAGTAGATGATTGTATAAAACTACTATGATGCTTATATGATGATGTTCTGTTCTATGGAGCTTCACTATATTATATTTCTCTATTGTATTTTATCCATGCGCTGTGAGTTATGCGATAGAGATTCTTCTGTTTTGTTTTACCCTGACTATCGTCCATGGCTGCCTGGCACACCTTTTAGCGCATTATTTCCTTGATTTGGTGCGGGAGTCATGGGCGGTCGTCACATTTGGTATCAGAGCTTTGGTTAATCGATTTCAGCCAACGCTCGCTGACGTAACGACGTATGAGAGGCGTAATTGTATTTTGATGAATGATTACTATATATAATATAGTAGCCTGGAAGGATTTGAACTCCTTATGCAGTTGTTTCTTAAGGTGTTCTAATCATTCTTATTACAGATATTAAGGATGAGTCGAAGAGGGAGACCAGCTGCAAGGGAAAGCCGTGTTGATGAAGGAGCTGTTGATTATGGAACTATGTTCGAAGCGATGATGACTTCGATCATGAGAAGGATACCAGCTTCAGGATCATCAGTGGATGTGGGAGTTCAAGTTCAAGCTCCGAGACCGGTAGATTTTGCTAAGCTTTGCAAGGATTATACTTCTCTTGGAGGAAAAGCTTTCTTGGGGACGGAGTCGACTATTGAGGTGCAGAGATGGATTGATGCATGTCGAAGGATCTTTGGTGACTTAGGGATTGAGGATGCAACTAAGAGGAAGCTTGCATCGAGACAGCTTCAGGGAAGAGCTGCTGATTGGTGGAATTCTATCACCATCGATACTCCAGAAGAAGAGATTACTTGGGAGCAATTCCAAGTCAGATTTGAAGCTAAGTTTATCTCTACGGCTCAGAAATCTGTCTTGTTTAAGAGGTTTGTAGAGCTCAAGCAGGGTGGGAGGCCTGTTCTTGAGTATATTTCTGAGTTTGAAGCCTTATCTAAGTATGCCAGATCGTATATTGATTCTCCCTATCAGAAGAATGAAAAGTTTGTGACTGGTCTGGATGCTTATCTTGGGAGGCAGTTAGTGGATCATTTGGACGATCCATTTGAGAAGCTTGTGGAGAAAGCCCTTAGGCATGAGAGTTTGTTTCCTAAGGAAAGTTCTGTTGTTGCTGTAACCAGGGAAGGATCTAAACCACACCAGAATGGCAATAAGAGGAGGAAGCAGCAGCAACAGAAGGGTAAGGATGGCCAGAAGAAGCCGAAGAGCGAAATGACTTGCTACAACTGCCAACAGAAGGGCCATCTTTACAAAGATTGTAAGAATCCCAAAGTGCCGGGAAAGTGTTACAACTGTGATAAGCTGGGACATATCAAGAAGGATTGTCCAGAACCGAGGAAAGATAGGCAGGTTGTGCAAGCCTATGCTTTGGGGGCTGTTCCATCGTCTTCGAAAGCTCCTACTGCTGAGGAGAAGGGGAAGAGTGTGGTGGTTCAAGGTACTCTTTCTATTTGTGGTGTTCCAGTTAGAGTGTTGTTTGATACTGGAGCGTCGCATTCTTTTGTTTGTGATGAGTTGGTATGCCGGTTAGGTATGAAACCGGATATTGTTGATAGGCCATTGGTTGTGACTAATCCGGTTGGGGGTTCGTCATGTTTGTGTATGATATGCCGTGGTCTAGTTGTGTCGAGTCATGATTGCTCGTTTGTTTGTGATTGCTTTGTTCTGAACTTTGCGGGGTTCGGAATTATTTTGGGTATGGACTGGCTTAGGAAGTATGCGGCTAGGATTGATTGTGAGAGGCTTGAGGTGACAGTCGGGAATGTGGAGGAGCGAAAGGTTGTGATACGATGTAAGCATGAAGAAGGCGTCTTCATGAGCTTCATGTATTCGCTGGTTGTTCCACGGGATGGACTGTCATCGATGCCAATCGTGAATGGATTTGAGGATGTCTTTGAGGAAGTCAAAGGGTTGCCGCCGCATAGGGAGATCGAGTTTCGTATCGATCTAGTTGAGGGAGCCAGACCTGTTGTGATGCCTCTTAGGCGGATGGCACCGAGGGAGCAGCAAGAGCTGAAGGTGCAAGTTGATGACCTTTTGCAGAAAGGATTCATTCGGAGAAGTGTGTCCGAATGGGGTGCGCCAGTTGTGTTCGCAACCAAAACGGATGGATCGTTGAGGTTGTGTGTTGATTATCGTGAGCTGAATAAGGTGACTAAGAAGAACAAGTATCCATTGCCGAGAATAGATGACTTGTTTGACCAGCTTCACGAGGCTAAGGTGTTTTCTCAGATGGATTTGGCAACGGGATTTCACCAGTTGAGAGTGGCAAAGGATAGTGTGCCGAAGACTGCTTTCAGGACACCATCCGGGTTTTATGAGTGGCTGGTAATGCCGTTTGGATTGACTAACGCGCCAGCATATTTTGTGGATCTTATGAATAGGGTATTCAGAGATCAGTTGAATAAGTTCGTGCTTGTGTTCGTGGATGATATTTTGGTTTACTCCAGAACCGAGGAAGAGCACAAGACGCACTTGAGGATTGTTTTGGGAATTTTGTGGAAACATCAGCTGAAGGCTAAGTTTTCGAAGTGTCACTTCTGGAAGAGTGAAGTGAGGTTCTTAGGCCATGTTATCTCTGGAAATGGAATAGCGGTTGATCCCGCTAAGGTGGCAGCGATCCAGGATTGGGTTAGACCTAAGAATGCATCTGATGTGAGAAGTTTTCTTGGATTAGCAGGATATTATCGTCGGTTTATCAAAGACTTTTCCAAGATAGCTGCACCGTTGACAGGATTGACGAAGAAGAACCAAGTGTTCAGATGGGATGATAAGTGTGAGCAAGCTTTCGTAATCCTGAAAGAACGACTGACAAGTGCTCCTGTTTTGACTATTCCGAGTGGGAATGATGAGATGGTGGTTTACACCGATGCATGTGGCACTGGACTAGGAGCGGTGCTAATGCAGAAGGATAAAGTTGTTGCGTATGCTAGTCGACAACTAAAGCCGCATGAAAGGAATTATCCGACTCATGATTTGGAGTTAGCGGCAATAGTGTTTGCTTTGAAGATGTGGAGACATTACCTATTGGGAGTTAGATTTGAGCTGTTTACAGATCATAAGTCGTTGAAGTATCTGTTTTCCCAAAAGGATTTGAATCTTCGACAGCAACGGTGGCTAGAGTTCTTAGCATCGTATGATTTTGGTATAGCCTATACTCCAGGGAAAGGTAACGCAGTGGCTGATGCGTTAAGTCGAAGACATGCAGGATTGGGAGCCATGTTTTCGGAATGGAAGAGTCTTGAGTATTTGGCTGGATTTGATTTCAGGCCTAGATGTGAATTGGAACCTGAGATGTTGGCAAACTTATCGATAAGGCCTACTCTTGTGGAAAGAATTGGTGAGAGGCAAAGGGGAGATGATAAGCTTGTCAAGATTATCTGTGATTTGGAATCTGGATTGGACCCGGAGAAGGATAAAGGATTTGAAGTCGATCGAGAGGGTTGGCTTCGAAAGCAAGGGCGACTAGTTGTTCCCGATGTAGATGGATTGAGAGATGAAGTTCTGAGGGAGAGTCACCACTCGAAGTTGACAATTCATCCAGGTGGAAATAAGATGTATCGGGATATGAAGAGGACCTACTACTGGGAAGGTATGAAGAAAGATGTTGGAAATTTTATTTCCAAATGTATGAATTGCCAGTTGGTAAAAGCTGAGCAGAAGAAGCCCAGTGGATTGCTTCAGCCATTGGAGGTTCCTGCATGGAAGTGGGAGCAAGTGTCGATGGACTTTATCGATGGTCTACCTAGGACAAGAGCAGGGAATGAAGGGATTTGGGTCATAGTAGATCGTTTGACCAAGAGTGCAAGGTTCATTCCTGTTCGATCGACTAGGACTGCATCGAAGTTGGCTGAATTATATGTGAAGTGGATAGTTCGTTTCCATGGTGTTCCGAAGAGTATAGTGAGCGATCGAGATCCATTGTTCACTAGTAGATTTTGGAAGAGCTTCCAGGAAGTTTTGGGAACTGAGTTGTGTTTGAGTACAGCTTATCACCCTCAAACAGATGGTCAGACTGAGAGAGTCAACCGAGTTTTGGAAGATCTTCTTAGAGCATGTGTTTTGGACTTCGGAGGATCATGGGAAGATCACCTTCATTTGGTGGAGTTTGCTTATAACAACAGTTATCAGTCGAGTATTGGTATGGCACCATATGAGGCATTATATGGAAGACCGTGTAACTCTCCGACATGTTGGTTGGAAACGGGAGAAAAGCTGATGCTTGGGCCAGAGATGATTCGTCAAACTACGGATTGTATAGAGATCATTCGGCAACGAATGAAGGCAGCCCAGGATCGTCAGAAAAGTTATGCAGATAATCGTCGAAAGGATTTGGAATTCGATGTGGGTGATATGGTTTTTGTGAAGATTTCCCCATTGAAGAATGTTGTTAGATTCGGGAAGAAAGGGAAATTGACTCCGAGATTTGTTGGACCATTTCCGATTATCGAGCGAATTGGAAAGCTCGCTTATAGATTGGAGTTACCGGAAAAGATGGCGGGTGTGCACAATGTTTTTCATGTATCTTATCTACGGAAGTATGTGCACGACCCAACTACGGTGGTTTCTGCTGATAGCTGTGAAGACTTGGAGGTTGATCCTGTTGTTTCGAGACCTCGTAAGCCGCTTCGTATTGTTGAAACCGATACGAAACAGCTTAGGAGGAAGACGATTACGTTGCTCAAGGTACAATGGAGTGATGATGTTAACGACTGTACATGGGAGGAGGAAGAGAGGATGAAGGCAGCTCATCCAGAACTCTTCGAGGTATGGCCCTAAGGTGTCGTGACATCTCATGAATTTGCATCTTGATTTCTATCTTAGAATTCTGCATGCTAGGCTAGAATTGGATGCATGGTTTGTTGTTTGCTATGGATGGTAGGCATGCGGAATATCTTTGATTGCTGTTGTTTGCTTGGAATTTCGGGGGCGAAATTCCTAAGGGGGAGAGAATGTAACGACCCGTATTTTACGTGTCGATATATCGTAGAATTGACAGGTTGTTAGTGTTGTTGATGTTGTCTCTAGCCTGAGTCGTTTAGGAAGTTAATTCGTGTGCTTAAGTGTTAAGTCGTGGCCGAGTTAACAAGGCTTGGGTCGTGTTCGAGTTAGGAAGTGAGTCGCATACGAGTTAACAAGTTAAGGCAGTGAACGGCTCATGGATGAGTCGTGTACGACTTAAGGGAATGGGTCGTGCACGAGTTGTAAAGTTAACTCGTGTGATGATGAGTCGTGACCGAGTCAGTGGAGCCATAGGCTTACGAGTTAACATGATATGAGTTGAGTCGTTAACGACTTATAGGTGTTAGCGAGTTATAGGTTAGACCGACTCATAGCTTGGACGAGTCAGTGGCCTTGAGTCGTTAGCGAGTTATAGTGTGCAGGGTAGCTAACGAGTTAGTGTTCTTTACGTGTTACCGGGTTAAAGAGTTACCGAGGTAAGGATTAACTCGTGTACGAGTTAGTAGATATGGCCGAGTTAACAGGTTAGAAAGTTAGGTCGTAAGTCGTCTGGAACGACCTAGCGTGTTTGCGACCTAACGAGTTAGTAAGGCTTGTGTGTTAGCGAGTTACGAGTTAGCAGAGTGTTAGGTCGGCGGCGAGTTAAGGAGATAGGTTGTTAAGTCGTTTGAACGACTTAAGGGTTGAGTCGCTTTGGTGTTAGGTCGGCATGCTAGTTAAGTCGTCAGGCGACCTAGGACTTAGGAAATGCGGCAGTGTGTTGAGTCGTGTGACAGTTGGGTCGGCGGTGCGTTGAGTCGTTAGGTCGGCCTGTGTTTTAGGTCGCGTCTGGGTTAAGTCGTAAGTCGGCCTTGGTTGTATGTTGTGTTGGTTAGGTCGTAGGTCGTAGGGGCTGATGAGTCGGCAACGACTCATAGTTAGGTCGGGGACGATCTAAGGGGCGACGACCTAAGGAGTTTCCAGCCTATAAATAGAGGGGTTCGGCTCACTTTTTGGCACCGGTTTTTGAAGCAACGAAGTGCTGCCATTTTGAAGACTCGACTACAACATTTCTTCATCTTCTTTTCTCCATTCCAATCAAGTGTTAGCATCCATCCAAGATCGAAGATCGGGATCGAAGATTCAAGTGTCCAAGTTGAAGATCTTCATCCAACAAAGCTAGATTTCATCGTTTTAAGCGAGGTTTCTCCGGATCAAGCTCAAGTCCTTGCTGTCCAGATCTGAAGTTGATTGATTTTAGGTTGTTTTGGTGATTTGGTGAGTGGTAGTTATCTCTCACGCGGATCCAAGGGAGTATATTGGATTGGTGGCTTGTTTGAGTGTTAAAGTTAGAGTTTTCATGCATTTTTCTTAAATCCGAGTCTAGCTCCATTGTTTTTGAAGATATTTACTTATGCAAGTTAGTTTAACAAGTATTAGAGACAAAACCCATGTTTTAGATTTGATAGATCTATGCTAAAAACCATGATTTCACATATGTTGGACTTTTGCTCGTTTATTTACGAAATTCCCATTATAGTTGATATTGCTTAAATTGCTTAATAGATCTTGTTTGAATGATTGATTATTTGAATGTATGATTGATTTGATTGTTTCCAAGTTAGCTAGTAGTTGATTTGGAACAAGATGATGAAAGAGGATTCAAAAGCTATGGAAGAAGGCTCTTGAACGGTGAAAGCTGCTTAAGGCATATGTAGCGGATGTTGAAGCTCATATGTATAGATTGGATGATGTTGAGATGGGACTTTGCCATGATTTGATGAGGCAAACCATGTTGTTGAGTTGAGACTTTGCTTTGATGCGATGAAGCGAAGTATGATGTGAGTCTTGGCTTAATCCAGGAAGGGATCATTCCAAGCATGTTGATAACTTGAAGGGTAGTTCAAGTTGGTTGATAATGGATTGTTCAAGAGGTAGCTTGAGCTTGTATGAGGAAGTAGTCGTCGAGGAGGATGACTAGGAGGCTTGGATCTCGTCGTTGTTGAAGGTTCTAGCATGCTCAAAAGCAAGAGTACATGGGGCGCCCATAACGACTACAGGAAGGTAGTCGGGACACCCAAAAGACTACAGGTAGGTAGTTGAGTACTCTGGGCAAAGTAGATAAGTCCTAGGCACAAGGCAGTGTGCGGAGTATGGTTAGAACCGGGGTTACCATTAGCCCTTGACAGATGGTCATTCAACTAACGGTGAAATCGAGGCAAGGATGACAGTGATAGCCAGAGTCATGGATGTTTGGTTGTATTATCATTCGGCTTCAAGAGCGGTGTTTTCTGGGTGCTTATCTGATCTTGGTTTAGGCCTTGGGGTTTGTATTTGGAAAACATCGTCCTTGACTCGAGTGGTATTCGCTTTACCTTAATTGTCTATGTTGTTATGCTTGCTTCTCCTTAGTGTATGTCTGGGGCTATCACTGTAGAAAGAGGTGGAGTGGGATGGTTTGGTTCCTATTCCTTTTATCCTTTATGCTCTTTTGGTATGTTTGATAGTTAATTTACTGCTCACTAAGACTTTGTCTGACTCAAGGTTTTATGTCTCCTCTTATTACCTTGGGCTGTTCATCCATGTTTGGGATGGGCAGACTAGGTAGCAGGTGGCAGGTGCTGTGCTTAGAGTAGAGTTTCTACATTGAAGATGACGAAGACGAGCAGGAGGCTATACATATTATTTTCTTATATGTACTGGGTATCCGCTGCTGTATTTGGTTGAGTGATTTGTAGTGAGGCTTCATGTATGGATTTGAGTAGATGATTGTATAAAACTACTATGATGCTTATATGATGATGTTCTGTTCTATGGAGCTTCACTATATTATATTTCTCTATTGTATTTTATCCATGCGCTGTGAGTTATGCGATAGAGATTCTTCTGTTTTGTTTTACCCTGACTATCGTCCATGGCTGCCTGGCACACCTTTTAGCGCATTATTTCCTTGATTTGGTGCGGGAGTCATGGGCGGTCGTCACAATTTCTTATCAACAAAATGCCTACAAAGGTTCTGAAAAACAAAACACCACTTAAGAAATTATTTAACACATCTCCAGGTTATACATTACTTAAAACTTTTGGTTGCTTGTGCTATCCATATTTAAGACCTTATAATTCTCACAAGTTTTAGATCTCTACCATGTAATTTTATTGGATATCCCACTAATCAGAAGGGATACAAATGTGATGAAGTAGTTACCTCGTTCGAAGCATCGGCTGCGACTCACGACTCAAAACCATCGCCACTTCTCCACGACTCAACACTGCAGCCGCGACCCAGCCCTCCCACCGACTCACGACTCATCGCCCTCCCACCGACTCACGACTCATCGCCATCTCCGCGATCCATGACCTACGACTCATCAGACCTACGACCTAAACTCCATTTCCCCGGCCCACGATCTAATTTCACTTTCCCGCGACCTAACTTCCCTGGCCTATGTCGCGAACGACTTACCTTGAGTCGCGCTGCTCCAATAGGTCGTGAACGACATATCGAAGGTCGCAAATCTCCACCATAGGTCACGTACGACCTTCAGTACTCCACCATGTGTTTACCGCCTTCTCTTAGCTCGTATGAAGTACTGATTCAGATCGCGTGAAGAAATTTTAGTCGCGAAAGCCTCAATTAGTCGCCGAACCTATTTCATAAGTCGTTGCCGAGTCTTTCTTAAGGCGCTGATGACTTCATAAGTCGCGAACGACTTATTACTGAGTCGTTAAGTCGTTGCCGAGTTTCAGTTGAACCGTAGCCGAGTTAGTATTAAGTCGCTGCATATTTTCTTTTCTTTAAGTCGTGTACCCATTGTGTTGTAATTTTTTAAGTCTTGTAGTGAGTTGTAAGCCTATAAATAGGCAAGTTGTGTAATTTGTAAAGTTGTTGATTTTTGAATAAAATTCTTGTTTGATTGCTGTGTGCTTTCATCCTAAATTGGTAGTTGAGTGTAATCTCCTATCTCCACTTTCGGTTATTCGAGTGCGCTCGAATCAACGATCGTTGAAGCCAATTCATGGAATCAAGTGCGCTTGATCAACGTTTGAAGAATTGTAGATCTTCTTTCACGGTATCGTGCGCGATCAACATGACGAAGATAGCTAGAATTCGGTACCTTTGGATCAACGAATTTGGGCATTTCAGTATCTTCAACCCACCGATTGCTACATTTTCATCGTTATATCGATTTTCTGTCAATCCGCTGCGTCAGTTTTTGGTATCGGAGTGACTCTTAGCCAATCATAGCTAAGTCGATCTTGAGCCGAAGTTTGAAGTTTGTGTTCACTGTGTTCATATTGAAGTTGCAATAAGATTGAAGTATTTGATCCATAGCCTTTTGGATCAAAGTGTGCAAAAGTGTTTGAATTTGTGGGGGAGATTTTTGCGCGCCAAAGTATTGAAGTGGGTTTTGAGGCCGAGCCGAGTCAAGCATAGGCCGTGCCTTGTTCTTGTGTTGAAGTGTTGGAGTTGTGCTTTGTTGAGAAGTCGAGAGACCTAAGCCTTAAGTCGAAGCAAGCTTGTGCTAGCTAGTGGGAGCCGAGCCGAGTTAAAGTGGAGTTTGAGCGTGCAAACTTTTGAAGTTGAAGTTTGTTGTCTAAAGATTTTTTTTTGAAGTTTTGATTTGTTGAAGTGTTTGAAGTTCAATCATGCCACCGAGACGAGCTCAACGTCATCGCAATATTAATGCCTTGTATGGAAGAGAAGAAGCTGATGAAATGGAGCAACGAATCCACGAGAGTTTTACTGAAAAGTTGAACAAAGGAATTGGTCGATTAGAGAGAATGATGCTTGAAATGAATCAAAGTAGAAGAAGAGTTTCACCTGAATCGAACCATGGGGGAAGTAGAGCTTCGATACATTCAGATCGAGTGAGAAGAGAAGATCAAGATCATAGAAGTGTTGATAATCGTGATAGGAATGTTGATCGAAGGAGTGGTAGTAGAGATGTTGGAGGTCGTGATCGACATCGATATACTTCAGATTTTGATGAGGAGTTTGATGGTAATAGGGGAAGTGTTCATTACCGAGATAGAGATCCAACACGACGTCAGTATCGAGATGTAGTGGATGATCGTCGATGGGAATCGGGTATGAAGATGGAAATTCCTGAATTTAAAGGTGGAATGGTAGCCGAAGAATTTCTTGATTGGTTGTCTAATGTTGAAGAGATCTTTGATTTCAAAGAGATTCCGGAGAATCGTCGAGTGAAGTTGGTTGCTACTAGGTTGAGGGGGAGAGCTTTGGCATGGTGGCAGCAAACTAAACTTACGAGAGAGAGAATAGGGAAGTCAAAGGTTGAGTCTTGGGATAAGATGAAGAAGTTGATGAGAGCTACATTTTTACCTTACAACTATCAATCACTTATGTACCAGAGGTTGCTGAACTTGAGACAAGGGATGAAACTGTTAATGATTATGCTGACGAATTTTATCAACTGATTGCTCGAAATGACATTATGGAGACAGAGGAACAGCTGACTGCTAGATTTGTTGGAGGGTTACGAATGCAGATCCAAGATATGGTTAATATGTTCGATCCAAGATCTGTGGCAGAAGCACACCAGAAAGCGTTGGCTTGGGAAAAACAGGGAAGGCGTGGAGGTGGTGTGTTTACTAATTCCAACAATCAAGTGAAGGGTATTAGTGGAAGTTCTAATGTTTCTAAACCTGTCAGTAAACCTGTAGTAAAGGAGGGTGAGAAGGCGAAGGTTAACAATGGTTTCAAATGCTACAATTGCCAGGAGATGGGTCATAAAAGCAACGAGTGTCCGAAGCCGAAGAAGAGAACTATGATAGCTGAAGTTGAAAGTGAGGATGTTGGTGAAGGTGATTCTAGTCCAGTGGAGGAGAATGAACAGGATATCGCATCGGGAGATGAAGGGTGTAATCTAATGATGAGAAGGTCTTGTTTAACACCGAAACAAGAGGATGATGCTAGTTGGTTGAGGAGCAACATTTTTCAATCTACATGCACTATTCTGGGAAAAGTTTGTGATTGATGCAGGAAGTTGTGACAATATTATTTCTACTGAAGCTGTGAGAAAGCTGAAGTTGAAGACGGAGAAACATCCAAATCCTTACAAGTTAGCGTAGTTAAGAAAAGGAGGAGAAGTGAAGGTGGACAGGCGAGTTCGAGTTCCATTTCTATTGGAAAGAAATATAAAGACGAGATTTGGTGTGATGTAGTTGAGATGGCTGTTTGTCATTTGCTTTTGGGTAGACCGTGGCTGTATGATCGAGCGGTGCAGCATGACGGTCGAACCAATAGTTACAGTTTTATGTTTGAAGGCGTTAAGATTATTTTAGTTCCAAAGAAGAGACAACAGGGAGAGAGCAAATCTGAGGAGATTGAGGAGCTGAAAACTCTCTTGACTTTAAAGGAATTTGTTGAAGAAGTAAAGGAGAGTCCAGAAGTATTTTTGTTGATTGGACATGAATCTACTGAATCCGTTGAAGTTCCAGAAGAAGTAAAGCCGATATTGGAAGAATTCCGTGATGTGTTTCCTGAAGAGCTACCAAAGGAATTGCCACCGTTGAGAGACATACAACATCAAATTGATCTAGTGCCAGGTGCTGTTTTACCGCATAGGCCACATTATCGGATGAGTCTGAAGGAACATGAAGAATTGATGAGGCAGGTGGAAGAGTTGTTAGAACAAGGGCGTGTTCAGGAGAGTTTGAGTCCATGTGCCGTGCCAGCCTTATTGGTACCGAAGAAGGATGTAACGTGGAGGATGTGTACGGACAGTCGGGATCTAAACAAGATCACTGTGAGATACAGATTCCCTATGCCGAGGTTTGATGATTTGATTGATCAGTTAAGTGGAGCTGTTGTGTTTTCTAAGATTGACCTGAAAAGTGGATACCATCAAATTCGTATTCGACCGGGCTATGAATGGAAGACTGCTTTCAAAACCAGGGAAGGTTTATACGAATGGTTGGTTATGCCATTTGGCTTGTCAAACGCTCATAGTACTTTTATAAGAGTGATGAACCAGATTTTTAGACCATTTGTTGGGAAGTTCGTGGTTGTTTACTTTGATGATATTTTGATTTATAGTGGAAGTATGGAAGAGCACATCCAACATTTGCGAGAAGTATTGTTAATTCTACGACAAGAGCAGTTTTATGCAGCGACAAAGAAGTGTGTGTTTATGACGGACAGTGTTTTGTTTTTGGGGTATGTTCTGTCGAAGGAAGGTATTCAAGTGGACAAGAATAAAGTAGAAGCTGTCAGAAGTTGGCCACAACCAAAGACAATTACTGAAGTGATGAGTTTTCATGGATTAGTATCTTTCTATCGAAGATTCATTCCACATTTTAGTAGTGTGATGGCACTTATAACCGATTGCATGAAGGGAAAGAAGTTTGAGTGGTCAGAGGAAGCAGAGATTGCTTTTGAGAAAATTAAGACACTATTGACGACAGCACCAATTCTAGTTTTACCAGATTTTCAGTTGTTGTTTGAGTTACATACTGATGCATCGAAGGTTAGGGTTGGTGGAGTGTTGAGTCAGAATGAGAAACCCGTTGCTTATTTCAGTGAGAAGTTATCAGGAGCAAAGATGAGGTATAGCACGTACGATGTGGAGTTTTACGCAATTGTACAGGCTGTTAAGCATTGGAGACACTATATGTTTCAGAAAGAATTTGTTCTGTACATTGATCATGAGGCGTTGAAGCATATGCAAGGGCAGGACAAGATTTCAGCAAGGCATGCATCGTGGATTGCCTATTTATAGCAATTTACTTTTGTTGTCAAACACAAGTCTGGGGTGACGAATCGGGTAGCTGATGCTTTGAGTAGGAGGAGTCATTTATTAACGACAATGAAAGTTGAAGTGACAGGGTTTGAATTATTGCCAGAGCTGATTGAAGAAGATCCTTACTTTGTGAAATTTGTTGAGAAAGCCAAGGAAGGAAGTACTGATGAATTTGTGTTGGTTGATGGTTTTCTGTTTAAAGGAAATCGGTTATGTATTCCAGAAAGCAGTTTGAGATTGAAGATTATCAAGGAGTTACACGAGGAAGGGCATGTGGGCCGTGATCGTACTTTGCAGTTAATTTCACAATCTTACTTTTGGCCGTCAATGAGGAAGGAGGTTGAAAGGTTTGTGGAGAGATGTCATATTTGTCAGGTTTCGAAGGGAACGGCTACGAATGCGCGATTATATATGCCGTTACCTGTACCGACTAAGCCTTGGGTTGATTTGAGTATGGATTTTGTTTTAGGGTTGCCTAGAACTCAAAGGGGAAACGATTCCATTTTTGTGGTGGTTGACCGGTTTTCAAAAATGGCACATTTTATTGCTTGTAAGAAGACGGCGGATGCTGTTCATGTGGCTCAGTTATTTTTCAAGGAGATCTATCGACTTCATGGATTGCCAGAGTCTATTGTGTCAGATAGAGATACTCATTTTCTGAGTCATTTTTGGTTGAGTTTGTGGAAAATGGTAGGAACGAAGCTGAAATTTAATAGTGCTTATCATCCGCAAACAGATGGGCAAACAGAGGTGGTGAATAGATCGTTGGGAAATTTGTTACGATGTCTTGTGAAAGACAATTTGAAGAGTTGGGATTTGAAGTTGTGTCAAGCTGAATTTGCTCACAATCATGCAAATAACCGAAGTACAGGTTTCAGTCCATTTCAGATTGTATATTCAAGTTTGCCAAAGGGGCCGTTGGATTTAACGATAGTGCCATAACCGAAGGGGACAGTTAGGCGGGTTGCTGATTTTGTTGATGGGTTGACAGAATGCCATAGAATCGTTCAGGAACGATTGGAGAAGACAAATGCGAAATATAAACAAATGGCGGAAAAGAAACGAAGAAGTATTGTCTTCAAAGAGGGAGATTTGGTATATGCCGTTTTGACGAAAGATCGTTTTCCGGTTGGAACTTACAATAAATTGAAAGCCCGAAAGATTGGACCAGTAGAAATCTTGAAGAAGACCAATGATAATGCGTATCGGTTAAAGTTGCCGGAAAATGTTCATACTTCCGATGTTTTCAATGTTAAACATTTAATTCCGTACCGTGGGGAGGATTTCATCGAAGATGATGAAAGTGTGAATTCGAGGACGAATTCTTTCCAACAAGGGGAGGATGATGAAGTAGTTACCTCGTTCGAAGCATCGGTCGCGACTCACGACTCAAAACCATCGCCACTTCTCCACGACTCAACACTTCAGCTGCGACCCAGCCCTCCCACCGACTAACGACTCATCGCCCTCCCACCGACTCACGACTCATCGCCATCTCCGCGATCCATGACCTACGACTCATCAGACCTACGACCTAAACTCCATTTCCCCGACCCACGATCTAATTTCACTTTCCCGCGACCTAACTTCCCTGGCCTATGTCGCGAACGACTTACCTTGAGTCGCGCTGCTCCAATAGTTCGTGAACGACATATCGAAGGTCGCAAATCTCCACCATAGGTCACGTACGACCTTCAGTACTCCACCATGTGTTTACCGCCTTCTCTTAGCTCGTATGAAGTACTGATTCAGATCGCGTGAAGAAATTTTAGTCGCGAAAGCCTCAGTTAGTCGCCGAACCTACTTCATAAGTCGCTGCCGAGTCTTTCTTAAGGCGCTGATGATTTCATAAGTCGCGAACGACTTATTACTGAGTCGTTAAGTCGTTGCCGAGTTTCAGTTGAACCGTAGCCGAGTTAGCATTAAGTCGCTGCATATTTTCTTTTCTTTAAGTCGTGTACCCATTGTGTTGTAATTTTTTAAGTCTTGTAGTGAGTTGTAAGCCTATAAATAGGCAAGTTGTGTCATTTGTAAAGTTGTTGATTTTTGAATAAAATTCTTGTTTGATTGCTGTGTGCTTTCATCCTAAATTGGTAGTTGATTGTAATCTCCTATCTCCACTTTCGGTTATTCGAGTGCGCTCGAATCAACGATCGTTGAAGCCAATTCACGGAATCAAGTGCGCTTGATCAACGTTTGAAGAATTGTAGATCTTCTTTCATGGTATCATGCGCGATCAACGTGACGAAGATAGCTAAAATTCGGTATCTTTGGATCAACGAATTTGGGCATTTCAGTATTTTCAACCCACCGATTGCTACATTTTCATCGTTATATCGATTTTCTGTTAATCCGCTGCGTCAAAATGTCTTACCAGTAATGGCAAGATAATTATTTCATGACATGTTGCTTTCAATGAACATGTCTTTCCTTTTTCTATGAATGAGTTGAAACTACTCATAAGGTTTATGATGCTAAATCATCTATGCATTCTGCTCCAAAACATTACGTTCCAACTTACTCTAGTAAGCAGGTAAGAAAGACTCAGACTGATCATCTGATAAACACCGAACACTCACATAACATATCAGATGATCAGCCTGATCTTAATGAATCAGAAAATCAAACAACCACTACCGAGACAAGGAATCATCAGACTCGAGTATGGACACTTCATCAAGTATGGATACTTCCTCAAATCCAGATCAAATCAATGATACTGACATCAGTAGATCTCCATCACCTGCAAGAGAAGGACATTATATGATAACAAGGTAAAAACATGGTATTTTCAAACCAAAAGTCTACTCTACTGTACTAAAACAAGATGAACCGGCCAATTATGAAGAAGCACTCACTGATAGTAACTGGAAATCTGCACAATGCCTCAATTAAAAATAAAACGTGGGGAATTGTGCAAGCACCAAAAGACAAGAATATCATTGGATGCAGGTTGACTTACAAACTCAAAAGGTCAGCAGATGAAAAAATAGCTAAATATAAGGCAAAGCTGGTAGCTAAGAGATACCCACAGTAGTGTGGATTCAACTTTACTGAAACTTTTTCACCAGTAGTGAAACCACCTACAACTAGAGTAATTCTTACAGTTGCTCTATACAATGAATGGAATTACAACAAGAAGTATACATGCAACAACCACCAGGATATGCTAAAGGCAGTGACAAGAAAATGGTATGCAAATTACATAAAGCTATCTATGGACTGAAGCAAGCTCCAAGAGTGTGGTATGAAAAACTAAAAACTACCTTGATCAGTCTAGAATTCAAGCCAACCAGGTCTGACAACTCACTTTACATCAAAATAAATGATACTAGTACTCCCTATATTCTTGTGTATGTAGATGATCTCATAATTACAGGTAACAACAATGATGAGATTAAGAATGTTACTAGTCATTTACATAGAATTTTCTCTATCAAGGATCTAGGAAACTTGAGTTATTTTCTAGGAATTGAAGTTTACCGAAAATCACAAAATGAATTAATACTATGTCAAAGTAAATATATTTATGAGATTCTTGATAGAGCAAAGATGAATGATGCAAAGCCTATGCCAACACCCATGGTAAGTAATTTGTAGTAAACTAAATATAAAGGTGAGCATATAGAGAATATAGAACAATACAGAAGTATTGTAGGTGCCTTACAATATGTCACTATCACTAGACCAGATATTTCATTCAGTGTAAATAAAATCTTTCAATTTATGCAGGAACATCTAGATCATCATTGGAAGATAGCGAAGAGGATCCTAAGATACTCAAAAGGCACAATAAAATATGGAATAATCATAAAAGCAAGAAAATCACTAAATATTCAAGGATACGCAGATGCAGATTGGACATCAGATTTAGATGACCGAAGATCTACAACTGGGCATTGTATTTATTTGGGTGGTAATCTCATATCATGGTGCTCCAAAAAGCAGCCAACTGTTTCACGCTCAAGTATAGAAGCAGAATACCGCAGTGTTGCAAGTGCCACAGCCGGGATAATGTGGATGGAGTGTCTCATTCTAGAGATGAGAATTTCCAATACTACAAATCCCACAATATGGTGCGACAATCTGAGTGCTGTATCGCAATCTGCAAACCTAATTCTTTACTCACGAACTAAACATATGGGAATCGATCTCTATTTTGTTCGTGAGCATGTCATCAAGGGAAAGCTCAACATAAATCATCTTCCTGCTACTCATTAAAAGGCAGACATACTTACAAAACCTCTCTCAAAGAGTAATTTTGTAAAACTACGGTCAGAATTGAGAGTCGAGGAAGCTCCAAAAAGTCAGAGAGGAAAGATCACCACGTATCGGCTATTAGAGACTCGCTCTAACTTGAATACTGAGACAAAACCACACGAGACATGTAATTTTGCCTGAGATCTTCAAAATCGAGTAACAAATGAGATTTTCGAAACTTCTAAGTGCAATTCACTCGTTTCAAACCTCTGAATCATATTTAAGTACTCGAGCTACTCAAATGACTCAATTTATTGAAGAAGAAAAATTCAGATCGGGAAAGCGAGAAGACAGAAATTGTTGGGAACGAGAGGAAGAAAACCCTAGCTGAAATTGACGGGGGGAATTAAGAGAAATGAAAGACAGCAATAATCTAGAAAGCTCAGCCTTTATACAATTTGACATAGGGTTATAGAGGCATTTTTGTAACTTCCCAAATGAAGCACTTGTATTATTTAAATATCAGGATCCGCCTGTAACATTTCTATAATGATAATAATACTGTTAACTTCATCTTTCTTTCTGTCAAAAATGTATATATACAAATACATTCAAATTCTATTTCTTTCTGGTCTGAATGACTCTATTATCGTTAAGTTCAACTCTAGATATCTGCTTTTATAATCGACAAGAGATTCAAAGTATATAGTCTAGGTATGTAAGTTTCAAAAAGAACTGAGGGCACATGTATGTGTGTCAGAATAAATAAAATCTGTTGATTTACCCTTTGAACTAATTTTGCTAGAGTATCAAAAAATTGATGTTGAGCTGTGTTAAAGAAATGAATCAAACAAATTACAAGAAAGACATAATTGTATCAAATAGAAAAACAATAAGATTAGCCAGTGCTCATCTTTCTGCCCCTTAAATATTGACTGTGATTCACTAGATTTGGCACCAAATTCTGATTTGATGTCTGTCTGCAATGTCTCAACATTAACATGCACATTGTTACAAATTTTCCTTCCAGACGCTAGACTACAACAAAAATAGGATAAAGATGGGGAAAGTTTACATATATTACTGTGAAGTTGCCTTGCTCATCGTTGTTTCTTCCATTGACTTGCCATGATGAAGTGACATGGTTTTCCTGAATAAATCAAGACTCCATGGCTCCAAATCATAGCATTCAATAGAAATGGAATCAATTAGCTGAAGAAAGAAAATCCACATATACCTTCAACTTATAGCCTCAGTATGACTTGGACATCTATAACAAGTGCAAACACAGGTGTCAATCATTTTCACACAAGTCATACTTAAAGATATGGCTATAGCTTATATGATAACAAAACAACTATCTATGTTATCATTAAGAAAACAAAATCAACCAAAAACAACTAGTTTTGAAGCAAAATAAAACTTAATAGATCTGGTGCAAGTCCAAATTAGACACTTGTTCTTTTGCTACCATAAAAACTTGATACGGCTGTAGGATCCCACTACAACAAAAAGACCCTATTACAACTATATTTTATAACTGTCACGATTTGTCAGTTGTAATAGAGGTTTTTTTTACAACTTTTTTTAGAAAGTTGTAATAAACTTACTTTCAACAACTCTTCTTTTTTGCCATTTGTAATAGATATCTATTACAACCTTTCTTTTTTACCAGTTGTAATAGATGTCTATTTTTAACAACTCTTCATTTTTTTCAGTTGTATTAGATCCTTGTTACAGCATTTTTTTTGCTAGTTATAACAGATGCCTATTTTTTACAACTCTTCTTTTTTGTCAGCTGTAATAGAAGCCTATTACAACATTTTTTGCTAGTTGTAATAGAAGCATATTCTTAACAGCTCTTTTTTTCCAGTTGTAATAGATGTCTATTACAACTTTTTGTTTACCAGTTGTAATAATTATTTAATAATTATAATTGAATATTAATACTTAATAATTAATAATTAATTAGAAAATTAATAATAAATAATAATTACTATTATATAATAATAATTAGTTTAAACATGAAGTAATTAACATTCAATATAATTAATAATTATTAAATAAACAATAATTAATAAATTAGAATTAATTTTGGATAATTAATAATTAACATTAATAATTAATAATTTAGAAATAAAAATTAATATAATCTTTAATATTTAATAATTGATATTTAAAATATAATAATCAATAATTAATAATAAATATTGATTACTATTAAATTATAATAATTAATTTGAAATATGAATAGTATTAATAATTAATATTCAATATAATTAATAATTAATATAACAGTTCATATTTAGTAAATTAGAATAAATTTTTAATAATTAATATTTAAAACTAATAATTAATAATTAAGAAATAAAAAATAACATTAATAATTAATAATTGATATCAAAAATATAATAACCAATAATAATAATCAATAATTAATAAGAAAATTAATAATAAACAATAAATACTATTAAATAACAATAATTAATTTGAAATATGAAGTGATTATAACTAATAATTATATATACTAACTATTTAATTGATAATTTATAAATAATAATTACTATCGAATAATAGTAACTAATTATTAATAATAATTTTTTTGTAATAAGAATAATTAAGTAAATAAAAATTAAATAGTAATATTAAAAGTTAAAAATCAATGTTAAATAATAACAATAATAATAGTTAATAGTTAAATTAAATAATAATAATTAAAATGAAATAGTATTAATTTAATAGATGTCTATTACAACCTTTCTTTTTTACAAGTTGTAATAAATTTCTATTTTTAACAACTCTTCTTTTCTGTCAGTTGTAATAAATCTCTGTCACAACACTTTTTTGCTAGTTACAATAGATGTCTATTTTTTACAACTTTTTTTAGGCTCCAAAACCAAATTTTCCATTGGCTTCAAAACCAAAATTTTGGGCTTCAAAGCTAAATTTTCACGTATAATCACCGCTCCTTCTCTCTTCTCTCCTAGTAACCTAAATTTTTGCTTTCCTCCATCTGGTCATTAATTTTCTTTATTTCGTTTCCTTTCAAATAGAAAAAAAATCATTCGATTTCCTCAAACCGTATCTCCTTCAAGACTGAATCACAGTCGAAGCTAATCAATTTGGGTTTTTGAAACCGAGAGTAACCAAGTCGAATCATTGTTACCGTTATCGAAGAGCCTCTGGCCGAACTCCTTTGCTTCGTTCTTTGAAAATGGGCTGCTCATTCTTTTCTTCTTTGCTTTGAAATTAGGGATTTGTAAATTGAGGCGCCGCTTCAATTGATCAATCGAGTGCGTAATTTTCCGTTTGCTTGCTTCGTCGATTGATCGTCTCTTCGATTATACACACGGCTGCTTCAATCAAGTCGAGTTTGTCTGCTAAAATGGTATGCAGTTTTTGTTAGGGTTGTCTCGCATGTTTAATGGAGGAATGACGGTTTGGATTGGAAAAAGTCCCACATCGCTAAATAACATGGAGAAGTGGTCTATAAATATGGGTTGGTAGGCATGTAACATTAGGGATTCCTTTTGTTACAATGTGTTGCCAAGACCAGATTATATACTCGATGGAGGCAATGGAGGGATGTTCAATCTGGACGCCGGCATGGGAAGACTTCGACCGTTGACTCCGATAGACACGGTGAAGCGAACGCGTACGGTACGCGGGAATGCCGAAACTCAACAGTTTTTCCCTTTTTCGATATTTATAATACTCGACTTTGATTCGAGTTTAATGATTCATTGTTCTCTGTTTGCTTGAACTCGAATGATTTATTGGTCTCTGTTTGCTTGATTCGAGTTGAATAATGTTATTATATGGTATTCACTTTGAGGATCAGCTTGAATTAACTTTTTGAGGAATTATTTTGATACATGCTTTTGAAGTTAGGATTTTTCAAATATATTCTTAGACGGGTTTTATGTATCCAGTCCTTTATGGCTTAACATATAAATTTGTGGTATAGATGCATGTGCAAAATTTCTGAACAACGCGATAGAATTTTGGATTGGATGATTTAACTGCATTTGCTTGAAATTTCTTTTGTACTGCAATTGGTCATTATCTTGCTTATCATACTCCATAAGAATTTCTGAAGATCTGAAGATGTGATTTAACTGCATTGACACTCTGTTGAAATATCTGAACATAGAACAATGTGCATTATTCTGTCATTATGTTGTTAAAATTTTTGAACATCCAGCATTATGTTGTTAAACTAACGATGAAGCCTTTGTTATCCCATATAATCTTTAGTTCTTTTTAGCATTGTTTCAGCCGTCTTTATATTTTGTCTAAACGTTCGAGTTTAACTTATAAGTATCTTTTGAATGATCCAATTCGTAGACCTGGTGAAACCCTTCGTCCTGTTAGGTGTGGCTCGCATTATAAATGGAGTGGGTACGTGGATTGAATGGTTAAAAAAAAAAGTCTCACATCGCAGGATATTCAGAATAATCGTGGTATATATATGGGATTGGTGGCACGTAACATTAGGGATTCCTTTTGTTACAACAAAGTGTGTGCCAACCCATATGCGTACGCCACATGCGGGAGATGGGGAGCTTTGTTCGACCGTCGTTACACAACAGTAGTATCAGAGCTCCATGGTTCGATGGGACCGATATGATGCAGCATGACCGAAGCATGACTCCTAAGGGGCTTGAGCATGGGATGCTCGTCAAGGTGGAGATATGGTTAAAGCAGTCGCTCCGTCCTGCTTATGAGAACTCAATGTAGCAGCTTGATTCCATTGCGAAGAGGACTCGGTATAACTCCAAAGTGACTTGAGCAATGCTCGCCAAGGTGTAGATTGTTAGGTGTGGCTCGCATTATAAATGGAGTGGGTGCGTGGATTGAATGGTTAAAAGAAGATGAGAAGCTGAAGTCTTGTATTAGTAAAGGTACGTTAGCAGTGAAGCAAGAGGCAGGTGCTTGCTAAGGACAGATGAGTTTTGTGTTGAAGTGACATAGATATGAAGACAAAGACGACGAAGAGTGGAACGTCGCTTATGAGGTTGGACATTTCTGGAGAACGCTCATGAACTGTTTGATGATATGCCTAAGAGAAGATAGGCATGCCTACATGTGAAGTAGGCGGAGTGGGGAAGATTTGGTCTCGTGTCATCCAACAAGGAAGGAAAAAGAGCCGCGGTTCTCACTTGTTCGGGAGATGACAGATACAAGGGATGACCCGAATGGAGAGGTCAGTGGATCCCTAAGAGTAAACCAAGAGTATTTGTTGATGGTTAAAGTACCAATCAACGTGAAACAGTTGAGCATGCCCAACCAGGTAGAGATGAAAGTTGTGACCGAGTTCGTCTATGGAAGACGATGAAGAAATTGTGTTGTAAACTGAATATTAGCATATTCAGTTTAAGGGAGGGTGTTAGAATTAGTCAATAAACATATGTTCCTATTAATAAGTTAGTGGCTTGAGTTTAGGAAGTGATTAGTTATTTATTTTCTTATTTAAAGTTTTGTATTATGTATCGTTCAATCAACAAGCAATACAACAATGTAGTTCTTTAATATCTTACTGTTCAATGTATCTCTACCTTCTCTCTATGTCAAAATTCTAACATGGTATCAGAGTGAGGCTAGAGATGAGAGAGAGATAGGATAAAGAGTTCCAATAAGTTTTATTGATGTTGTTTGGTGTTTGGTGAAGGCGGAGGTTGATGATGTAGGGAGGCAGTATGTAGAGTACTGAATATGTGAGTTGGGAAGCAGGAGAGAGCAGTGTTTGAACAATGGTGTAGGGAGATGCAGTGTTTGAACTAGGGAGGATGGCAGTGAAGATTGTGTAGTTGTGTTTGGATACAGTAGTGAATTGAATGAGAATGCAATGAAGTTTGTGTAGGATCGGTTAATGGTGGAGATGTTGGGGTTGATCATATTGTTAACTTGAACAAAGGTGGTGTTACAGAGAGCATGAAACAAACTTGAAGGCGAGAAGGCTGAAAGGAGTGGATATGATTTAATTAATGCTGGTGCCCTACCTGTTGCGTTTGGAAGTTCTCTTGTAGCTCTTGTTCATAAGGCTCAACTGAAGCATAGCCAGGTATTGCTTGTTATTGGTGCAGCTGGCGGTGTTGGACTTGCGGCTGTTCAAATAAGAAAAGTTTGTGGTGCAGTTGTCATAGCTGTTGTTAGAGGAGCTAAAAAGGTGAATATCTTTTAGAATCTTTAAGGATAGAAGGAGATGAATGGTGAAGAGGCAGTTGCAGTAGTGGGTTGAGGAATTTTGTTTAGGTGGACTATTTGGGTTTGTATGCTATTGAGTTCATTTGCGGTGCTGATATGGAATGTCTATTGTTACTTGCTGCTAGTTGTTTTGGCAGCTTGGATGTTGAGTTTTGGTAGATGAGTTTCTGTTTTGTGGTCAGGGCTCGTTGAACATGGCTTGGATTTGTTGATCATTGTATCATTGCCCGTTTGAAGGTTGTGTTCTAGTTTGCTGTTATTTTTGGTTCAGGTTCGTGATGGAGTAGTGTATTTGGATTGACTGGAGTATTTGCTGTTGATGAAAAGGAGCAATTATGGTAGAATTTGAAGAATGCAGATTGTATGTAAGTTGAATGGTGAAAAGAAGATGAGAAGCTGAAGTCTTGTATTGGTAAAGGTACGTTAGCAGTGAAGCAAGAGGCAGGTGCTTGCTAAGGACAGATGAGTTTTGTGTTGAAGTGACATAGATATGAAGACAAAGACGACGAAGAGTGGAACGTCGCTTATGAGGTTGGACATTTTTGGAGAACGCTCATGAACTGTTTGATGATATGCCTAAGAGAAGATAGGCATGCCTACATGTGAAGTAGGCGGAGTGGGGGAGATTTGGTCTCGTGTCATCCAACAAGGAAGGAAGAAGAGCCGCGGTTCTCACTTGTTGGGGAGATGACAGATACAAGGAATGACCCGAATGGAGAGGTCAGTGGATCTCTAAGAGTAAACCAAGAGTATTTGTTGATGGTTAAAGTACCAATCAACGTGAAACAGTTGAGCATGCCCAACCAGGTAGAGATGAAAGTTGTGACCGAGTTCGTCTATGTAAGACGATGAAGAAATTGTGTTGTAAACTGAATATTAGCATGTTCAGTTTAAGGGAGGGTGTTAGAATTAGTCAATAAACATATGTTCCTATTAATAAGTTAGTGGCTTGAGTTTAGGAAGTGATTAGTTATTTATTTTCTTATTTAAAGTTTTGTATTATCTATCGTTCAATCAACAAGCAATACAACAATGTAGTTCTTTAATATCTTACTGTTCAATGTATCTCTACCTTCTCTCTATGTCAAAATTCTAACACGTCCTACTAAAGTATGGTTGTAGATTATTGAATGTGAAAAAGGTATTATTTGATGCTTATTTTTATATTTTAACCAAAGTAAGCTAATTTGTGCGACAGTCTATACTAGTATCCTATAAACTATGTCCATGAGCATCTCATAAACCACATGGCCTATGATAGCTTTGAGAATTTTACTGTCTAATCACTTTGGTCGGATATTTTACTTCTTTGGCATGGCATACATGGAACACTCTCATTTCTAGCTTATTGTGCAGTTCTCACCGTACCAGTCAATAGTCGTTGCTTCATTCCACCAATTTTGACTGTAGTTAGTCATGCATGCTGCAGGCTCTTATATTTTTATTAGAGTCATAGCAATTTCATCACCTTGCTTCTTCAGCCACTCTGCAGATCCATTAGCTCAGTAATATAAACCCATACCTAAACTTGCTATTCTATTAAGTGAGATTGAGGTAGCTTTAACACACTATGCTCATCCCATACTTGTATATACGTAGCGGTAAACATGCATGATATAATGTACAATGAAATATGTTAAATATCACTGCATAAGCATGGAAGTGACATATAGTTAATTACCACATTACAACCATATTAGTGTCATATAGGGTTGTCCTAGCTAATTTATATATTTGTGTCATACATCACATATTATTGTATTGACACTGATAATTTTGCAGGTGCCTATTAATCTATCACTTAAAATCCCTGGTCATTCTACCAATAACTTTTGCCTCAACTTTAATGATAAGTTTAAAGGAAAACAACTAACGTTTCTCATTACTGTTAGTCTTCTAGGAAGACTAGTGACAACTTAGATATTATATTAACTAGTAGAATATTTGATTGCAACAGTACTAAGAATAGTTCTCACTTCTCACCACACTATATATCACTATAAAATTTAAAATTGTGGCTACATAATTCATGACTTAGATTATTGCCTTTGACTTTGGTCTTACTCTTCCTATGATAAATTTACAAGAGCTACAACGTAGCCCTATTTGGTTGTGGACTTCACTAGGACTCTGATGCAGTTCAGCTTGAGTCACTTTGTTATGAATCATTTGTTACATGATTAGATAACATCTAACACACTGGGCCCCGCATCATATCTTTCGGTCCAAATCCAATACTAAAAGTTTTCTGACGTTTTAAGTAATATATCTAGTAAATCTGCTTAGTTACAAATTCCCTATAACTTTTACGGCATGTATTTGAGGGCTAGCAGTCTCATCTCCATTCATGTCTTACATGCATGTGGTCTTGCTTTCTTCAACTGCTTATAGCTTCAGTCTTGCTACATCTTACAAGCTTTTTTCCTTGCACTCTCCAACCGCACGTCTCTTGATTTTCGTGCCTATTTGCCTACTGACACATCTTTGCAATGTTGCACATTTGATCATTGGAACAGTATTCTAGTTCAGCTGACACACTGGTTTCACCAAATTAAAGTCCTTGATACAAAGTAAATCAGAGGACTTTTACATGGTGATATACATTTTTTTTATGATCTCAAGAAAAGACATGAAAATTTAGATAGGTTCTTTAGCAAGCTTGTAACTATTTGCTAATTATTTATATATATATAAGACCTTCTCAGCTAAAGCTACAATTACTATCAATTATTCATGTATAGTTAGTTTTTTTAATCCGGGTTTACCGACAAGAAGTTTACAAGATTTTAACTACAACCGCTAGTTTTTGGAACAATATATAATAGGTTATAGCATAGACTCATGCGTGGATTCGGATCTATCAAACTGTAGAGTAGTGTGGAAAATAGGCAATGAGATGCATCGCAATTACACACCAGTATTTGAAGAAGGAAGTGGTAATAAGCTTATATGAAAAGTAAAATTGATAAATCCAGTGGAACTAAGGAGTTCTTAAGCTTAAACATGTTATAGTAACGAACGATTAATATCTGGCACACATTAAAAAAAAGATCAAACTTGTAGCTCATTAAAGAAAAAGCTGATACATACATACATACATACATACATACATACATACATACATACATACATACATACATAGACACACACACACACATACATACATACATACATATATCATGTAGTATTCATTATAAAATCATATGTATACTATGCAGGTTACGTTGTTATTAAAATAATGCAAATCATTGATAACACAGTTCATACTGTACAGGCCTACTCGGATATCAGTGGTGGAGCCCGAACTATTTTATATAGGCCTACTTTGGATATCTATACTATTGGACAAGCGGTTGAGACGACTGTTGCTTGATATAAGGAATTTATCTCTTTTAATTAGTATGTATATGTGCTTTTACTGAAATATGTTATGGATTTAGTTGTATTTTGTATTGAACTTATGAATTCATAAATGGTGTAAACTCGTATTGTTTTCGATTTTTTTGAATGCAAATGGTTTGTGTTGTTTCAAGTAATTTGCATGATTGTGTATAATATTAACGAAATATTGGTTTTAGTTATGATATTAAGAAATTTATAGCAGCTGTGAAAAGATGATTATAGTTGTTTGTAGCAGTTGTAAAAATATATGTTGCAACTGTGATTGTTAGTTGTATTTCACCATTCTACAGTTGCAAGCGGTAGTTGTAAAAAGCCTTTTACAAGTTCTAAAAGCAGTTGTAACTAGTCATTTACAACTTGCATGTTGGAGTTGTAAATGGTTTTCCCCAGTGTAAATAAGTTTTCTACAACTAGCAGTGGCAGTTGTAAAAGACCTTTTTGCAAGTGCTAAAAACAGTTGTAACTAGCCATTTACAACTAACATGTCGCAGTTGTAAAATAAGTTTCTACAACTGCTTCTGCAACTGTTTCGGCCAGTTGTAAAATAATTCGGATCTATTACAGCTGCGGATATAACGATTGGCAGGTGCTAGTTGTAATAGACATATTACAACTGTTTTTGACAGTTGCGAAAAGGTATTTTTATTGTAGGGGTTCTAAATGCACAAATATACAGGAGGAAAGATATTAAAAATACATAGTCAACATAGTGCTACAGATTTGAGAAAGATGCATGAGATAAAAGTATTGTGCATAAAAACTGAAAAGAAAATGAAACAAAAACTACGCGTGCAACAACTATAAAAATATTTATATCGTTTGCCAAATACTAGGCTATTACTTCAGCATAGTGCTGCCCATCGCAGTTTGCATATACTGATGCAGTTATAAAGTTTGACTTGCATAAGTTGCCTAGCCAATAATCATACATGACTAAAAACAGGTAAAGAAACAGGTACAGAAAGTATTAACAGTACACTAGGTTTAGTGCTTTTACATAGTATTCAAATTCAAAATATTCCTAAATGCGGTTTAGAGGGAGTGCATCCTATCTGAGACGAAAGAACATATATTTGAGGGTAGTGCACTTTATCTTAGTGATTGCGTAAACTTGAGCATATGTCCAGTTCAAATAAATTCAGCATTTTTAAAATATACATTTCGAGAGTGGAGATAAATCATTTATCTTAAAAAAAGGTTCTAATTAATTCATAAGTATAATGGATACTTAACGTATATTTCTATCTTGACTTACCTTAAAATAGGGACCTCGTATTCATTCCATGATTTTTAAAATATACATGTACGTGATATGAGTGACTTATTTCCAAATTTTTTGACCAGAATAATAATATGTCCCGAAGTCCCTACTCTCTAAATATATGTGCACGCATGCTCCTTTACATATGTCAATAATGTGAAACATTCATTGTTTGACTAGTAAGTGCAAGATTTCACACATGTGGTTGAAGAGACTAATACAGATGAAGCTCTTATAGGTCTAGTATACCAAAGCAGAGACGAATCAATAATAGACTTGTCTCACAAGTTTACAACTCAGATTTCCACTACTCTAGAATCCTGTATTAGTTATTTTAACACTAAGTATGTTGTAATTAATTACAATAACAAAATAACAACTATAGCAATAATAACATAGTGCTAAATCAAACGTTATACTATTTAAAGAAATAGTGCAACACAGAAATATATATATATATATATATATATATATATATATATATATATATATATATATATATATATATATATATATATATATATATATAAACTAGAAATCTAACCGGTTGAAGAAGAAAATTACATCTGAGGCTTTTCGTAACAATTTCCTTAAGAATGTATTCAAAGTTTTCCAAAATACAACAGACGTGACCTGCTCGAGATTGTGATGTGTATGATCTTCTGTATGATATGCAAAAGCGCATGAATTGTAGATATTAAGAAACGAAAAGGAAGAAGAGAAAATTCGGAATTAATTGAGTGAGGAAAGTGATCAGCTTTCCTCCTTATTTATAGCCGAATTCCCAATGGCTACACCCATTGAGAAAAGCGGCATCTCTTCATTTGCAACGCCAAAAAGCGTTACTGTTCGCAACAGTCGCGCCTCTTCGTTTGCAATGGCCGAAAACTGTTGCTGTTCGCAACAATCGTGCCTCTTTGTTTGCAATGGTTGAAAACTGTTGCGGTTCGCAATAGTCGCGTCTCCTCGTTTGCAACGGTCAGAAACTGTTGCGGTTTGCAACAGTCGCGTCCAATCCAGTAGTCGCTTCCTTTTGAATTTAAACAGTAGAAAACCGTTCACTTCTGTATAGCAAAAATATAACACTGTCTACTCTTATTGGACCTGCACCCGGACCCGACCCGATCTGGTTCGGTCGGTTGGACGGGCAGATGGCAGCGCGCGTGTGTTTTAGTCCATGGCCATACAGGTCCTCTCCCTCGCACAAAATTACCTGACCCTAAGGGCTAATATAGGGATTGAGAGTATACTATATAAACCATAAAATTAACATATTTTTGACGACGTGGAACATATCTCATTCATCAATTTTTGAGAATTCTAACAATCCCCCACATGAATAACGATATATGTCTCCTCCACACAAAGTGTAATATCATACAGTTTTAACCTTTAAATACTTCTGTAGGCATGCATTTATATTGTGCACCATAGGAATGGAGTTGGACCATGTCCAAGCAAATGCATTACGTCTTGAGTTACTCAGAACTGGTTTGCATATTGATCCTAGTCTGTGGGATCTTCAGTCGCTAGGATAGTTTGTCGTATAAGATAACTCTTGGAGTTTTAGGCTTTTAAACCCATTCCCCTCGATGCGCAGTCAATTTTCTCTCTTGATAAACCTTTAGTAAATGGATCCGCTAGGTTATCATTTGTTTTCACATAATCTATGGAAATAGTTCCATTTGAGAGTAATTGCTTAATTTTTTTATGGCATCAGCGAATGTGTCGTGGCTATCCATTATGCACAAAGTTGTGCGCTCTGCTTAGCGCAGCTTGGTTATCACAGTGTATGCATATGCCGATACAGGTTTAGGCCAAAATGGAATATCTTCTAAAAATGACGAAGCCATTCTGCTTCTTCGCCTGCTTTATCTAAAGCGATGAACTCCAATTCCATATTGGATCGAGCTATGCATGTTTGTTTAGTAGATTTCCATGACACTGCTGCCCCTGCTAAGGTAAATACATAACCACTCGTTGATTTTGATTCCTCTGAATCAGTAATCCAGTTTGCATTACTATATCCTTCTAAGACGGTAGGATATTTTCCATAAAGTAAGAAACAATTTGTGGTATTTTTTAAATATCCAAGCACTCTCATTAGTGCTTTCCAGTGTTCCTTTCCTGGATTTCCTGTATACCTGCTCTGTTGACTTACTGCATAAACTATATCTGGTCTTGTGCTAATTCATGAGATACATGAGACATCGTATTACACGAGAGTATTCCAATTGCACTAAACTCTGATTAGTATTTTTATGCAGTACTTCTGATGGATTAAATGTGTTTTTCTCCTTTAATTGAAAATTTTAGAAATTTTTCGATCACTTTGTGTGCATGGTGTGATTGAGATAATTCAATTCCATTAGGTGTTCTTATTATTTTGATTCCCAAAATAACGTTTGCAACTCCTAAGTCTTTCACATCGAAATTTCTAATTAACATCTTCTTTATGGTCTCAGTTACCTGAGTATTTGGACCAAATATTAACATATCGTCTACATATAAACAAATCATCACATATGATTGTCCAATTTTCTTATAATAAACACACTTATCGCATTCATTTATACGAAAACCATTTCTCATCATGAAACTACTAATTTTTCATGCCATTGTTTTGGAGCTTGTTTTGGTCCGTATAGCGATTTTACTAGTCTACAGACCTTGTTTTCATTTCCTTTGGAAACAAAACCTTCAAGTTGCTCCATGTAGATCTCCTCATCGAGATCTCCATTTAGGAATGCTGTCTTTACATCCATTTCATGAATTTCTAGATTATAGATCGATGCAATTGCTATTAGTATTCTTATAGAGGTTATTCGTGTTACCGACGAATATGTATCAAAGAAGTTTATTCCTTTTTTTGACGATATCCTTTGGCTACTAATCTGGCTTTATACTTGTCGATAGAGCCATCTGCTTTCATTTTCTTTTTGAAAATCCATTTACAGCCAATAGGTTTTATTCCAGGTGGAATATCAATAATTTTCCAAGTTTTATTGCTTAGAATTGAATCGATTTCACTTTGGATTGCTTCTTTCCAACATGAAGATTCAGAAGATGACGTTCGTGTTCTAACGCATATGTGAAAAAATCCGAACCAAATGTCTTGGAAGTCCTTGCCCTTATGCTTCTTCTTAGTTCAACTTCCTTAATCTCATGATAAGTTTTGTCTTCATGTGAATTGCTTGATTCTTCTCTTGTCCTTTTAGGAACATTATTCCTTTCACTCCTTTTGTGCGGGATTCAAAGAATGAGGCATCTCTAGATTCCATGATTGTATTTACACGAATATCGGCTATATCAGACTTGAATACCAAAAATCTGTAGGCACTACTATTTTGGGCTAGCCCTAGATAGTAACAATCTACTATTTTTGATCTAAGTTTGACTCTCTTGGGAGGCGGGACTGGAACTTTTGCCAAGCACCCCCACACTTTGACGTATTTAAAGCTTGCTTTGTGTCCTTTCCAAATCTCTTATGGAATTGTTCCTGTTTTATTGTGAGGGACTTTATTTAATATGTGATTAGACATATTTAAGGCTTCCCCCCACAAGTTCGTCGGTAGACAAAGGTTAAAAGCATGACATTAATCAGGTCTTTTAACATTCTTCCTCTCAGCTACACCATTTTGTTGTGGTGGATATGGAGCTGTTGTTTGATGAATTATAGCATTTTTGGCACAGAACTGTTCAAATGGTGCTTCATATTCTCCACCTCGATCAGATCTCAATATGTTGATCTTTTTATTTAACTGATTTTCTACCTCAGCCTTGTACTTTATAAATGATGTAATTGCTTCATCTTTACTATTCAAAAGATTTACATATCAATATCGTGTATAATCGTCAATAAACGTGATAAAGTGCTTTTTCCTATCTCTTGTAGGTAACGATTTAAAATTACGTAAATCTGTATGAACCAAACCTAGTGGTTCAGTGCTTCTACCAACAGATTGAAATGGTTTTTAACAATTTTTGCTTGTCTCACATTTGTAATTCTTATCTAGTTGGAATTTCGGAATTAATCCCAAGTTTGATAATGTTTTCATTTTTTTAAAATTTATGTGTCCCAATCTATCATGCCATAGTAAAATTTCATACTCAAGCAACTAAGAAACTTCAATTTTATTAATAGCGCAATCAGAATACATAGTTTTATTACCGACAACGACTACATTTGCCTTAAATAGGCCATCACATAAATATCCCCTTCCGATATACATTCCAGCTTTGGACAGAACCATCTTGTCTAACTCGAACACCATTTTGAATCCTTTCTTCGATAGCACTGCACCAGAGATGAGATTCTTGATTATGTCTGGAATGTGGAGCACGCCATTCAAATTGACAGTTTTTCCAGAAGTAAACTTGAGGATTACTTGCTATTGCCTTCGATTATGGATACTGCAGAATTACCCATATAGAGTTTTTCTTCGTGATCGAACTTCTGGTATGTAGAAAAATGGATTTGTTAGAGCAGACATGACGAGTAGCGCCTGTGTCTACCTACCATTGGTTAGGATTATGGACCAAATTGCATTTAGATGCAACTGCCGAGAATTTGGACTCATCTACTTCCATGTTGTCTACTATATTTGCCTCTTTGTTGCGTTCCTTTCTGTGTCTGCAATCTTTAGCGGCATGTCCCAACTTTCCACAAATCTAACACTCACCATTAAAAATTTTGGTTCGTTTATTGTCTTTAGGTTTGTTGTCTGAAGATTTCCTTTTCTTCTGCAAATTCTTCTTTTTATTTTTGGTCTTTGACCCTTCAGCCACAAATGCCTCCTCGCTAGGTTTTTTTAACTCCACACTTATCTGCCTCAATTTTTAGTCAGACTATGAGATCATGTAAAGAGATTTTCTTTTTCTTATGCTTTAGATAGTTGCGGTAATCTCTCCATGACGGCGGCAGTTTTTCTATGATGGCTTCAACCAAAAACGTTTCTCCAACCTTATGACCTTTCGCTTCGAGTTCATGAATGATGATTTGCAATTCATGCAGTTGAGCAGTCACCGGTTTGGAGTCAACCATCTTGTAGTCCATGAATTTGTCTACATTGAATTTCTTAAGACTGATGTTTTCGTCTTGTACTTCGTGGCAAGTGCATTCCAGAGTGTTTTTGCTGTCTTTAGAGGCTGATATACTTTTGTGTAGCACCTTGTCGAGACAATTCAGAATATATTTTCTGCATAGAAAATCGGAATGTTTCCACATATCAACATCCGATTCGTTGCCTGGTGTAGGAATCGGTTCCTCCTCCTCGAGATACCATTACAGACCGAGTGTGGTGAGATAAAATAACATTTGATTTGGCCATGTTATGAAGTCTTTACCATCTCCTTTGAACGGATCAGGCCTGTTGTGAGTAGCAGCCTTTGTTGATAGTTCAACTGTTGCCATCTTTGTTTTGGCAAAAACAGAAAAGTTTTAAGATGTTATACGTCTAGTATACCAAAACAGAGATGAATCAATAATAAACTTGTCTCACAAGTTTACAACTCAGATTTCCAATACTCTGGAATTCTTTATTAGTTATTTTATACTAAGTATGTTGTGATTAATTACAACAAGAAAGTAACAACTATAGCTATAGTAACTATTGTTTGTACCAAAAATGGGCATAATACTATTCGGAAGTTTTTGAAGAGATAAAATTGAAGAACGTAAATTTTAAATGAAGATTATCTAACAAAAACTCCAACAAACAGAAATGTAAATGCACAGACAACAATTTAGAGTGGTTCGGCGTGTTGCCTTACGTCGACTATGATTTTTTTTATCTTTCAATGGTTACACTTGATTACAGCGAACAATAGTGGATTACAACTGGAAATCTGAGTAGAACAACAAGATTAGGATGCAAAGCTCGATCAGGCAGAGTGTGGGCGCTTGAGAATCAAAAGGTCCCTTTTCTGTAGGTTTCGGGGCTCTATTTATAGGTTTAGGAGGCCGATATTTCGCTCAAACTTCGGGAGACTCAATCTGGCATGTGAGTGGGCCCACGCGATCGATCCCAGAGAGTTTCGACTTGATCTGTGATCGATACAAAATCAATTCGTTTCGATCAAGATCGTGTCCAATGGACCTGAAATGTGGTGGGAGCAATCTTTGGCTTGTACGTAATCTTCAGTGAAAATTTCATAGTATTTGGATCAGTGGATCTTGAGTTATGATCGATACGAGTTTAAGTTTCTCGGATGGCTGTCTAGCTCAAATCCATGGCTTCGAGTCGATTAGCTTCGAATCGATCATGCACATGATGAAGTGGGGCACATTCCTCTCATCGATCCACTCTTTGCTCTGAGTTGACCGTGTCGCATCCATGAATCTCGCCTCGTTTGCATCGATGACCGTTGTATGTATTGCATCGATGGAGTTACTCTAGTTCGAACCGATTCAGGTAGCCTTGTTCGCATCCATTGACTCGGTCCTTGTTCGTACCGATTAAGGTTACCACAACTTGATGGATACGAATAAGCGGCATTATGATGGATTCGAATAGATGACAATGTGGCTTGGTTCAATGGATACGAGCAACGATTAATCAATGGTTACGGAGTATGGCCACCTTATGGATACGAACTAGGTATAACCGAGGGATTCGAACATGTCTCCAACCGACGGATACGAAGTGGGTGATGGACGATCGATGCGAAGCGAGACTGTTTGATGGATACGAGACCGATCAGTGTGAAGTTTATGGATACGAACAACATCGATACGAACCAAAGTGCACTGATGGATACGAAACCAAGGTTATTTCTTCCTACTTACATCGATCCTAACTTGAACATATGAACTCGGATTGACCTGAAATTTGGAATGCTGATTTCATGGCTTCGCTTGTCATATCTTGCTGATTGTAGCCTGATCCGGACTCGGACAAAATTCATCGACATCCATAGCGAACCTGTACATGCTCGATACCCAGGACGAATGATCCTTGGTTTTCAACCATTGCCTTGATATCTCGGCCTTGCCAAAAGGCGGGATAACATTTGCCCCCTAAAGTATGTCTCGTGGGAACATGACGTGCTTTGAAAAGTTGTCGTCTTTACTCTGAACAGTTATTGCTTTTTCGTTGAGAGTTGTAACCTTGAGTTGCTGTACGGTAATGCTTAGCTGTACGGTAATGCTTAGCTGTTTGTCGTCGCAATCCCTATTAGATAAACATCCAATTCCTGTTAATGCTGAAAATTGAATATTAACTTGTCATACATGTATATAAGTTAACCCGACTCTCATTAACGTTACACGTTCATGAGTCGTTGTCAGTTTTCTCGTATCAAATTCTGTATCGATCCTCTCCTGAACCAATGTGAAACTCGAGTTGTGATAATACTTAATGGTTGTTTTTGGATCCTCCTTTGTATAGATCCTCCTCTGAATCGATATAGAAGTCTGAAAGGTTGCTCTCTCATTGGTGGACTTTGCATTTGGTGGATGTGATATGGATACTTCGCATCGATGTGTACGTGCTTTGATGGATTCGACATTGACGTTCGTATCAATGGAACCAATGGATTCGAACAGAACAGTTCGCAACGATGACCGTGACTGTGAACTCATCGATGTGAATAAAGATTTCGAATCGATGGAACTCAATTGTCTCCAGAGCTATCTTCATCATGCAGTTCGCATCGATGGATCTACTGACCATTTCGAATCGATAGGAACTTGGGCTGGTGGATTCGAACTCGCCGTTCGACTCGATCTGAGGGTTGACCTGTAGTGATCGGTCTTGTTGACTGGGAGGCGAATCGCCCCTATTTCTCCCTAGGATCCATATAAATACTTTGGGCTTCGGCCATTTTTCACTTTTCACTTTTTACTGTTGCCTTCCAAACCTTCTACTTTAGCATCGATCCAATAGCTTATTGAAAGGAGAACTGCATTTCGTCTTCGAATCGATTCAATACAACCATTTTATCCTTCGAATTCCAATTTCGATTTAGGTAATCAATCAATCACGACTAGATCTAAGTGACAAAAGTCGAATCCCAGATCCATTCCACCCTTGTTGATCATCCATTCTGACAACATCATGGCCAGATCTGCGCAATAGTTAGGTCGAGGATGGCCATGGCGACGCTCGCGTTGATTGTAGAAGAAGGGGTTGCGGATATGGAGAAATCAATTGATGGTTGCCCGGCCTCCATTTCATACCGATGAAAAGAAAGATCGTGGCTTGACTTCGTATCGATGACCGGATGTTCGGTTCGCATTGATGTAGTGTTGATTGAGGAATGATGGGGTCCTTATCGATCCTGGGTGGACGCACTTCGTATCAATTTGAAGCATTTAATATGAAGCCGCAAGAAGCATGATCGATACAAAGTTCTGAGCAAGCGACCGATACGAACTCTGTCATTTTTGATAGTTGTGAGTATGATCGATGCGAAGTTTTTTGAGTTGTGATTGATACGAAGTTGGCACAACTTAATCGATACGAATTGTATCGATTCGTATTTGAACGACACGGTACGTACTGATTCAAACCGGGGGATACGAAACACATCGTTACTAATTTGATCGATACGCTTCGTATCAATTCGAATTCGATCGATACGAAACGTATCGTTTCAAATGCAATCGATACGAAAAGGAGGCCTCTGACTCGTCACTAATTTGAGCTATGGCGATCGATCCCAAGTCAGAGTTTGATAGATCTAGAGAACTTTTTCACATTTGAACATTCGACTCCAACGAGCTTCTGCCTTGCACAATCGAACTTAGCCGTAGAACTGCACATTTGACTGCTTTTCGAAGCTCGTTAATGGAACTATAACTTAAGAACATGATAAGAAATTTTAATTCGGATCAATTGCCAACATCCAGATGGTTTGGTTGTGACGGTCAGCGATGACGGTCATTCCAACTGGATTCTGAAGTCTTCATCGTTTGCATTCTTCCATTATCTCTGTTGAATGTTTTCAAGTACTGCACAACACTGCATCGCACAACACATTCACACACTTTACACAGGGGAACACATGGGCTCTATATCATCTAATGATGATTTTTTGTGAGTTAGTTAGTTATGAAAACTTCGAGCTCGCAACCACAAGAAATTCAGAGTTTAGCTCCTCCAGTAATCGAAATACTGGACATCGAGGCCGAAATCATTGTCCCTGCCCCGGACGAAGCTCCTGACGCATATCTCATCAATAGTCCACCAGACTCGGTTCCGTCCAATATTTTAGAAGACATGCCAGGGAGAATATGCCTAAGACACGATCTGTCGATGGATGATGTACTATTGCCAGGACCAAACGACAGACCGCACAATCCACCGGAGGGGTATACTGCATTCAATCGCCATGTGTGCGCAGCGGGGACGCTCCCCCCGTTCAATCAGTATATAAGAGAAATGCTGTCTTTTCTGGGGATTGCTCCATCTCAGCTACACCCTAACGGATACGCTTTGTTGAACAGCTTGTTCATTGCATTCATAGAGTATCTCTATCGACCACCTCTTCCAACTGAGATAAGATACTTGTTCAACTTCAAGAGTCGAACAGATAGCCCATCCTTCACATTCCTGGAGGCAGTATGAAATTGCCAAGTAGTCACGGGATCTTGGACCAGGCTGAGCTACTTCAAGATGGAGTGGTTCTATGTTAGATGCCCCCCAGGATTTTCCAGTCGATGGCTATTCAGACGTGAGTATTGTTACCTTTCGAATAGCTGATAAGACAGTTATAGTAGAAGTCAAACTCATATCTCTTTTTCTTTACAGCCATAATTCAGCGACCTGAAGGTGCTCGTTATAAGGAGATTATCTGGATTCTCCAGGAGGTCCCAAGCGAAGAGAGGAACATCGACTTGGTCTTGACAGATAGGAACCTTATAATTCTAGGGCTGATCGAGCGAAGGCAATGTATAAGGCTCGAAGGTGCACTAAGGACTATCTTGAGGGAACGAGTTAAGCACAAGAAGCCCATAGTTTTCATAGTTGAGGAAGTTGATTCCGAAAGAACCCATACTGATGACGAACCTTTGGCCGGGCCTGCAGATGGGATCCAGGATTCGGAAGAAAAGAGAAAAGGCAAGGCAGCCGTTTTTAAGCAATCCAAATCGAGGAGATGGAAATCGGTGATCACGTCCCTGCCCGCTTCCGGAATTAGAATTTCAAAGGCATCTCCCCCGCGAACGGAAAGTCTCTACGAATGGCTCGCCGATCTCCCAATTACGGACAACTTTTCCATGCAACAGGATGCCGGATTGGATGAATTCCAACATGCCTTAGTTTTAAGCGAGTCTCTTACCACTAGAGCGGTTGACACATCCGGTTGGTTGGGGTGCTGCACATACATACACACTTCACGGCACTACATGATTTCTGGCCGTAAGTTGCCTTTTTTAGAAGATTACTAACAACTTTCTTGTCTTACTTCGTAGATACGATGTCTGGCCGTGGTTCCATGCTTGGTAGTCTATGCAATACATGCAGATCTTCGTCATACTATGAGCAGCGCAAGAGAGAAGGGGATAGGGATTATGATCAAGGTTACTCTAGCCAGGAGCGGTCTGACAGAGATATGTGGTATGTAAACCGATCTCGATCTCGCTCACCCCTTCCCAGAGCTCCTGCACCGCCTCCAGTCCATGTTTCGAGGCCTCCCGAAACTTCACGGCACAAGCCGTCCTCTCACACTCCACGGTCCGACTCTCATCGTAGAACTGAAGTAGCGGACCCCTCAACTACTGCACAGGCCCTCGTCGAGCCTACTGAGGAAGGAGCGATTAGGATTGCTCAATTGAAAAAGGATTTTCCCGACTTCTGCTTCGATGGCTATGTCTTTCCCCCGCGCCTGAAAACAATTCCGGGGTCGGCCGAACACACAGTGCACGGCAATGTGGCGGATATATTTTTTCAGTATAAGGAGTGGTCAAAAGCTGTGAAAAAAGTGTCGAAGGTGGCTTTTGAGCGGGCAGTTACCATCGAGAGGTTGGAGAAAGAGCTTTCTCATAAAGACCGGATCATCCAAGTACTTAACACCGAGGCTGAGTCTTCTCGTAAATCCGAGATGGAGGCTCTTAAGAAGGCAGACGAGGTCAATTTGGCCATGGATAGGATGAAAGGGGAACATTACGCCATAGTGGAAGATATGGGTCACAAGAACACCATTGTGACCGCCGAGTGGGATGCTGCCCTGAAAGAGCTGAACGAGCTTAAAGCCAAAATCTATGAAATCATGAAAGAGAAAGATGCTGCTAATGTTTCCGCACAAGAAGCGTGCGATCAAGCGGTGACGCTTCAGAAGAAGGGAGACACGGCTATGGAAAAAGTTCATGAGGTAGAGGCCGAGGTCCGATTGGCGGAAACCAGGCTCGAGGCGGATATAAAGGAGCTTCTCATCACTTATAACGCCAATGTGCTGAGACATAGAAATTTGGCATGGCTTGACGATTACTCAACTCATCTCTATAACGCTTGGAATTTGTTGGTTGAGGAAGAGAAGGCGGTGCGGTTGGGTGGAGCTTTTGACGAGTTTGAGCTGGAGAACTACATACTGAATGATGACGAGAAGAAGGTTTTTCATGACTCTATGATTTCTCACGCAAGAGAAAGACTCAGCACCCAGCACAAAGAAATTGGGAAAGGCTCCGGAGTTGAGCATCATGCTATAAGCTCTGAAATTATTACTTCATCTTCATCCGATCCTGCTCCATTGACTGAGCCCCAACCCGTTCCAGCCTATGACCCAGAACAGCCACGTCTATCTCCTATAAAGGAGCACTCTCATGAAACCGTTCAACCAGCTGCGGGTCAAACTGAGGAAGGTGCTTTAAACGAATCTCATGTGTATTTGAAGTGAGAGACTTGTTTTTGAAGTGTGTTCTAACAACTTCTTTTCTTCCTTGTCCAGTGACCGAAATTACATTGACAGCGCCTCCTGCAATCCAGGAATCTCATCTAGTTCAGGAGGCCATCATTACCGAGGCGATTACCACGACCGCGGCCGTGCCTATTGAAGTGACACAGGGGAGCTCACTTTCTTTCGATGAGCAGATAATGAACGAGCTCCTAGCCCGATATAGTGACCCTTTTGTGGACTTACCGTTCATCCTTAGTGGGCTTCCACCTGCTTCTAGCGCTTCGACACAGTCCACTACTGCCCCCAGCGTAGCTCGATTCACTCGCGAGGAAGAGATATTGGCTGAAATTAATGCCGAGTTACGGTGGTTCTAGGAGTGGAACAATGGTGGTTGGCCCAACTCCACTTAGGGTGATATCTCTTGGGGGAACACTCGTCGATACTAGCGTGCCCATTCCGCCCACGGTTATAGACCCGACTCCTCCGACTCCTCCTGCTGGGAGCATCCCATTAGATTCATGTTCGGAGGAGGATGTCGATATCATGCCTTCGTCAGGAGATGATCCACCAAAGGGTAAAGGCTCGAAGCGAAAAAACGTTAGCGGTTCCGGCGGTTTCACGTCGAAGAAAAAGCCGAAGAAGAAAACGCAGATAAGTCCCTTTGGCGCATTTTTGGTAGTTCGGAATTTGATTTCCCTTTATAGGCCATGTATAGATGCGGGTCCGGCCCCCGCTAGTAGGATTTTTTTGGAGTAACTTGTATATGAATCTTCACATACAATTAGTTGAAATGAAATTTTGTTTCTTGGCTTTAACTTTCATTTCTTTTATACTCAAGTATTACAGTATTTGAATTTCAGTTCGGTGTACTTGTGGAGTTTCAGCCTTTGAGTTGAGTTCATTTTATTTGCCAAGTCTGAAAATCACGAACACAAGTCGTAATTGGGGATCGAGTTGGACTTGGATGTTGTACTGCTTCGGTCAATGATTAACACATGGGCTTTGCCCCCAACCTAAGGGATGAGCTATAAAGATCGGCTAGCGATCGCAAAATTGTTTCTACCCCTTCTGATTCAGCGTTGTTGGACCGATGCTAAAATAAGTGAGAGTTGAAAGGTTGAATCACGCTTGTTTATTTATAAATATTCATATCCACACTCCGGGGATCAGCACTTGTATTTCGACGATCAGTCACGCATGTCGAAGTTTTTAAGCACATGTCCACACTCTGGGGACTTAGGTTAACTTATGAATGGTCGTTTGCACTCCAGTTATACTTATACTCTGACTGCACTTTGAGGGACTCAGAGTTATTTGTAATCGTTAATTTGATTCGCACTCTGGGAATCCGAAAACTATCGATGTTTGTGACACGGTCCGCACTCTGGGGTCTTTGACTTAGTATTCATACTCCAATTCACACTCTAGGAATTTGGAGTTAGCATTTATGCTTCGGTTCGCACTCCGGGAACCTAGGGTTGATGTCTATACTTCAACTTGCACTCTGGAAATTTGGAGTTAGCCGACGGATGGTCATTCACATCTGTTTAGGCTTTTTAGGAATTCTTTCACACTCTGGGAACGATGGATTTATTAAGATCGTGGATGGTCGGATCACATCCACCCCGAGTTAACAAGCAAGGTCGTTAGATGGACGGGTCCATCCTCCTCTAACTTGGTTAGGACACAGCCAAAGTCGTTAGGTGAACGGATCCACCCTCTTCGAAATCGCATATATGAGTTTTATACTCCAACTCGCACTCTGGGAGTTTGGAGTTGGCCGACAAACTGTCAATCACGTTTGTTTAGGCATTTGGATTGCGTTCGCACTCTGGGAACGATAGAATTATCAGGATCGTGGATGGTCAATTCACATCTACCCCGAGTCGTCAAGCGAGGTCGTTAGATGGACGGATCCATCCTCCTCGAACTTGTTTAGGATACAGTCGAAGTCGTTAGGAGGACGAGTTCGCCCTCTTCGAAGCCGCATTTATAAGTTTTATACTCCAACTTGCACTCTGGGAGTTTGGAGTTAGGGTTTATACTCCGGTTTGCACTTTCGGAACCTAGAGTTGATATTTATACTCTAATTCACGCTCTGGGAATTTGGAGTTAGTTATAGGACTGTCGTGTGTCGGTCCAGTTCAGCCTTTAATGTGATGGCTTGCCCTCGAGCTTAGGTTTCACTTAGTGAGTGACCGGTCGTATCACAGTCACTCGCTATTTGAATAAATTCCATCGTATGATAGAACTTAGCTCTTCGTGCGATATAATAGTTGAATGTCGCATTCGGTGAATCACAGCTCTAGCTTGAAGAGATGACAATTTATTGCTGGAAGGGAAAAACATGGCAAAGTTAGTGCCTTATTACAAATTCAAACTCCAAATGCAAAAACAAATTGCAAGAGATTTATAGGCTAAATAGATAAAGCCTGTCATGTGTAGCAGTGACGAAGATCCATGTCGTTTCATGCTCCTGATAGAGCGGGACCGCCACTAACAACATTTATTACTAATCTCCCACCGATACGGGCGGGCTCCTCCTGTCTCACCCGATCGGGCGTATTATTTTGATTTTATGGGCCCGCTCCTCTAGGCTGCGGTGCCTGTACAAATTGTTCCAGCTTCCTCTCTCTAATCAACTTCTCCACGAGATCTTGCAAATGATGACATTCATTCGTCTTATGGTCGTAGCTTTCGTGGAACCTACAAAATTTCCCGTCTGGATTTGCCTTTCCGACGATGGATTTGGTGCAGGTTTTTTATACTGAACGGTATTACAGGTTTGTAAATACACGTTCTCCAGTGATGTATTCAAAGGAGTGTAGTTGTCAAACATAGGATTTTTGCACTGCGGGCTACGATTCTGATCTCGCTTTCTATTTTGATTCACGTTCTCCCTTCGCTGAGTTTGTTTGTTTTGAATATTTAGTTGAACTTTTTTGGAGCTCTCACCGGACTGTTTGACCGCATCATTGCTTTGGATCCCTTCCATGCTCGGTCCTACACCATCTTGCTTCCTAGACTGTTTCGCATCTTCCCTTCTTAGGAATTGAGCCGCCTTGGCATAGAAACGGTCCAATGATGCAGGTGGTTTTTCGGCCAACCAGTTGTCGAATTCAGAATCGGGGTCAATCCCCTTAGTCAAAGCCATAAGAATGGAGTTGTCATTCAGGTTGCTAATCTTAGCACAAGCAGCATGGAATCTTTCTAGATAACGCCGGAGTGTCTCTCCAGGAGTTGAGTGACATTGGATAGGGTGTTAACGTCCTTCGCCCTTGCGATGTGCATGCGGAATTGCTCAACAAATTTTATGGCCAACTAGTCAAAGGAAGAGATGGACTGAGGCGGCTATCGGATGAACCACATAGTAGCGATGCCCCCCAAGGAAATCGAGAAGCTTCGGCATTTTACTGCGTCATCTGCTCTAGCAACGCTCATTGAACATTCATATTTCAGAATATGTTGATTAGGGTCAGAGTTCCCTTTATACACTAGTAGAGTCGGCATTCTGAATCGCCGAGGGGATTCAGCATATAATATTTCATCCGTAAAGGGAGTGTGACTTCAGAAGATTCCCCAGTCGTTATTCGTGAGACCCTGGCTCTCGCGGATCATCTGACGTATCATGGTCGGAAGATCCGGCATTTGGACGTCCTGCATGCGTTGAGCTATAGCGTTGTTGGGTTCCACATTGCGAGGCGGGACCGGACGCTGATAGCGTCCATGTCCCGTCTTTGTGGCCCAAAGTCTTCTGGGACATATGGTTCAGGAGTACGTCTGTGGTGATGATGGTCCAATTCTGGTTGGTTCCGGGCATCAACCCCCGGTTCTATAGCGATGGTCATAACACGGTTACCAATGGAGTATCGAGGAACGGTGCCCCCTCGGGAGGAGGGCCCGGTTTGGAAACCGGCCAATGGATCAACTCTCAGCTGTCTAACGGTTAGTGTGGGTTGATGTCTAGTGTCCTGTGCATGACTCCCGTCTAGTCGGGGTCGTGGAGATCGATGATGATAGTCAGAAGAGACAGAACTTTCTATGGAGTAATGAGAAGCATAATCTCTCCTAGGTCTTCTGCGCTTCTAGCGATTCAGCTGACTAGCCAGCTCAGCATTGGCGCACAGCTGTTCGGTTAGTTGTTGACGACTCTGGGTCAATTGTTGCAGCAGCATCTGAAATTCTTGTCTGCTAACCGGGCCCGACGACTCTAAGGGTCCGGTAGCGTCTTGGTTGGATGGAGGTAACTACGCGGGATTCTGCCTATCCCGTCCTTCTTAATCGAAAGCATTGGAGGTGGTCCTTGTGCTAACCATTGCGAATTTTGAAGTCCTTTCCTAGATTTTATGCAAATCTAAATAGGATGGAAGGATTCTGAATCAAAGATCTGGATCTTCTTCTTAGATTTACGCAATCCGGTATCGAAAGCAGATCCAATGAGCAGGAGAAAATCCGGGTTCTCTCAGTGAAAGCACCAAAGTGTTTGTACCAAAAATGGGCACAACACTCTTTGGAAGTTTTTGAAGAGATAAAAGTGAAGAATGTAAATTTTAAATGAAGATTATCTAACAAAAACTCCAACAAACAGAAATGCAAATGCACAAACAAGCAATTTAGAGTGGTTCGGCGTGTTGTCTACGTCCACTATGTAATTTTTATGATTTTATTGATTCTGTTTCAATGATTATACTTGATTACAATGAACAACAGTGGATTACAACTGGAAATTTCAGTAGAACAACAAGATTAGGATGCAAAACTCGATCAGGCAGAGTCTAGGCGCTTGAGAATCAAAAGACCCTTTTCTGTAGGTTCTGGGGCTCTATTTATAGGCGTAGGAGGCTGATATTTCGCTCAAACTTCGGTAGACTCCTTCTGGCACGTGAGTGGGCCCACGCGATCGATCCCGGAGAGTTTCGACTCGATCTGTGATCGATACGAAATCAATTCGTATCGATCAAGATCGTGTCCAATGGAGCTGAAACTTGGTGGGAGCAATCTTTGGCTTGTACGTAATCTCCTGTGAAAATTTCATAGTATTTGGATCGGTGGATCTTGAGTTATGATCGATACGAGTTCAAGTTTCTTTGATGGCTGTCTAGTTCGAATCCATGGCTTCGAGTCGATTAGCTTCGAATCGATCGTGCACGTGATGATGCGGTGACGTGGGGCACATTCCTCGCATTGATCCACTCTTTGCTCCGAGTTGACCGTGTCGCATCCATGAATCTCGCCTCCTTTGCATCGATGGCCGTTGTATGTATTGCATCGATGGAGTTACTCTAGTTCGAACCGATTCAGGTAGCCTTGTTCGCATCCATTGACTCAGTCCTTGTTCGTACCAATCAAGGTTACCATTACTTAATGGATATGAACAAGAGGCATTATGACGTATTTGAATAGATGACAATATGGCTTGGTTCAATGGATACGAGCAATGATTAATCAATGGGTACGGAGTATGGCCACCTTATGGATACGAACTAGGTATAACCGAGGGATTCGAACATGTCTCCAGCCGATGGATACGAAGTGGGTGATGGGCGATCGATGCGAAGCGAGACTGTTTGATGGATGCGAGACCGACCGGTGCGAAGTTGATGGATACGAACAACATCGATACGAACCAAAGTGCACTGATGGATACGAAACCAAGGTTATTTCTTCCTCCTTGCATCGATCCTAACTTGAACATACGAACTCGGATTGACCTGAAATTTGAAATGCTGGCTTTCATGGCTTCGCTTGTCACGTCTTGCTGATTGTAGTCTGATCTAGACTCGGAAAAAATTCATCGACATCCATAGCGAACCTGTGCATGCTCGATACCCAGGACGAATGATCCTTGGTTTCCAACCATTGCCTTGATATATCGGCCTTGCCAAAAGACGGGATAACAACTATAGTGCTAAATCAAACGTTGTACTATTTAAAGAAATAGTACAACATAGAAAGAAAATGATATACATATCTATATAGATAAATCAACTAGAAATCTAACCGGTTGAAGAAGAAAATTACGTCCGAGGCTTGTAGTGACAATTTTCTTAAGACTTTATTCAAAGTCTTCCAAGATACAATAGACGTGATCTGCTCGAGATTGTGATGTGTATGATCTTCTTTGTGATATGCAAAAGCGTGCAGATTGTAGATATTAAGAAATGAAGAGGAAGAAGAGAATATTCAGAATTAATTGAGTAATGAAAGCGATCAGGTTTCCTCCTTATTTATAGCCAAATTCCCATGGCTACACCTGTTAAGAAAAGTAGCATCCCTTCGTTTGCAATGCCAAAAAGCGTTATTGTTCGCAACAGTCGCGCCTCTTTGTTTGCAATGGTTGAAAACTGTTGTTGTTCGCAAAAGTCACGCCTCTTCGTTTGCAACGGTCCACTCTTATTGGACCCGGACCCGCACCCGCACCGGCCCGGTTTGGTCGGTCGGATGGGCAGGCGGCGGCTCATGCGTGTGTGTTAGTACATGGCCATATAGGTCCTCCCCCTCGCATAAAATTACCTAACCCTAAGGGCCAATATAGGGATTGAGAGTATACTATATAAACCAGAAAATTTACATATTTTTGGCGATGTGGGACATATCTCATTCACTAATTTTTAAGAATTCTAAGAATTCTAACAGAAGCGATAATTGTTAAAATATTTTGTTTAGAGATAAATTGGTTAAGTTTGTTAATTGTTGAATTTTTTTTATATTTGATAATCTGAACGGATAGTCGCAGATTCTTTTATCATAACTGCTTTCATCTAAACTATACGTACGTGCCAAAACAAGAGTGATGTTAGGCAAAATATTTATATGTAGTACAGTCTAAATTTTACCTACTTCCAAGTCAATATCTATATATAAACCTTCCAAGTTTTTTCCTATTTATATATGGTACGATCTAAATTTTTTCTACTTATGAGTCAAAATAGGATAGTTATAGATTCTTTCCAGATTTCCCTAGGAGATTGATATGGCCTATACTATTTGTAATTGCAGAGAGAACAATTATTAGAAGAGAGAAGGAGGAAGTAGAAGAAGAAGAGTAAACATGAATTGCAGAAAAGAAGAATTCAGATTTTCGAACCTATCCTTTTATCATTCCACTATAGCTATTATATAGCGAATGCATCATGTTTGTTGTAAGTAATTCATGACAGATGGCAATAGATCAGCCAATACTTTTGTACTGAATGATAGCCACTCGATTGTAACAAAAAAGATGCTAAAGTAAAAAGTAGTATATATTCTTTATAACAATATCTGCTGCAATTATATATTCTATATTCGAAAGTACTGTAATATTCATGTGTGCATCAAGTTGCAACATCATTCCAGGTACCTAGAAGGAGTGCGGATGGTGCGCCTGTTTCTAGCAGCAGGTGGCGAGGAGGAGCATCCCGTATCAGTGCCTCCCCCTAAAAGCTCAACCTTGTCCTCAAGGTTGGTAGGTGAGGTAAATGACATTGGTAATGGAGTTTTGAGTGATGTTATGTGGGTTTGGGCAAAGATTGAGGAAGGAGATGTGAAACACTGGGTGAATACAGGCCTTAGGTGGGATGCGAAGTTTATACGCAACAATGCCTATTTTTTCGATAATTGGGAAGGGTCCAAAATATTTTTTGGAGAGTTTATGTTGAGTTGGCCATATGGAGTACTGGCGGTAGGGATGGAGCTTAACAAAAAAAATAGGAGCCGATGGCGAAGTTTTTGTCAAGGCGATGTTGATCCACGTGATTCTTCATACGAGCTTGTGCAAATTTTAGGTTGTCTTTGATTATGGTCAAGAGTTGGTCTCTAATTGTTGCCCAGTCTTGAATATCCTCCAGCAAGGAAGTCCTTTGTATATAGTCGGCGATGACCGGTGGTGCACGACAATAAACGGCTTGGAAAGAAGATATTCCAATAGAAGAGTGGCGCAAGTATTATACCCCCATTATGCCCAAGGCAAACATTTCACCCATTGTGATGGTAAGTCGCCATAAACAACTCTTAAATAAGTTTCCAAACAATGATTGATGACTTCCGTTTGGCCATCGCTTTGTGGATGATAAGCACTACTCATGTTGAGTTTCGTACCATGTAAGCGAAAAATTTCTTTCCAAAATTAGCTCATAAATACACGGTCACAGTCGGAAAATATAAATCGAGGAAAACCATGTAGGAAAACGTATTCTTATATAAAGTAAGAGGCTAGATGGACTGCACTAAAAGAGGTAGGCAGCACAACAAAATGGACATATTTAGGGGGTGATCAACAATGACCCAAATTCATGCCTTACCCGATGAAGGAGGTAAGTGAGTAATGAAATCCATGGGATGTCTTCAAAAATCTGGTTGGGAATTGGCGTAGGGGCTGTAAGAGGCCTTTTGGTGCTATGTTCTCGGATTTGGTTTGTAAACATACAGGACATTTTCTAACAAAAGTCTGGACATATTTCAAAAGATTGGGCCAATAGAAATTACTAGCAATCTGAGCTAAAGTACTCTTAATCCCTGAATGTCCACCATTTTTAGAAGCATGATATGCAATCAATATTTTCTGTTGTAGCTTCGGATCATTAGGTACATATAATCGTTTGCCTTTATATAATAATCCATCATGAAAAGAATACTGAGTGGTAGAAGAAGTACCATGTTGGAGCTGACCGATGATATGTTGTCCCCCAGTGCCGAGGGAAGGGCAGAGCGGATGTCGGCTGTCAAAATGAACGAAGGAGAAGAAAATGCGGTCATCGGTGCTTCGCTAGTCAATCAAGATAGCCCATCCGCTACTGTGTTTTCGAAACCATGCTTATATTTAACGGTGAAGTCGAAACCCATAAGTTTGGAAAGCCCTTTTTGCTGCTCTGATGTCAGGATGGTAAGAGTAAGTAATTGGCGGAGACTTTGGTGATTTGTAGGAATGGTGAAAGGGCAACCTAGAAGGTAATGTCGCCGTTGCTGTACGGCAGAAGTTATCGCGAACATCTCGCGGACATAAGTTGATGCTCGTTGGAGGCACGCGGTAGCTTCTGGCTATGAAAAGCAATCTGATGTTGGGATTTGGAGAGGACGGCACTGCAAGCAAGGCCAAATGCATCCATATGCAGATCGAAAGTTGGGAGAAATTGAGGACATATGTTAAAATCGGAGCTGAGGTTATTGAGTGTTTGAGGGCGATGAAAGCTTCTTGGGATTTATTGGGCCATGTAAACATTTCTCCTTTGTTAAGTAATTCGGTCGATGGACTGACAATATGTGCATGATGTTTTATGAAGCGGCGGTAATACACTTTAAGGCCGAGGAGTCCACAAGTAGCTATGATTGTTGTAAGGGTTAGCCAATTAATTATAGCTTCCACTTTTGATGGATCAACACGAAACCATTTTTAGAAATGATGTGGGCCAAGTAGTAAAGTTCTTCCAATCCAAAAACACATTTAGAAAAGTGGCCTAAAATTGGTGTTTAGCCAAAATGGCTAAGCGGTTTGCCAATGAGAAATGCGAGAATTCCAAGTTTTGCTATAGACAAGAATGTCGTCAAAAAATACTAAAATAAACTTCCGTAAGTGAGACCAAAAAACATTGTTCATTGTTGCTTGGAATGTAGAAGAAGCATTGGTGAGGCCAAATGGCATTACAAAGAATTTTTAATGTCCTTCGTGTGAACAAAATGCCATTTTGGGAATATTGGGTGGGTGAATTTGGATTTGGAAATATCCGCTATGCAAATCCAATTTTGAAAAGTATGTGGAGCCATATAATTAATCTAGTAATTCATGAACGGTTGGAATAGGAAATATATCTTTAATGGTGATGGCATTAAGAACTCGGTAATCTACACAAAAACGCCACATACCATCTTTCTTTTTGACAAGGAGGACGGGGAAGAGAATGTACTTATGGACGGTTGGATTATTTAGGCCTGAAGCATTTCTTTCACTTGAGATTCTATTTCATTTATTTTCGAAATATGGGTAACGGTATGGTTTAACGTTGACGGGTTGTGAGTTTGTGTGGATGTTGATGTGGTGGTCGAGAGTGCGGTGTGGTGGAAGGTCGGTCGGTCTTTCGAAAAGGATAGGGTAATGGGCCAGAATGTGGTAGATATCTAGGTGTAAATAATCAGAATTTAATGGGGAAAGTGGAATTAGGCTTTTATTTGGCTCAAGGGTGAAGTGGAAATAAGAAGAAATGGAGCATGTGGAATGCAACCGTTTCAATTGGTGGAAAGAAATTTCAGATGGAATATGTGTCGCTTACTGGCCTGATGAAATAATGGGCTCACCGTTATAAAGAAACGACACCATCAATTCCTTATGATCAAATAACATGGGGCCCCAACTTTGCAATCACTGAATCTCGAAAAATAGCCTCTGCCCCTGGAATTGGCAGTAACAAAAGACCGGTAATAAAATCATACCCATGGATTCATACAAGAACTCGTTGACACGTCTGTTGGCAGTGCAATAGCTCTCCATTTCCAACGATGACAAAGAAATCGCGATGGGTTTCAGCTCGAAGCCCTAAAAATTTCACCATCTTCGGGTGGATATAATTGTGTGTGCTCCCTGAGTCAACTAGGATGGAAATGTTCTTGTTATTAATTTGTGCGAGCAATCAAATGGATCGAGGGTAGGAAGAACCAATAAGAGCATGATAAAAAATAGCGGAATCATTTTTTGAAGGTTGTATTGCCATGTCTGGAGTGTCAAGATCTGCCACGGTATCATCATCACCAGGTAAAAGCAATAGTATGCGTTTGGTGGTGCATTTATGGCCAGGGAAATACTTCTCTTCGCAAATGTAGAGTAGGCCTATCGCTCCGTGATTCTGAAATTTGAAGGGGTTAAATGGTTGATTGGGTTATTAGGTTGTGTTGTATAAGATGGGAGTGGAATTAGTGATAAGGACGCAATGGAGGTTGTTGTGGTCGGTTAAATGGTAGGCGATTTTGGTATTGTTTGGTTTCATTGATTTTGTTTTCGATATGTTTAGCGAGGTCAATCGCATAGGATAGGGATTTTAGGTTGAAGGGTTGTAGCTCGTGTTTTATATTGGTTTTTAGGCCGGAGATCAAACAATGGATGAGTGCTTCGGAGGGGAGGTTTGTGATCCGATTACTAATAGTTTCAAATTGGGATTGATAGTTTTCGACGGTGATTGTTTGGCGGAGTTTGAATAGAGAAGCTTGTGGGTTTGTGAAGGAAGAAGGTTCGAACCTTTACTCAATGGCTATAGTAAGATTTTGCCATGATGTAAGTTGGTTGTCGCAGAACATCCGTTGATACCAAGTTAAAGCTTGGCCTGCCATGTAAAAACTTGCTAGGTTAATTCGTTGTTCAACGGAAGTTGAGTGGTAGGAGAAGAACCGTTCCGCTTGAAAAATCCAATCTAAGAGGTTATAGCCATCGAAATGGGTTGATTCACATTTGGGAGTTCAAATATGAATAGAGTTTGGGGAATAAGGCATATGAAGCTTTGTGGTGAGGATGAGGAGGTGGTGGTCAAACACGAGTTTCATGTGGGATAATGATGGTGTGGTTGTGAACTTAGATGATGGATCGACAATAGCTTGGGTGAGTTGCTGAAGGGAAAGCTGTTGAGTGGCAAGGGTATTTTTGATACCGGTGATGTCAAAATGTTAAGCAGTATGGTTTTTTTCTTGGTTACAAAGAGAAGTTTGGTGGGTAAAAAGTGTGGTAGTAATGGAGTTGATGGAGTTTTGTTGATTGTTGATTCGGGAGGCGAGTTCGTCTCAACTGGTCATGATGGATCTGTGAAAGCACCAATTGATATGGCCAATACTATTTGTAACTGCAGAGAGAAGAATTGTTAGAAGAGAGAATTAGGAAGTTGGAGAAGAAGAGTTGACATGAATTGCAGAAAAGAAGAATTCAGATTTCCTAGTCTGTCTTTTTATCATTCCACTGTAGCTACTATATAGCAAATACATCACGTTTGTTGTAACTAATTCATGATAGGTGACAATAGATCAGCCAATACATTTTGTACTGAATCAGAGCCACTCAATTGTAAAAGAAAAGATGCTAAACTAAAAAAGTAGAATACATTCTTTATAACAATATTTGCTGCAATTATATATTCTATGTTTGAAAATACTGTAGCGTGCATGTGTGCATCATGTCGCAACATCATTCCAGGTACCTAGGAGGAGTGCAGATGGTGCGCCTGTTTTTAGCAGCAGGTGGTGAGGATGAGCAGCCCGTATCAGAGCTCATCTGCATTGTCAATTTTTTCTGCATTTTCTCCAATAATCCAAATTATTGATGCCTGCAAGTAAACAGAAGGTTGGAGAAATAAAAGCATATAATTCTACTTTACCAGCATACACCTTCTATGTTAAAATGATTCCCTTAGCTTTAGGCTTGTCCAAAGTGTCTAAACTCACACATAATTAACTTTTATCTTTATTAACTCAAGCAAAACACTAATACAATGTTCTCTAGCTCTTTCTAGCTTGATCGCACAACGACTGATTGCACAAATAGCTTTTGAAAAAAAAATCAACATCCACTTCTGTAGCATATTCCTTAAACTCCAATAATACCTGAACAATACAACTTCCTCATGAAAATAAGTAATTTTTGATAGTTTATGTAAATTAAGAACTTAATATACTGTTACTACTTTATTGGCTGATGCAGTGGATATTCAGTTATGATTGATTTAAGTCTTTGCTTTATTTGCATAACTACTATAAGGACACTAATCTGCATAATTGCGCCTATACTGTCGAACAATATAACTACCATGATCAATGTCTAAATTCATATTATAGACTAACAAGCATATATTCATACATCATAAACATGATCTAACACTTAGAAAGAGGATTATTCATGGATCATGATAAAAAGTGTCAAATTTTACCAAATCTTTGTTGTTTCAATTCCTTAAGGAAAAGGTATTATACGTCTAGTATACCAAAACAGAGAATAATCAATTATAAACTCGTCTCATAAGTTTATCAATCAGATTTCCACTACTCCAGAAGTCTGTATTTGCTAAATTAAGCAATATGTCGTAATTAAATTACAACTACAATCTAACAACTATAATAATAATAATAACTATAGCGATAGATCAAACGTTATACTATTTAAAGAAATAGTACAACGTAGAAACAAATATGATATATATAAATCAATTATAAACCTAACCGGTTTGAAGAAGGAATTCCGTCCGAGGCTTATCGTAACAATTTCCTTAAGACTTTATTTAAAGTCTTCCAAGATACAACAGACGTAATCTACATGAGATTGTAATAAGTATGTCAATTCTGTGATATGTTGTATAGAGCACTAGAAAAGAAGAAGCACAAGAAATTTGAATTGGAATGGAATGAGAATGTGATCAGGATTCTCTCCTATTTATAACTTCGTCTGCATCCCTTCAAACAGCCGCATCCTCTTGACGGGTCGCACCCATTGCATTTTGAACCGCTACTATTCGTTAACGGGTCGCACCCGCCTGCTCCTCGCATCTGTTCGGCCGCGCCTCTTCAGTCAGGCCGCACCCGCTTCTGTTCGCCCATGCTTCTTCAGTCAGGTCGCACCCACTCGTGTCTAACGGTTCACACCTGCTTCAGAAGTCGCACCTCCTCAGTCAATCCGCGTCCGCTTCTGAACAGTCGCGTCTGTTCGTATAGCCTGAAACTGTTAAAAAAACCCGGCCCAGTTATGCTGTAAAAATAGGATCTTATTAGACCTAAACCCAAACCCGAGCCCGAGCCCGACCCAGCCCGGTTCATTCAGTTGGACGGCGGCGGCGGCATGCACGCGTGTGTGGTGGAGATGTATGATCTCCCATCTCACAATGAAGCATTCATTTGGGTGCCCCTAGGCCCCAACCCCTTCATTGCAAAGCTATTAATATACTAGAATAGCTTTGCAATTTTGGCGATGTGGGACTATGTGTGTTTTCATTCATTTAGGAATTCCAACAATCCCCCACATGAATGATAATATACATATCCCCCTCACAAAGCGAAATAGCACAGAGTACATATGGAATAATGCTTTATCGTGGATAAGTAGATATTTCACTTTGAACTTTCCCTAGTTAAAACTTATCGGATCTACTTGGCTAATCGGTGAATTATTTCATCTTGAACCGTTGGCCTTTATTGTATATCCAGACAATAAGCTTTACGAAGCATTGATTCCCTTCTCATCCAATATCTTGGTTGTGCTCATTTTGGTCCTGAACAATTTTTTGGTTCTGCGAGTGTTTATAGAAAATATAAGCCTTTAATATTCTCATAGAGTCGATCTAGCTCGCACTAACATAGGTGATCGCAACCATTAAGAGTATCCTACATATACCCCACTTGTTATTTCCAAGATACGATCATCATTAAAAAACATAGTTTTAACCTTTAAATTCTTCTGTAGGCATGAATTTATATTGTGCACCATAGGAATGGAGTTGGACTATGTCCATGCAAATGCATTTCATCTTAAGTTACTCAGAACCGGTTTGCCTATTGATCCTAGTCCGTGGGATCTCTAGTCGCTAGGATAGATTTCCATATAAGATAACTCTTGGTGGTTTAGACTTTTAAACTCATTCCCCTCGATGCGCAATCAATTATCTCTCTTGATAAACCTTTAGCAAATGGATCCACTGGGTTATCATTTATTCTTACATAATCTATGGAAATAGTTCCATTTGAGAGTAACTGCCTAACTGTGTTATGGCATCGACGAATATGTCGTGACTTTCCATTATAAACAAAGTTGTGCGCTCTACTTAGCGCAGCTTGGTTATCACAGTGTATGCACATGGCCGGTACAGGTTTAGGCCAAAACGAAATATCTTTTAAAAAGTGACGAAGTCATTCTGCTTCTTCGCCTGCTTTATCTAAAGCGATGAACTCCGATTCCATAGTGGATTGAGCTATGCATGTTTGTTTAGTAGATTTCCATGACACTGCTGCCTCTACTAAGGTAAATACATAACACTTGTTGATTTTGATTCTTCTGAATCAGCAATCCAGTTTGCATCACTATATCCTTTTAAGATGGCAGGATATTTTCCATAATGTAAGGAATAATTTATGGTATTTTTTAAATATCCAAGCACTCTCATTAGTGCTTTCCAGTGTTCCTTTCCTGGATTGTTTGTATACCTGCTCAGTCGACTTACTGCATAAGCTATATCTGGTCTTGTGCAATTCATGAGATACATGAGACATCCTATTACACGAGAGTATTCTACTTGCATTACACTCTCATTAGTGATTTTATGCAGTACTTCTAATGGATTAAAAGGTGTTCTTACTCCTTTAATTCCAAAATTTTGAAATTTTTCAATCACTTTGTCTACATAGTGTGACTGAGATAATTTAATTCCATTAGGTGTTCTTATTATTTTAATTCATAAAGTAACGTCTGCAACTCCTGTTCCATTAGGTATTGCAGACGTTACTTTATGGAACATGAGTTACAGACGTTACTTTTTAGAAGATATTCCGTTTTGGCCTAAACCTGTACCGGCCGTATGCATACACTGTGATAACCAAGCTGTGCTAAGTAGAGCGCACAACTTTGTGTATAATGGAAAGTCACGACATATTCATCGACGCCATAACACAGTTAGGCAGTTACTCTCAAATGGAACTATTTTCATAGATTATGTGAAAAAAAATGATAACCTAGCGGATCCATTTACTAAAGGTTTATCAAGAGAGAAAATTGACTATGCATCGAGGGGAATGGGTTTAAAAGCCTAAAACACCAATAGTTATCTTATACGGAAACCTATCCAAGCGACTGGAGATCCCATGGACCAGGATCAATAGGCAAACTGGTTCTGAGTAACTCAAGACGTAATGCATTTGCATGGACATAGTCCAACTACATTCCTATGGTGCATAATATAAATGCATGCCTACAGAATAATTTAAAGGTTAAAACTATGTTTTTTAATGATGACCATATCTTGGAAATAACAAGTAGGGTATATGCAGGATACTTTTAATGGTCGCAATCACCTATGTTAGTGTGAGTTGGGTAGGCTCTATGAGAATATTAAAGGCTTATATTTTCTATAAACACTCGTAGAACCAAAAATTGTTCGGGACCAAAATAAACACAACCAAGAGATTGGATGAGAAGGTAATCAATGCTTCGTAAATCTTATTGTCTGGACATACAATAAAGGCCAACGGTTCAAGATGAAATAATTCACCGATTAGCCAAGTAGATCCGATAAGTTTTAACTGGGGAAAGTTCAAAGTGCAATATCTACTTATCCACGATAAAGCATTATTCCATATGTACTCTGTGATATTTCGCTTTATGTGGGGGATGTGTATATTATCATTCATGTGGGTGATTGTTGGAATTCCTAAATGAATGAAAACACACATAGTCCCACATCGTCAAAATTGCAAAGCTATTCTAGTATATTAATAGCTTTGCATTGAAAGGGTTGAGGCCTAGGGGCATCCAAATGTATGCTTCGTTGTGAGGAGGGAGATCATGCATCTCCACCACACGCGCGCACGCCACCGCCGCCGTCCGTCCGACCGAACCGGGCCAGGCCGGGCTCGGGCTCGGGTTTGGGTCTAATATGATCCTATTTTTGCTGCAAAACTGGGCTGGGTTTTTTAACAGTTGCAGGCTATACGAACAGACGCGACTGTTCAGAAGCAGATGCGGATTGACTGAGGAGGTGCGACTTCTGAAGCGGGTGCGAACCGTTAGACGCGAGCGAGTGCGACCTGAGTGAAGAAGCGTGGGCGAACAAAAGCGGGTGTGGCCTGCCTGAAGCGGGTGCGGCCTGACTGAAGAGGAGCGGCCGAATAGATGCGAGGAGCAGGCGGGTGCGACCCGTTAACGAACATCAGCGGTCAAAAGGCAACGGGTGCGACCCGTCAAGCGGACGCGACTGTTTGAAGGGATGCAGATGAAATTATAAATAGGAGAGAATCCTGATCACATTCTCATTCCATTCCAATTCTAATTTCTTCTGCTTCTTCTTTTCTACTGCTCTATACAATATATCACGGAGTTGACATACTCATTACAATCTCGTGCAGATTTCATCTGTTGTAAAGTCTCCCAAGATACAACAGACGTAATCTGCACGAGATTGTAATGTGTATGTCAACTCTGTGATATATTGTATAGAGCGGTAGAAAAGAAGAAACAGAAGAAATTAGAATTGGAATGGAATGAGAATGTGATCAGGATTCTCTCCTGTTTATAATTTTGTCTGCATCCCTTCAAACAGCCGCGTCCGCTTGACGGGTCGCACCCGTTGCCTTTTGAACTGCTACTGTTCGTCAACGGGTCGCACCCACCTGCTCCTCGCACCTGTTCGGCCGTGCCTCTTCAATCCAGTCGCACCCGATTCTGTTCGTACATGCTTCTTCAGTCATGTCGTACCCACATGCATTCACACCCGCTTCAGAAGTCACACTTCCTCAGTCAATCCACGTCCGCTTCTGAATAGTCGCGTCTGTTCGTATAGCCTGCAACAGTTAAAAAACCCGGTCCGGTTTTGCAGTAAAAATAGGATCATATTAGACCCAAACCCAAACCCGAGCCCGGCCCGGTTTGGTCGGTCGGACGGACGGCGGCGGCGGCACGCGCGTGTGTGTGGTGGAGATGCATAGTCTCCATCCTCACAACGAATCATACATTTGGGTGCCCCTAGGCCCCAACCCCTTCAATGCAAAGTTATTAATATACTAGAATAGCTTTGCAATTTTGGCGATATGGGACTATGTATGTTCACATTCCCTCCTCACAACGAAGCATACATTTGGGTGCCCCTAGGCCCCAACCCCTTCATCGCAAAGCTATTAATATACTAGAATAGCTTTGCAATTTCGGCGATGTGGGACTATGTGTGTTTTCATTCATTTAGGAATTCCAACAAAAGGACCACCACTCTAAAGAAAATTTTCACACATATGTCACTGTAGAAAAATATAAAGGTAAAATAAAATAAAATAACAAATATACTTATGGCATGCTTCACCTGTTATTTCTAAGATCCAACACAAAGGATTTGACACCATTATTCCTTAATGTTTGCAATGCCTTCTTAATAGCTCCTAAAAGGAAACAAGGGCAATATGCATTTTACAACGAAATCAAAATTTTACCAATTGATTTAGCAGAAATGTTTCTACTTTATCTGAATATGTTTACAACCTATAGTTTCAAAGGAAATAATTAGCATTTCAGTTTAGAAACTTTCAGTCCGTTGTTCAGTTTGTACAAGTATAAACATGTGTTCGGATATATCCCTATAATACATTGATATCCTTCATATATAAGTATAACACTATAAATCAACTCAACAAAATAGCATGGTACATAACTAGTAAGCAGGAACTTGAAACTATCTATAGGTTGAATCAAGGTGCAGTGGCAGACAATAGAGACTTGATTAATACATTGGTAATATAAGCTAGTAAATGAATTTGACTTGATTAAAACTAAAATTCTTCCTTGTCAAACTGATTTCTAGTAGCAAATGGTAGTATAATCTAGATAAGCTCTTACTGAACCTCAAATGTCTTGCCCTACAACAAAAGTAAGCTTAATCTATTTTCAAATAGCACCACAAATTGATATCATATAGCTACAATGTTCACATAATCAGCACATTTCAAAATAGTCATAAAAGTGAAATAATTTGTTTGTTAAAATGTCTTAACCAAAAATCAAAGTCATAGCCAACTTAAAAGCTTCATATGCACAACTAATACAGAAGAAAATACACACCATATTATAAACAAAGAGTCACAATCATCATTTCATCAGTTGAAACTGTATACAATTAGTGTAACAACCCTATTTTCGAAGTTGTATTGTTTTGAAAATAAATTCTTGCTTACATAAAGTTAATTTAATAAATGAAATTGTTTTAATAAATTGAAGTAGTTAATGAAAATTCCTTTTTGGATGAATATTAATATTCAAACAGAATGTTTTAATAAATATAAAACATTGTAAAGTGTAGATCAACTTAAAATTAGATTGGAATATAGTTTAAATAAATTATAATGGGCTATTCAAAAGAAACAGAAATGGAAAACAGTAAAGCCAAGTCCATTTAAATGAACCACACCTTTATCTAATTCTTAGTTTCCTTAGCCTATTTTCTTCTTTTCCAAATACAAGTTCATCTTAGCATGCTTAGAACCCAATGCTTCGAAACCTATTTTATGTCCTAGCCCCAAAATTTGAGATCGACTACGAACGAAAAAAATGCTCGAATCAAAATCGCTTATGGCATGCAGAAGGAGCTGAGCGAGGGTTGGCTTGTTGATGTTGTCGGGAGGGGCGACGGAAGCGGTCGTGCCTTAGGAGAAGGAGCCGCATCTGCGGTTGGGGATTGCATGTTGCCACGCATACGTAGGTGGCTAAATCGCAATGACAGAGGATGCAACATCGGAGTGGAGGTGATATGAGGAGCTCGACACGACTGTGGGCGAGACAGTGCACAACGCCGAGGTTGTTGTTCACGACAATTGAAAATAGGGTTGTAGGCAACGAATTATTTTGGAATTTTGGTGTATGCTACATTGACTCACCTTTCCGACCCTCATAAATCGACATTAATACATCTTCAGTATTCATATGCCACAGATCCAAGCATCGAAGAGGCGGATGGTCAATGGTAGAAAGAAGAAAAGAACAGAATCTTACACGAACGAAATAACATATATTATTTTAATATGTAATCATTACAGTGGAAAATTTTAAATATATTTATCAGAGTTAACTTAATATTAACATGGAAAGTTATAAATATATTTCCTTACAAATGTGGAATACAATAGTACATGAGTGTGGTCACTACAACAAAAATTGTTTTTAGTTGCATAAATTGGTAGCGTTTGAACCTATATGCAACCATTGATCGGTTTAACTTATAAAAATGAACAAAGAAACGCTACAAAGTGCTTCCTACCAACAATTCAATAAATTTGGATAAATTTTTTATTGTCCGCTCATATCTCTATATACTTAGCGAATTTTTGGTACCTTCCTCGCTCAAACTTTCAGTGACCGCTCATGTTTCATTTTTCTCTCCCTCCTCTTTTTTCACAAAATCGAGTTCCAAAACCGTCATTTTCATTTTCCCTCAAATTTATCGCTCAAATTCATCACAAAATCCCTAGTCTTCATTTTCAAATCCCTCTCACTCTTTTGGTATAACTACCACTGCTACAGCTACCGCCAACGCGTCAGCTTCCTCCATCACTTTAGTAATGGCCGCAGAGAACAAAGCTCAGACCCGGCTCAAGGCATAGGCAAGAGAGACATTTGTATAAGGCAGCAGCAAACCATGGGGCAATAAAAAACTCGAAGATGCTAATTCTCGTCTCTTTCTCGAACTCAAAGATGACGACGCCGCCTCAAACTCGAAGCCGCCGGTCACTCTCTCAACCTCCGACCGTCGATGCAGTCTTAAAAGACTCGAACTAGAAGTCGCTGGCTCTAACTTGTTTTGCCCTAAATCATGTGAGTAACCGATTTTATTGTATTTACTAGTTTATCATTCTGCAATTTGATTTATGTGTTATTTGCCCTAATTTGATTTCAACTTTAGTTTTACATATTTTTGTGTTGCTCATCCTTAGAGTTCATTTCATAGTAAATTATTCTTTGCTATTAATCAATATGAATTTAGTTTTTTTAATTAGTCACTGCATATGTAGTTCATGCATTCAGGTGGTTGGGAAAAAGGGAAAACAAGTTAATGTCAAATAATTAATAACAGCTAATATGGCTAATAATTAGTCACCGATGATGCTTACTTTAGTAATAAAGGGTGAACTGTGATGCATGTGGTATTGAAATAGCACATTCGATGGTGATGATGTATGATGGAGTCGACAGGGATGGTAATGTGTTCTGGTGAATTGTTTGCTTGTTGTATTGAGTGAATGCAAGAAGTGTGGGTTTGCTGAGACGGTGGCAAAGAAGTGGGCAAAAATGTGACTGGTAGGGGGTGATGAAGTTGAAGGTAGATGAGTGGAAGAAGTTGTAAAATATGCAGATGACAATTGAAGGTAGATGAGTGGAAGAAGTTGTAAAATATGCAGTTGACAGTTGTTTGGTCAGGGGTAGGAGGTCTGGTGATAGGCAGTGATGATGTAGTGTGTTTGTATATGGAGTGGTAAGGAGTGTGCCAAGCAGTGAGGAGGAGGATGATATTTGTTGTCGACAGTGGTTTATAAAGTCAGATTGGTTAATAGTGGTAGTGTGCACAGTGGTGGTAGATGTTATGGTATGTTTGGAACTGTTAGGCTGGACTGGGAATGGTGAAAGGTGGCAGGAAGTTTGTAAAAAAGAAAGATGTGGTTTGTTAAATGTTGCATGATGTTGTATTAGAAGGTTGTTGTATGAAGGCGATGAAGTCATGGAACTTCTGTGATATGTTGTTGTTGTTTGGTGGATGAAGAAGGTAGTTATGGAAGTTGTTGATGATACTGGAGGAGGAAGTAGATGGTATTATACAGTGAAGTAGTAGACACGGTTTACAGTGGCAAGTGTTTTTGTTGAAGTCGAGTTGGAGATGAGGTAGGTATTGTTTGAAGTAAAAGCAGCAGGGGAGGGTTGGTTAGAAAGAAGATGATCAGTGGCTGTATCAGGCAGTAATGGGGTAATGGCAGTGATAATGTGATAGGAGAAGTTTTGGCATAACTTTAGTATATTCCTGTAGTTCGGTGCTTTGATATGCATACGTTGATATGCATAGTTTTGTGCTACTGGTTGTGACCATTTTCTAATGGATGTTACTGTTGGCTATTGAATTTGAATTCAAAAGTCAATAAAACGTACCGTTTTGGATGGGGCGCTGCTCCGCACCTCACCGGGGGCGCTGCCCCATGGACCCAAAGCGGGGTGTTGCCCCCGCACCCCCACCTTAGGGGGTTGCCACCTCCTCCGCAGGGGATCTTATATGAAAAAACATTCAACAGTTTTGGGTCTTGTTTGAAAGTGAGGTGGTAGAAAAGAGCCGCTGTTGAATGTCTCAAAGAAAAGTAGTTTTATGAGTTGTAAACCCAAATCAAAAATGCAAACCCAAAGAAGAACAGATTGTAATGCAAATACAGTGTATTGCAAGCAACCAAATGAAATAAAATGCACATTTGGTTTGGTTTTTATTTAGTGGAAGTTGTTTTTCTTGTGAACAGAAGTGTTCAAATAAAAAAATTGCACAAATGATAAGGAGAGTAGTTTGTGGTTGAACTGATAGGATAAGTGTAGTTTGTGGTTGAACTGATACTGTAGGGGATCTGGTGGTGGCTGTTGTTGCTATCAACAGTGATTGTGGCAGATGGCTATAAGTGGAGGTGAAAGCAGTGAAGGTATGATAGTGCTGTGTAGTGCTGCGATATGAGTACTATTGTTTATTAAAGTCAGAGGTTAAAGTTGATGGTTTCTCTGAAGTGATGGCAGCAGTGTGGGTTCTCTGGTTGCAGGGTGGAGATGGAAGAACTTCTGGTGAAGTGACAGGGAACTGGAAGGCAGAGAATGTGAATAAGATGTTGATGGGCAGAAATGTTGATGGGCAGAGATGTATGCTGAAGTGTAGTTGGTCAGAGGTAGGAAGCCTAATGATGACTGCAGGGGAGATTGACAGAGGCAATGCAGCAGTTTGTATGGGATTGAAGGGTTGTAGGGGATGGTTCAAAGGGGAGTAGTGGTGATTGTATGTAAGTATGGCAGTGCTAGGATGCACACAGTAGATAGTGAATGACTGTAGTGGCAGAGGAGTAGAAAGTGGAACTGTGGTGGTCAAGAGGAAATGTGGTGAAGTTTGTGATCAGGTGCAGATGTATGTGGTTGTGGTAGATATTGTAGAGTGGTAGATGTCGTAGAGTATGTTGCTGGAAGTGAAGTTTTGTAGTTTTGTGGCAGATGTTGCTGGAAGTGAAGTATGTGTCAGGATGAGTTGCAAAAGTTTGAAGTTTTTATTTACGGTTGTTCAAACATTTGTAATAGTAATATAAGCAAACTGAGTTTTATAAATAGCAAAAGTAGTAGTAATAGTAATAATAACAATATAATTAAGTTTATTGAGTTTTATAGATAATAATAATAGTAAATTAACTAAGTTAACCAAGTTAATAAAAATTAACTAAGTTTTGTTAAAACTAAGCAAATTTTATGAAATTAACTAAGTTTAAGTTAACTAAATTTTATAAATAATAATAATAATATAACTAATTTAACAAAGTTTTACAAATAATAATGATGATGATGATGATGAATTAACAAAGTTTATAAAATTTAACTAACATTATAATAATATAATAATTAAGTTAACCGAGTTTTAGTAATAATAATAATAAATGAACTAAGTCGACCGAGTTTTATAAATAATAATAATAATAATAATAATAAATTAACCAAGTTAACCAAATTAATAAAAATTAACTAAGTTTAGTTAAAATTAAGCAAGTTTCATAAAATTAACTAAGTTTAAGTTAAACTAATTTTATAAATAATAATAATATAACTAATTTAACAAAGTTTTATAAATAATAACGATGACGATGATGAATTAACAAAGTTTATAAAAATTAACTAACATAATGATAATAATTAAGTTAACCGAGTTTTAATAATAATAATAGTAATAATAATAAATTAACTAAGTTAACCGAGTTTTATAAATAGTAATAATAAATTAATTAATTAACTAAGTTAACAAAAATTAACTAAGTTTTGTTAAAATTATACAAGTTTTATAAAATTAACTAAATTTAAGTTAATTAAATTTTTATAAATAATAATGATATAACTAATTTAACAAAATTTTATTATAATAATAATGACGATGATGATGGATTAACTAAGTTCATAAAAATAAAATAAGTTCATAAGAACAACAACAACAACAACAATAATAAAATTAAGTTAAATCGAATTTAATAATAATAATAATTTAACTAAGTTAATCGAGTTTTATAAATAATAATTATTATAATAATAAATTAATTAAGTTAACCAAGTTAATAAAAATTAACTAAGTTTTGTTAAAATTAATTAAACAAGTTTTATAAAATTAACTAAGTTTAAGTTAACTAAATTTTACAAATACTAATAATATAATCAATCTAACAAAGTTTTATATATAACTGTAAGATTGGACTTTACTTATTTCATTTCTTTTATATCTTTGATTATTTATATGACGTTATTTATAGTATAATGTGCTTGTACAATGCTATAGATGTTTGGTATCAGATTTAAAGTCATACGAATTAACATAATTGTTTGACTATATGTTGTGCTTTCACTTGTGCATGCATTTGATTTCCAAAGAGAGCAATGTTGGACTTTTATGGTTCTAGCTTTCACTTGTGCATGCAACAAAGAATTATGGGTAATCGAGCATTTTGTTAGCACCAGTTTGGTATAACATTTTATTAGTACTTGGTGTGTAAATTTGTATACGAATGTTTATTGTGGTCATTTTATAAAAATCTACCGTATTAGAATGGTTATGGATATCTTATTTGATTATATGATTAATTTTTTTTTAATTGTTCGAATATGATGATTATGTGAGTGATTGTTGATTGATATAGTAGAAATAAAATAGACCATCAACAGGAAATAATAGCATGAAAAAATGGTGCAAAACGATCGATAACCTTTAGTAGCGTTTCAAAAACGCTACGAAAATACATATAGTGGCGTTGAGCAAATGCAACCGTAAATTAGGGGTAAAGTTGGAAATTCTATTGGTAGCATAAAAAAACCTTTTGGTAGCGTTTTATACACGCTGCAAAAAAAGAATTTAGTGGCGTTTCATAAACGCTGCAGTAAAACGATTTATGGTTGCGTTGAAATAAGTGCAACTAAAAATCAGGTATTTTTAGTTGCGGGCTTTATAACAGCGTTCATCAAAACGCTGCTAAAAGTTTTAGTGGCGTTTTTTAAGTGCTACTAAAAATCAAAATTCTTGTAATGGGTGGAGATGGATATCAATCTTAAGAAGAATCTTCTAACTCCATGCTTCAAGCTCTTCCAAAATGCTCCAAACAAAATCTGATCACTAGGTCGCTTGGAAAATTGGGCACCCAGAGTTTAAGGGAAAGAAAAATAAACTCAGGATCAGTCATTAGGCTGGTGTAAGAAACTCAAAATACGAGTATTTAAAAAAAAAGGTATTTCATAAGACCACGCCGCATATAAATACGGAACGAGTTTTTACCTTATGATAACCAAATTATTCTACGTAAAATCCAGTGATATTATTTTTAATGACATTTTTTGAAAACCTTTCAAAATAAACTCAAAATACGAGAATTTTAATAGCCAAAATTGTTGTATTGGTTAAATTTGATGGAAAAATAGGTTCATAACTAAATTCGAAGGTACTTATTGAAGAATAGGTTCCAATGAATAGCGAGGTAAGGGATTACCTTCTATATAGTATATTTCTAGAGGAATATGCTAAGGATTGACATCGTTGAAACCTCTACGAATTAAGACCAGTCTATCCGAAACCAACAGATGGTACGAATAGCACTGAATATGATATCACCCAAGTTGTTCCTGACCTATCTGAGAGCTCTCATACCGTACACCACGTTTTTTTTACTCAATATCATAGCAAGTGCAAAACAAATATGGAAAGATGATAGCATACCCTAATAGTTGCGAACCATGTCCTACAGCAACTCCTATTTATAATTCCGTGAGTGTGAAGCTAGAGGTAATGTTTACCTTTCTTAGAACATATTAACTTAACATGCCACATTGCCATTTCCAACAACACATTATAGATTTCTACAAAAGTACAATCTCTAAGCTCGTATGTCTCAGAGAAGGGTGTTAAGTATATGAGGCATTACCTCCTGTACCACCAATAAATGTATGTTTGGAGAGATCAATGCACTGTGATCTTAGATATGCAATGTCAAATATCTATCCATACAAGTTGCTCAAGAACACGACAAACTGAAGGCGTTCTCCTACCACGTCCTTTTAGGAATTACTTCCAGGGTTAGTAGTGAGTAGTCCCTGCATACGAAGAACCTAGAATGATGGAACCACTGCTATTTATTTATCTCAGGGGCTACTCCAAAATTATCAACAAACAGTCCTTCCATTATGAAGATCCCCGCCTTCAACTTCATTGTCTTCAAAATATCTTCACTTTCGAGCTCGTAAATTTGTTCAAAATGGTTTTTGAATAACAATTACTAAATTCGATCCTGGTTCTTGCGAATCCATTATCGATAAAAATATGTTAAATAAATAGATGCTTATCATTTGGTTAATTACTTTCTCTTTATCAAAAACATCTTCTAAAGACATATATCTTTAAAATCTTTCTGTTCGGTATATATAGAATCATCAAAATTGTTTTTAACTTTGGAAATATCAAATCAAAATTAATTCTCAGAAATCATATTGCAAAACCTTTTTGAGTATAAAGGGTCAATAGAAATTATACTAATTTTGTTAACAAGAAATCTTATCAACACCTCAAAGTGAAAATAGAAGTGTGAGTAACCTTTTCCAAACCACCTTTTGAATTAGTCAACGTAACCCAAGACTCCTTCGAAACCACCTTTCTAAATATTTAAGGTAAGTAGGATTAAAAGTAGGAATGTCCTTTTCGAAACCACCTTTCGAATCAGTCAGGATAATCTAAAAATGCTTTGGAATCTCCTTTCGGAATAGTTGAAGTAATTGAATGATGTAGCCTAATGGTGTCTAAGGGTTTTAACCACGTTGGCAGGGTTTTCTTCCTTCAAAAGGTATCCTTTCTACAAGCTTTGACGCAAGCACTTAATAATCAAATTCATATATGATATTGAACCAGATCCAATGTATTCGAAAATACCATGCACTTGCTTTATTAATAACTTTCATGAATACAAGAGACTCAAGTATTACAAAGAAGGGAAATCCCCAATTTTATTTAAGGATTAGAGTTTACAATTTCAAGAAAGGTACAAGAAAAGAATGAAGAATGCCCATCCATATAATACCCCCAGGGTCTTATTTACTAGCGCAAATTGGACCCTTTCACATCTGTCCTTTCGACTTAGTTGAAAGCGTGCCTTGAAGACCTTTCATCGCCATTGAATTCATAACGCCCTTCTATCTCTACTGTTGAATGGAATTTAGGCTTTCGACTCCATCGAAAGGTATAAAAGCAGCTTTTGCCTTGCTTTTGACGTACTGTGTAAGTAGGAGAGGGCGTTGGCTTCCGATGTTGTCAAAAAGTGCATTTTTGGAGCTTCCAGTAACTTGAACATAGTAGAAGGCTTAGTCATGGAAGATAGCTTTCGAAAGTAGTCTCATTGATTAATGTGGAACCTCTATCTTTTCGTGTTTGAGGAAGCAATATTAGTCATATGAAAGATCTCCATCATGTTCATGGAGGTTTCAACAAATTGAAAGGATGATCTATGCTTTCGAAGGATTGCTTTAGCTAAATGTTCTTCTACGGAAGGTAAACAATGGAGAAACCAACTGCTTCGAAAGGTTTGGCACATATGTGGAAATTCGCCATCTGATACATTTAAAAGGCACCTTTAACTCATACGAAAACCCTTTACGACTGCTTAACCAACTGTTTCGAAAGGGGATAACTGAAGCGAAAGGGTAGCCTCGTTCTCCTTCGATCCATTCAAAAGTCCATTGCCCATCCAATAGTTTGCAAAAGCGTCCCTTTGACTCCTTCGAAAGGTCTTACATTTCTATTTCTTCATGAATTCTTCTTCTGTATTCCTTAAGGTTTCGAAAAAGTTGGAGTGATTTCTGATGATAACACTTGCCCCCTTAACGAAGGGATGCACTTGACTTTTTAAATGATCGCTAAAGAAAACTAAGCGGAATGACTGCTGCAGGTCCTACTTCCAAGAAAATTAAAACTAATGATGCCCAGTCTTCTCTTTCTCCAAAAGGGGGTGAACCTATTGATGTAGGCAAAGTTCTAAAAGGTCCTACTCTTGATGCCTCTCCTGACCAACCTAGAATAATTCATTCAAATGATGATTTCATGTCTTACATTGTTGTGTTTGATTCTCCCAACGTCATTGAGATGCAAAAGGATTTAGGCACTTCAACTCCCTAAGGAGTTGAACCCTCAGGACCCTTGTTGTCGGTTTCTCCTAATGATTTCGATAAGATTGTACAATCAATTATGAATTCTCAATCATTCACTTCTATTCAACCGCCTTCCTTTGTCCCTAGTATAACAAGTTATTGTCGATCTCTTATTGAACAACTTCTAATTTGTTTCATACTACTTGATTTTCTTATTACTATTTTATATTAAATCTGGACTCACATTTTACTTTTCCTTTCAGGTTTCCAAAAGCTGGTATTCCCCCCAAGAAAACATTTCGAAGTCTTCCGCTGAGAAGTATCAACTCTAAGTAACCAAATTACTTCGCTCACTGCTGCTAAGGATAATGCAGTGAAGGAACAAGAAAGATTGAGTGCTTCTCTTATTCAAGTGGCATTGATAATTTCCAAGGAGAGGAAGATTAAACAAATCCTAACCAATGAGATTTTGGCTTTGATATTGACTCTGAAAGAGTTCGAGGATGAAAAGGCCAGGATGAACGCTAAACATGTTTCTTTCAAAAGAGATGTATATTTTTTAAGAAGAAATTGGAGAAGAAAAGGAATTCTTCAACCATGGCGACCAAAACCATATCCGAGGCTAAGCAGAAACTATATCAATTTCCATGGACTTCTCTGAACGACATAATCGTAAATTCTTATGAAGATGCACTCATGCTAGCTTACTCTGATAATGTTGAGAGTGCCTAGATTTGAGCTTTCCCCCATTTGATCCTATATTGGTAAAAGATTCATGAACAAAAACAAAGAAATGGAACAAGGGATTGAGGTCCCTGACAGAGAAGAAATTGATGTCGCAAAGCTCCTATCTTTCGAAGTCCTTCGTGCAGAAGGAGATTCCGATGAGCAGAGAGAAAACAAAGATGATGAAGCCATTGTTGAAGAAGGCGACAATGATGATGATAATGACGATGGTAGCCCTGATAATGATGATAGAGGTCAAGGTTCTAGCGGTGATAGGGGCGATCATGATGACTCTCATGGAGGGGGTGACGATAACACTTCCAAAGCTTCAGATAAAGTCATCCCCGATCCTAGTGCTTGTGAAACAGATCAAACTGAATTTCATGAACCCTCTTATCTCCATGAAAAAGACATTGATATTGATGCTGGAGAGCAAGAGGGGAGAAAATATGACCCTTCAAAGTTCAATCCCTATTTCTAAGATATGGAATTCTTTGTCAAAATGGCTTTCACTTCCAAGATAACATTGGCTAATATCTTTCCATTTAAGATAAGAAATCCATCCATATTTTAAAACAAAGCTTGAAAGAAAATAAGTAGAAATAAATAGCTTGTGTATAGAGTTAGATAAACAATTAAAAAAATACAATGCACTCTCTAACAAGTATCATAAGCTTAATAAAACCGCTGCAATATTAGCGTCTTTTAAAGATCAAGAAGCTGCACCTCGATTGAAAAAGGTACGCGTTCGCCATGAATTTTTTAAGAAGAGAACAAAGAATTGATAACAATCTTTTGAATGTTGATTGAGGATAAAGATATCCTAGTAGTCTTCCTTTATAATGCTTATTGTAGACATCCAACTGCAAATTGTTCATACTTGGGTGATTTAAGTGGGAGTTCACTTAGATATCTACATAGGAGGTACTTGACGAATTTGGATCTGATCCTCATCCAGGGGCTTACTAGACTTTACAGCGAGTCAATATTCCTCACATATTGCCTCTAAAAAACTCAAATATTATAAGGATAAATTTATTTTTGAGTTATTCAAAAAATCAATTATGTACAAACTAGATGAAAATTGTAATCATGTAATTGCATTGATATATAAATTTTCTGCATTAGTTTTCTTTTATACTTAGTCGTATTTTATTGCGTTATTACAGTGTGAGTGTCTTATAAGCAATCTTGTTACTAGAGACTACTTAGGCAAATACATCAAATTAAGAAGAGACTACTTTGAAAAGGCCTCGCTATTGAAATTGTCAAGATTGGCTAGATATTGCTTTCTTAGAGATTTGCAGAAGCTTTATATGCAACATCCTTGCCTATGCTTTGATTTCCTTAATGAAGCAAAGGGGAATCTCCTAAAGGAAATTCATACATATCATACAAATTGATTTGTGGTCATGATAGTCCTCCAATCGAAGAATGGGATTATAGCAATTGTCCCTCAGCTATTACCCTAGAAGGATTTAATACCACTTTTGACTCAACGATCACCCTTTCGACTACCTCTTTGAATAAGGTTAAAAATACTATTTATAGACTTTAAGTGTGATAGGGTAAAGCATGTATTTGATTATAATATTGATATTATACACTTTGTTTATTTCTTTTTTAACTGTAATCTCTGCTATTGTAATCAAAGAAATTGGTTACGGGGTATTAATTTTTTTAATTTGAATAGGAATCACAGTTAGCTATCAGGCCACTCTTACTAGATCTGTTATCTCATTTCGCTGGTCTTAGAGATGAGTTGATGGAGGATCTTGAGAAGAAAAGTCTATTTAAAGATCCTTTGTCCATAAGATAATACTGAAGTGTTTTAATGGCGTAAGAAATTTTTGCTTCAAAATGTGATTATTAGAGACCTTAATGGTCAAATTAATAGTCTTTAAGCGGATACCATGAAAAAAGATGACATAGTTTCCCAATTAAAACGCTAAATTAGATCAAACCCTTCGATTGAATTTAATCATGAGTGTCTAAGCTTCTCCAACGGGTAAGCGACTTGGAGATAAAATTAAAAGATAGCCAAACTTAGTGCAAATTCATGGAATTTATCATGGGAGGAGACATTTTGAATATTACTTTGCCAACTTCTCCAATCACATCATCTGTTATAAAATCAACAAGGTCTTCATCTTTAGCAATTCAGAAATTCCATGCAACAACAAATCCTCCCCTAGGTTTAGACGAGAAGATAGTAGATGAATGGTGCAGAAGGGTTAAGTTTGAAATGATGAGATATTTTAACAATCAATAGAAAGTAAGGTGCTCACAACTATGCAGCCAAAGTTCAAAGGCTTGAACATGAAACACACCTTCTTTAAAAGCATATCGCTAATTTAGAATGATAAAGCAAGACCTTTAAGGGTGCTAACAATGCTTTCTATCGCACTTTGAAGACTCATATTGAATCTATTGATAGTGTTGATGAAATTAAGAAGAAAGAAAAGAAGCTCAAAGAAATTCTTTGCATAGTAATTCGCCATATTGTTGACTCTCTAATTGCTGAGAATTTAGGCAAAGTTGTGTAGAGTCTTTGATGTATACACTAAATTCGTATAATATTCTTGTAAATAATTTTGTAAATTATGTAAATATCACCTGGTTTGTTGTCCTTTCCTATACTCGTAATGTTGTTTTTGAATTTGCCATTTGATAGCTTTGACTAAGGTTTTCTTTTGTGTTTGTTGAATCATTCGATCTTCCTTATCAATCTTGTTTTCCAGCAAAGCATAAAGTAGGCAACATTTCTTTTTATTATTTTGAAGTTTATGCAAAAATATGTCCAGTGATTTGCCTATAACATTACTAGAGATAATATTAGAATTTCTAATAATAAAATTCTAGAATTCTAATTTCGGGAATAATGGAAATTAGTATATTACTATCTTCAGATAATAAGTGACGGAGAAATTCACAATTGGGAATGATATTGGATTGGAAATTTTTGTCTGACAATAGTAGAAGCCTTCATATTCATCTTTGGTAATAAAGAGGGTGTCCAAAATTTCAGCTCTTGTTGAATTAATAGAAGAGCAAAAACCTGATTATAGACGACCAAAAATTTAGATCAAGCATTAACAATAGAAGTTCGTAAATCTTTTTCTAGAAATAATTGAAGATCCAAAACTTAGGTTCGTGTGATGATTCGATAAGCGAAGTACAAAGTTAATAATTGTAGAGTTGAGACCCAGATTTGGGTATTAAGAGAGATCCAGAAATCATTATTTGAAAATTAGTAGAAGATCAAAAGTCCATAATAGAAGACTTGAAATAACATGAGACCCAAAACCCAAATTCGGGCATTAGTGAGTAAAGTTCAGAAATCATCTTCGGAATATAATGGTAGACCATGATTTCATAATAGAAGATCCAAACCTGGATTCGGTAGTAATGAATGAAGTCCAAAAATCATCTTTTTGGAAATGAGCTGATGACATTGAATTTATATGTAATTTGAAAGTAATTATCCGAGAATAACAGAAGATTATAAATCTATTCCTAGCAAAAGTGGAAGTTCAAAAATAGTTATCCGAGCCTTTTATTTTGTGTCACTCTTCGGACTTGGGTTATCTAAACCCTTTGCTTCATGTTGCTTCTATGATTCATGTTGATTCTTGCCATCTCATAGGCTTTGTATATTACAGATGTTTTGTGTGCCACTTCTAGGGGTCGGACGTCTTAGTCTGCTTTGTTCGTTCACTTGGTTAGCTTATCCACAAGCAGGACCCAAGTGTATGATCGATTTCACCCAAGAAGGGGAGTGAATAGGGTGATACTGATAATTATAAAAATTATTGCGGAAGCATATAAAACTATTTCAACATAGATAAATCAAAATTATAGCAGCATAGATAATAGCAGAATAATAAATGCAGAAATAGAACGACACAGAATTTACCCAGCTTCGGCAAAACCCTGCCTACGTGATGCCCCCAAGGTTTCTACTAAAAATTAAGTAGTCACATGCTTACACACGTAAACTCGCGACACCCGCTACTGACTAACCTTACTCTACGCTCAAAACCCTACCATAACTCAGCCACTGAGTTGCGAATTCTCAAACTACGCCACGTAGTTTGTCCCCTGGTCTCACGACTAGTAATTACACAATTTTCAAAAGACAATATAATTTAAAAACAATTTAAATAAAACAAAACCCTAACAAAACCCTAATTTAAACTATTAAATCCCAACTAAAAACAAGGCCGACCCTTTTCTTCTTTTTATTAATATGTTGGCCCGTTCTTTCCTCTTTGCTCTGTATAATGGCAGCTCGTTCCTTTTTCCTTTGCTTGCAAATTAGGGCTTCTAATTAGAAGCTGCCGACAATAGTTGCTCGATCGAATGATGATTTAGGTCCTTGCTTTATCGATCGACTATCTCTTTGAGTTACTCACGGCTGCTTCTATTTGCGTCGAGTTCAAATCTGATTTCGGTATGTAATTTACTCCTTTTGCTTTTCTAGTTTTGGCTTACTTGAACTCGATGATCTTGTAGCCGATGATGATTGGGTTTTTATATAGGGTGTTCGAACCCCTTGATTTTTGTTCGTATATATTTGTTTGAATTCATTTGTAATTCTCCTCGGCCGTTCGATATTGATTGAATGTTGACGATGATTTCTGACTTTGTCAATTCGTATATTTTTGCCTTGGTCATCACCGTTTTGTGAATTCGCTGATTCCTTGATTTCCAAGGCTCTGACTTTGCTTGCCCATTGAATTCTTTGACGATGATGTTGATTTGGTTTTTGTGCTCTACTTTGGCCATTAACTGTTGACATTGGCCTTGACTTTAATTTTGTCATTTACTTGACTTCGGCACTGATTGAATTCATTGATGTGGCATACTTGACCTGTTTTGTTCTTTGTGCTTGTTAACTTCTGCTTCTCTGTCTTGTTCAAAACTGATACTTGCATTTGACTTCGGTCACTTGACATTACTGACTTCGACTATGGTAAAAACTGTTCAGGTTGCATTAGATTTTGGTCCTTGTTTTCTGGTTCTAGTATGTGTATGCATACATGTCACTAATTGATTTCGACCTGATGCTTGAGGTTGAGTTGCTTTTATGTGTACTCGAGTGTGGTCTGTACCTTATTTGCAACTGCAGTGGCATTGTGCTCTGTATATTACTATGCTGAAGTCGTTGTTGCGTTGCTTCGAGTCAGTTTGCATTGTTGTATTGTGTTTGGTTCGGTGTACCGCTTGAGTCTGCACTTGCATTGCTTTTTGTATATATGTATACAGTGTGCATGCATTTACTTCACTGTTCATTATGCTGCACCACTTGTATACCATCTGAAGCTTGTTGTATATATGATATGCTAGCTTGAGTTATGTAGTTCATGTGTTTATTGCTTTATGTGGTAGTTGGAATTGATCTTGTTTCATGTTGGATTCATCTATAGTTGCCTGGTCTTTGTTTTCTGGTCTGATGCAGTGCGACTATGCCTGTTGCCTCTGGCTTCATTGTGCATATATATATGTGTTGCCTGGTCTTGATTTGTGGCCTTCATCGTTGAGACTACACTTGTGCATTTGATATTTGAGTCTGCATTATTTTTTGGTTATGTTTTCTTGATGCAGTTTTGGTCAACACTAAATTTTGCTGTGTTGCCACTTTGATTCTGCCTGGTCGACATGTACTGTGTCATTTGTGTGTTTGAGCCTGGGCAGTTTGGTTGTGCTGTACTGAGTTGTAGCTCATCACTTTTGCACTGTGTATGTGTGATGTGTTATTCATGTTTTCAGTTGTGCATTCGTACTTGTTTGGTTCACATAAATGTATACAAGTGTGCTGTGAGGTTGCTCCCGACCATTTTATTGCATTTGGATTTGTTTTTCGAATTACACCTGAGTTGAATCTAGCTTGTAGCTCAGGTTTGACCTTGTTCTAAATATTGTGACATTATTTTTATTGCACTTGAGTTGAACCCGGCATTTTGGGTTTGACCTGTGCTCACTTTTCCATGTAATTTTATCAAGTGTATATATCGTTGTGCACGGCCTTGTGGCATATACAGTGATACACTGTGTATGTCACAAGCTGCTCGTGAATGATGAATTCAAAATTAAATGATGACGAACAACCCAAATAACCGAGGAAAATATTATTTTCAAAATCCACATTTTATTTTATACTGCAAAAATATTTTATTTTCAATTTTATTGTGTTAATGTATATTTTTGCAGATCACTCAGATGCTGGATTCACATTGGAATGAAGTTGAAGATCAGTACGAGTTGAGTGAATGAGTGATATGTAGTGAGGTGCAATGTAAATGTGAATTGTAATTTAATCAAATTTGTATTGTAATTGAAATTGTATATAGTGAGAGTTTGAAATTTGTACAATTCAAAAATTGTAAAAAATATTTGTTTGAATAAAATTTCTGTTTGAATTCAAATTCTGTGTTATTTATTTTATTTAGCAAATATTTATTTAATCTATGAAAAATAAAATAGTACATTAACAAATACATTTAAATGAATATATATATATATATATGTTTATTATCATCAAACAAAAATCATGGCAATCACATATTCAACAATCTCCCTCTTTTGATGATAACAAACATATATTTAAGAATTTGAACATATTAAGTGTATTTGATGATTCCATTTGCTACCCCTATTTGAATGCTTCCTCTCTACACAAAGCTCCCCCTTCATTTATGCATACAATTAAAAATATGCAAATTAGCCAAGATGCAAATAGAAAATATTCCACCTTTGCTTGATTTTATTTGACAAAATCTTAACTTTTCTCTCCCCTTTTTGTTATCAGCAAAAGAGTAATAGAGTTAGAAAAATGGAGATAAAGTGATAGATATTAATCCAACATTAAAACTCATTTGAATATAAATATTAAATTTCAATAAAAATCAAACAAAAATCATAAATACTTTGTTAGACGCATATTCCACTTTTAGAATGATGGGAATGATGTCATCATATAAAACCATATAGTTGTGTCTATTTGTGGTATATTTATATCAGGAATTTGAATATCTACCAACCATGCATAACAGTTAGGGCTTTTAAATAAGATTAGTAGTATTCCAATTTTATTTTTAAAAAATGAATTCAAGTATCTTCTAACCACGCATAACCGTAAGGACTTTTAAATGGAATTAGAATCAACTTGTTTATTATTAAAAAATAATAATTTTGATATGCGTTCCATACATGCTTAAACGTGAGGACTTTTAAATGAGCATGGAAACATATAACAAATTCCAAGTAATTCACCCGTGCATAACTGTGAGGACTTTAAAATGAGAGTGAATACTTTGGATTTTAATTTAATTTAATTTTATTATTATTATTATTTATTTTATTAAAAAATGTAAAATGAAAAACAAATGATTCTTATTTAAAGTACCACATATTGACAAACTATATAGAATTTTGATGAGTGATGGTCGTTAGAAATATGATAGAAATAGAGATGGTAATGGAATTTTTACCAACAAAAAGTTTTATAACTCTTGTTTAAATTTGTAAAGAAATTTACTAATTACACCGTCTCGAGTCATAATATATGATAAATATCAACACTCATCACTTTTTCAATCATTATTTATATTTTCGATAATTATTAGGGAGTCAGATTAATCAAAATAGTAATTTAAAATCAAATTCAAAAATAATTATAAAATCAATTTTTCAAAATGATTGATCTGAAAACATGGTCAAAAATGATTTTCTCGAAGGGGTTATATGAGAAAAATTTCTGCTATTTGAAAATTATTTGAAATGAAAAATATGCAGATATTTTCTTTGAAAAACGATGCAGTTACTAAATGTCTCAACAAAAATCACATTCAACTAGTAATTTTTTTATCAACTAGATTACCAGTGTAATCTGCATCTGAATTTCTCTTTCACTCAAAATTATCATTAATTGAATTTGATAGACCATACCATGACGTGTGCAACAAAAAATCTCAAAATCAATTTAACAGCTTTTTAACTGACATTCTCTTGAATTTCAATTGAAGCGATGTAAATAATCAAAAACCGTGAATGTGGAGTTAGCCGTAAAATAACCAAATGTATTATCATCCAATAAAACACTATTATTAATCCAAAGTAATATATATGAAGTAATTCAAAGATTCTACAGATTTTTATAGTGTTCTTGGCATAAGAATATAATTGGCCAACAATTTTGAATAAGTCAGAATCAAAATCATCATTATTTCATCATCACATTATTGGCTGATTTAACTCAGATACAGTGCAGATTATCAAATTTAATATATCGTTCAAATAAATATACCATTACCTGTTTTACCTTTACGATATTTTTCGTTGTTGTCCATTGTGATTCTGTCACCTTTATATTGGGCTAAGGAACTTTGCTTTGTCGCTTGTTGTATCCTTGGAACAGCCAGAATCCAAGTAACACTATTGTTGTTCCTTAGCCTTCCACAACTCCTACACGATAAAAGATTTTTGTGACCTATTTGTTTTTATAGATCCAAGATTGTTAATGGCATAATATTTTGAAAGATAATTTTGTGGAGACCCAAAACTATTCATGTATATTCCTTTTGGCACCCAGATTTGTTTAACTTTGAGAGATTTTATATTTGTGCCTTTTGGAACCCAAATTGGTATAGTTTTCACGTGTTTGGGTCTATACCAACAATTATTGTGATTGTGTCCATATTTTCTACAAATTGTGCACATAGAATTGGCTTGATTAATTTTGCTTTTAATATTTTCAGATTGATTATATCCAAGTCCTTGTCTAACTGTATTAACAGTTTGCTTCCCTAATCCCTAATAGCACATTCAACGATTTTTCACTTTTTGAAAATTTATCTAAAGTCGTTGACAATTGTTGGACTTGTGTTTTGAGAGATTCATTATTGTTTAATAATTGTGTGCACTTTTTAATAGAATTTTTCTCCTAGTATTTGCACTCTCTTTCAAAATCAGAATTTCATTTTCAAGTGATTTTATATTAGTTTCTGATTTTTTTATTTCTTCTTCAAATAATGGACACTTATCACACTTAGGGATCCTACTTTGATAGGTTTTAACTAATTGATCAAGTTGTTTATTTAATTCTATCAAACTATCTCTTTGTGATACAATTTTAGCATACTTTTCCCTAAGTTGTTCAAAACAGCCATTTACTTCGTGGAAATATATAAGTAATTCTGAGTGAGTTTTGATACCTCGTTTGGCTCATCATCGTCGCTATCAGTTATATTTCCTTGAAGGCACATATCTGCTTTCTCACTCTCACTGCTAGTACTTTGATTATCTTCATCACTTGTATTCCACGGTGACTGCAAAACTTCTCCCTTTTGATTTCTTTTCAAAGTCGCGTCGATTTTGAGGACAATTGGGCTTGATATGTCCGGGTTGGTTGCACTTGTGACAGGTGATCTTCTGTTCTTCTGAGTAGTCTAGTGCTTTGGCTATTTTGCTTTTCAATTTTTGATTTCGAGCTGGATTTTTCGTATTTGTAATTCCACCTTTTGAATTTCTTTATTATCAGCTTCAATTCTGCTGCTCCATCATCATCATCACCATCACTTTCGGTTGTTCCTTTGAGGGCTATTGATTTCTTTCGAGTATCACCTCCTTTACGTTCTTCCTTGAATTTCATTTTTAGCTCATAAGTGGTGAGATTTCCGATGAGTTCTTCAACTTTCATCTGTTTTAAATCTTTTGATTCTTGAATGGCAGTCACTTTGGCTTCAAAAATTCGTTATAGGACTCTGAGGATTTTTCGGACTATTTCCAACTCTGTGTATGATTTTCCGAGAGCTTTTAATTTGTATACGATATTGGAAAGTCATCCATACATCTCTTTGACATTTTCTTCCTTCGCCATTGTGAAGTTCTCGTATTCGCTGCTTAGCATGGCAAGGCGAGATTCTTTGACTTGAGATGTTCCTTTGTGAGTCACTTCTAGTGTGTGCCATATTTCCTGCGCAGTTAGACAATGTGAGACACGATTAAATTCAAATTGATCCAACGAATAAATAATAGAATTCATAGCTTTAGCATTAGCATTTTGTAATTTATTTTCTAGTTCTGTCCATTGATCCTTTGGTTTATCTATTTTTTGATTATCCATAATTATAGTTGGTACTCTATAACCTGTCTCAATAATATTCCAAGCTTCAATGGTTTTCAGAAAAATTTTCATTCTATTTTTCCAACAGGCGTATTCACCATTGAACATTGGTGGTCTAACTACGGACTGACCCTCAACAAAAGCATTATTAAAAGAAGTCAATTTAAAATTTCAATTTTTTCAAAGCAAAAAATTGGTCTTTGAAAATTTTTTCTTTAAAAAACAAAAGTTGACTTCTATTCCTAGCTCCGATACCACTTGTAGGATCGACTTCACCCTAGAGGGGGTATGAATAGGGTGATACTGATAATTATAAAAATTATTACGGAAGCTTATAAAATTATTTCAACACAGATAAATCAAAATTATAGCAGCATAGATAATAGTAGAATAATAAATGTAGAAATAGAACGACACAGAATTTACTCTGCTTCGGCAAAACCCTGCCTACTTGCTGCCCCCAATGTTTCTACTAGAAAAGAATTAGTCACACGCTTACACACGTAAACTCGCGACACCCGCTACTGACTAACCTAACTCCACGCTCAAAACCCTGCCACAAGTCAGCCACTGAGATGCGAATTCTCAAACTACGCCACGTAGTTTGTCCCCTGGTCTCACGACTAGTAATTACACAATTTTCAAAAGACATTATAATTTAAAAACAATTTAAATAAAACAAAACCCTAACAAAAGCCTCATTTAAACTATTAAATCCCAACTAAAAATAAGGCCGGCCCTTTTCTTCTTTTTATTATTATGTTGGCCCGTTCTTTCCTCTTTGCTCTGTATAATGGCGGCTCGTTCCTTTTTCCTTTGCTTGCAAATTAAGGCTTCTAATTAGAAGCTGCCGACAATAGTTGCTCGATCGAATGATGATTTAGGTCCTTGCTTTATCAATCGACTATCTCTTTGAGTTGCTCACGGCTGCTTCTATTTGCTTCAAGTTCGAATCTGCTTTCGGTATGTAATTTACTCCTTTTGCTTTTCTTGGTTTTGGCTTACTTGAACTCGATGATATTATAGCCGATGATGATTGGATTTTTATATAGGGTTCGAACCCCTTGATTTTCGTTCGTATATAATTATTTGAATTCGTCTGTAATTCTCCTCGGCCATTCGATATTGATTGAATGTTGACGATGATTACCGACTTTGTCAATTCGTATATTTTTGCCTTGGTCATCACGGTTTTATGAATTTACTGATTCCTTGATTTCCAAGGCTCTGACTTTGCTTGCCCGTTGAATTCTTTGACGATGAGGTTGATTTTGTTTTTGTGCTCTACTTTGGCCATTAACTGTTGACATTGGCCTTGACTTTAATTTTGTCATTTACTTGACTTCGGCACTGATTGAATTCATTGTTGTAGCATACTTGACCAGTTTTTTTCTTTGTGCTTGTTAACTTCTGCTTCTCTATCTTGTTAAAAACTAATACTTGCATTTGACTTCGGTCACTTGACATTACTGACTTCAACTATGGAAAAAACTGTTCAGGTTGCATTTGATTTTGGTCCTTGTTTTCTGGTTCTAATGTGTGTATGCATACATGTCACTGATTGATTTCGACCTGATGCTTAAGGTTGAGTTGCTTTTATGTGTAATCGAGTGTGATCTGTACCTTATTTGCAACTGCAGTGGCATTGTGCTCTGTATATTACTTTGTTGAAGTCGTTGTTGCATTGCATCGAGTCAGTTTGCATTGTTGTATTGTGTTTGGTTCGGTCTTGTACCACTTGAGTCTGCACTTGCATTGTTTTTTGTATATATGTATACAAGTGTGCATGCATTTACTTCACTGTTCATTATTCTGCACCACTTGTATACCATCTTAAGCTTGTTGTATATATGATATGCTAGCTTGAGTTATGTAGTTCATGTATTTATTCCTTTATGTGGTAGTTGGACTTAATCTTGTTTCATGTTGGCTTCATGTATAGTTGCATGGTCTTTGTTTCTAGTCTCATGCAGTGTGACTATGCATGTTGCCTCTGGCTTCATTGTGCATACATACATACATACATACATATATATATATATATATATATATATATATATATATATATATATATATATATATGTTGCCTGGTATGGATTTGTGGCCTTCATCGTTGAGACCACACTTGTGCATTTGATATTTGAGTCTACATTGTTTTTTGGTTATGTTTTCTTGATGCAGTTTTGGTCAACACTGAATATTGCTGTGTTGCCACTTTGATTCTGCCTGGTCGACATGTACTATGTCATTTGTGTGTTTGAGCTTGGCCAGTTTGGTTGTGTTGTACTGAGTTATAGCTCATCACTTTTGCACTGTGCATGTGTGATGTGTTATTCATGTCTTCAGTTGTGCATTCGTACTTGTCTGGTTCACATAAATGTATGCAAGTGTGCTGTGAGGTTGCTTCCGACCATTTTATTGCATTTGGATTTGTTTTTCAAATTACACCTGAGTTGAATCCAGCTTGTAGCTCGGTTTTGACCTTGTGCTGAATATTGTGACATTATTTTTATTGCACTTGAGTTGAACCCGATGTTTTGGGTTTGACCTGTGCTCACTTGTCCCTGTAATTTTATCAAGTGTATATATCGGTGTGTACGGCCTTGTGGCATATACAGTTATACACTGTGTATGTCATAAGCTGTCCGTGAATGATGAATTCAAAATTAAATGACGAAGAACAACCCAAATAACCGAGGAAAATATTATTTTCAAAATCCACATTTTATTTAATACTGCAAAAATATTTTATTTTCAATTTTACTGCGTCAATGTATATTTTTGCAGATTACTCAGATGTTGGATTCACATTGGAATGAAGTTGAAGATCGGTACGAGTTAAGTGAATGAGTGATATGTAGTGAGGTGCAATGTAAATGTGAATTGTAATTTAACCAAATTTGTATTGTAATTGAAATTGTATATAGTGAGAGTTTGAAATTTGTACAATTCAAAATTTATAATAAATATTTGTATGAATAAAATTTCTGTTTGAATTCAAATTCTGTGTTATTTGTTTTATTCAGCAAATATTTATTTAATCTATGAAAAATAAAATAGTACATTAACAAATACATTTAAATGAATATATATATATATGTATGTTTATTATCATCAAACAAAAATAATAGGAATCGCATATTCAACACCAAGAACTTACCGGACCTTCCTCCAAGAGGTGCTCCAGTCAGGCCTTATAGGCAGGACTGAAGGCTTGTCAGGTGCCTTGACCAGGCCATAGCGTGGTGGGATCAAGGGCTTACTTTGTCCTCCCTCCAAGAGCGGGACTGAAGGCTGGTCAATGCCATGATATCGCCATAGCATGACGCGTTCAAGGGCTTACTCCGTCCCTCCTCCAGGTGATGCCTTGATCTGGCCATAACATGGCACGATCAATGGGTTGTAGATACTTTAACTTGGTTATAGCATGGTGCAGATAAAGGTTTACTCTAACCTTCCTCCAAGATGCGCTTTGACCTGGCCAACTCGACACGGGCAAAGGCTTTCGACCGTTTAATGTAGTTTCCAAGTTTTAAGAGAATTCTACTCCGGATCATGTTGATTTTTTTAGAAAAGAGGCGTTTTATTGAATTTGACTAGGATTGCTTTATAAATCTATTAGTTTTACCTTGTTTGAAAAGTTGATTATCATTCCTTCGAGAGCTCTGCATTGATTGGTTTCATGTCCATTCATCATATGGTAATGACAATCGGATCTTCCCATATTCCTTTCATATTTGGGCTTGTTCTTTTTGGATGACCAATAGTTGAGTTACTCCCTTGTTAATAGGCAAATTTTCTCGATTGATGTAGTCAAGTTGCACTCTTTAGGGGGTCCTGATTTGAAGCTCATCTTTTGAGGTTGATTTCTAGTTTTTTTTATTGTTTGATTTAGGAACTTCATTCTCAATAACCAATTTCTTTTTTAAAACCTCTCGAAGTTCGTATGTAGGCAATGATCCACTTGTTGCTGGATGCCATTTTTGAGCAAAGGTGTAATAATCAGCCATCATTCCTTCTTCAAAGATAGTCCCTTTTCATATCACTAGATAGCCTTCTTTATCTGAATAAACAAACTATCACCTTTACATCTTGCTTCTCCTAAAGCAAAGATGGTTGTAGGGACAATATGGGGTTGGTTTAGGCTCCAATTGTTTGGACCATAAGATTCACCTCTCTTCTTTTTCATGACTCTTAAAGCTTCCAATCTTAACGTTTGCTCTTTATATAGCCTTGAATCTTCAACAATTTTATTAAAGGACCTAGCCAAGTGCGGTTCTAAAGATCCTTGCTTTGATTTTTTGACTTTGCTAAGCATTTTGGTGTAGGATCTAAGGCTAACTTGGAATGAAAGAGGAATAAAGGAAAGTATTGTTAGGAATTTAACAAACCCAAAGGTTCAAACCCTCCTTCTAGCGCCAAAATGTTAACAAGAAATCTTGTCAACACCTCAAAGTGAAAATAGAAGTGTGAGTAACCTTTTCGAAACTAGCTTTCAAATTAGTCAAGGTAATCCAAGGCTCCTTCAAAACCACCTTTCAAAATGGTTGAGGTAAGCAGGATTAAGAGTAGGAATGTCCTCTTCGAACCCACCTTTTGAATCAGTCAAAATAATTTATAACTCCTCTGAAATCTCCTTTCGGTATGGTCGAGGTTATTGAAGGATGTAGCCTAATGGTGTCTACGGGTTTTAACTATGTTAGTAGAGTTTTATTCCTCTGAAAGGTACCCTTTCGACAAGCTTTGATGCAAGCACTCAATAATCAAATTCATATATGATATTGAACCAGATCTAATGTATTTGAAAATACCATGCACTTGCTTTATTAATAGCTTTCATGAATACAAGAGACTCAAGTATTACAAAGAAGGGAAATACCCAATTTGGTTTAAGGATTAAAGTTTACAATTTAAAGAAAGGTACATGAATAGAATGAAGAATTCCCATCCAGACGATACCCTTAGTGTCTTTTATAGGTGCAGATTGGACCCTTTCGCATTAATCCTTCCAACTTAGTTGAAAGAGTTCCTTGAAAACCTTTCATTGCTGTTGAATTTAGGATGTCATTCTAACTCTACTTTGAATGGAACTTGGGGTATCGAATCTAATGAGAGGTATAAAAACGATATTCGCCTTGTTGTTGATGCGCCGTGTAAGTAGGAGAGGGTGTCGGCTTTCAACGCAATCGAAAGTGTATTTTTGGGGCTTCGAATAACTTGAAGCATAGTAGAAGGCTTTGTCGCGGAAGGTAGCTTTCAAAAGCATTCCCATTGATTAATGGGAAACCTCCATCTTCTGGTGTTTGAGTAAGCAACGTTGGTCATACGCAAGATCTCCTTCACATTCATGGAAGGTTTCAAACAATTAGAAAGGCAGATCTATGCTTTCGAAAGGGTCGCTTTAGCCAAATGTTTTTTTGTGGAAGGTAAAAAATAGCAAAACCAACTACTTCGAAAGTTTTGCCACATATGCATAAGTTCAATATCTAATACCCTTAAAAGGTGCATTTAACTCATACGAAACCCCTTTATGCATGTAGAACCAACTGTTTCAGAAAGAGTTAACTGAATCGAAAGGGTAGCCTCGTTCGACCTATTCGTAAGTCCATTGCTCATCCAATAGTTTGAAAAAGCATCCCTTCGACTCCTTTAGAAGGCCTTGATTTTGCTATCATTCTTCATGAATCCTTCTTCTATATTCCTTAAGGTTTGCCAAAGTTGGAGTGAATTCTAATGATAACAAGTTCGGCTCAACATCAATTTGCGTATTCAACCTTTACTATCTATAGAATAATAGGGAAATCACCATTTAAATTCACACAAATTGTACGAATTCCCTCCTCAGAATTTAATACCAGATATAAAAAGATTATTCTGTACAATCCAAGTTGTATGAGATTAAATTTGTAAATTTGAATCTTTTATACTTCTTTCATTTTCGGAATTTCGACCTTATCTATTCCTCATCAGGGAAAGAGACCAGGTGAGCCAGGGCCTTTATTTCTTCTAGACATCTTCTTAGTTTAAGCACCTCACATCCAGATCTCAAGAATATAAAAATCCAGTCTACTCATTGGCTTTTAGAGCAAAGATTAAATCATATAATTATAACAGCTTTTCTTTAAATTATTTATTTGAACTTTTGAAATAAATTATAAAACCTTCAAATCATCTTTAAAATACTTAATTATTTATTTGAAATTTTTTATAAAATATTTGGAAAAGAATACTTGAGTTTAAAGTCTTATTTCAAAAGTTATTAAAAGTGCTGATAAAAAGTGCTACGAATTGTGCTTTTAAGGCTTATTTGGTCAAACAACTTTTCTATCATTTAGAAATTCATTTTTATAACTCAAATCCCTTTTTAAAAAATTTATAAGATTTATGTACTTTATTCCATATTTCTAATGAATTAAAAATATCAATTTTAAAGAATTTATCGCTGTGTTTTTCGAAATGTCAAACCGCAGCTATTTTGAAAACTTGATTTGCTTATATTTTAAAATCTAGTAAACGAAACCTTGATCTTTTTCTGATATTTGGAAATTATGATTATAAGGGTTTGGAAATTTATTATTATAAAGAATTCCGACTCCGAATCCATCGTATAAATGGATTAAACTTTCTACGGCGCGAAATTGCGTACCACTGTTACGTAAAGCACCTATTTCTGACTCAACTTTCATAATTTGTCCAGACTTCACCAAATTGGGTTTTAGTGTTTATATAACATTTATAAACCAGTTTAAAGGGGTTTAATTATTCCATATTTCTTTTATAACTTGATTAAGAAAGTGATTTCCTTATGTAATATCGACGTGTATATAACGTCACTTGTTCACATAATTAAACACTTTATTGAAATAACTAATACATGATGATCAAAGCATAATAAGCATCCATAGAAATCATATCACATCATAATTATATATATAGAGTTTCTCACCTTCATTGGTTTCTAACTTTACGCTAATTCGCTATATCTTCCCTACGATCGAATCAAAGCCTTGGACCTTTGAATAGGCTCGGACTATGCTTGCAAATGGAAGTGGGATTTGCCTTGGTAGTAGAAGGTGGTGTTTGTAGGTTATGAGAGAGGAGGAATTTTATTTGAGCTTAATTTTTAAGTGGATTGCAAATGCATATATACTTATATAAATTTACTTTCATTTTGCTAATTTTTCTTCATAATTTCCTTAAGGTAGGAATGCATTGAAAAGCTTGAAAGTGAGGAAGAAGATGAAGTAGAATAGTATGTAAAATTATGAAGAGAATGGAAGGTATTTATAGGAAAAACTTTAGAAATAAATATCGAAGATGTAATTACTCTTTTGCCCCTTGCCGACACCCTTCCTCTGACATCCAGGCGCATGGCAATGCTGCCCCTATTGTGCCTCCATGTGTATGATGATGGTGTGTAAGTGATTTGATGTTTCTTTTTAGGGTAGAAAATATCTTGAATATTTATACTATCTACTATATGTAAATTCTAGTGTAAATGGTAAGTACATTTTTACTTTTCTACATGTATTAATTGCATTATATGTGTAAATCTATGTATGTGTATATGTGTTCAAGTGATATAAACAACGTTGCACAACTTCTATACGTTAAATCGTTGAAAATCGAGAAGCCGATTCCCGGTTACCGTTTCACTTGTAAATTAATTTACATATAAATATTAAAAAAATTGAAAACTAATTTCTTATTTTAACTAATTAAAATGATTATATTTGATTTATAAAACCACATAGATTAATATTAAATAATTGTTTGCAATAAGTGCTGTTATATTGATAAAGGGAGACGAATTTTCTTATATTTTAAAATTAGGTATATATCTTTAAAATTTATTATAAATGATTTAGTATCACTATATAACTAATTAAAATGAATTATTATCATTTTAAAAACAATTATTTGCATAATTATTAAATCCTTGATTTAAATTCATAAATCAGTTATTAAATATGATGTCATTATTGATGATGTCATAAATACATTTTATTCCTAAAATTAAAATAAAATAATTTTATTTCATATTCTTGTTTGTATGGATAAATTATTGTATGTATCCATCCCTATGCACGACTTCTGATAATTATAGAGTTGTTTATTGATAAAACGGTTTTCAATCATTATATCGATATTTTTTCCAAGACATATAATTTTCTAAATACTTATTCAAAATAATATTACCATAATTATTTATTATTCAAGACAACATAATCTATGTTAAAAAGCTTATATTTGAATATTTTAAAAATAAATATAATTTATCAAAGTGATAAATTTGCAGGTCATTACATATGCTGAGACTGATAGGAAGCTTAGGTAAGCAATTATTCGTGGTGAGAAATTCTCACAAATCTAGTTTTAATTTCTATGCATGTTGGTTGTTTGAATGGATGGTAGGTTATTGGATGATCTTTTATAGTTTGTTGCTTGTTGATTGTATTCTATAAGTTTAACCTGCTATAGCTCCAATAACTACGGTAATCACCAAATTCCATCTCTTATGATTGTTGTGGTATGTTGTTGTTGAAAGTGCATGCATGTTAATCAAAGGACAATAATTGCAAATTCAAGATGTCAGAATACAAATAAGGAGGATCAAGCACTGCTTGGAATGTGCACCAAGCAATGGCGTCGATCGACCGATGCACCTAAATCGATCGAGCGGTCACGTAACTTGTGCACACTCCAAGCAAACCTCTCCTACCCCCTCCTTGCTTACTTCTATTGCACTTTATTCTGCTCTATTGCTTTGTTACTTACATGGTTTTGCAGCCTGTTTGTAATGTTTTTCAATGCTAGTTTCTGGGATTTCAAACCTTCATTTGATGCTTTTATTTTGATGCTTTTCTTTCCATAGAAACTATTATATGGATACAAAACAACAATTAATTTTCTCACACTAATTTCAAAGCAATTTGCAAAAGAAATGGGTTTATATTATTCAAAAGGCATGATTTTATAAATGTATTCATAGAAGAAAGTGATCTGTATTTTCTAGAATATATTAATAGCTTTTGTAAACCAATATTTCCAAAGATGCATTCCAAAAGCAAAACTATTTTCTATTAAAATGCACACCCTTGGTTGAATGAGAAATTGAATTAAATGATTGAGTAAAACAAGTGGCATGGAACACTTCTGTTTACTTCATCAATTAATTCTTAGACTTGTTCGATTGAACCATTTTTTACACACGAGTGGAGTTTACTGACTTGTAGTGAATGTTTAAGTGAACCTGTGTGGTATGGGACACGCGGTTATTACTCGAATGATTACTATTCTGAAGTATATAACACTTACTTTGACAAGTTTATGGTCTTGTCTACTTTGACAAGTTTATGGTCTTGTCTTCTATGATAGTCCATTTACATGGGGATCTTATGGATTATGGGCCCATCTATGAGTATTCTTTTACAAGCGAGTTTGATAAGTTTACTAGCCTATCTTTACATGTTTACAAGCTTGTTTACGGGTTTACAGGTCCATCTATGAGTACACCTTTACAGGCGTGTTCAATGAGTTTTCATGCTCACCAATCTTATAATATTTTAAGGCGTTTCCTCCTTTTGATTTCTGGATTTCTATTATTGATTTCTGGATTTACGAGATTTGGGATTTTCTTTTTAAAAGCTAGTTTGATTCTGGGGTTTTGGTGAATAAAATTTAAGAATGATGATATTCATTTTGAGATCCAACACTATATGGCTATGTATTACTATTGCGTATTATTAGACCAATATCGTCATTATCTCAGATTGATTTGAATTAAAACTAGACTGATCATTTATTATTTTTATAATACTTGGGTTAGACTAAGATTCTAGGTATTAACTCCAACGACTACTAAAGTGGCTTAACATGAAGATGGATGCACATTTACGTTATCTATGCCATTTGCCTAGACTTTTGATTTGTATAGATTTTCTTGAAATAATGACTTTTAATATGTATAATCATTTGAGTCCAGATTTGTAAATTATATATAATTAATAGGATCTAGTATAACCATAATTGTAAATTTGTCTTATGCATATGTATAAAATCTCATTTCTTGTACACCTCTGCTTTTTATGATCCTATGTTCTATGATATTATATATTATTCTAAATTGTTTAAGCCACTATAGTAATGTTTTGCATTTGAATCATATTGAATCCTTATCCAAAAGGAAAGAAAAAAAATATTATCACCTAACTTGACGTGCCGATACTCCCCAAAAAATATATTTACCGATGGTCGCTCCTAACCAGCCTTATTCTTCATATTAGCAGAGAGTATTATCTAGCAATATCCTTTTTTAGTGTGGGTATTATGGTGGGGTATTACAGCTTAGTATTAGAGCTGTGTTCAGACTAATATATGATATTTAAGATGAGAATCTTGGCCTAGATAGACTTAGAGTCCCATCCCTTGGGGTTGCTGGGTAGAGATTTACAATTAGTCCCCCAATTAGGATAGGAATGTAGATGATTATTAAGGAATTATCATCGAGGAATATTAGTAATATTTTATATGACCTTATAAATTATTATTATTATGGATTGTATAGATTAGACCTTAAATGGCTTAAGATTGAACAGTTCTGTCTTAACCCCTTAAAAGACTAGAGTTGCGCAGAGGAAGCGGATTGACTACTTTCCAGTAAGCACATTAACTAGTTTGTTTTTTTAAATGTATATGTGATTGATTGGTTTTTGGATGCATGGTTGCTTAGAAAATTTGGTAATAATTTAAATTTGAGCAGGAATTATCACGTGAGAGTTTGTAACCTACTTGATTTTTAGAACTAGACCTTGCAATGTCTTTATAGGAGTAATTACTACAGGGTATACGAAAAATCTTATTAAGTATAAAATGGAAGATAAATCCTATATAAGGTTAATTAAAAGCAATGAACATAAAAATTTGGAGTTCAACTATTAATGAATTATTATGAAGGAATCATTAGTTGCTTATAACCTAAGAGATTAATTAAGAAGTATTTTAGTAAAAGCAATTATCTAATTGAACTAAAATTCTACTAGGAAAAAATATAAGGATAAATTATATACATATGGAAAATTTGGAATTAGAAAAAAATTATAATTGATTGGATAGACTTGGTTGTGTGAATTAATGAATATGCTATGTTATATTATCTCGAATACACATAATTGATAATGAGTATGTGTATACATAAATAAAACTGGAAAGTTGATAATTTTACATGAGCAAGGAAATGATTTTGGAAAATGAGGAGTATTAAATATAAAATGATTAGAAGAATTATAATGATTTATTTTGTTTCACCGTGTCTGTGAGTAGTTTATGAATTCTGGTCGATATGAATAGCTAACGTACCGATAGGAATTTCTAAAAGTTTAAACAAGGCAAAGTCGACACAATATCTTAAAGATGTAACAGGAAATCATTTTCTTGGAGTTTAATACAGTTTTATAAAATGATATGAAAATTTAGGAAAATAAAAATAATATTCCCCAAACTTAAATATTTTCGAACAACATTTACATCCATGGGATTAATGTGTAGTTGAGATGATGGCGAGGCAGTATTGACGTAAATTTTTAGATACTCAACATTGCAGCCAACTGACGAGACAAATCACTAAAAGCTTATGGCACGACAATGTTGTATATTTTAAAACTAGTTTAAATTATAAATTTATATTTATCCAATTAAATCTGAACCAAAAAAATCCTTTACAGAGGTGTGTGTGTCTATATACATGTATGTGTGTGTGGATGAAAAATAGATCTGATTTGAGACAAAGAAAAATTTTCCTTAAAAAATGTTTGAAATTATTTCAAAGAAATAAAATTCATTGGAAAATAATATAAATATATATAATTTATAGAATAAAAGATGAGTGCATTTAAAAGAAAATGTAGTGAAAGTGTTAAGTGATTTTGGAAAAATAAATACACACACTAAGAAAGAGATTTTTTTATAAATGTTGATGAAATGAATTTAAAAGGAAAGCTTTCTAATATGAAATGATAAATATAGAGGAAAGTGTAGGATTGAAATTTATAATACTGTGAATACAGGGAATTAGGAAAAATAATGGATTAAATTTTCAAGTTGAAAATTTTAACATCAATTAATATTTTGGCAAAAGATTCCCTAATGTACGAGAACTAAGTGTTCAATTGAAATAATTTTTTTTAACATTTCGAATATGTTGTCAAATAATTTATCTTTGAAAAGAAAAGGAGGTTCCAAAAGATATGTTGAAATAAATTGTATTAAGTTCTCATGAAATTATATACAGATTAGATTTGGTTTATGAACAATTCAAAAATTAATACTGCAATAATGCATGAAAAATTTATTTATAATTTTGAGTCTATAATTGAATGGTTTATAACTTATTAATATTTGGTTTTAGTGAATAAGGAACATTTTAAAGTGCAATTAATTTAGTTTAAAATTTGGATTTTGGGAAGTGTTATGAAATAAGTATTTATTAGAATCATATCAACCTGTGATAAGTAAGAATTATATTGAAATATTATAAACTTAAGTGAGTTTGTAAGTTTTATGGAAGAAAAAAATTAATTTGGAGAAGTATATGTTTTATGGGAAGTATTTGTGTAACCTGATATTAATCAAAGAAAGGTATTTTGTTAAGATAAGTGTTTATAAATTAATATAAAACTTTGAAATTTGGCTTGAATTAAAGTTATTACCAAGTTATTTACACGTACTAATTTATTTTCCTTCACTCGTCACAAAACTAAGAACTTGTACATATTCACGAGTGCAGTTTTTTTTTGAAAAATATGTAAATATTGCTAAAGCAATTCTCTTGGCTATAGGGTTTAGAGCATTACACTTAAAGGGGAAAAAATAGATTGTAACTGCAGCATATGTTAAAACTAATCTTCAACTACAATAAAGTTATAAACAAGTTAATAACAAAATATGTGATATTCATAGCTTATTTTACTTCAACCATAACCAGAGCCGACGGCCTAATAAGAAAAAAAGTGGATGGCATGTTTGCTAGTGAGTTATAGAGTTGTAGGGGTAGCACGGAAAAAAATTGATGGAAGTATTAATTAGAAAATATATGTACAGTTATTGAAAAATTCATTTTAAAATTTTCTAAATGGAAAAATTATAATTTGGCAAAGGCCGAGGATGACTGAAATTAATAATACAAGAGAATGTTTGTATATTTGATATGAAATGACTTGTCATTTTGAATTTGTCATTAGATATTTTATTTTTGAAAAGTTTTAAATATATAAATCATCTTGGGAAAAAATGAATTATGATATGCAAGGAAAATAAAATGAAATAGGTTGGGATATTATAGAGCAAGAGGCTTCGAAAAATAAATAAATAAATCATAAGAGAGTCCATGGGTTTCCACAGAATGTTAATGGAAGAAGAAATTTTGTTTCTTAATAAGAAAAGTTTTTGTGATAAAAGAAAAATAAAATTTTGAATATGAGGTTAATGTAACAAAATATCTTAAATGAATAAAGTGTGAAATAATAATTATTATAAGACAATGATTTGTTCTAACTATAAATCTAAAATCGTCAACTCATTTTGACGATTACTTTGGTTAGAGGATTATGACTTGAAGAATATTTTTCTTTTAGTGCAATACATGATTATGAGATTTATTAATATTGAAACATAAAGCAAGAAAGGAAGCTCGTTCTCATACCAAGGTCAAAAATCATTTAGATTATCACTGTACTCATTTGATCATAACTCTTGATTTAGTTGTTTGATTACGATGATTCTTTTTTTTATTGAAAGATATTTTAATATAGAACAAAAACATTCTCTTGAATGCAATACAAAATAAAAAGGATTGTTAAGATTAAAAGTTGAACTACTAAGTAATATTGTCGCTAACTTGAAAATGTAATAATTTGAAACAATATTGAATTCATTCGACCATAATTTTCAAATGGTTTGTCCGATTTCATCGATTTTGCCCATTCCGAAAATTTAAGAATCTAAGCTACAACTTTTACTTTTAAGTGTTTCGCAAAATTTTGAGGTTTTGTTAGGCTTAAAATGCAGTTTTGTTAGGTGGGCCTGTCTATTTATTGGAAAAACCAAGCTATATACATCAGGTATTCTATCCATAACTAGGGGTCTAATCTATGTTTTTATAATCCGAAAGTTGTTTTGAAAATCTAACACACTATACAATAACTTTTTCTTTGAAACATCATCAAATTTTGTGTCTCGATGCTTGTAATTTTTGTCAAAAATTGGCATAAACAAAGAAGTCGTGTGGTTTATGCACCAAAATGAATCATATTTATTATATCTTCTCTATGTGCGACCAATATTGAAAGTTAAATATGCACAGGAGCTCTAGAGGTCTTAATGCAACTAATGGCAGATTTGAACTTGCTTTTGCTCATAAAATAGTAAGGTAACTTGCTTTAAATGCTAAAATAGAGGCACGTCTACGATTTAAAATATAGAAATGTTAATAGTATTGATATAAATTGTGTTTTCAACCATGTGGTCGATGTATATTATTTATCTTATAATTGTGAAATTGCCAACGACTCTCTGTACAAAATAGACTCTGCCGAAATTTTTTGAAAATTTTAACATTTGGAAAATTCTCAATAGTTTTTCATACGTAAATGAAATATAAATCAATAAATGAGCCTATTTCAATTTATAACATACGATAAGTATGATTCTAATGTTAACCACTTAGCAAATTGTGAAAATTTCAACCTGAGTAGAGATTTTGAAAGAGAGTTAATATTATGGTTTGGACGTCTCTTTAAAAAAAATTGCGAAAACGCAATTTTCATAAGGAGGAAGGTCTTTAATAGTCCTATTTTCGAAGTCGTAGTATTATACAAATTTAATTTAAATAAAGTGTTTAATTCGCTTTTCTCATAAGTATTATTTTAAAAATAAATTCCTGCTTAAATAAAGTTAATTTAATAAATGAAATTGTTTTAATAAATTGAGTTAATTAATGAAAAATCCTTTTTGGATGAACATTAAAGTTCAAATAGAATGTTTTGATAAACATAAATATTCTAAAGTGTAAATCAGTTTAAAATTAATTTGGAATACATTTTAAATAAATTATAATGGGCCGCTAAAAAGAAGTAGAAATGGAAAACAATAAAGCCAAGCCCATTTAAACAAGACAACACCTTTATCTAATTCATAGTTTCCTTAGCCTATTTTCTTTATTTTTCCAATACAGGTTCATCTTAGCATGCCTAGAACCCTACACTTCAAAACCCATTTTATGCCCTAGCTCCAAAATTCGAGTTGATTACGAACGGAAAAAAAAAATGCTCGAATCAAATCACTTATGGCACGCAGAAGGAATCGAGCACGAGCTGGCTTGTTGACGTCGTTGGGGGAATGGGGAAGCGGTCATGCCTTAGGATGAGGAACCACATCTGCAGTTAGCGATTACGTGTGGCCGTGCACGCGTAGGTGGCTGAAGTCGCAATGACCGAAGATGCACCGTCGAAGTGGAGGTGATATAAGGAACTCGACTTGTCGTTGGGCAAGACAATGCATAACGTCGAGGTTGTTATTCACGATAATTGAAAATAGAGTTTCGAGGGACGAATTGTTTTGGAATTTTGGTATATTCTGGAACCGTTTGGAAGCTTAGGCACGCAATTATTTGAGGTGAGAAATTCTCAAAAATCTAGTTTTAATTCCTATGCATGTTGGTTGTTTGAATGAATGGTAGATTATTGGATGATCTTTAATGGTTTGTTACTTTTTGATTGTATTCTATAATTTAACCTGCTATAGCTCCAAATTCTAACCACTGTAATCACCAAACTCCCTCTCTTCTTATGATTTTATGATATATTGTTGTTGAAAGTGCGTGCATGTTAATCAATGGAAAGTAATTGTAAATTTAAGACGTTGGAAGACAAACAAAGAGAATCGGGCACTACATGGAACGTGCTCTAGGCAGTGGTATCGGTCGATCGATGCACCTACACCGATCGACCGATCATGGACCTTATGCACACTCCATGCCATATCATTTCCTCCCCCTCCTCGCTCACTTTTATTGCACTTTATTCTGCTTTTTTTCTTTGTTATTTGCATTGTTTTGCAATCTGTTTGTGATGGTTTTGAATGCTAATTTATGGGTTTTTAAATCTTCATTTGATGATTTTATTTTGATGCTTTTCTTTTCGTAGAAACTGTTCTATGGATACAGAACATGTTGATTTTCTCACACTAATTTCAAAGCGATTTGCGAAAGAAATATTTCTGGAAACGAACTGTTTTCTAAACTCACATGCACACACATGTATATATTGTTGATACAAATGACTTTGAAAATATTTATTAATATATATATATATATATATATATTAATGGGTTTAAATTGTTCAAGAGGCATGATTTTATGAATTTATACATATCTAGAAAGTAAGCTATATTTTCTAAAATCTATTAATAGAATTTATAAACCAATACTTTTAATGGTGTATTTCAAAGCAAAACTATTTTCTATAAAAATGCATGCCCTCATTTGAATGAGAAATTTAATTAAATGATTAAGTAAAATAAATGGTATGGAACACTGGCATTTACTTCATCGATTAATTCTCGGACTTGTTCAATTAAACCTCTATTTACCCACGAGTGGAGTTTACCGACTTGTAGTAAATGTTCAGGTAAACCCATACGTTATGTGACACATCATCGTTACTCGAATGATTACTACTCGAAAGTATATAACACTTGCTTTGACAAGTTTACCGGCTTGTCTTTTATGATAATCTGTTTATAGGCAGATCTTATGGGCTTACAGTCCCATCTACGAGCACCCATTTACAGGCAAGTTTGGTAGGTTTACAGGCCTATCTTTACATGTTTAATGCATGTTTGCGGGTTTATAGGCATGTTTGATGAGTTTTCATGCTCGCCGGTCTTGGAATATTTTTTAGCGCCTTCCCCTTTTAGTTTTTGGTTTCTAATATTGATTTAGAGATTTACGAGATTCGAGATTTTCACCAAAATATCTTGGAGTTTGCTTATTAAAAGCTAATTTCATTTTGGGGTTTTGATGAATAAAATTTCAAAATGATGATGTTCTTTTTTAGATTCGACATTATTTGGCCATGCATTATTATTGTATATTATTATACCATTATCATTGCCATCTCACATTGATTTGAACTAAAACTAAACCGACCCATTTATTATTTTTATAATACTCGGGTCAGACCATGATTCCAGATATTAATCATTGATGACTATAGAGTGGCATAGCATGAAGATAGATTCTCATTTATGTGATCTATCTCATTTTCCTAGACATTGGATTTGTATAAATTTTGTTGAAATAGTGACTTTTAATATGTATAATCATTTGAGTCTAGTTTTGTACCTTATAATATGATTAGTAGGATCTAGTATAATTATAATTGTAAATTTGTCTTATGTGCATGTATCTAATCTCATTTCTTATACTTCGTCGCCTTTTGTTATTCTGTGTTTTGTGATATTATATATTATTCTGAATTATTTTAAGCCAGTGTATTATTGTTTTGTGTTTGAATTGTATACGTCGAATCCTCACTCAAAAGGAAAGAAAAAAATATTATCACCCAATTTAGCGCGTCGATACTCGTCCAAAGCAATATATACGGATGGTCACTCCAACCAGTCTTATTATCCGCGTTAGCAGACGATATTACCTAGTAATATCGTATATTAGTGTGGGTATCGAGGTGGGGCATTACAATCATTTAAGGATCCAAATAACACACACTAAGAATTATATATGCATTCATAAACATAACTTCAAAAGAACTAAAACCTGTATCATCGAATCAGAGGCACTAGAATATACCCTAAAAGCTTCTATACCAAAATAAGCTTCTGAATCATTATGTAACAAATGGTATTTTGGCTCGCATATCTTTATGCAGCTCCTCAAATATACAAATCAATACTAGAATCAAGATGACTATAACACTAGCTGACACAACACTGGAATCATGACTACAAATGTCAGTTCAATATTGTTTTTATTATAAATGTAGTTAATATTCTAATGTAAAGAATTTTTATTTTCCTCATAATTTTTTATTTGTTGTTATTTTTCTTAATTCAACTTATGACCGCAGTGAAACAGCTTTTTAGATTCCCTATTAATTGGTTAATATTCTAATATAACAAATTTTTATTCCTCATATTTTTTTATTTGTTGTTATTTTTCTTAATTCAACTTATGGCCGCTGTGAAAAAACTTTTTGGATTCCCTATTGATTGGTGGGCTCCTCCTTGTAATTTTAAACATTGATTCTCTTTGCTGTATACTAACCTCTCGATCATGATAACATACACAATCATAGATAAATTTGGTATTCTTTACTTTTTACACAACAAAGTATGTTGAATGACCATTCAATTTTTATTAAAATTCAAATTATTACAAAAGTGGAATTGAAATACACGACTATTAAGTCATATATACACGACTACAAATCGGGATCTTAATATTTTGGATCTCAACAAAAAATTGACCCAATATTTAATTTCGACATTTCAATAAACAAAATTCAATTCATGTGATGATTTCAATAAAAAAGCCCTTAAACACCACTACACAAACTCAATTTAAACAAGAAACTCAAAATAAGTTTTAATTTTAAATTACCTTTATTGAGCCAAGGCACAAAGTGGAGGCTTAAAATAAGAATCGTCGCTTGAGGCGAAAGGATTCCGAGGCAAAATTTAGGTACAATTATGCAAGTTAAAGAGAAATGATAGCGGAGGAGATTTCTAGTAGGGTTTCCTCATGATGGGAGAAAAAGTTCTAATGAAAATCTTTAAGTTGTAACAAAAGAAAAGGATATAGGGGGAATATGACAATTTTTTTGTTACATTTATAATATAGGGGAAATATTATTAGAAGCACTTACATATCAAACGACACAAATTTCTACAATCAAAGTCTGATTTTCTTGTGGTGCTATAGGGTTCCATCAATTGAGAGTTGCGGAGGAAAGCATTCCTTAAACGATGTTCAAAATGGAGTACGGATCATATAATTGGCTAGTAATGCCATTTGGGATAACCAATGCGCTTGCGTTCTTTGTAGACTTGATGAATAATTTTATTGAGACTAGCAAGATAGATATGTTTTAGTGTTCATAGATGACATCCTAGTATACTCGAAGGATGAGATAGAGCATGTATTTCACTTGAGGCTTGTGTTGGAGACACTGAGATAAAACAAGTTGAAAGCGAAATTTTCTAAGTGTCATTTGTGGAGAAAGGAAATGAAGTTTCTAAGCCATGTAGTTTCTGAAGAAGAGTTGGCTACAGATCCTTCGAAGGTTGATGCAGCAAATGGATGGAAGAGACTTGAGATTGTGACTGAAGTATGAAGTTTCTTTGGATTGGCTGGCTATTACCGAAGGTTCGTTAAGGACTTCTCTCATATAGATGCACCAATAATGAGACCGATTCAAAAGAGCGAGAAGTTTGCTTGGATATAGGAGTGCGAAACTTAGTTCTATAAATTAAAGCATCAGTTAACGAATTCCTCCGCTGTTATCCCGCCTTTTGGCAAAGCCGTGATACTATCGATTTGACTAGGAACGGATAACCTATAGCTTGAAGAGCCAGCTATATATAGTACTATAGATGATAGTCGAATAGATTCGAACCAAAACCAAATTAAAGCATAACAAATATGAAGTCACTAGCCTAGTCCCTTGAAGTTATATCTCAAGTTTGGAATTGATTAAAGTCCATGTACACAAGCTACGGATGAGATAACAACTTGTTTGGATCGACCAAAGAACGATCAAGGAAAATAGCTCAAGTCACCAATGAATGCTCAATATCTTGACAACCATGAAGCCAATCCATGTAAGACTTCTAGCACATCAACAAAGTGGCAAGTAGAGCATACCATGACAATTTCACATCCTAAAATAGAGATGAGAGGAAGACCTATCGATATAGGCTGATCGTTATTGATGGGTACAACATAACGATCGGTATGTTTCGATGTATGTTCTGCCTGCGACTTATAACAACCTATAACTTGCAATCTGCGACTCAGAATGATCCCATATTATAGAAGCAATATCAAAAAGCCTTTAGGATCCTCCAAAAATGACCGTGAGTTGTTTATAGGAAATAAAAAGGATAGGCTATGTATGTTTCGATCATTATTAATCATTGAGTTAACATGGCCGATCGATATGGTAGGCTCTACTAGACCTGGGGGTTTCCATGTAAAGTTTCAATCCAATCCGTGCACGTCTTTTACTATAAATATAGTAGGCATAGCTTCAGAACAGGGGACTTCATCTTCTTTTTCCTACTTCCGAGGCTGTGCCATTTTTTTATTTCTTGAAAACTTGTATCAATGGATTTTAGCTGATCTAAATGTTCTTGTAATTGTCATATAGTAAAAGATCAGTAAAAGCATGAAGTTGATGTAGGCAAAAATTTCCGAACCACTATAAAATCTATGTGTACATTTAATTTTATGCTTTGTTCTTTTGGTTTAATTCATCGTTTGATATCCATAAGATTTTATGGGTGTTGAAGCCCATTTTTGGCGTCAACATTTTGATGTTTTCACTGAGAATTGAATTCTCATTTTGATTTGATCTCATTTTTTATTGGTGAATTTCCATGTTCATAAGATAGATCCAACTTTGATTAATAAGTTTCCTACTCTACTCATATTTGAAAAAAGTCTAGATGGAAATTACTTTACAAGGCCGTGAAATCATGTCTACTACCTTGGCTAAGGGAGGAAATAATGTGATTAGTAACCAAGTAGCCATATAGTTCATCAATGTCTTTGCATTCTCAATTTTTAGTGCAAGAAGGAATGATTAGCAGTTGGCTATGGACTTTATACATTAGGAAAACAATTGTTCACTATGAATTCAATTACTCTAATATCCTACCTGATCATTCTTTACAGTGGTCCATATAGGTCGTTCCACCAATATGATAAAGGCTGCTTGCTTTTCTACACAATCACTTATCTCCGATCGATCCAACACGTTCGTACATCATCCAATCATTTTAGCCCTGTCCTTGGGACCGAACGTTTTGATTTGTGTATAATCGATCGTACTATGTTGATACTGCAACAACCCTGTACTTTGTAATTATTTTATTGTATATTTTAATTATTTTTAATGTAAGATTTTGATTTAAAAACTTATTTTACTTATTTGAAATGATTAAATTTATTATTTAAATATAATCTTGATTTTTATATGAGTTATAATTCCAAACTTGTGTAAGTTGAATATTTGCCTGAAATGCTGATTTTGGTCAAAATAGTCAAACTGTGACTTTCAACTTAAAATTTTAAAGTTTAAAATTTTAATTTTTTCTTTTATTATGAAAGTACATAAAATTCTAAGAACACCACTTTTCGTTTCGTTGAAATCGGATGTAAATTGTGGAAGTTATACCCTTTACAATATTGTGCGTATATAGGGTTATTTAACAATGACTATTTTAAATTGTATAAATTACTTCTTCTTTGTTATATTTTATTTTAATATGTGATAATATGTTATATTATGTATATTTTGACTTTTAAGTATTTTTAAAATGATAGTATAATTTTTCTAAAGTTTATTTGAATTTATTTCAATTTATAAAGCCTAGTTTGGTATTTACTGCATTTTTCTTTAATTAAAATTCTATTTAATAAAAATTAAATTATTATTTTACCTTGAAAATGTTTTAAAACCATTTTTAATTCAATTTTTGTGTTTTAATATTTTTTTTATGAAGTAATAAATTTTCCAAAGTCATTGGAGATCTTCTTGTAATTTTTATGTCAGGGTTGCTATTTTTAAGCAATTTCTTATTTCCTTTTTCTATTTTACTTAAAATAAATTATTTATTTTATTTTATTATTACTTAGTTTTGGTTTTAAATAATATTTCTGAGTTTATTTTGTTTTTATAAAATTAAAAAAAAAGGAAATGCAAAAGGTTTAGAAAGTTAAGAGATCTTAAAAGCCTGAAACGTAAAGACGTTTTATCCGTTTCTTTTTGCAATAAATACATCAATTTATCTTAGCCATTCCTTTCCTCATCCTTTGCAGTCGAATCCCTCATATTATTCACGAAATTTCAAGCTCCAAAACCCTAAAAATCATGGCCTCCATCTTGAGAAAAAAAATCTGGTAATGGCTACATCTTTTTCTACATTTTTCTTATCATTTTCTATGTATTTTGCCTAGTTTTCTATGCTTTCTGGATTGGCCTCTACCACCCACCATCACCACCATACTCTCCACCATCCCCTACCACTCTTCCTTGGCATCATCTCCAGCCATCATTTCGGATCCATTCATGGCCACACCTCCCTTGGTGACAAAACTCCACAAATATGCAAATAATGTCCAAAACAATGCCCTAGCCACCACAATTACTTCACCACCTTCATACTTCACCATGGCCACCACCTCTAGCCATGACCACCACCTTGCTACCACCATTACACTTCATTTTAGCCTCTGTCCAGATCTGAAATTGACACGGCCAAGACTCCGTGAACCAAAACTCCACAAAAACAATGCATAAAGCCTTGAAACATTCATGATAGCCACCTTATCACTTCATATCTTCATCCACCACCTTGGCCACCACCATAGGCCGCTACCACCACCTTTTCCAGACCTCCCCACACCCCTCCATCTACTGTCCAAACCTGTACAAGTATGGCCAAGCCCCATTTGACCTAAGGACGAGCCTTGTTGTGCTCAAAAACTTCATATATGTTGCCTTGATCAATTGTATGCTTCATGTTATAACCCTACCACTCCATACTCCTTCTAGCCGTGAGTTATGGTGCCAAACCTGAGCTATATCATCATCATGGTAACCCAAGAACCTCCTAGGCCAAGCATTTGAATGGTTAAAGCAAGGTCAAGTAATCTATTCCTTTGTTGCTTCGTATTTTCATTATTTCAACATTGTTTTGCGTTGAATATTTATGTGTGTATTGTCTTGTTTTGGTTATTGTTTACAAGACAAATATCAAGGCTCTCCATTCATTCAAATCAAAAGTCATGCTGTATCGTGCTTGTCATACTTTTGGAACCGCTCTTGTGTTTTTTGTTTTGGTCTTCAGCTTGAAAAAGAGAGTCTTTCTCACTGTGACATTTATACTTATGAAAAGTGAATTGATGACAAGTGTTTAGTAATAAAAAATGTTTATGCAAGTTAATGATGATCATATGATATGCTATGCCATGTTATTACCATATTATTACCATGTTAAAACTGTTAATTTTCACCTGACATCTGATATATGACTGTATATTGTGATATTGACCTTGTTTATATAATTTCTGTATATGATCACACTGCAAGTTCCCTGTTAGAAAAAAAATGTTATGGGCTGAAATGATAGGCCCGAATGGTTTTAAATCTTTCATTTTGACTTGGGATTGCGGGTTTGAAATGATAAAACCCGGATTTTCTTTGTAAATTATGAGTTGAAATGATATATTACCCATATCACTTTACCTAGCGTAGAAAATTATATACAGGCCCGTAGTTAAAATATGTTTTTCTAAAATTTTAAATATTTTAGAAATTTAATTTTATAATATTTTTATTTTAAATTTAATAAAAAAAAGGATTTTTGTAAATTATTATTGATTTTCTGAATAATTGTAAGTGAAATGAATTAATGAAAAAGTTAGAACTTTTGAACGTAAGTTATTTTGGAAATTTTGATTTAGTTATAATTAGAAATTTAAGTGAATATGAAATTATGATAAATTTATGATAATTTGAATTTAAATAAATTTAAAGTGATTTTTATATAATATTAATGATTTTAATAAAGTTGAAATGTGAAATGAATGAATATTGTAAGTTGAAATTTTGAAATATAACTAAAACTGAAAATTTATGAAATTGACGTAAAAGTGAACTTTTAGTTAAGTAAATAAAAATAAAACAAAGTTATATTTGAGAATTTGAACTTAAGTGTTAAGTTGAAATTTAATGTAATGGATTTTAAAAATTCAACATTGTATTTTAATAAGTGAATTATTATTAAATCTTGATTTTTGAATGGAAATTTAACTTTATAAAATCATGAACTTGAGGAAAATTAAATGATGTTTATAAATGTGAAAATGTGTGATTTTATGAGTTAAAAATGTTTTTGAAAAAATATAATTGGTTGAGAAATTATATTGAATATTTGGGGTTAATTGACTGCATTTTTGAAATGCTATTAATTACAATGTAAATGATATTACAGTATTTGTAAATGCTTTAGTTGATGATAATGAACTAAAAAGCTAAATTGAATTAAAAGCTATTATAGCAATTTTTGTAAGTGCTATAATTTTTGAATTTAACTAAGTTTATTTGAAATTTAAGTGAACCCTATTACAACATTTTAAAACTTTGGGGACAGGGAGACTATGTCGCCCTGACCTTTGGTTAAGCCGGTTTTAAAGTGGCCGTGCACTTATGTCTCATACTTGTGGCCGCTGGGAATCGAACCTGTGCCACCACAACAAGATGCAGCAACTCACCTCATGTCGTAAACCACTGGACCACTAGTACTTGACAAAAACTTTGGGGACAGGGAGACTATGTCGCCCTGACCTTTGGTTAAGCCGGTTTTAAAGTGGCCGTGCACTTATGTCTCATACTTGTGGCCGCTGGGAATCGAACCTGTGCCACCACAACAAGATGCAGCAACTCACCTCATGTCGTAAACCACTGGACCACTAGTACTTGACTAAAACTTTGGGGACAGGGAGACTATGTCGCCCTGACCTTTGGTTAAGCCGGTTTTAAAGTGGCCGTGCACTTATGTCTCATACTTGTGGCCGCTGGGAATCGAACCTGTGCCACCACAACAAGATGCAGCAACTCACCTCATGTCGTAAACCACTGGACCACTGGACCACTAGTACTTGACTGGACCAAAACATTCATTAAGTTAATAGAAAAACTTTTAACAAAAAACTTTTAATGTCCGCTGACCCTGACTTTCCCACCCGACACTTACCATCAATCATACCTTCCGTCCCTTCAACCATACCTCCCACTGTTCAACCTACCCCCCCTGTACCACCCAAACCACCCCCGCCTGATCCACCACAGTCTACCATCCCTCTTCTGCATCACCATCCCCCATTCGGTCCCTCTTCTTCCACGTCAACCTCTCACATCCCTGCTCCAGCCAAATGGAATTCACTGTTCAAAGCAAAGCCGCGTAATGCTGGTAAACATTCACCTGTTTGTGTCCCTCTGATTTATGATGGTCACGTCTTGGTTCCGCCTGACAATGTCATTAAGGCAGGTAATGAAGTATGGGGAGAATACCTAGTTGGATTCTTTCTTGACAAACCTTTATCTTATATGACTGTGATCTCGCACCTCAAAAAAATTTGGAAACTTAAAGGCTCGATCAGTGTCAAATCTGATGGATTTCTGTTCCTTTTCAATCTATCTTGCGATGAAGATAGAAGGAAAATAATTGAATCAGACCCAATTATCATGAGGAACAAACTTTTCATTGTAAAGCAGTGGGATCAAACAGTCGGGAACAGTTGTAGCTCTATTAGATCTGTTCCTGTTTGGGTCAAACTCCACAATTTACCACTTTATGCGTGGTCCCACCTCGGAATTAACTGGCTCGCTTCACGTCTTGGTTCATTTATGTGTATGGATGCACAAACTGAAAAGTTGGAGAGGATAGGATATGCAAAATGTATGGTTGAGGTTACACCAAATGATGAACTACTAAATGAATTCCCTGTAAGATTAATGGATGGATCAGAACAATTAGTCACTGTTGAATACCTTTGGAGACCTGAAATATGTACTAGTTGTAAAGTTTTTGGTCACAACACAGTGGATTGTCTGAAAGTGGAAATGATCAAGAAAGGAAAGGCAGATGCAAGACAAAAAGCAAGTAATGAAGGCTTGGGGAAGGAAATTATGACTGGCAAAGGATCAAAGAATGTTAAACAAAAGCAAGAATGGAAAAAAGTGGAGAATAAAGGGGCAAAGATAATAATGGTGGCAGGAAATAACAAAATAGCAGATGAAAACCAAAAAAAATCAGTGAATGAAGGTCATGGGGTTGGCAATAAATTATTGAATATCACAACTACCAGCAATATGAATGATGTTAATACTATAGAAACATTGTTGGGGGGAGTCTCAGTCACTAACAGTTTCAATGTATTAATGAATGAGAATCTAGCTGAAGATAGCTATGTTGACTGCAACAATATTATAGGAAATGAAATATGTGAAAACAATAGTCTGTTGGAAGAGGGAGAAATACAAGGTGACAAGCACTTTACTTTTCAAGTCAGTGATATAGATCCAATAACAAGAAATAATCAAGCTGAAAGACAGGAACTTGAATGCAGCAAAACCAATACACAATCTATTCAACCACCTCATAGTCTGGAACCAAATACAATCATGCCTTTAATACTCAACAATTCTTCTCAAGGAATTACCACCCATGAAAAAACCAGAGACTCACCTGATATATCCATGTTTGATGAAGCAATGTACAGGCATGCACTGGAAACTGACATTCTGTCTTTATGCATGCAAGAACCACTTGATAAAAACAACAGTCAATACACATTCTCTGGTGAACTACCAGGATGGAAATCTATCCCAACATCCCCCACCAAAACACAATCCCCCAAATTATCCAGTCTGGACAGAGACAAAACAACAAAATTTAAAAAACAAGTCAAGGTAAAAAGATCCACTGAACACAGAGACTCTCCTGCAACCAGGAGCATGAAAAACATCATCCACCAAGCCTTAAGTTATTCCAAATGATGCACAATTTTGCCATTTGGAACATAAGAGGGGCTCATTCCCCTAATAAGTTGGATCAAGTAAAGTACCTCATATCTCAGCACAAACTCTCTTTATTTGCCATTCTGGAAACCAAATTGAATGAAACTCTTACAGTGAAAGCTGCTAAGCACATTGAACCATCTTGGACTCTTCACCACAACCTGGCTCATGCTTCTTATGGTCGCATCATGGTGATTCATAATCCCACTGTCATAACCCTTACCTCAATTCTTAACACTGACCAAGTCATGCACTTTCAAGCAAAAATAAATAATACCCAACTCTCTTTCTACCTAACCATTGTGTATGCTCATAACTCTCTCAACTCAAGGCAAAATTTCTTTAATCTTCTTCCTGCATTCAGGCAATCCTCCCACCCTTGGCTTGTCTTCGGGGATTTCAACTGTTGTTACAATTTATATGACAAGCATGGTGGATCCCCTCTATTACCCAAAGACATATTCCCCCTCAACAAAGCCATTGATGCTTCCAATCTACTGCCTATTGCCTCCTTTGGAGCAGAGTTCTCTTGGAATAATAGAAGTAGGTCTGGTACTAGGATATTCTCTAACATTGACCACTCATTTGCCAATCTCAATGCCTTAACCACATGGCCTACCATGTCAACCCTAATCCCAAACCCTGTCCTTTCAGACCACTCCCCTCTAATCTTTTCCACCGGTCAGAGGATATTAAAAGGAAAAAAAAGTTTCAAATTTTATAATGCTTGGGTCAATGATCCTGAGTATGCTAATATTATTAATAAATCTTGGTCTGCAAATTTTTATGGTAACCCTATGTTCATTTTTTGCAGAAAAACCAAAGCTACCAAAGAAGCACTAAGACTATGGGCAAAAGAAAAATTTGGCAATGGGTCTCTTGCTTCTTCTCTACTAAGGCAGAAACTTATTGATGCTCAAGACTATATGCTGAAAAACCCAGATGATGCAACAGCTGCAGAGAATGAGAGAAACCTCTTTGATCAGCTAAATGTAGCTTTATCAACTGAAGGCAAAATGAAGAGACAACAATTAAGGCAAAAATGGGCTCAGGAAGGGGATTACAACACAGCTTACTTTCACGCTGCAATCAAAATCAAGCATGCCAGTGAGCAAATCAATCACATTCATGATGAGTTTGGTGTCCTGCATTCTAGTCCCTCAGATATTGACCATGCCATTCTACAATATTTCAAATCCATGCTGGGTAACAAAGATGACTTCATTCCTTTTTTTGATGAACTAGACCTTGTGCAGCTGCCCAAACTGAATCATGATGAAGCAAATTCCCTAACAACAAAGGTCACTGATAAAGAAATAAAGGCCACCCTTTTTTCTATGAACAAACATTCTTGTGGGGGACCAGATGGTTTCAACTTACATTTTTACATACATAGTTGGGAAATCATCAAGGATGACTTTCTTAAGGCAGTCCACAATTTTTTCAATAAATCCAAAATGTTATTGGAAGTCAATGCAACAGATTTAGTGCTCATTCCTAAAATGAAACCTCCTACGGCAGTTGATTCCTTTAGACCCATATCATGTTGTAATGTGATTTATAAATGCATATCCAAGATTCTGGCCTCGAGAATTGTTCCTGTTCTTTCCAGAATCATCTCCAAGAATCAAACTGCCTTCCTTCCCAAGAGAAATATAATTGATAATATTTTACTTACACATGAGCTTCTGAAAGGGTATGGTCGTGCTCAAGCTTCCAATAATGCGATGTTGCAGCTGGACCTAAAGAAAGCTTTTGATAGTTTACAATGGAGTTCTATAGTGAGAATTATGGCGCTGATGGGTTTTCCAAAAGTTTATGTTGCATGGATCTATATCTGCATTTCTTCCCCAACTTTCTCCATCAAACATAATGGCTCTAATTCTGGTTACTTCAAGAGTAAGCAGGGGATCAGGCAAGGGGATCCCATCTCCTCGTATTTGTTCATTCTGGTTATGGAAGTTCTGACTGTCTTGTTAAATAGAAACTATGATAACAAGGATATTTTGTTTCACTCTAAGTGTAAATCTCTGAGAATCTCTTCACTGCTTTTTGCTGATGATATCTTGATTTTCACTAAACCTGACAAACGATCTTTGGAGAATATCAAAGCCACTCTTCACAGTTTCTACCGTATGACTGGCCTTCAGCTCAATTTCAATAAATCCCACATTCTTATTTCTGGCTTATCTCCTGAACATGTAACTTCTCTCTCTGCATCCTCTGGCATCCAAGCTATGAACAATAATATGATTTATTTAGGTATCCCTCTATGCTCCTCCAGAATCACAACTACCAACTGCTTGCCTTTGTATGATAAAATCTGCAGCAAGATGAAATGTTGGGCCAATCGATTTCTCTCTCAAGCTGGAAGACTAGTCCTCATCAAATCTGTTATATCATCCATGATGGTGTATTGGAGCAGAGTTTTCATGCTACCAAATAAACTTGTGAATATGGTGAGAAATGCCATGCTAAGATTCTTCTGGACTGGTTCTCTACAATCTAAGAAAATCATTCCCTGCTCCTTTTCCATCATGGAGCAGCAGAAACACAATGGTGGCCTTGGAGTACTCAATTTGCACTCTTGGAATAGAGCAGCCATTAGCTCCACACTCAATAATTTGATTGCTGATAAAGATTCTTTATGGGTTAAGTGGACTAAAATTCATAATTTGGGGAACAAGCATTTCTGGACCATGTCTGTCCCACCAAACTGCAGTTGGACATGGAAGAGCTTGCTGAATTTAAGGCCCCTTTTTTCCCCGTATATTAGAGTGTTGATATCTCCTACTAGCACTGCTAACTTCTGGTCAGTTCCTTGGATGGCAAATGGCCTTATACTTGCCAACATGTTTACCCCACAGCAAATAGTTCAATCTGGTATTAGTGCTAATGCTAAAGCCTCTGATTACATTCATGATGGTAAACTTCAGCTGCCCTATACAAGCAATCAGGTAATCAGAGCTGTTTGGAACAGTTTCCAGAATAATTTTTACCAATCAAGTGACTTGGATGAAATACATTGGAATGGCAAACAACATTCAATATCTTCTGTTTACAAGATGCTTGATACAGGTCCAGTTGCCTCTTCTATTAAATGGCATAAAGTGATTTGGACTGATTTATCAAATGCCAGAGACAACTTAATGTTGTGGAAAGTCATAAACAATGCTCTCCTAACTAAAGATAAGTTAGTGACATATGGGATGGCAGTTGATCACATCTGTGTCATATGCAACATGCATGCTGAAACTGTGGAGCATCTGTTCTTTGATTGCAGTGAATTAAGGGGATTGTGGACTAGGCTTCTCAGTTTTACCAACCAAAACTACAATCAGGGGCCTACTAGTCTTGACTGGGATTTGATTGGTAAAGCAACCAAATGGAGAAAGAAGGATAGATTTGTGCACTTTTTCATGATCAAAAAATACTTGTCTCTAGTATGGGAAGAAAGAAATCAGAGAATATTTGAGAACAAACATAGAAATAGCCACCAGCTATGGAATGCATTGAAGGCCAGCATCATGATTGGTATGCGGGAGAGTAAATTTGATTTCAGTGGTTTCTACCCTTCTGACTGGTTATAGCTCCTTCTTTTTTTCTCTGTTTCATTGTGTTCTTCCTTTTTTTCCTGTCCTGTCTGTTGTATGTTCTTTCTTCTTGTGTTGTTTTACTCTGTGGCTTGTGCGTTTTTTTTTTTTGTGACATGAGCTAGTTCATGTCTCCCCTTTGTTTGTACCATCTCTCTTTTTTCTATTTATCAATAATCTGGTAGGGGACCAGTTAACCCCGCTTGCCCTGCAAAAAAAAAAAAACATTTTAAAATGTTGTCTTTTGTTAAATTGAACTGTTTTGAATGTATCTTTCCGTAGCGTTTTCTAAATGCCACGAAAAGTGAATTTTCACTGTTTTGATAAACTTAAGTGAATAGATGAACTTTGGAAGTTGAAAATTTTGGAAATTTAATAATTTAATTATTGAACATAATAACTTCATTTTAATGATTAAAAATGATTTTTTTTTGAATATAAACTATTTTGGAATGTGAATTGAAATGGTATTTTAAATTGAATAAAATGAATAATGATTTGAAATGAATGTGGTTTTGAAAAGAGATGATATTTTGATATATTAAATAATTGAAATGTGGTTTTGAAAAGATATGATATTTTGATATATTAAAATGATTCGAAAATGGAGTTTTGAAAGATATGACATTTTGATATTAAATTAATTTGAAAGGAAGTGCTAAAAGATAAGATATTTTGAACGAAGTTTTGAAAGGTTATGATATTTTGATATATTAAAATGATTTGAAAGGAAGTTTTGAAAGGATATGATAATTTAATATATTGAAATGGTTAGAAATGACTTGATATTTATTTTGATAAATATTTGAATCGAAAGATATGGTATGATGATATATTGAAATGGTTTGGAAATAATTTAATCTTTATTTTGATAAAGATTTGGGTTGAAATGATATTTTATTTTGAAGTATAAAATATTTTTTTTAAAGTTATAACTACGGGTTATAATAACGATTGGTTGTTAAAGAGACCGGGATCGGATATTGTCTTATAGCCGGCCAATACCGAAAACCACTTTAACAACTGTGTACGCGGTGGAGATTCCAGAATGAAGTAGGATGGTGGCGACGTTCTCGAGGTATATTACGTGGACCCAACTCCCGTGAGTTGGCATAAATGACTAAAACAGGAGCTATACCGGGCTACACAAAGGGTCGCACCCTTTCATCGAGCATGCTCCATCGGAAACCATTCTATCACTTTTGTGATTCGATACGGTGGCGCTACTTTGATTCGGGGGTATTGTTCGAGGTGGGCGGAAGCTGCCGGCTTGCCGTCACCACCGGTCCGGGAGTGCAAACGGTGTATCCACCCTGGCATTGCCTCGCATGCCGTGTCATATCCTTATATCGATCCCACTACGATTTTGATTTTAAAGATCCGACCGCGTTAAGGTTCACCATCCCCTTAACGCTATTTTCTATATGATTATACTTTACTGATTAGACACTACCGTATATAGCGTATATTACTACATAGTAAATAGTTTAACGGATCCTTAGAGGATGGGCGGTCCCAAGCATCCTTTAAGTTACTGATGCATTTTGTTACTGTTCACTTGAGTTGATTTACAGTTTATAAGTATTTATGTCCTGACTCGAGGGTTTTGTGTTTTGCTTTACGCTCGGGTCAGATTGATTGAGTTAGCATTCAAGATTCACCTTCGGCGTTGGAGCTTTCCTTGAAGATCCAGCCATCTATTTTGTTTCAGTATCCAGTGGTTCAGTAATGTATCTGATTTGTACCTGATGTATCCAGTTACTCTTCTGTTGTATCTTATTTAACTCTGATGTATCTCATATTTATATAGTAGCTTCATGAACTACTATCTCTTTTTCTTCCGCTGCATTTTTATATACTCTGTGTCTGTGATCTGTGATTTTTATTTACTGTATATTCTGAGGTTTGCCAAAATTTTATTTACAACACGGTATTTTGAGCAATTCAATTCCGGCATTAGTGTCTACCTATGCACTTATAATGGATGCAAATGGTTGAAAATACCGAGTTGTTACAGTTGGGATCAGAGCTATGGTAGCTCTAGGAAAAACTCAGCATATGGAGTGAATGTATTTACAGAATCACTTTCATTCGAGTTTGAATCTCTCACTTTTGACTCGATTCCTTTGAATTTTGGAACATTCCCTACGGTTCCAAAATCAATTCGTATCCCTCACTATTCATCTTCTTTTGACTCTGGAGCATTCCATAACTCCGCTTCGAATGATCTTTCTAGTGAGTCGGCGGTCACGCCAATTTCAAATTTAATTGAAAAAGGGGGAAAACTCCTTTGCAGTTAGCATCGATTCACCAGCGATTCTTATCTATCCTAGGTTTAGATGCTAATATCTTTTGTTGTTTCAAACTCTAACTCTTGAGATCGAATGCAGATTTACCCTAGAAAAATCAACATTGATCTTATTCTTTAAGTCACGGTTGACCCGGTTAAGGTTGCCCGTGATTTATATAAGCTTATCCATCTTCCTATTCTGTTATTTAATCATGTCATCCTTGTTTCCAACTTATTTTTAAATCATAATCTCCTTTGATTTGTGTTAATCAAAAAAATTTGAATCTCTATCCTTCTTTGAAAATCTATTCATGTATAGTGTATTTGTAAACTAGTATTTAAAATTAAAATGTTTTATATATATTGTGTTGTTTGAGTTGTTGATGTTGAGTTGGGTTTCTGATCGATACGTCTGATCAGCGCTATCGATAAGATTTCCAAAACACTTTGACAGAACAAACGGACACAATATATTTTTTTAAAAAATATTTGGTTAATGAAATAAATTTTGATATATAAGTAAATTTATGGAACTTAATGAAATGATTTAAACTGATAATTTGAAATGATAATACTTGATTTATCATTTATTGTTCTACAAATAGATCTATAAATATTTGTTTATAAATTTATTTGGGAACTGAAATGAATTTAAAACAAGAATTTGAGGATTTAAATTCCGATTATTTCGAACTTTGGTTTAAAGTTTTAAAAGGTTATATTTTTTAAAGTATTTTGAATAGAATTTGTTTTCAAAGAATTTTAAAGGTTTAAAATTAGTGCTCTTCTCTTTGTCGCTGGAAAATAACTTCGGTGATGATCGCGACATCATCGACGTTCATTTTCGAGTTTCGAAGTTAAGAGACTGTTCTGTAGTCTTGCTACAGCTTTGTTTTGGGAAATTAAATTGATTTGAATTTCTAAAATATGACTTGATTTATAAAATATATATAGATATATGATTGAAATTTGATTTGAACATATTATTTATGTATATATATTATTTCTTATCTCTAATTGGTCTGAAGAAATCGGAAATTTAATTCTTAAATTCTATTTTTAAAGAATATTTCAATTATAAAAAGAAAATAATTTTTTTTTTGAATAAATGATTTAAGCTTGAAATGATTGAATTGGAAATTTTATTTGTATAATACAATTGCATCCAAATATAACTTACCAAAATTTCAGAAGTTAAAAATGTAATTGGATAATATACGATATAAAAAGATTTTATAAATAAAATTTGAGTAGTTATAATAAATGTTATACACTTAAATTTTAATTATAAAATGATTAACAGAGGTAAATATAATAAAGGGTAATTGAATGACTTACAATAAAATGATGTTAAAAGAACTAAGAATAAAAGGAAGTAGTTATAAAAAAAAAGGTGTAAATATATTTAACACGAGTGATAAATATATTGAGAGGAATAAATTTAGTTTTGATTAGGAATAAAGAAGAATAAAATTTATTAAGTACATTGTGAGTGTAATAAATGATTATTTTTCAAACCCATGGTTTTAAAAATGGTTAATTTAAGATGATTGGATAATAAGATAATGAAATTTGGGGTAGTTAAGATTTATTTAACTTGTGTAAAGATTTATTCTCTATTTAAGTTGAAATTTCCATGCTTTCAAATTTATTTCCTTATTTTGTTTTTCAAACTATCTTTTAGTTGTCCTTATTATCCTTATCTTGCTATAGAACGGTATAGGCATCTTTCTATAATCTTTCTGTTTAGAAATCTTTCTATAATCTTTGATAGACCTTTGGTAATCATTTTGAATCCACCTTTTTCGTGCTTGTGTTCTTGATTCTGGAGGATCTTGGAAAGATCACCTTCACCTTGTAAAACTTTCCTATAACAACAGTTATCAGGTATAACTTTAATCTTCTTCTCATCTTATTCTTAATCCTATTTCACTCTATCTTTTCTGTGCCCTTCCATACCTCATTCCTTTTCGGAGACGAAAAGTTTTGAGTGGGGGAGAGTGTAACAACCCTGTACTTTGTAATTATTTTATTGTATATTTTAATTATTTTTAATGTAAGATTTTGATTTAAAAACTTATTTTACTTATTTGAAATGATTAAATTTATTATTTAAATATAATCTTGATTTTTATATGAGTTATAATTCCAAACTTGTGTAAGTTGAATATTTGCCTGAAATGCTGATTTTGGTCAAAATAGTCAAACTGTGACTTTCAACTTAAAATTTTAAAAGTTTAAAATTTTAATTTTTTCTTTTATTATGAAAGTACATAAAATTCTAAGAACACCACTTTTCGTTTCGTTGAAATCGGATGTAAATTGTGGAAGTTATACCCTTTACAATATTATGCGTATATAGGGTTATTTAACAATGACTATTTTAAATTGTATAAATTACTTCTTCTTTGTTATATTTTATTTTAATATGTGATAATATGTTATATTATGTATATTTTGACTTTTAAGTATTTTTAAAATGATAATATAATTTTTCCAAAGTTTATTTGAATTTATTTCAATTTATAAAGCCTAGTTTGGTATTTACTGCATTTTTCTTTATTTAAAATTCTATTTAATAAAAATTAAATTATTATTTTACCTTGAAAATGTTTTAAAACCATTTTTAATTCAATTTTTGTGTTTTAATATTTTTTTATGAAGTAATAAATTTTCCAAAGTCATTGGAGATCTTCTTGTAATTTTTATGTCAGGGTTGCTATTTTTAAGCAATTTCTTATTTCCTTTTTCTATTTTACTTAAAATAAATTATTTATTTTATTTTATTCTTACTTAGTTTCGGTTTTAAATAAAATTTCTGAGTTTATTTTGTTTTTATAAAATTAAAAAGAAAAGGAAATGCAAAAGGTTTAGAAAGTTAAGAGATCTTAAAAGCCTGAAACCTAAAGACGTTTTATCCGTTTCTTTTTGCAATTAATACATCAATTTATCTTAGCCATTCCTTTCCTCATCCTTTGCAGCCGACTCCCTCATATTATTCACTAATTTTCAAGCTCTAAAACCCTAAAAATCATGGCCTCCATCTTGAGAAAAAAATCTGGTAACGGCTACATCTTTTTCTACCTTTTTCTTATCATTTTCTATGTATTTTGCCTAGTTTTCTATGCTTTCTGGATTGGCCTCTACCGTCCACCATCACCACCATACTCTCCACCATCCCCTACCACTCTTCCTTGGCATCATCTCCAGCCATCATTTCAGATCCATCCATGGCCACACCTCCCTTGGTGACAAAACTCCACAAAATTGCAAATAATGTCCAAAACAATGCCCTAGCCACCACTATTACTTCACCACCTTCATACTTCACCATGGCCACCACCTCTAGCCATGACCACCACCTTGCTACCACCACTACACTTCATTTTAGCCTCTATCCAGATCTGAAATTGACACGGCCAAGACTCCATGAGCCAAAACTCTACAAAAACAATGCATAAAGCCTTGAAACATTCATGATAGCCACCTTATCACTTCATATCTTCATCCACCACCTTGGCCACCACCATAGGCCGCTACCACCACCTTTTCCAGACCTCCCCACACCCCTCCATCTACTGTCCAAACCTGTACAAGTATGGCCAAGCCCCACTTGACCCAAGGCCGAGCCTTGTTGTGCTAAAAAACTTCATATATTTTGCCTTGATCAATTGTATGCTTCATGTTATAACCCTACGACTCCATACTCCTTCTAGCCGTGAGTTATGGTGCCAAACCTGAGCTATATCATCATCATGGCTGAACCCAAGAACCTCCTAGGTCAAGCATTTGAATGGTTAAAGAAAGGTCAAGTAATCTATTCCTTTGTTGCTTCGTATTTTCATTGTTTCAACATTGTTTTGCGTTGAATATTTATGTGTGTATTGTCTTGTTTTGGTTATTGTTTACAAGACAAATATCAAGGCTCTCCATTCATTCAAATCAAAAGTCATGCTGTATCGTGCTTGTCATACTTTTGAAACTGCTCTTGTGTTTGTTGTTTTGGTCTTCAGCTTGAAAAAGTGAGTCTTTCTCACTCTGACATTTATACTTACGAAAAGTGAATTGATGACAAGTGTTTAGTAATAAAAAATGTTTATGCAAGTTAATGATGATCATATGATATGCTATTCCAAGTTATTACCATATTATTACCATGTTAAAACTGTTAATTCTCACCTGACATCTGATATATGACTGTATATTGTGATATTGCCTTGTTTATATTATTTCTGTATATGATCACACTATAAGTTCCCTGTTAGAAAAAAAATGTTATGGGCTGAAATGATAGGCCTGAATGGTTTTAAATTTTTCATTTTGACTTGGGATTGCGGGTTTGAAATGATAAAACCCGGATTTTCTTTGTAAATTATGGGTTGAAATGATATATTACCCATATCACTTTACCTAGCGTAGAAAATTATATATAGGCCCGTAGTTAAAATATGTTTTTCTAAAATTTTAAATATTTTAGAAATTTAATTATTATAATATTTTGATTTTAAATTTAATAAAAAAAGGATTTTTGTAAATTATTATTGATTTTCTGAATAATTGTAAGTGAAATGAATTAATGAAAAAGTTAGAAATTTTGAACGTAAGTTATTTTGGAAATTTTGATTTAATTATAATTGGAAATTTAAGTGAATATGAAATTATGATAAATTTATGATAATTTGAATTTAAATAAATTTAAAGTGATTTTTATATCATATTAATGATTTTAATAAAGTTGAAATGTGAAATGAATGAATATTGTAAGTTGAAATTTTGAAATATAACTAAAACGGGAAATTTATGAAATTGACGTAAAAGTGAACTTTTAGTTAAGTAAATAAAAATAAAACAAAGTTATATTTGAGAATTTAAACTTAAGTGTTAAGTTGAAATTTAATGTAATGGATTTTAAAAATTCAACGTTGTATTTTAATAAGTGAATTATTATTAAATCTTGATTTTTGAATGGAAATTTAACTTTATAAAATCATGAACTTGAGGAAAATTAAATGATGTTTATAAATGTGAAAATGTGTGATTTTATGAGTTAAAAATGTTTTTAAAAAAATATAATTGGTTGAGAAATTATATTGAATATTTGGGGTTAATTGACTGCATTTTTTAAATGCTATTAATTACAATGTAAATGATATTACAGTATTTGTAAATGCTGTAGTTGATGATAATGAACTAAAAAGCTAAATTGAATTAAAAGCTATTATAGCAATTTTTGTAAGTGCTATAATTTTTGAATTTAACTAAGTTTATTTGAAATTTAAGTGAACCCTATTACAACATTTTAAAATGTTGTCTTTTGTTAAATTGAACTGTTTTGAATGTATCTTTCCGTAGCGTTTTCTAAATGCCACGAAAAGTGAATTTTCACTGTTTTGATAAACTTAAGTGAATAAATGAACTTTGGAAGTTGAAAATTTTGGAAATTTAATAATTTAATTATTGAACATAATAACTTCATTTTAATGATTAAAAATGATTTTTTTTTGAATATAAACTGTTTTGAAATGTGAATTGAAATGGTATTTTAAATTGAATAAAATGAATAATGATTTGAAATGAATGTGGTTTTGAAAAGAGATGATATTTTGATATATTAAATAATTGAAATGTGGTTTTAAAAAGATATGATATTTTGATATATTAAAATGATTCGAAAATGGAGTTTTGAAAGATATGACATTTTGATATTAAATTAATTTGAAAGGAAGTGCTAAAAGATAAGATATTTTGAACGAAGTTTTGAAAGGTTATGATATTTTGATATATTAAAATGATTTGAAAGGAAGTTTTGAAAGGATATGATAATTTAATATATTGAAATGGTTAGAAATGACTTGATATTTATTTTGATAAATATTTGAATCGAAAGATATGGTATGATGATATATTGAAATGGTTTGGAAATAATTTAATCTTTATTTTGATAAAGATTTGGGTTGAAATGATATTTTATTTTGAAGTATAAAATATTTTTTTTAAAGTTATAACTACGGGTTATAATAACGATTGGTTGTTAAAGAGACCGGGATCGGATATTGTCTTATAGCCGGCCAATACCGAAAACCACTTTAACAACTGTGTACGCGGTGGAGATTCCAGAATGAAGTAGGATGGTGGCGACGTTCTCGAGGTATATTATGTGGACCCAACTCCCGTGAGTTGGCATAAATGACTAAAACAGGAGCTATACCGGGCTACACAAAGGGTCGCACCCTTTCATCGAGCATGCTCCATCGGAAACCATTCTATCACTTTTGTGATTCGATACGGTGGCGCTACTTTGATTCGGGGGTATTGTTCGAGGTGGGCGGAAGCTGCCGGCTTGCCGTCACCACCGGTCCGGGAGTGCAAACGGTGTATCCACCCTGGCATTGCCTCGCATGCCGTGTCATATCCTTATATCGATCCCACTACGATTTTGATTTTAAAGATCCGACCGCGTTAAGGTTCACCATCCCCTTAACGCTATTTTCTATATGATTATACTTTACTGATTAGACACTACCGTATATAGCGTATATTACTACATAGTAAATAGTTTAACGGATCCTTAGAGGATGGGTGGTCCCAATCATCCTTTAAGTTACTGATGCATTTTGTTACTGTTCACTTGAGTTGATTTACAGTTTATAAGTATTTATGTCCTGACTCGAGGGTTTTGTGTTTTGCTTTACGCTCGGTTCAGATTGATTGAGTTAGCATTCAAGATTCACCTTCGGCGTTGGAGCTTTCCTTGAAGATCCAGCCATCTATTTTGTTTCAGTATCCAGTGGTTCGGTGATGTATCTGATTTGTACCTGATGTATCCAGTTACTCTTCTGTTGTATCTTATTTAACTCTGATGTATCTCATATTTATATAGTAGCTTCATGAACTACTATCTCTTTTTCTTCCGCTGCATTTTTATATACTCTGTCTGTGATCTGTGATTTTTATTTACTGTATATTCTGAGGTTTGCCAAAATTTTATTTACAACACGGTATTTTGAGCAATTCAATTCCGACATGAGTGTCTACCTATGCACTTATAATGGATGCAAATGGTTGAAGATACCGAGTCGTTACAGATACTCCTACCTACTAAACATAGTCCTTTATCCTTATATGGTCGTTCCAGTCAGACCCTTAGTAAGCTGATTATATGGGAACATTCCAATATGACCGTTCTTGTACGATCGTTCCAATAGCTTACCTAATATGATCATTCCACCCTTATCCTTTTGACCGATCATTTTCTGTCAGACTTTCCATCAATTTAAGATGGAAATATTATCGCTTTTGTACGATCGATCTACTACGATCATTCCAAAGGTCACGAAGCATAGTTGATCGTTCTAATTTACATATCCGTCTAAAAATTTTTGTCCATGGTTTGATGCTTCGAGGCCGATCCAACAATAATGGGAACCTCCTTCACCTCTCCAAACTAGCAGATTTAGCACCATTTAAAAAAAATGCTTGGAGCTTTTCAAGGCTGGGGATTGGAAGTTTGATCTTTGTAGGAAGGCTTGCATGAAGGACTTGCATGAAAATTTTGACAAGTACAATAAAGATTTTATAACCCTGGCTGTGACCCGAAGCAAGGCTCGGGTTTAACGTGGTTTTTCCCAAAGAAAATCCCAAAGAGACCCTGGGTGCAAATAACGAAGCCTTTCGATTTTATGACTCCAAGTGATTCAGTGTTTGACTTCAAACGACCCGATGGTTGACTCCAAGCGACTATCAATTTGCCTTGGGTCTGACCCCAAGTAATTTACCATTACGCGTCAATTTTGGTCCATTTAGCTTTGCGCACATCCTAGACGTGCATGTGTTATTCGCAATCATAGCAAGTAGCGGTGGCCTAAGAATAAACTAGATCAATGATGACCGAAACATCCGAACCCTACCAATAAAGAACTTTGATTATCAACTGGACCATTGGCGGTCAAGGTCCCGCTAAAAGAAGCTATGAAAAAAGTGGGAGAGCAAGCACACGACGTTGCTTTACTTATCAATGAGACTTATTTTGATCTCTTTTTAACTAGTTTATTATAATTTCAATTTCAATTATGTTATAAGCTATGATTGACTTGAATTAAACTACATGCATACAATGCGGGTATTCGGGTGCCTAGAGTTGGGCACCGACCAATCTCCATATATTGTGACAGAACCTACGGAGCTTTTAGCTACTCGAGCGTGATTTGATCACTCATCAACTACCGTCTGCCCTTGATTTGGGACGTCGAGGCACAGAATAAAGAACCGACAAGTTCGAAATCCAATAGAATGTAGATATAGCTGACTGTCCATTCATCCACCTTCGTGTTAGACCTGAAGTAGCCATGATTTACTGCCTACTTATTAACCATGGATTTTAGCAAATGGACTCGACCGCAGCCTAAAATGGATGCAACTTAATTTGCCTACTCAATAACTTGTTATCTTCATTTTCTACAAAGAAATACGAAGAAAATTATGCAAGACTTGATCATCAGACCCCGTCATGGATGTGATCCAATCATCCATCACCTACTTCTTCCCTTGACTTGATGGGAAGGGCTATAATTTCCAAGCGGACAAGAATCGACCGTCTGTTTGCCAAGTTTCGTCCTGAATGCTGGAGGCAGAATCCCATTCCGTGGGTGAACGCGGTTCGAACCATTCATTCGACAACTTTTACCTTGACATGGATTTTTAATTATGTAAAATTTTAAAATTTGAAATTTTCTAATATAATTTTGGATTTTGTTTATTAATTATTTTCCAAATATAATAAAATAAACATTTTTTGAAATTTTTATATTTGGTCAATTGAAAGTCAAAGTTTGATCATAGTTGAAATTTTTAAATTTGAAATTTTAAATTCTAATCTTTTACCTTGAAACTGTATTTTATTTTAATATTAGTTCTGCTTTTCATTTCGTAAAATTCCGTTTTATACTTTTTAAATTTGATGACTTTCAGCGTTTTACATGCGATTAATTTCAATAAATATTGTCTATTTTATATTTTTATTTTTCTACTTCAATTCTATTTTTCTATTTTCTATTTTCTATTTTATTTTATTTTTCCGTTCTCTTTTCTGTTGGATTTTATTTGGATTTTTGGACTCGGAAATTCAAAGAGTCTTATGTTTATTTGCTTGGAAATCAAGTAGGCTCTTTATTTTCTGCCCATTTCAATTCACTAGCCGTTCAAAAATCCCCCCCACTTAACCCTAACCGCCACTCCTTGCTAATTCACGTATAAAAGGAAAAAATATTTCTCACATCTCATCTCATTTGTTTTCTGAAGAAAAATACAATAAGTTTTTAATGGCCTCCTCCTTCTCTTCTCTTTTCTTTTTTCTTTTTCCTTTTGTTCTCTAGTTATTTAGCTCAGCCTCCACCTATTGTCGACCCTATCACCATCTCCACCACTACCATGCTGACCATCATCCCCTCTTCATCACCACTAAAACCAAGCTGTGACCACCAAGTTGCAACATCACCAAAATCATGTGCAAAGCCTAGCCTAGATCACCATATTCCACCACTTCCTCTTCATATTGCTCGGCTACAACAAACCACACCATCTCTCCTCCATGCCTTGACCACAACCACTCCTTGCCATAACTAGATGTGCCCTGACCAAGATCCAACCCAGGCCGAGCACTTGAGACATAGGGCCGAACCCACTTTTCCACTAGACCCTTCATTTCCAAGCCTTTTTGCCTTTCATCATTTATAACTTACCACTTTTCCACTTCCTCAAGCCATAGCCATGCCAAACATGTTCCTAACCGAGCCTACATGACCCAAAGAACAAATGGCCGAGCCATGTAGGGTGTGGCCGAGCCTATAGGTGATGTGGCCGAGCCTACTTGTTGATGAAAATCCATTTTGTTCCAAATTGATTCATGTTTTATATTGTTGAATTCATATCTTGTGTTAAATCATATACTTATATTTGTTTTATTTATTTGATTACAAGAATTGAATTTGAGTGTTGCTTCTTCTCGAATCTAGTCGTGCCTTTTCGTTCTTTGTGGGGTTTGGATTTTGTGTTTTGAATTTGATCTCTAGTTTCAGAGGTGAGTTATTCACTCTAGACAAATCGAACTTATATAAATGTGAAACAATGTCACTTGAATTGTAATATTTGATATGCTATGTTATATGCTCACATCTATGAAACGACCCTGACTCGACCTTCGAAAATCGGCACCAAATACGTCACCTGTATTTGAATACCGCAGATTCAAATGTTGAATCTTATTCGTCAGAGCTTATAACACATTAAGTACAACAACATAGCGGAAGAAAAACAATATATATCATTGATACAACAATGGATACAATATCTTTTACAAATATGATACAACAGATGACCAACACTATCAGAGCCAATTTTTTTTGCACAACAGTGGAAAGATAACACCAGCAGCGGAACAATATCACCAATATGATCTTCCAAAGGATAGAAAGAAAGATAGAATCCAAAACTGCATTCCAATCCAATAAACGAGAACCACCATCATGCTGAAGTTAAGCATCTCCAATCCCAGAGAAACAAATATGATCGCCAAATCCAAATGGCTTCAAAGACCAAAGACTTCAAAGATTGCCAAAAGCTATGCCTACCATCTGACTATCTGAAAATCTGACTTTAGGCTTCCCGTGTGGAAAATTATGGGCACTTAGAGTTTAGAAAGAGAATAATAAACTCCAGGTCAGTTATGAGAGTGGTGTGAGCAAAAAAAAAATCCACAATGCTTTTTTTTTTTAAAAATGAAATTACCATAAGGCCTCCCCGCACACACACAATGCAAGCGCACAATTGGACGAGATTTCTCCTTATGATAGTCAAACATGCTTGATACGCGAAAATCCTTTTGATATTATTATTAGTGCATAGTGCAGAAAACTTTTGCAAGTATAATGTTAATCTTAGCCAGCATTTGTACCATTATAATATGCCTACTATAGCTACCATGTTAGATGGCAGGTTCTACAATTAAAAATGTATATGGCGCATATTGGATGATTGGATTTCCAACAAATGGTCAGGCTAAGGGACTTCCTATGCCACATAGGTACGAGCCTGGAGGGACTCCCCGAGAACTTAACCAGCTCTCTACCAACACAAGGCTGGGTTACCTCTGTAACTAGTAACTAACTGTCACGAGTAATGCCATCCCCCGGTCGTCATCGACCTTTATTCGAGAGCTCTTAACACCAACAACCACAAAGCAATAGATTTGCAGCAACCACATAAGTTAAGTATCTGGGTTCCATACCATGATACTACTTTTATCCAGAAGGAAATGGACATACCCTAAAGGGCACGACCCTCATAACCTTGCTGCACTCTTTCTGTTTCGACCATTTCCGGGTTGCGAGGTTCAACGAGGTCTCATCCACAAAGCTACGCTTTTCACAAAAGCCATGCTTCGATCAACAAATGATCAACAACACTTAGTATGCCACATTACCAAGTTGGGAATATATCATTAGTAACCATCAACTACATAACCTCTAAGCTCGTATGTCTCAGAGAAGGTGTTAAGCTAAGAGAATAAATTCTCCGCCACCAAACAGAAATGTATTTATAGAAACCAGCTTTGCATCTCAAAGTGTATCGTCAGACATACATCCATATAAGTCTTTTTTGGATTCCAACAGAACCAAAGGCACTTCAAAGAAGCCCTTGCAAATCCGGATAATCTCTAATCACGTCCGGACTCCCCATCACAAAGGGTGATCAAATCTCTATACCAGGACCATTCGATGCAGAGACATTCGATAGGTAATCCTTTCGCTTCCAAAAATACTCGGTCTTCACCAGCGGTCTTCAAATGCCATCCATCTCGTCGTATCATTATTTGGAATGGGTTATATGACATAAAGTCCTCTCCCAGCTAAACTGAATAATGAGCGCAAATTTTGAAAACATATGGATATATGGGATTTTAGTAAAATCATAACTTTACAACACCTGTTTCCCAAACAAATCTCTACTTTTAGTCTTTTAAACAAAAGATTCACCCTTTTTAAGATCCTTTTTAATTTGAAACAAAGCTCATCAATCTTTCACAAAGATTCATTCAAAACAATTTCCATTTCAAACTTGCAATCATTTCAACTAAAACTGGAAGTTCTTTCTTTATATGAAAGCAATTATCTTTTGAAAACAAAGAGTTTTCGTTTCTGGAAAACCGATTACATTTGCTCAAGTTATAGCCTTTAAAGTATAAACTTGGGTTAAATTTAAATTCCCAAAATAATACTTTTAAAATAGTTTGAAACCCATATAAATACATTAAATAACTTGTATAACCTCTTTAAACCATAATTTCCAAACATATATATTCATAGAACTCAACTTCAGATTTTGAATTCAAATTCAAATCAAACTATTTAAATTTCAAAACTTTAACAAGCTATAACATTTTCAAAACCTTCTTTTCAAAAGTTTTTCATATCTAAAACCAATTTCACTTCTAAACCATTTGGATTCAGAAATCAACTTTAAAATCATTTCATCATTTTGGATAAAACAATATTAAATTCAAATATCTGTGACTTAACCAATTTCCTCGTGCAACTCATATTTGTGTGTGCGGTGCAATCCAGGGTTTTACACACAACAACAACATATCACAACCATTATCAATTCAAGCACAATAATATAGATAAGCAGTATACCCTATAATGCTTATCTTCATTCACAGATTCACAGATAAATATGTAAATTCATCACAGACAAATGAATCACAGTACACAGCTCAATCAATTACAATCACATCACGGACATCACATAACAGGGATATCAAATAATTCAAACATTCAATACAATCCAAACATTCATAAGTAAAATCAATTAATCAATTTATCAGATTAATTACTTATGAGTAAATTGCTAATCCTAGTTAATTAACATTAATTAATTTCAAACTATTTTAATTAATTGTCCTTTAATCATTTATCAATTAACCTTTAATTAATTAACTTTTACTTATTAATTAATCATCCTTAATAAATAAATCAAAACAACCTTTAATTATTGAATAATTAACCTTTAATCATTTAATCATTCTTTAATTGATTAGCCTTAATTAATTATATTAATTAATTAACCCTTAATTAATTACCATTTAATTAATTATCCTTAGTTAATTATAATAAATGATTATTCCTAATTACTTATATTAATAAATCAAAATCAATTACACTGAGTAATCACCCATTTATCTCTCGATTAATCAACTTTAATTATTAATTAATTACTTTTAATTAAGTAATTATCTTTAAGTAATTAATTAACTTTAATTACTTACATTAATTAATCTTATTTAATGAATTATCCTTTATTGTAATTACACAAAGTAATTATACCTTAATTACATTAAGTAATAATCTTTTATTAGTTACATTAAGTAATTAAACTTAATTAATCTCATTAAGTAATTATACTTAATTACCCATCATTAATCACTTAACTCACGATTAATTAATCCTTAATTAATACTTAATTAATCCTTAATTAAGTAATTATCATTGAATTTCAAATTAAAGTAACCCATTTATCTCAATTAATTACTTGGTTATATTCAAGTTTATTTGATAAACCTTTAAAATTAATTATTATTAACACATGGATTAATTAAAAACATTTAAGTTAATCAATAATTGAAAACATTTCCTTAATTAACTATATAATACAATATTGAATTTATTTAAAATAGGCTTTTAAAATAAAGGTTATATATGTATATAAAAAAAACTCTTTAAAACTAAAATAATTTGAAATAATTTCTTTAAAACTTAACTAATCCCAAAATTAAAATAAAGCATTTATTATTTACAAAAATTGTTTTAAATAAAACTTGGTTTTGTTTTTTTTAAAATTAAAAACTGTCTTTACCCTCAAACACCCAAAACTGAGTAAAAACACAAAATCCCCAAGACACTCGCGAGCAATCACGCGATCCCACTTTGCTTCGAGTCACACACGTGACTTTCTCGAGCCTGACCCGTGTTCCTCCTTCTTCCCCGATGATCAAACAAACCTAGACACGTAAATGATATGCATGCATGTGTACAGATCATCAGAGTCACTCCGTCTAACCTCGCCTACTTCGACACGTCGACGATGACCTGCCCTAGCCTCCTGATCACCTAATTTCGATGAACCTGCCAGAAATCGAAAACAAACTATTTTGACGAAATCTGGAACTTAAACCTGATTGATAAACCGCCTTGAACCATCACCATCGACTGCCGATGACCACACAACTTCGACTGGAGCTTCGTCAAACTCCCCTACTTCGATTCCTACTAGAGCGATCAACTCTGGTGCTCTGACATCGCCATAGCAATTCAAAATCGAACCTCGACCAATGAATGGGTTTAAACCCTAAAATGTTGTCGCACCGCCGCTTCAGCCACCTTAAAATTCTTCTACTATTTTTCCAAGGATCCCCTAACCTCTAGCCACCTCCGGCTTAAATCTCGACGAATATGGCTTCGCCGATCAACGCCAATTGACCATAATACCAATTCTGATCATCTCAAGATTGCTCGCTAATTACAAGTTTAAAATTTTTGTAATTTATATCAAAATTCATCGATTTGCAATACGAATTCATTCATATGATCAGAACTTAAAATCCAGATATATAATTTTGAACTTTATTTTAGATTATCACTGTAAAATTTGAATTTTGAAACGATTACTTGATATAAAATCTTGAAATTATTTTTAAAAATGAGGTTATATTCTTACAATTATTTTTCATTTGGAAATCAAAACCTATAATCAATCATAGAGGGAGCAATTGAATTAATTTAACTGCAATATAATAGAGATATATGCATACATACATATACAGGTATACATAGGCTTTCCTGTTTATATACAAAGCAGTTCAATTTTATTCTTGATTGAAATCATTCATGCAGATCTCATTCACAAAATCATTTCACGGATTTATATGAAACATCCAAAATATAAACACATAATTTGGCTTTTAGAAGTTTGCTCACCTGACTTTGAACAGAGGACACAGTTAGCTTTTAAAATCTAGAACTTGCATTTGTTTTAAAACTGATCTGAGTTTTGAATCATTACTTGCTTTGATCTGGAATTGCTTGATAATCATTGAGTTGACCTTACATTTGATTGAAGTTTGATTCCATATTGGATCTTCTGCTTTCCAGGTTGAAGTTTGGTTTGATTATATTTTTGTTTCTCTGGTTTTAATTCTCAGGTTTTTGTTTTTAGAAATGAGGATGAAAGAATATTGAAGCCTGGTTTCTCTAATAACCTTTTATTTAATTTTATTAATCTTTAATTCAATCGATTGCCACTTGTTAATTTCGTTAACACTTGTTATATGTATGTTCTCCTTGTTTTACAAATGTTAAAAGTATCAAATATATGTCAAACCCTCTATTAAATTTTTATTTTCTTATGTTGTTAAGTACCTTATAATTTTACAAATGTGAAAACAATTATTTTATTATTTTCTTTTATTTATATATAGATTACTTATATATACGTGTTATGTTTTAAATGTTTGCATTTAAAATATCTTTATTTATACTCATACATCCTTAAAGAAAAATGTTTTGAAACTAAATTACACTTTAATAAAAAAAATTATATATATATATTTGTTTCTTAAAGTATAAAGCCTTTAAATCCAATTCTATTTCTTAAAATATTTATTCTTGAATTTCAAAAACCAAAATTCTATTTATAATATATTTTATTCTTAAATTTCCAATCCAAATCTATTTAAAATCTGCTTTCTATATTTTTGAATTTTAAATCAAATTAATTTCATAATTTAATCCAAAATTTTATATAAATTGCCGATTTAAATTTGACCAAAAAAGGGATCATTACAATCGTCCTGTTATCTGACATTATATGATGATATTACTGGATTATATATATCTGTTGCATCACCTGACATCACATGATAAGTTTTAAGTTTATTGTATTTACCGTTTCTTGCACTGCAAGTTTCCTGTAGAATAGAATCACTATGGGTTGAAATGACACATACCCGAATGGACTTTAGAATAGGGAAAAATCATTATGAGCTGAAATGATAGTCTCAAGCGATTTTTATTTATTTTATTTGACTTGGGATTGTGGATTTGAAATGATAGAACCCGGATTTTTCTTTTTAAATTATGGATTGAAATGATATATATCTGTATCACTTGACCTAGGTTAGAAAATTATATATAGACCTGTGGTTAATATTTAATATTTCTTGAATATTTTTAAGTATTTTTGAAATATAAAATATGAGATTTTAACTTAAATTGGATTTAAACAATTTAAATAAATTTTACAGTGGTTTCTATAAGTTAAAATGTATAAGAAAATTAATGGTTAAAATGTAAATTTTGATTTGACTTAATAATTGAAAATTTAAGGTTTAAATGGAATTTTAAGCTTAACTTAGTGATAAGAAAATTTTATTTATGAAATGGGTATTTTAAATAAAGTATTATGTAATCGTTGAAATAAGAGTTAAGCAATTTATAAAGTATTTTACTTAACAAATGAATTATAATTTAAATTGGATATTTATAAATAAAAGGTTATTTTATTAAAATTATAAGTTAAGTAATATCCAAATAAATAATTTTGAAAAGTGGAATAAGTTTGACAAGTTAAAAATGAGAAAAGTTGAAGATATATTGTTTAAAAGGGTATAGTAAAGCTTATAACAAAAATAATAGCGTTTTAGAAATGCTGTGGTTTAATGAAATATGTGTTGAATATACAAAACATACCTACAGCAGCATTTTTGAAGTGCCGCCGTTTTTCAAATTTGAACTATATGTTGAAAATACTAAATGTGCCTACAGCAGTATTTCTGAAGTGCTGCACTTTTTGAAATTTGAACAATATGTTGAAAATACTAAATAAACCTACAATAGCATTTCAGAAGTGCTATAGTTTCTGAAATTTGATCTATATGTTGAAAATAGTAAATAAACCTACAATAGCATTTCTGAAGTGCTGCAGTTCTGAAATTTGAACAATGTGTTGGAAATACTAAATAAACCTACAACAGTATTTTTAAAGTGCTGTAGTTTCTGAAATTGGACTAATTTTTTGAAATACTAACATATCTACCGTAGCACTTTATAAGTGCTGCTGTTTTTGAAAATTTAATGTTTTGAAACTTTGAAACTGAACGGATAAACTTAGAAATTGATGAAATTCTGAGAATTGAATATTTGATTTGAAAGGATAACTACTTCATACTTAAATGGTTTAAATGAATTAATTTGATTTGGATTATAAACCATTTTTGAAATTTATAACCATAGGTAATAATAATGTTAGGTTATTAAAGAGACCGAGATCGAAAGTTGTCATACTCTCTGCCAACTCCGAAAACCACTTTAACAACCGTGTACGTGGTGGAGATTCCAGAATGAAGTAGGATGGTGGCGACGTCCTTTGAGATATGAACGTGGACCCGACTCTCATGGGTTGGCATAAGGTGGCTAAAACAGGAGCGATTCCGGGCCAGTAAGGTTTCTCCTCTTATCAGACACACTTCTTCGTATGTCATTCTATTATTTTGTGATTGATTGGTGCGCACCATTGATTTTGGGAGTGTGGCTCGAGGTGGACGGTAGTGGCTACTACGCATCACCACCAGTCCGGATGCGTAGTTGGTATATCTACCCTGGCATTGCCTCGTTGTGCCGTGTCACCTACCCTAGCGTGCCTTGTACGATTTTGGTTTTGTGTCGTACCTATGGAGTATCATCTATACCCCCCCGATCAGGATGTATTACGGTACTGTATAGACTACTGGCACTATGTATGTGTTAAGGGGGATATTGGGTAACTCCTTAACGCTATTTTTAAGTAAGTTTACTTTACTTCTAGACATTATTATAATAGCGCATATTACTACATAGTAAATAGTTTAATGGATCCTTAGAGGATGAGCGGTCCCAAGCATCCATTAAGTTACTTGTATATTTATCTTATAGTTCACTTGAGTTGGTTTACATTGTATAAGTATGTATGTCCTGACTCGAGTGTTTGTGTATATTTTCTTATGCTCGGGTCAGCCTGAGTATTTCAGTTTTGGAATTCACCTTCTGGAGCTAAGATTTGCTGGAGATCATCATTTATCCAGTTGCTATCTTTTTATTCAGTATTTTTCTATTCTGCTATTGTACTAGTGAACATTTGTGTACTGGATTTCAGTTGTATTTACATTTTCAAACTACGGTATTTTGTACCGTTTTGAGGGTGTGTTTGAGACTGTGTTGTAGTAGCTTCATGAACTACTTCCGTTATTTCTATTTCCACTATGAGTTATTCTGATTTATCTGTGTCTGTGATTCTGTGATTGGTTTTGTTTGCTCCAATTTATATTACAATCTACTGTTTTGAATTATTCAAGTCAGACATGTGCGGATTTATTGTCCATTTGAATGGCCTAAAATAGTAGGTCGTTACATTTGGTATCAGAGCTTTGATTTTAGGCAAACCTTAGCCTACGGAGCGAAAAAATCATTAGAGATAGGGTAGAAATACTCTAGAATGAGTGAAATCAATCTTGTAATCCTTTCTTTGTGAGAGAACATATTTTAAAGTATAAAATGATTTTTTAAATGATTTTTCAAACGATTTTCAAAAAATATTTTACATAAAAACTTTTCTTGTTTGAAATCAAATTTTTTTCCTTGACTTCCTTCTTTTCCTTATCCACCTTGTTAGTAATTTATTTGTTCGAGATAATTCCCGTTGCATTTTATCTTATCTTATCTAATCTTGTCTTTGTTTCTCAATTTCTTCTGTCCTAAAATTCATTCTTGATTTTTCAGGATGAGTCATAGGAATGCAAGAGGTAGGGGACGTGGTGTCGCCCCAGCTCCTAAACCTGCTGCACCAGCTCCTAAACCTGCTGCACCAAGTTCATCGAATCTGAGTGTATTATTTAGGCCCAATAGCGGTTGAAGGATTTGGAGAGGATTTTCTCCGGTCTTGAGATCACTAATGCCCAGCAGTATCAGTTGGCAGCTTGGCAATTGAAAGGAGTAGCCTTGGATTGGTGGGAGTTCCTCACAGCCCACACTGCTGAGGCTGACATATCTTGGGAACAATTTAGGTATCATCTTCTGTTTGTTTTGAATTTGGTTCAATTTCTTTCTCTTTTGAAAATCTTCCTTATATTTCTTTATCGTGCTTTAGGGATGCTTTTCTTGTAAAATGTATACCCAAGGCAGGAAAGTCTCAGCTGCATCGGGAATTCATGGATCTGGAATAGGGTGATATGTCTTTTGTCGAATATGAGAGGAAGTTCAATGAAATTTCTAAGTTTGGCCTTAATTTGATTGACACTCCTCTTAAGAAAATGAGAAGTTCATTGCTGGTGCCCGTTCGAAGTACTATGATTGTCTCATAGCTCATGTGCATAATCCTTTCACCACTCTGATAGACATGGCCATTAGATACGAGAATCCTACTTCTAAGGATCCTCCAGCTGCTCGTTCTGCTTCATCTCAGTCATTTTCTGGAAATCCTAGGAAGAGGAAGCCCAACTTTCGCCATCAGAAGAGGAATCAGAACAAGACTCAAGGGTTGGGATCTTCTTCTTCATCTCAGAGGCATTCTGTAGACTTGTCTTCCATTACTTGTTTTAGATGCAAGCAAAAGGGACACTATGCTAATAGCTGTCCTACTTTAGTTGGTGCCGCTACCCCTCCTCCAGCTCAGTTAACCACGCATGATCTCTGTCACATTTGTCTACAGCCTTGCCATTTCAAGAAGGACCGCCCTACTCAGCAGAAGGGCAGGACATCAGATATTTTTGCTGTTACTTCTACATCTTCACCAGATCCACCTCCTGCACCTGCACCTGTTCCTTCTCCTGGTCCTAGTGATAACCAAGGTACACTTCAGGGCACTTTTTCTCTGTTTAATTTTCCTATTCGTGTTCTCTTTGATACTGGATCTTCCCATAGCTTTATCTCTGTGGATCTTTGTAATAAATTTGAGCATCTTCTTTCTTCTAAGTTTGGTTCTGTGCCTCTATGTGTTTCAAATCCGATTGGTGGTCCAGCGAATCTTAGTAGGATTTGTAAGCAAGTAATGCTTTTCTATTTTGATCAGCGTTTTAGTGGTGATTTCTATGTTCTGGGTTTTGATGCTTTTGATCTATTTCTTGGGGGTGATTGGTTGAAGTGGCATGATGCCCTTATATCTTGTAGTACCCGAACTATTTCTCTTATGAATGATTTCGGTAATTCTTTGGTGATCCAGTGTTGTTTGCCCCAGGATTTTGCTGGCAGCTTTATTTATTCTCTTGATGCTTCTCTTGGCGATATTCATTCGACTCCTATAGTCAAACTATTTCCTGACCTATTTGGTGAAGTCACTTCTTTACCTCTAAAGCAGGAAATTGATTTTCGTATTGATCTTATTCTTGGAGCTCGACCTGTAGTGCTTCCACCCAGAAGAATGGCACCCCGTGAGAAGATTGAGTTAAGGAAGCAAATTGAGGACTTGTTCTCTAAGGCCTAGCTTAATTCATCAACCCTAATGATAAATAAAAAAGAAAATATCCATTGAATATAATATATTAATTGCTTTATTCTATTTCTAGTTCTAGAAAAGAGGGAAAATAATAATGTTCTGCCGAATCACACGTAGAGATATTGATAACACACATAGAGTTAACTGTATTTCGTAACTGATAGATTGAGCAGCATCCTATAGACAGCCTGAAAAAGAATTTCGACCCATATCCTGCCATTCAGAATGGGGAGCAATAGTGTTTTTCATCACTAAGTCTGATGGTTCTTTGAGGATGTGTGTTGATTATAGGGAGCTGAACTAGCTCACTATGCGAAACAGATATCCTATGCCTCGCATTAATGATACATTTGATCAGCTCCATGGAGCTACTGTTTTCTCTCAGCTTGAACTTACAACAGGTTTCACCAGCTCAGAGTTGCTAAGGAAAGTATTCCCAAGACCACTTTCGTACTGAGAATGGTTTTTATGAGTGGTTAGTTATGCCTTTTGGTTTGACTAATGCTCCTGCTTTCTTTATTGATTTGATGAATCGTTTTTTTCGAGATGTGCTTAACAAGTTTGTTCCAGTCTTTGTTGATGATACGCTTGTGTTCTCCAAGTCCGAGGAAGAGCATAAATCCCACTTGAGCTTTGTTCTGGGGACTCTAAGGAGTCATCAGTTGAAGGCTATATACTTGAAATCCCATTTCTGGAGGGACGAAGTCCAATTTCTCGAGCACATTGCTTCTAGTAATGAAGTTTCTGTGGATCCAGTCAAGATCGCTGCGATCAATGTAAGTCTTTCCCTTCTTCTCTTTCCGTAATTTGATCATTCTATGTTTTCTGTGGTCCTTATTTCTTCCTATTTTGTTACAGGATTGGGAAACTCCTAGGACTCCAACTGATATTCGTAGTTTTCTGGGCCTTGCCGATTACTATCGGAGATTCATTGAGAATTTTTCTTGGATTTCTGCACCTCTCACCGCTTTAACTCGAAAGAATGCTAAATTTATATGGAGTGATAAGTGTGAAGCTGCATTCAATGAGTTGAAGCGTAAGCTTACTTCCGCATTAGTTCTTACCGTTCCGAATGGCAATGAGGAATTAACGGTATACACTGATGCTTGTCATGAAGGTTTAGGGGATGTTCTGATGCAAGATGGGAAGGTTATTTCTTATGCTAGTCGCCAATTGAAGACCCGTGAGGCCAATTATGCAGCCCATGATCTGGAATTGCTTGCCGTTGTCTTTGCTTTGAAGCTTTGGAGGCATCATCTTTTGGGTGCTAAGTTTGAGATCTTTACTGATCATCAGTCCTTGAAATATATCTTCATCCAAAAGGATTTGAATCAGCGACAGGTCTGGTGGCTTGATTTTCTTGCTTCTTATGATCTTGACATTAGCTATACCCTTGGGAGGGTTAATGTTGTGGATGATGCTTTGAGTAGGAAGAAGGCTATGTTGTGTCAGCTTGTTGTTTCTTCTTCTCCTCTTTTGGACCATATCAAATCTAAGCATGATGAGGATGAGATGCTTAGGCGTATGAAGGAGAGTGTTCGTAGCAGAGTTGGTGGTAGTAATCATGATGGTAGTGGAGCCCAGATCGATGATAGAGGTACTTTGAGGATTAATAATCGAATTTGTGTCCCGAATGTTGATGGACTGAGACAAGAGTTACTTTGAAAACATCATCGACCATGACTTTCTATTCATCTTGGTGTGTTAAAGATGTATCAGGATATGAAGAAGCTTTATTGGGGAGAGGTATAAGGCGAGATATCTCTATCTTTGTTAGTAGGTGCGCGACTTGTTAGCAAGTTAAGGCTGATCATCAGAAGACCCCTGGTTTGTTGCAGCCCCTTGTGGTTCCCAATTGTAAATGGGAACAGGTTTCCATGGATTTTATTGATGGTTTACCGAGGACTCGTAAGGGTAATGAGAGTATCTGGGTTAGTGTGGATAGATTGACCAAATCAGCTCATTTCATTCGGGTCAAATCTACCTGTTGTGTTTCTAGTATGGCTAAGATTTATATGAGGGAGATTGTTTGTCTGCATGGTGTTCCTATCATCATTGTTTGTGATCGGGATCCTATCTTTACCAGTCATTTTTGGAAAGCTTTTCAGGAATCTTTGGGTACTCGTCTGAATCTGAGCACTACCTACCATCCGCAGACCGACGGTCAAAGGGAAAGAGTGAATCAGTGTAACGACCCAGAATTTTGTCAATTAAAATTTGTATATTTAATTTATTTTAAACATTAATAAGTGGAATTTATAAGTCGAATAAATTAAATTTCGAATATCTGGATTTAATTGGATAATTAAATCGATAATTTCATAGTTGAAATTACAGAAATAATTGAAACTTGGGTTTAAAATGATTAAAATAGATTTGCAAAATTTTATTATATCATATCTGAGTTAGAATGATGTTATTGAACTTTTAAAATCGAATTAAAAGTTAATTTGTGAAAATTGAATATTTTAATATTAAATTGACGAGTTAAAATAGCCATTTTTCAAACAGTCTCGGATTTCGACGAAATTAGTTTCATCGGATCTGTAATGTGATATTATTGTAAGATTTCAAATTTCGTGTCAATCGGATTTACCGTTTGTCCGGGACGAGCCAAAACATAGAAAATCGTTTAATTTAAAATTGATCGTTTATCGCCGAAACTCGCACAGATGATCGAATTAGCTTCCGAAACCTATTCCATTGTGTCCGGAACGCGGGGTAAACCCTAAAAAGGCCAACCGGCACGCTTCGTTTGGAGTTCGGAAAATCCGGGATGAATAGTGTTCGTCGTTTTTTTCTATAAAAGCCCCTTGAAGTTCACATTTGCAAAAATAAAAACCCTAGGTTTCAAGAAAGCTTCAGCCACCAGTTAACAAATCTATGGCCGAAACTATCTCTCCTTCTTCCTCATTTTTCTTCCAATCTACACTCCAATTCGAGAAACTTCCAACTAGAAGATTGTAGAGGCCAGTGAGTTCTAGATATCCAACGGTGGAGATCGTTGTAGGCGAAGCGAATCAGCGGCAAATTGCTTGGGAGTGGCGTACGAACGGGCACGTTTTCCCATGGATATAGGCGGCCGATCTTTATTATAATCCAGGTGTTGGTGGCTCTCGTGGTGGCGATTCAAACGAAGGTACTCGATCGACGTGGAAGTGCGCGTGGAGGTCGCGTGAATTAGGTTAAAGTGGCGGCTCTATGGGTTTTGGGTACGTATGTTTTACTGGGGAGAACGTGAGGGGGAGAAGAGATAGGGCATGGCCCTGATGCAATATGGAGAAAATGGACGGCCAGGATCTGATTTAGGTTAACATGTAAATTTGAAATGGAAAATTACTATATTTATAAATTGTACAAACTTTAAATCAGTGTAACTTTTTGCTACAAGGTCAAAAACGTACGAAACAGCTTGCGTTGGCTTCGTTTCGTCGAGCACTACGCAATGGAGCTAGTTTGGAGTCATTCGGAGATAGTGAGAATTTCGTGTAAAATTAAACGCGTGTTTAATTTTATTCGAAATAAAACGCTGGAACGGAATTAAAATCAAGGTGAGAACTTCTCACTCAATCGAATTGTTTCGATTTAAATTTTAAATAGTTAGATTTAAAATTGTTGATTGTTTGATTGGATGATAAACTATTATCTATTGATTGTTAAAATAGACATTATACGCCGTTAGTAAGCAGAGGTTATTTATTAAAAACATATACCGCGATAATTCCATCTTGATTGGAATTGGTATTATATATGTACTTGGAGTTGACTTTCCCGCATTATATAGCGGATGAGACCCTATTGCGCCGCCTATTAAGAAGATAATAATTTATAAATCCCATATACCGCGATAATTTCATACTGGAACGGAATTGGTATTGTGCTAACATCTGTGGATTCAGGGAAACAAGTTGGTGGGATCCAACTGGATTCCTCAATTATATTGATTTATTTACAGATATTGTGATATTTGTTGATTATCATATTGATATATGATGTTTGGATGTCGTGATTGACTATTTGGTGCTGTTGCATCATCGGATCCATTTTTGAAGTTTTAAAATAATGATTTTGATTTTAAAAAGAATTTTAAAGTGATTTTTGAAAGTATACGTTTTATTAAATTTTGAATTGTTAAAATAAATAAACGTTATAATTTTATTGTTATAAAAGTTATATTTTTGGGAAAAAAGTACTTAATTATGATTTTGGAGTTATATAAGTTTTAAATAATGTTTTGTAAATTATTAAAAGGACTGGTTTATTTAAATTGGGATTTTTGAATTATTTTAAACGATGTATATAAAAGATTTATAAAATTAATATTTATAAATTAAAAATATAGGAATTGTGAAACGAGTTTTATTTAGTGTTAAAATGAAGTATAAATGGATTTCACAAGTGAATAAAATTTATAGATTTATAAATTATGAAGTTATGAAATGAATAGATTTTGTAAAATAAAAGATTTATAAATAATTAACTTATAAATTGGATTTTTGGGTATAAAGTTGAGTTATAAATTGAATTGATTTATAAAAGGGATTTTATAATTGAAGTTTTTATAAATAGAAATGGAATTTATGAACATTGTTTATAAATCCGAAATCAATTGAATTTGATAAATTTTATATAGAAGGTTATTAAAGGAGATATATTCGCAATTTCGGATAGCGAATTATCCTTGAAATAAAATGTGTAGAAAATATTGAATTTGGTTAGTGAAGTATATTCACGATTTTGTACAGCGAATACATTATTAAATAAAATGGATATGTTTTGGGAAAATGAATATTATCAAATGAAGTTAATTGTTTTAAAGATGTTTAAAAATGTATTGACTATCGAAACCATAGATTTCAACATTCATTGTTGAAATAGACGTTTTCGAGAAAGAGAAGGAAATGGTGGACTATAACACTGTTGTTATAGTAAATGATTTCCGAAAGGAAATGTTTTGTATAGTATTGGGATTTATATATCTATTTTAATTTTGAATCCCTGTACTAGTGATTTTGGGTCGTCGTAACGATGTTTTACACAACATTTGTTTTGGCCCAAATAAATATATTTAAGAGAATGATTTCCTTAAAGAATGAAATATATACTTAATTTCGATTTAAGTATATTGAATATTTTCCAAGTGTTGAAAATAAATAGATTTGTGAATTACTTATTATTAAATAAGTATGGAAATGTTTTCCAATATGAAGTGAATGTTTTGAGATTTTATCTTGTAAAGATAAATTGAAAATGAATATTAAAAGTCGATTTGAAAATCGTATATTCATAGATATTTTGGAAATGTAAATTCACTATGGAATTTATAAAAGGGAAGGGAAATTTGTTAAAAATAAACGTTGATTTATTTTTGAAGTATGGGAATTAATTTACGGATTTGGAACGTAAATATAAAGTAAATCGTTAAGGATTTATTTAATTGGTGTAAATGAACCATGTTGAAATGAAAGTATTTCCTCATAAGGAAAATGTTTGAAATTTGTTTTCAAAAGTAGTAAAGGTGAAAAGTGATTTCAGAATTGTTTTCAAATGGTTGAAGTGTGGAAAATTTATATCTTGTAAAGATATTTTTGGGAAAATAAATAATTTGGAAAATTATTTGGAATCTGGTGATGTTGAGCATGCCTATTGATAGTTAAATAACCGACTATCAATATTTACCTTTAAATAGGTATTTGTTGTGATTGCTTGAATTTGAATGCCACGCTTATTTTTGAATAAGCGCTCACTATTCGGGTTAGCCAGGAAAGGACCTTGGGGTCGTATAACCTATTCCGAATATGTGATACGTCGTTATGGATTGCATTTGATGACCGGTGTTGAAGACCGGATATTTGTGAAAACGGAAGGATTACCGTGAATGTTTCTGCATCGGCTGATCCCCGATATAGAAATTTATTACCCTTTGTGATGGGATGTCCGGTCATGATTAGTGAATATCCGGATTGCAAGGACTTCTTTGTAAGTGCCTGCGGTTCCATTCGATCCCGGAACGGACTTGTATGGATGTGTGTCTGACGTTGCAATTTGAGATGTAAAGCTGTTTTCTATCAAATATATTTCCGTTGGTGGCGGAGAATTTATCCTCTTAGCTTAAAACCCTCAGAGGTTATGCAGTTGATGGTTACTAGTGATACATTCCCAAATTGGTAATGTGGCATACGAAGTGTCGTTGAGCATTTGATGATCAAAGCACAGCTTTTGTATAAAGCATGGCTTTGTGGACGAGACTTCGTCGGACCTCACACCCCGGAAATGGTCAAAACAGGAAGGATGCGACAAGGTTATTAGGGGTTAGCGCCCCTTTAGTGTATGTCATTCCTTCTGGATAGAGGTGGTATCATGGTATGGAGCCCAAATACTTAACCTATGTTGTTGCTGCAAATTTATTGCTTTGTGGTTGTTGGAAATCGAGGATCCTCGGATATAGATCGGTTACGATCGGGGAATGACATATTCGTGTCAGTAGTTACCCAGTTAGGGGTAACCCGGCCTTGTGTTGGCAGAGATCCGGTTAGGTTCTCGGGGCGTCTTTCCAGAGGCGTACCCATGTGGCAATGGAAATTCCTTGGCCTGACCATTTGTTGGAAATCCAAAGCAACAGTACGAACCTTGTACGGTTTTAGTTGTAGAACCTGCCATCTAATATGGTAGCTATAGTAGGCATAATATAATGGTACCTATGCTGGATAAGATTTATATTCAACTTTCTAAATGTTTTCTGCACTATGCACTAATAATAATATCAAAAATGATTTGATTTTACGTAGTAAGCATCTTTGACTAACATAAGAAGAAATCTCCTCCAAGTCTGCGTTTGCATTGTGTGTGCGGTGGGAGGTCTTATGGTAGTTACATTTTCAAAAAGCATTGCGAATTGACTTCAAAAAATTATCCCGTTGTTTGTTTTTAAAGATAAACTATTTTAAGTTCTCACACCAATCCCATGACTGACTCGGAGCTTATTGTTTTCCTTCCTAAACTCTGGGTGTCCACCAATTTCCACACGGGCAGTCTAGAGTCAGGTTATCAGGATATTCTGGAATTCAGGAGTTGCTGGAGGCAAGCTGGATGGCATGGCGTATTCACTAGTATATAGTATTTCTTTTCCGTTGTTTGTTGTTGTCTGTTGTTGTAGACTCTGATGATGTAATGTAATATGATGTAATGTAATAACTGATATAGTTCTTTGTTTAAAGATTATTCATTTATCTATTATATGTTGTTCCACTGCGATTGTGAGATTCTGATATTGTTCTGTTGTTTTCTTTTTCTTTCTCTCTTCTTTTACCTTTTCTTCTTCTTTAAACCATAACGGTACGGTTTTCCGGCATTCGATTGCTCGACAGTTGATACAGTGGACGTATTGATATCGGTTTTCGAGCGTTGAAAAGTCGCATTCGTCACAATCAGATTCTCGAGGATCTTCTTCGTGCTTGTGTTTTGGATTATGGAGGATCCTGGAAAGACCATCTCCATCTTGTTGAATTCACCTATAACAACGGTTATCAGGTATATTTTCAGTCTTCTATTTTGATCTTATCTTAATATGTTATCTATCTCATTCCATCTTTGAATTCAGGCCAGTATTGAAATGTTTTCGTTTGCTGCTCTTTACGGAAGACCTTGTAGATCTCCATCATGCTGGATTGAATCCGGTAATAGTTTGGTTCTTGGTCCTGATGTGATTTTGGAGGCTTCTGAGAAGGTTGAGGAGATTAAAAGGAAGATGAGGATTGCTTAGGATAGACGGAAGAAGTATGCTGATCGGCGTAGGAGGAGTTTGGAGTTTGCTATTGGTGATTTGGCTTTCCTTAAGGTCTCCCTTAAGGAATGTGATTAGGTTTGGTCGGAGAGGGAAGCTTGCTCCTAGGTTTATTGGTCCTTTCCGTATCTCTAAGAGGATTAGTTCTCTAGTTTATCGTCTGGATTTGCCTGAGAAATTTTCTGAACTGCATAATGTATCCCATATTTCGCATCTTCATCTATATCTGCAGGATCCATCTTTGATTGTCCAACCTTCTGCTCTCGAGAGTTTGGATATTGAGCCTAATCTGACTATCGAGAGGAAGCCACTTCGTATTGTCGAAAGAGGTACGAAGCAGCTAAGAAGGAAATCTGTCAACCTGGTCAAAGTGCAGTGGAGTACGGATGATCGGGATTGTACCTGGAAGATGGAGCAGAGCATGCGCACTTCGAATCTGGAACTGTTTGTTTCATGTACTATTTGCTTTCTATCTTATCTTTCCTTATTTTCATGCCTCGTTCCATTTCGAGGACGAAAAGTTTTGAGTGGGGGAGAGTGTAACAACCCATAATTTCAATAAATATTTTCGATTCAATTTTTATTGAAACTTTGATTTTTAATTATGTAAATTTGAAATTTTCCAATATAATTTTGGAATTTTTATAAATTATTTTCCAAATAGAATAAAATAAACATTTTCTGAAATTTTTATATTTTGGTCAACTAAAAGTCAAAGTTTAATCACAGTTGAAATTTTTATATTTGAATTTTTAATTTCTAATCTTTTTCTTTGAAACTGTATTTTATTTTAATATTAGTTCTGCTTTTTGTTTCGTAAAATTCTGTTTTATACTTTTTAAATTTGATGACTTTCAGCGTTTACACGCGATTAATTTCAATAAATATTGTCTATTTTTATTTTTATTTTTCTACCTTAATTCTATTTTTCTATTTTCTATTTTATTTTATTTTTCCACTCTCTTTTATATTGGATTTTATTTGGATATTTGGGCGTGGAAATTCAAAGAGTCTCATGTTTATTTTCTTGGAAATCAAGTAGGCTCTTCATTTTCTACCCACTTCAATCCACCAGCCGTTCAAAAATCCTCCCCACTAACCCTATCCGCCACTCCTTGCTAATTCACGTATAAAAGAAAAAACACATTTCTCACATCTCATCTCATTTGTTTCCTGAAGAAAAATACGGTAAGTTTTCAATGGCCTCCTCCTTCTCTTCTCTTTTCTTTTTTCTTTTTCCTTTTGTTCTCTAATTATTTAGCTTGGCCTCCACCTATTGCCGACCCCATCACCATCTCCACCACCACCATGCCGACCATCATCCCCTCTTCATCACCACTAAAACCAAGCCATGAGCACCAAGTTGTAACATCACCAAAACCATGTGCAAAGCCTAGCCTAGATCACCATATTCCACCACTTCCTCTTCATATTGCTCGGCCACAACAAACCACACCATCTCTCCTCCATGCCTTGACCACAACCACTCCTTGCCGTGACTAGATGTTCCTTGACCAAGATTCAACCCAGGCCGAGCATTTGAGACATAGGGCCAAACCCACTTTTCCACTAGACCCTTCATTTCCAAGCCTTTTTGGCTTCCACCATTTGTAACTTACCACTTTTCCACTTCCTTAAGCCATAGCCGTGCCAAACATGTCCCTAACCGAGCCTACATGACCCAAAGAACACATGGCTGAGCCATGTAGGTGTGGCCGAGCCCACTTGTTGATGAAAATCTATTTTGTTCCAAATTGGTTCATGTTTTATATTGTTGAATTCATATCTTGTTGTGTTAAATCATATACTTATATTTGTTTTATTTATTTGATTACAAGATTTGAATTTGGGTGTTGCTTCTTCTCGAATCTAGTCGTTCCTTTTCGTGCTTTGCGGGGTTTGGAATTTGTGTTTTGAATTTGATCTCTAGCTTCAGAGGTGAGTTATTCACTCTAGACAAATCAATACTTACATAAATGTGAAACAATGTCACTTAAATTGTAATATTTGATATGCTATGTTATATGCTCACGTCTGCATGTTATCTGACATTATATAATGATATTACCTGATTATATATATCTATTTCATCACCTGACATCACATGATAAGTTTTACTGTTTATTGTAGTTACTGTTTATCACATTGCAAGTTTCCTGTAGAATAGAATCACTATGGGTTGAAATGATACATACCCAAACGGACTTTAGAATAGGAAAAAATCATTATGAGCTAAAATGATAGGCTCAAGCAATTTTTATTTATTTTATTTGACTTGGGATTGCGGGTTTGAAATGATAGAACCCGGATTTTTGTTTTTAAATTACGGATTGAAATGATATATATCCTATCACTTGCAAGGTTAGAAAATTATATACAGACTCGTGGTTAATATTAAATATTTTCTAAATATTTTTTGAATATTGTAGGAATATAAAATACGAGATTTTAACTTAAATTGGATTTAAATGATTTAACTGAATGTTATAGTGGTTTGTATAAGTTAAAATTTATAAGCAAATTAATGATTAAAATGTAAATTTTAATTTGACTTAATAATTGAAAATTTAAGGTTTAAATGGAATTTTAAGCTTAATATAGTGGTAAGAAAATTTTATTTATGAAATGGGTATTTTAAATAAAGTATTATGTAATTATTGAAATAAGAGTTAAACAATTTATAAAGTATTTGACTTAACAAATGAATTATAATTTAAAGTGGATATTTATAAATAAAAGATTATTTTATTAAAATTATAAGTTAAGTAATATCAAAATAAATAATTTTGAAAAGTGAAATAAGTTTGATAAGTTAAAATGAGAAAAGTTGAAGATATATTGTTTAAAAGGGTATAGTAAAGCTTATAACGGAAATTATGGCGTTTCAGAAATGCAATGGTTTAATGAAACATGTGTTGAGTATACTATACATACCTACAACAGCATTTCTGAAGTTCTGCAATTTCTGAAATTTGAACTATATGTTGAAAATACTAAATATACATACATCAGCATTTCTAAAGTGCTGCAATTTCTGAAATCTGAACTGTATGTTGAAATTACTAAATAAACCTACAATAGCGTTTCTGAAGTGCTGTAGTTTCTGAAATTTGATCTGTATGTTGAAAATACTAAATAAAACTACAATAGCATTTCTGAAGTGTTGCAGTTTCTGAAATTTGAACTATGTGATGGAAATACCAAATAAACCTACAGCTGCATTTTTAAAGTGCTGCAGTTTCTGAAATTGGACTGTTATTTGAAATACTAACATATCTACCTTAGCACTTTATAAGTGCTTCTGAAAAATACAATGTTTTGAAACTTTGAAATTGAACGGATAAACTTAGAAATTGCTGAAATTCTGGAAATTGAATATTTGATTTGGAAGGATAACTACTTTATATTGGATAACTTCAAAAACCACTTTAACAACCGTGTACGTGGTGGAGTTTCAACAATGAAGTAGGATGGTGGCAATGTCCTTTGAGGTTGAACGTCGACCCGACTCCCATGAGTTGGCACAAGATGGCTAAAACAGAAGCGATTCTGGGCCAGTGAGGTTGTTCCTCTTATCGGACACACTTCTTCGTATGCCATTCTATTATTTTGTGATTGATTGGTGCGCACCTTTGATTTTGGGAGTGTGGCACGAGGTGGGCGGTAGTGGCTGCTACGCGTCACCACTAGTCCGGATGCATGATTGGTATATCTACCCTGCCATTGCCTTGTTGTGCCGTATCACCTACCCTAGCGTGCCTTGTATGATTTTGATTTTGTGTGTGTCGTACCTATGGAGTATCCTCTTGTAGCCTCTCGATCAGGAGGTATTACGGTACTGTATAGACCACCGGCACTATGTATGTGTTAAGGGGGATACTGGGTCTTAACGCTATTTTTAAGTAAGTTTACTTTACTTCTAGGCACTATTATAATAGCGCATATTACTATATAGTAAATAGTTTAACGGATCCTTAGAGGATGGGCGGTCCCAAGCATCCTTTAAGTTACTTGTACATTTATCTTATAGTTCACTTGAGTTGGTTTACATTGTATAAGTATGTTTGTCCTCACTCGAGTGTTTGTGTTTAATTTCTTATGCTATGGTCAGCCTGAGTATTTCAGCTTTGGAATTCGCCTTCTGGAGCTTAGATTTGTTGGAGATCATCACTTATCTAGTTGCTACCTTTTTATTCGGTATTTTTCTATTCAGCTATTGTACAAGTGAACATTTGTGTACTGGGATTTCAGTTGTATTTACATTTTCATACTATGATTGCCCTCGACGGAAATCTCCAAGTCCCTAACTACGGAGTAGAGTACTCTAAGTCCCTGATTGCAGACAAGAGTATAAACGATTCGAAAAAAATCTCTATGTCCCTGGCTAAGAGCTAGAGTACTCTACGTCCTTGATTGCGGACGAGAGTATAAATGATTCGACAAAAATCTTTAAGGTCTACCTTGTATGGAACTCTGTCGGGGATTTTCTATTTTTGTAAAGGACTGCCTCGTTGGGCCTACGACGTAGATAGTTTAGTTCTGTAAAGGACCGCCTCATTGGCCTACAATATAGATAGACTATTTCTATAAAGGACTGCCTCGTTAGGCCTACAATACATATATTTTATTTGGTATGTCTCTTTTAACATCGTAGGTATGGCCTTACGCAGCCACTCCTCAACTAATCGAAAGTCCTCTAAAGAGCCAAGTGGTTGTACCCTACTACAAAAAATCTAAACATCTAATTGGCTGAGGCCCTCATCCAATGTCTCGATAGTGAAAGTATCATTGGACTGTTGGTTTAACTCTAGTCTTTTCCAAACTCGCTCTTGGTTTAGATGCTAGCCCGATATGTGCATGCGACTATCCTTTTGGGTCCTACTCACTAAACTTACTTGCAATTACTGGGATGCACCAATATCCTACTCCAAACATTAACTCCTTTTGACTGCCTACAATCGTCCTACCATGCAAAAAGCAGTCAAGGCATACTCTTTTGATGGAACATCTACAGACCTGCCTCTGGAGGACTGCATCACTACGCCTACCCCAGAGGGCCATCCTAGTGTACCCTCACGTCTCGTTGAAGTCTCGTACTTCCTTTTAGCCCAAAATAACTAAGTTGGACATGTTTTTCTATGCTGAAATCTTTGATGAACTGCTTCGTTAGGCTCTTCATCCTTTGGGCTGCTCCAAAGGCATCTCAATCTTTCATTAGACCCTAAGTCTAATCTTTTAGTTTGTGTTTAGATTACTTTTCTTATTCTATTGGCTACTTATTTACCGTAATTAACATAATCTTAACCCAGCCTCAACTAACTGTTATTAGACTATCAGTTCCTGACTGAAAGGGAATGTTGTTGGTATGAGCCACTTCTATTGTCTTGCTTTAACTTAATTTAAGTCTTAAATTTATTAAAATAATCCTCTTTTGTTTTTTCTACTTACTTATAACCTATGTTATAATTTCACTTGTAATTGTCGCTTTTATTTTCTATTATATTCTGCAAATTATAAATATAATTACAAGCGTCTCTTTTCTGTTATAGTCTGTCTTCTTTTATTATGATGTTGAATTCTCTTTAGTTCTCTTATATTATATGACAAGCTTAGCTTTGGACTACGTCCGCTTGTCACAAATTTACTTATCATAATAACTACTTTACTTTTATTCTATTATCAACGTAGTAAATGCAGATCTAGATACATTTTTGTTTATAGCTTCTAGTCCTATCTAATAATTAACTTGATTCCATCAATTCTTTGCTTTATATTCTTATATTATAGGAAGTAGTTCTATTCTATTTGGCTGGTTATGAAAACTGTGCTAAAAATTCATTTCATATTTTAATACTAAATTATGCTATAAAACAATAATCTGTAACAACAATTTTTTTTATTATCTCTTTACTTTTTGTATAGTGCAAAATACAGTTGTTTCTCTATTTTACACCAATTCCCTTTTTCTTTCTTTTATTCTTGCAATTATGCTTATCGTTATCTTTTTAAATATTAAACTATAGAAATGTATTCTATTTTCTAAACCAACCAATCAATCTATCGCTACTTCCAAATCAAGTTAGTAGATTTTTCTTTAAGTTATTACTCCTATTTTAACATAATTACTGTAAATTTCTATCTTTCTCTTTTTATTTCAGTTTTTCTTATTTTACATCTAATTTCTGTAAATCTAATATTCTTCTATTTTAGTCCATACTTGCGAATTCTTCTCTTTGCTATTTTATTTGCGTAAAAAGGAATAAAAAGAAGCTAACCTTTACAGGCAAAATTTCTAGTTCAAAATAGATGCATTCAACTGTAAATTTCTTACTTTTAGGCTTACGTCCTTCTCTAACTACCAAGCCTAATATTAATTAAATATAAGCTCTCTTATACAATTTACAGTCTTAGCATAACTAATTAGCAGAGTTAATTACTAAAATAAATACTAAATAAAATTATTTAACAGGAATCTAATGATAATATATCATATACGTAAAAGATATATAATTAAATCCACTCTAATATCGTCCTTAGCTTCAACCTCTATCCTTTTAATTTGCTACGCTTTTCTACTCTTTTTTTCCTTTTTGATTCGCTGTAAATTCCCTGATTTGCTTGTGCAATTCTCTAATTTGTTTGTATGTATTTCCTTGCTTAATTTTATTTTTGGTTTGGGGAAAGATTTGATTAACAGAGGAGAAAGGACGAGGGAGAAGAGAAGAGGAGTTTGTTGTAAACGACAGCACCTGATTCAGAGAAAATAGTATGGGCAAGGATTAAGTTACGTTCAATTTATAGGTGCACTGAACAACTAGGGACCATCCGATTAACCCTAAAAATAATCTTCACCATCAGAACTTGATTTGTTTATGTTAGCTTGTGACGTATAACTCTCCAACGTTATTCATTTGTTCTTTTGTTATATGACCCTATTAATGCTCCTTTCCTTCTAAATAAGATTCCCCCATTAATTATCCAATTAATTAGATCATACATACATCCATACATACATACATACATACATCCGATATTCATTGCTTCTTATAAGTTATAATTTCTTACCTATTTGAACACGTCAATTAATACCTCTATTTATTGAATGCATATAAAAGTTATACGTTTTAATGTATTCTTATTAATTTACCTACATCATAAACCTAATTACTTTGTTTGATTTTTTATGCATTCCAATTTTTTAACTTGGAATCAAATAGTCGTATAACTAGCGTTTTCTTCTAGCTAATTAATTTACATTATTAGCTATTGTAAAGATGACATATTCTTTAATTTATTGACACCCTTTTTAAAATGCTGAACTAATTGCTACTTAATTAATTGACACATTTTTCTTTTTTAATCTATATCCGAATTAATTCCTATGCGTCACTCAATCACACATGTATTAGTTGTACATATTTAAACCGCCAATTTGATTACCCAATTAATTATCACATAAGTCCCTCTTTTATTAATTAACGCTTACTTAAAGTCTTTAATTAACTTCTTAATTAATTGATTGCATCAATTATAAATTATTACATGTATGTTATCATATGATTTATCCCCATATACATTTCCCTTTGTTAAAAAATCCCTTAATTAATTAATGTTATAAAACTGACATATTCTCTGACTAATGATGTCTCTATGTCTCTTAATTAATTCCCTTTTAATTGAATGATGTGTTAATTAATCACACACTCATTGGTTGCATATATCTATGTAACCTCTTAATTTTTAAATGCGTATATTTGACATTTATATTTTTCACTGTTTTGCATATACCTATGATAAGGGTTCAATCATGCAAACTTCGTGCATCCATTCTACACTAGCAACTATTTAGCGTACAACCAATTTTGCAACAATCCATGCATTATGCAAAGTGCAATACATCATAAAATATATGCACGTAAATGAATTTCTAAGCGGTACCTCCCATATGAATGCCTTTTCTTTTAGAAATTCCTTTTAAAACAAGATGCACACATTTTAAATATACTTGCATTTTCTATATGAATGCAATCTTTTGAAAACTCAAATCATTTTTCATCCAATTTTTCCCACACTCCTACTGAATAGGAGCATAGTCCAAACCTACCACACAATTTTTAATTTTCGAATTATAGAAAATACTAATTTTCCAAATTCGATTTCTTATGTCAGAATGAAGGTAGAAAACGGAAAAACTTCACATTTCTCCGTTTTACTTATGCGTATCTCTCTCTCTCCGTACTTGGAACTTATGCGCTATCTTATAAAAAATTTATTTTGTCATAATATATGTAAATATAAATAGTGAATATGCTATATACTATTTTGTATTTAGTCCCATATCGTGGGATTAGTTCTATCCTAAGCTCCTAGGCATTTATATAAAGGCGCTAATGTAATATAAATGTATTACTAATCTCTGAATGAATAAAATTGTTCTCTCTCTAATAGCTTCCACTTTCTTCATTTCATAACACGTTATCAGCACGATCTTTTTCTCGAATGTATTGGATATTCTAATCCAGAAGATTAGATCCTTTTTTTTTCATGTAGGTGCATTTCTTTCTCTTATTCAGTTACTAAAATCAGATCTATCTCTTCCTCTTATTCAACCATTGAAATCAGGTTTGAAATTTCTAGATATGCTTTTCTAGATTTATTTCGCGATTAATTTAGATCTAGATTAAGTATTCTTGTTTCACAATTCAATGTCTATTTTCTAATTTTTCAGATTTGGATTTAAGTTTTAATATATCTTATCTTTTCAAGATCTTATTTTGTCATAGATCTAAATTTATACATCTTATTCCACTGTACATGTATTTTTGTCATTATAATTCAGATCTCATCCTACAGTAGATCCTATTTTTTTGTTCTTATTTTTCTGATCTCATTATATTGTAGATCACAAAATCACACTCAAATAATACCTTTGAGATTTGTACATTGTTTAAAAATAAAATGTTATGACTTTTTTGAATTTGGATTTGAATTGATTTCAAACTTGCTTATTATTGCATGTTTTTTTGAGTTCATTATTTTGGAAAACAAGTTTTGAATTTGACAATTTCTGTTGTTGATTTAAATAAATTTATTGATCTTGATTACATTTTGGTTTGTGATATAGATCTAAGTAATATATACATGTTTGATAAATAAAGTTTTCATTTTGAAAACTCTTTGATTTGGATTTGGATTTTGGAAATTATTTTGATATATATTGTTTATATTTCCAGAAGAAATATTTTATTATTTCTTAGAGAAACATATACAAGAATAATGCATATTTAGAAGATCATATTAGTTTAGATCCAATATTAATATTGATTTAGTACACCTGAAGTGAATGGAAACGTTAATGAAAACATATACGGTAAACTTAATTTCTAGCATTTGAACTAAAAGTTGAGAACCTGCAGTTCCTATAATGCTAAAAGCTTGAGTTTCCATAAATTATTAAATTTCAAGTTTTCTTATAATAAAGAACCAGAAATTTCAATAAAAGAGCAGAAACTTGAATTATAAAAAAAAGAATATATATATATATATATATATATGTATATACATATATATAAGAGTTATTTTAGTTACTTTAGAAATTTTGACTAGTAAGAAATAAAGTTTCTCTTATGGTATTCATTTAATTTTATTATTGAGTATACTAAACTTAGCTTTGAGATTAAATTTTGCTAACTAAAGTTAGTTAGATTTATTTATTTGTTTGTAAAGATATCAATTCGTTGTGATAATATTTTATATTTTATGCCACGATAATGGTAAATTGCATTCATTTTTTTAATCATAAATGCATTAAATGTTGTCGTCATGGTAATAAATTAAATTACCATATCATCGTAAATGCACTGGCTACGGTAAATTAAATGATGTTGTATTTTTATGTTTGGAATAAGAATAGACATATGGTTTATTATATGGTGTATTCATTTTGGCAAACAATGCTCAATATAATGAAAGAAATAAGTTTGAACAACAACCTGAAGTTGTGCAAAGATTTTTTTTCCAACCAGAAGTTGTATAACTCAAAGTCCAAGACCTGAAGTCTTGAATTATGAAAAGATTTTCTGATATACTTTACAAGCGCGAATTCTTGTCAGTATTTTTTTGTCAAAATGTACAAGTCTTGAAATAAGAATAGACTTTTATTTTGTAACAATATGGTACAAAAAAAGGGAGAAGTTTACACAAAATTTAAGAATCTGAAGTTCATAAAAAATTAATGAACTTGAAGTTCATGAATTAGAATCCCGAAGCTCTATTGAAATTATGTAAAATGATAAGGTTGTACTTCCTGAAGAAGTTAAAAAAAATTAATAAATAATCATATGAGAAGATGATGCTGCATTCAAGAGAATACAAAAATCTCCAAATGAGTTATACCTTACCTTATATCTTAACATTTACACTATTCTTACCAAATATCCTGAAGATATTATGTTATATGATATTTCAAACATCATTGGATGTGTGTATGTATATTAATCTCTTGAAAAGATGTTTTAGAGATTTATTTATATTTATATTGCAAAATCTAACATCCCAGAAAAGATGTTATAGGAATTTTATTTTTGTTACATTGCAATTCCTTAAAAGGAAATACTATATTCCCCAAGGGAATAATGATATAAATTTTTTTTGAGTAATAACAATAATTTGTCCAAAAAAATGATATTGCATACCAATGTTACACTCCAGAAGTAGTGGTTTTATCTCTTGCATCTTACTTTCAGTTGGTGAATCTAATTTTGTCACTGTATTTAAAGTTTGATGCGCCATTTTAAAAGCAATTACAACAAAAATCTCTAGCATGGATATTTTATACTATAAAAGTAGTAATTATGTAATTTATATAAAATAAATATTGTATATTGATATGGCATTCAAATAGTGCATATATTATATATATATATATATATATATATATATATATCTAGAAGAGAAAGTTCACTCCAGAAGTGGTGATACTAATATATCTCTAGAAGAGATTTATAAATTTGAAAATGATAACATATATCTAGAAGAGATTTATTTATATATTTGGTAATTTTATTAAACCAAATAAGTGTACATAAATATGATTATGAAGGATCCTACTTTATTTTAGATTAGATCCAAAAGGTTTAAGATTATCTCTAGAATATATTGTTCTATGTTCATATGTCTAATTATATCATAAAGGTCATGCTCCTAATTATTATTTCATAAGAAATATTGCACATATAATCAATTCTTGAAGATATATTTTTAAATATTCTCCTAAAGAGAGGGTCTATATTTCATATCATAATTTTCATGCAAGCTATACATACGGTCTTAAGGAGATTTGTATCTATAATATTCCAAGTATCCAGAAGATACTCTTATTATTCTTTTTGTTGTAAATTTTTTTTCGAACTCTAAAAAGAGATGTGTAGAAATGTCTATATGCAATTATAAATTATTATTTGATAAGTAATATAATTAATGTTCAAAACTTATACTTGAGATATAATTGAGGAACAAAACCTAACAACTTGAAGTTGTTCGAACCAGAAGTTTGATATGGTTCCAAACCAAATGTCTTGGATCCTTGTAATAGTTTGATCTAAAATAAAAAAATCACTAATTCAAATGAGAAAACATATATGAGAATTTATAATATATACATGTAATACGTGGACGCACGTATACATCCATATATGTAAATATTCAGCTAACAACCTGAAGTTTGTTATGAGCTTATCTTATAGATCATGTATAGATATTATTTAGTGATTTAAAATTCAATCAATATAAATGTTGAATGACCTGAAGTTGTGTATGTGGTCAAATGATTTATACAATAAGTAAATTCCTCCAATTGACTAGATCAATGAATGAGAACAAACTCTACTAAGCACTATCAATTGAATGCATCTTACCAACTAATAAAATGATTATCCTCCTATAACTGATATACACATAATGTATTTGCTAGCAGCAATGTGATAATGGATTAAGATGAGAATCCAAAGAGGATTACTATTTAATGTGACAATTGTCATCATTAAGGCGGATGATAAAGGGATACAAGTTCATTTTGATCATCAGTGTTAAATATTTATTAAAATATACAATGATGCAAAATATTATCAATATTATCCCTAGTATAGTTTCTCCAATATAGATTTGAATCCCTGAAGGATCAAAATTTGTAAACCATATCTGAAATATGGTTTAAAAGTCATTTCAAAATATTTTTGGAGTAAGTAATAAAGATGCCAAATAATGGAGGTGAGTGTTCTTGAAGAAACACTTAAGGGTGCTCTTGAAGAGACCAATGACATGATTGTCAAATTACCCAAAAGTGGTTTAGGTACCTAAAACATAATTAAAGAGATCTCAATAAATCATGTCTAGAACTTACAAGAAATAATCATTGATGATAAATTTGTAAATAACAAAGCGCTTATATTTATAAATAGATTAAGAATCTTGAATTAGGGGAAAACATGACTGGCCATCATCAATCCTTTAATGGTAGAGAAATATGGACATGTAGTCTGCAAAGTACCGAAAGTACTTGAAATGCTTAATATACCCTGAAGGTATAAATGTGGTTTCAAATCATATTAAATAATGAAAGTATACAAATTCCTGAAGAATATAAATAACTTTCATTGTTATAAAGAATGCCAAGAACAAGGAGAGTAGATTTCAACCTACTTTTAAGTATTGTTGTAATGAAAATCTTGATATAATTCATGATGAGTAGATTACTTCCTATTTTTAAGTATCGTTGGAATGAAACTCTTAATATCCATTGAAGTGATAGTTGCGATATGCAAATACTTATTAAAGTATACAAATTTATGAAAGTATATATATATATATATATAACTTTTGTAGTTATAAAAAATGAAAAAGACATGAAGTGTAGATTACAAATTTCTTCTAAGTATTGTTGTAATGAAAATCTTGATACATCAAGATGAGTAGATTACTTCCTGCTTTCTAGTAATGTTGTAATAAAATTTTTAATATTCATGAAAGATGTATAGTTGCAATGCACAAAACTAATTTGAAGCACAAAAATGAAAGCACATGAAGTGTTTTTCATAAAAGTAGCACACAAATGCATAAAATGCAAACCATATTTGAAGAAACAATCTTAGAAAATTTGATCATATCGAAGGAAAATATTAATAAATTGTATTATTAATGAGATACATATTTATGGATATAGAAGTATCTATAACCAATTTAAGTTATCGAAAGACGGATACGAATTCAGAGGAAACTTAAATCAGAGGGAGCATCCATAAGTATTTTATAATGCACTCTTTTTCTTTAACTAAGATTTTTCCCACTAGGTTTTTATAAGTAAGGTTTTAATGAGGCATTATCGTGATCCAAAAGTATCAACTCCCCAGTAACGTTTGAAAATAAGTTACAATGTACTCTTTTCCCTTATTTAAGATTTTTCCCACTGGGTTTTTCTTACTAAGATTTTAACGAGGCATTTTCTTGATCTAAAAGAATCAAACATCTTTCAAGAAATAACATCTCAAATATGTTATTTAAGTTAAATTGTATTTTTATCCTTAACTAAGGCTTTTCCTACCGAGTTTTCCTTTGTAAGGTTTTTAATGAAGTATTATATTGACCCAGAAGTATCAAACTCTATTTGATTCAGTAAATTATTGAAATATCTCATACTATATTGTACTTTTTTCCTTCACTAAAATTTTTCCCATAGGGTTTTTCTTAGTAAGGTTTTAACGAGGCATTAGTTTGATCCACAAGTATCAAGCTTCATTTAAAGAAATAAGAAAATAAAATATGTCATTGTACTCTTTTTCCTTCACTAAGATTTTTCCCGTTGGGTTTTTCTTAGTAAGGTTTTAATGACGCATTATTTTGATCTCAAAGTATCAAACTCTTAGAAGGAATATCATTTTTAGTATGATATTTATGATTTCACAAGTTGCACTCTTTTCCTCTTTCAAGGTTTTTCCCATTGGGTTTTCCTTATAGAGGTTTTTAATGAGGCAACAGACAATATCTATATCAACTGAATCGATAAATGCAAGCAAGATAACAATGAGGGAGAGCAATCATCATACACGTTACAAAAGGGTCAATTTCAAGTTATCAGAGGATTCAAGATTTTGAAGATGCATATTCAAGAGGGAGTGTTATAATACATGTAAATATAATTAGTGAATATGCTATATACTGTTTTGTATTTAGTCTCATATCATGGGATTAGTTCTATCCCAAGCTTCTAGGCATTTATATAAAGGTGCTAATGTAATGGAAATGTATTACTAATCTCTGAATGAATAAAATTGTTCTCTCTCTAATGGCTTCCACTTTCTTTATTTCATAACATATTTTATTTCCCAAGAACGGTTTACATAAGAAAGAATTTTATTTTCAAACTTTTTCACAAGCTTAATTATAGGAAAGATGTATTTTTTCTTTTGCAATTCTCATTTATTTATATTTACTTTTCTGTTGCTTTCTTTAGATCTTATTATTTTTCTTTTAGTTACCTTATATCTGCTTTTACTCTTCTTTTAATATAGCAACTAAATACAACTATCATCTAGGGCAAGTAGGTCTAGGACCATGTCCACTCTGACACAGAAAGGTCTTACTCTAGGAATCTAAGTAGCTCATATGGTCCTCCTGCCGTCTATTACTTGTTACCAACTTACGCTGTATAACTCATGACAAATAAGGTCTATCGATCTCTTATCCAACCACATGTTCCTTTGTTATATGACCCTATTAATTCACGTTTCCTTCTAAATAAGATTCTCCCATTAATTATCTAATTAATTAGATCATACATACATACATACACACACACACACACACTGATATATATATATATATATCCAATATTAATTAATTCTTACACGTTATAATTTCTTACCTATTTGAACACATCAATTAATACCTCTATTAATTGAACGCATATAAAAGTTATACTTTTTAATTTATTTTTATTAATTTGCCTACATCATAAACCTAATTATTTGTTTGATTTTTGCGCGCATTCTTATTTTTTTTAACTTGGAAACAAATAATCTTATAACTGGCGTTTTCTTCTAACTAATTAATTTACATTATTAGCTGTTGTAAAGATGGCATATTCTTTATTTAATCGACACCCTTTTAAAAACACTCAACTAATTTTCAATTAATCAATTGACATTTAATCGATATCCAAATTAATTCCTATGCGTCACTCAATCACACATTTATTAGTCGTACATATTTAAACCGCCAATTCATTACCCAATTAATTGACATATAAGTTTCTCTTTTTTATTAATTGACGCTTATGTAATGTCTTTAATTAATTTCTCAATTAATTGATAACATCAATTATAAATTAATATACATACATACATATATAGGTTATCACTTAATTTATTCCCATATACATTTTCCTTTATTAGAAAATTGCTTAATTAATTAATGTTATAAAAGTGACATATTCGACTAATTGATACCTCTACGTCTCTTAATTAATTACTCTTTTAATCGATTGATGTGTCAATTACTCACACACTCATTATTTGCATATACTTATGTAACTTCTTGATTTTTAAATGCATATATTTGACATTTATATTTTCACCGTTTGCTATAATTGTTGAATATGCGATTATATGATTTTTGTTTGATGATAATAAACATATATATATTCATGTAAAATGTATTTGTTAATGTACTATTTTATTTTTCACAGATTAAATAAATATTTGCTGAATAAAATTAAATAACACAGAATTTGAATTCAAATAGAAATTTTATTCAAACAAATATTTATTACAATTTTGAATAGTATAAATTCAAGCTCTCACTATACACTATACAACTTTGATACAAATTCAATTACATCACAATTTTACATTTACAGTTGACCTCACTACATATCACTCACACTCGTATTTTATCTTCAACTTCACTTCAAATTGAATCCAGCATCTGAGCAATCTGTAAAAATAAATATTGACGCAGTAAAATTGAAAAGGAAATATTTTTGCAGTGTAAAATAAAATTTAATTTTGAAAATATTATTTGCCTCAGTTATTTGCGTTGTTCGTCATCATTTACATTTGAATTCATCACACACGAACAATGTGACATGCACAGTGTATCACTGTACATGCCACAAGGCCGTGCACACCGATATACACTTGATTGATTTACAGGGACAGGTGAGCACAGGTCAAACCCAAAATAAATGGACGGGTTCAACTCAGGTGCAATATAAATAAAATCTCGACACGAGCACAAGGTCAAACCCGAGCGTTTAAGATGGATTCAACCCAATGTACAAATCATAATACAACAGTGCCAACAGACCAGAGAAGAAAATGAAATGGCACACGTATATACAGTGCATAGTCGCATTCAAGTCATAGAAACAAATGACACAATGCAATATGCATCAGGTTAGAGCATACGAACAGCAACCTTAACAAGCAAAGACCACAAGCCAAAGCTACCAACAACTAGTAGAGCAAATCCAAACAACTCGAGTGCTAGCCAGAAGGAAATGCATCAGAAGAACCATGGCATGAACCAAGTTTAATCAGAAAACTTTAAATTCAAATACTAGACAAAACAATGGAGCGACAGTATGAATGAAATACAAGGGTCAAGCAAATGATACATGCACTCAAATACAATGCAGACTCGAAATGAAACATATAAGGCAAGACAAAAAAAAGAAGCATGGCACAGCAGTTCATACAACATATACAATGCAGAAGATCCAAGGACTCAACAAGGCATGGACAACATGTATGAATGACTCAAGTGATACAAGTGATAATGCTCAATGCACAGTGCAAACAAATGCACCAAGTAAGTGACACAGCGAACATGACAACAAACAACAGTGCACCGAACAACTCACACACATGCAACCTGACAGAGATCGAGAATATACATGCGTGTAGACCAACAGCAAGTGGAGAATGCATCACGAGTTCAACATAATGTAACCAGATTTGTTTAAATGCCGAAGTCAAATGAAAATCAAACCGTAATGACCAAGGAGATCAAACAATCATCAAGCCGTGACTTTATCACAATCAAACAAGTACAGATTGACACGAATGGGCGAAAAGAACAAGTGCCAGAAATCAAAACAATTTCAAGTTGAACAAATCAAGACCGAAGTCAGATGAATATTAAACCAAGGAAAACTGAACAGTTAAATGTCAGAACCTTGGCAATAAAGGAATCGAACCAAGTCAAAATCAACACCGTTTTATTCAAGTAAATTGAAGAAGTCAGAATCAATCTCAAACATTCAAGCAATAATCAAACGGCCGAAAGCATAATATTGAAAAATCAAACGAACGAAAATTTAGGAGTTCGACTCCTATAAATTGCAATCAACATCATCGGCTATGTGGTATCGAGTTCAAGTACGAAAACACTAAATCACAAAAGCATAAAATTACATACCGAAGCAAGGATAGAACTCGATCAACGAAGCAGCCAAAGTGAGCAACAAGGAAAAGATCGATCAAAGCTACTCACGAATTATCCACGCAATCGATCAACATAAAGTCGGCTCTTGGTGAAACCCTAATTTGGAATAAAGGGAACGAAGCCCTAATTTTTAATTAGGAGGAACGAGAGAAAGAAAAAACGGCCGCCATCTTCACAAAAAGGATCGGAGCAAATAAAAGTGGAACAGGTTAAATTATGAAAGGGGCCGGCCTTATTTTTTAAGAGCTTTTCATTTTATAAAGGGCTTTTTATTTTTTAAATTAGGGTTGTCTTTAATTTAAATTGTTTTTAATTGTATTTTCATTTTTAAACCGTTTAAATTTCTAGTCGTGTGACTAGGGGACAAACTACGTGGCATAGTTTGAGAATTCGCAACTCAGTGGCTGAGTTGTGGCGGGGTTTTGAGCGTAGAATTAGGTTTAGTCGATAGCGGGTGTCGCGAGTTTACGTGTGTAAGCGTCTGACTATCTAATTTCTTGTAGAAACCTTGGAGGCAGCACGTAGGCAGGCATTTTCTGAAGCTGGGTAAATTCTGTGTTGTTTCTGTTATTTATATTTTGTGATATCTGTGCTGCTATTATTCTGCTGTGAACTGTTTTAAAATCTGAATTGAATATTTTATAAGCTTCCGCAATAAATTTTTATAATTAATAGTATCACCCTATTCACCCCCCCTCTAGGGTGAAATCGATCCTACAATAATGTTAATTCAATTGATTTTATTTGTCAATAAAGCGTGGGGTGTTACACAAATGAACCAGTTTGAAGAGGATTTTGTAAATTATATATGCTACTATTTATCATTCTACTTTTGTATGTGATTGAATATGGATCAAATATTTGTATTTTGTATTGCTTTAAAGTTAGAAGATCATAAAAGGCAATACATAGTATTGGCAAATAAACACCTAAGTGGCTAAGATGCGAGTGTATTTAGTAGTTTTATTATTTGACTCTTGCATGTATCTTGAAGTGATAACATGCCAAAAGATTAATTAGTGAGCACATTTTATATTTTATGTTAATCTTATTTAAGTTCACTCGTACATTTTAACTGATAAACATTTCGTTAATTATATATTAGTTGGAAAAATTTAACGAAGTTGATTATTTAACTTTATATAGCATATGTTCTTACAATACTAGAAAGATTGAATGTTATCATTTCATTTTTCTAATAAGGCTCCAACTGGATTTTTATATTCTATATAACCTAATAGAAATATAGACACCTTTTGATTCCTCTTATGGATGTTAGGAATTTGCTTGCCTTGCGATTCTGATCTTGAGTTCACTTAACAAATCATAGGCCGCAAGTGATGGGTGACTTTTTATTGATTTTATCATGTACAACTCCTAAACCATGGTATTTTCCTAATCTCAATCTCGAGCTTGAATTTGTCGAAAAAACCAAGGGAGATTATTCAGTCCTATAAGTTTCCTAATGGCCTAAGTATAATGCACATACCACAAGTTTGCTTAACAAATACATGCATGTATCTTATCTCGTCTAATAATGTATTAATAGTACAACACATAATATCCATTGCTTGAGTTTGCTCGAAAACTAGGGTATGCAAGTAATCTATTGGCGTACAAGTGATAGAGGACAAATTTTAATTTATAGATTCATAATCTTATATATATTGATGAACATATGTACATATATCTTTCAAATTATATATATATATATATATATATATATATATATTGGTGTACAAATGATAGAAGACAAATTTTAATTTATAGATTTATAATCTTATATATATTGATGAATATATACACACACACACATTAGAGTGAGATATATATATATATATATGTATGTGTGTGTGTGTATATATATATATATATATATATATATATATATATATATGTAAAATACCTAGTGATTCAAGTGTCGTATACATCTGAAATCACTATATACATACCTAACGTTTGTACTTACTACAAAATCTATTTGGGTTTATTTCCATTTCACTTATATTTATGCATACATTATTATTTAAGTTTAATTTATTTATAACAGTTTATAATTTAATTAACTTATATAATATTCATATGTTTATTATTAAATAAATCGTATTAAATTAATTTCAATTTTATTAGTTAAATCATACTGAGTAATTTAATTTAGTAATTCAATTAACAAATAAATTAAATTTTGTTTAAAATTTATAAATTTTATTTTATTCATCTTAATCAATTTAAGATGGTTATTTAACTACAACAGTTGTAATGTTATGTAAGTATATCAATGTACATGTATACATTTATTTTAATAACCATTTAATTAATTTCCTAAGTAAAACAATTTTAATTAAATATTTTGAATAAATTAAAAAAAATTACTTTTACTTATATCAAACATTTTAAGATATATATATATATATATATATATATATATATATATATTTGTACGTACGCATGTACACATGTACGGATGTATGTATGTTGAACTATAACATTTATAGTATATACATACATACATACATACATATATATCAATATATATGTGTGTATTTAGTTAAATACTGTAACGATCCTATTTTTAAATCAAAATTTATTTAATAATTAATATAAATTTTGGAACTAAGATGAAAGTTTTCAAAACAAATAAGATAAGTGTATGATTTTATATATATGAATAGATTTGAATTTGAATTTGAATTTGAATTTGAATTTAAAATTTAAATAAATATTTGAGTAAAATCATTTGAATTTAAAATAATATAAATTTTAGTTTCAAATTATTTTCTTAATGGTTATACATATAAATAAAGGAAATCTATTGATAAAATAGGAAAAACAATTTAAAAATTATATAAAAATGCATTAAGACAAGTGTTAAGTTTTGAAACACATAAGTTAACAAGTGTTAATTTTTAACACATAGTTTAAACAAGTGTAAATCATTTAATCATATAGATGAACAAGTGTCATTTATGTTTTATTTCGAGAAAATTAATAAAAATAGAAATAAGATATATAAACCATTTTAACTTCTTCTTCTCATTTCTTTAAACCTTTCAAATCTTTAGATTAAAAATCAGAAATCAAACAGCCCGACAAAATAAAAAAACCAGTCCAAAATTCAAAAACCAAAACCTGTACAAATTTGTTCAAACATAAGTAAATCAAAATCTTTTCAAATTTCAAACCAGAAAACAAGATTTCAAAGCAAAGAAAATTATCTCCAACAATATCCTGAAGCAAGTATATCAAAGTTCATTTCATTGTTGAACAAATCAAAGTTTTCATCACCCAAACAACAAAGATCAGAGCATCATAATCAAGTCCAGACACAAAAGCAAATTCCAGTTTTCTGTTTTTAACATCCAGGTTTCTTTTGATTTAAACAGGCGAGTAAACCTTTATAAAATCTGGGTTTTTATCTGTTGTTTGTAATCGTGCCTGAAGTGAAGTTGAAAATTACTTGCATGCATACAAATCTGTGTATATATGTATATGAATGTGACTGTGTATGTTTGAGAATAGACATGCATCTCTGTTTCCAGGTTTATAAGAGTTAAACCTATTCAAAAATCGAATTCTTCTTCTCTAATCCTCGTTAGACCTTCAGATCTAAACAAGATTTGTTTTTTTAAACTTGATTTAAGTTTTACAAATAAATTTAAGAAAAATAAATTAAATCTTTCTCAGGAAAGTCGAGAATACAGGCAAAAACCAATATATGATGAAAATTTATCCATCATGATTTCTAATTTCAAATATATCAATTGAATTTTTTTTTAAATTGATGATTTTTAAAAGAGAAATCATAATTTTTAATAAAGTATCCATTGAGAAACACAAGGATGAACGGAACCATCATTTTAACCAAATTCTGGCGATCGGTGAGGCATTGGTTCTCGAGATTGAAGTCGTAGCTTGCTGGGAGGTCGGAGTTCATCAGAAAAATGTTCGATGAATTTATATTACACTGTGGCGATGGAATGGAAAGGATTTAGGGTTTAAACCCTTAGTTTTGTCGAGGTCAGATATTTATTACCGCGGCTTCATCAGAGCACCGGAGTTGATCGCTTCGGTGGGAATCATAGCGTAAGGTCTGGACGAACCCTCGATCGAAATTGCTTGGCCTCTGGTGGCCTGAGGTAACGAGGTGAATTGGACTTTGTGATTGAGTGTTGTTCCAGTTTGGGTTTGATGGCAAAATCTCGAATTCGTCAACGATTTGGCTTGTTGGGTGGTCGTGAGGCTCGGGAAGGTCGTCGCTGATGTGTGGAAGGTTAGAGCATCGGTCGTAGGTGGCCAGATCGACTATGCATGTGCACAGTGTCAGATTCGTGTTGGTAATATTGTATTGAGGAAGAAGGGTTTTAACTCGAAGCATAGATTGGGGAAATGGGTGGATGGTTTGAGTCTTCGATCGGGTATTATTGAATATATTCTGGGTATTAAAAACTTAAACAAAATTTTAAGTTTTAAAATGAAAATTTGGGGTTAGCTCGGGGACGACTCGAAGCAAACATGCATTCATCTCGGGGAGCACTCGGGTAGTTCATGGGTTTTTAATAAAACAGTTTTCAAAATTTTAAAATAAATTCATAATTTAAACATTTTTAACCTATGTTTTTAAAATAACTGTTTTGGTTTAAATTTGGATTAATAAAGGTTTTAAGAAAGTTATGTTTAAAGTAATCAAGTTATTTTAATTATTAATCATTATTTATAAATACATTCTTGATTTATTTTAATTAAATAATGTAATTAAAAACTTAATTAAGATGAAATGTTGTTTAATTTTTTTAACCTTAATTTGTTGCATTAATTGATGTGTTAATAATGATTAATTATAAGGTTGATTAATTAAAGATTTGATAATAATTAAATGATTAATTAAAATAAATGATTTATAATTACTTAACTAATTAAAGAATAATCAATTAAAGGTTAATTAATTATCAATTTAAGGTTAATTAATTTATAATTAAAAATTAATTAATATAATTAATTAAGAAATAATTAATTAATTAAGGTGATTAAGATTAGTTAATTTGTAATTAAGGGCAAATTAATTTACGACTAAGAATAATTAATCATTAATTAAAGATAATGAATGAAAGTAGTTATGTGATTAATTAATTATAATCACATGATTAATTCATCTTAATTGTAGATGATTGATTATTATTGAATGCTTTGTATTGATTAATATCTCTGATATGTGATTGTGATACCATGTGATATGAATTGCTTTATGCTAAGCTATGACATCTGTGAATATATTACTATGTGAATGTGAAAACCCTTGGCCTGTAAAACGGGATTTGAATTTCGATGCGACAGGGAGTCGGATTTCAAATGGTTATCCAAAACCCACATCGAACCTTAATGTTGAATCTTTATGATTCATATATCCACGTGTTTTTAAAATTAAGCGCTCACTATTCGGTTTAGCCGGTAGAGGACTTTGTGTCATATAACCCATTCAAAATAGTGATACGATGAAATGGATAGCATTTGAAGACGATGGTGAAGACCGGGTGTCTTCGAGAACGATAGGATAACCTATCAAATGACTCTGTACTGAGTTGCTCTAGTATAGAGATATCCATATGTGATGGGAAGTCGGATCGGGATTGTGGATGCCCGGATTGCAAGGGATTCTTTGGAAGTGCCTTCGGTTATGTTCGAACCCGAAATGGACTTGTATGGTTGTATGTCTGACATTACCCTTTGAGATATAAAGTTGATTTCTTTCAAATACATTTTTATTGGTGGTGGAGAACTTATTCTCTTAGCTTAACACCCTTCTCTGAGACGTACAAGCTCAGAGGTTATGTAGTTGATGGTTATTAGTGATATACTCCCAATTTGATAGTGTGGCATGCTGAGTGTTGCTGATCATTTGTTGATCGAAGCATGGATTTTTTGAAAAGCGTAGCTTTGTGGACGAGATTTTGTCGGACCTCACAACCCAAAAATGATCGAAACAAGAAAGCTGCAACAAGGTTATGAGGGTCGCGCCCTTTAGGTTATGTGCATTTCCTTCTGGATAATAAGTGGTATTCTGGTATGGAGGCCAAAAAATTTGCTTTGTGGTTGTTGGTGTTGAGGGCCTTCGATAAAGGTCAGTTACGATCGGGTGATGGAATACTCGTGTAGTAGTTACCTAGTTACAGAGGTAACCCGGCCTTGTGTTGGCAGAGATCCAGTTAGGTTCTTGGGGTCATCCCTCCAGAGGCGTACCCATTCGGTGTAAGAGGTTCCTTAGCCTGACCATTTATTGGAAAACCAAAGAAACAATACGATCCATGTACGGTTTTAGTTTTATAACCTGTCATACAACGTGGCGGTAATCTGCCATAAAACATGGTAGCGATAGTAGGCATACTACGAAATGTGTATGCTAGCTAAGATTAATATTATACTTTCGAAATGTTTTCTACATTATGCACTAATAATAATATCAAAGAATTTTCTCGTATCAAGCATGTTTGACTATCATTAGAAAAAATCTCCTCCAATTGTGCGATTGCATTGTGTGTGGCGGGAGGTCTTATGGTAGTTTCATTTTCCAAAAGCATGAACGAATTTCTTTTTATAAATTGTTTTTGTATAAGCAACTGTTTTTGTTTACTCACACCAGTCCCATGATTGACCCAGAGTTTACTGTTCCCTTCCTAAACTCTGGGTGCCCAAAATTTCCACACAGGCAGCCTAGAAGCAAGTTATCCGTGTTTTGGAGTTAGCTTTTGGTTTGGAAATCTTTTGGAAGCTATGAAGTTTGGAAGAAGGTGATTAGTTTGGATTCTTGCTATCTCTTCTTATGAAGACTCTGTTGTTTCTCCGCTGTGGTGTTATCGTTTATTTGATGTATCTTGTGTTGCACTCTGATGATGGTGGTGATTTGTTATAATCAAATATTATATCAAATGTTGTATCTGTGTTGTGATCAATGATAACTCATTTTGCTTCCGCTGTCTTATATTCATCTAATGTTGTTATAAGGTTCGCTGAACTGAAGTTTGACGTTTGAATCTCTGGCAGTCGAATAGAAGTGAGGTATTTGATGTCGTTTTTTGAACGCTAGATTTCAGGTCGTGACAAGTGGTATCAGAGCTAAAGGCGAGTAAGAACTTTAGCTATGGAGTATAACACATTAGACGACTCATTAGAGATAAGGTTAGAAAAACCCTAGAATGAGTAAATCCCTAAGATATCTTGTCCGTATGCCTAAATCATGTTTTCTTACTATGGATAGTGAGAATGAGTGGAAGAAGAGGACAAGGTAGGGGAAGGGGAAATACCACTAGAGCTGGTCAAGTCCCTGCAACAGCGGAAGCAGCTATACCCACTCAACCTCAGCCGAATTTGGCTGATATATATCAAAGTTTTTCCACACTTGGTGGAAAACCGTTCACTGGCAAGGAGTCTATTATCGAAGCATAAGCGTGGATCCGATCGTGTGAAAGAATTTCTAGAGGGCTGAAATTGGAAGACGATCAAATGCGATTGATAGCTTCTTGGCAACTCCATGTGGAAGCGCTAGCTTGGTGGAAGACTGTTAAAGTGGATGAGCTGGAAGATGAGTTCATTTGGGGTCGATTCAAAGAGGTGTTTGAGAAACACTACATGTCATCTGCTAGTATCTCCAGAATGTGCCAGAAGTTTATGGACTTGAAGCAGGGAAGTTTATCATTTGAGGAGTACTTGAATAAGTTCAACGAGTTATCTCGGTTTGTCCAGAGTTGGTGAATACACCCTTGAAAAGGAATGAAAGATTTATTCGAGGGATGAATAAGAAGTTCCATGAGAGAATGACAGCACACGTGAAAGAATCTTTTTCTGATTTGATCGATATGGGTTATAGATATGCTACCTTGGATAAGCAGGAAGTTCCGAAGGAGAAAGGAAATGCAAGCAGTCTGAATTGGAAGAAAAGGAAATTCGAAGGGAAGAAACCGTATCAAGGCAAAGAAAAGAAGAGTAATCAGGAAAAACCGGCGAGAGATATTACTTGTTACAATTATCAGAAGAAAGGTCACTATTCAAACAGTTGCAAGAAGCCAAAGGAACAAGTAAAGAAAGATCAACCTGTGAAGATAAGTCAAAGAACCAAGGAACGCTATTGCTGTCGCAAGCCAGGTCACGAAGTTAAATATTGCCCGAAAAAGTAACAAGCACAAGTAGCGAAAATGTACGCGATAAAAGATGACCCCTCTACTTCAAAGGCGGATAAAGGAAAAGAATTTTTAGAATGTAACTTTATCATTTATGATAAAATTGTTAGAGTTTTGTTCGATACTGGTGCCACGCATAGCTTTATCTCCCATCAAGCCATAAATGAATTTAAAATTGTACCCAAATTTGTCGACGAACCCATTTGTTTGAAAAATCCAATTGGTGGCCCTACGAACCTTTGTCTACGATGTGGAGACGTTCTTATCTCATATTCTTATCATCAATTTCCTATCAGTCTCTTTGTCCTCGATTTTAATGAATTTGAAATCTTACCGGAATGGACTGGCTACCAAAATACGAAGCTAAATTAGATTGTAACAGTCGAACGATTTCATTCCAAATAAAACTTGGGAATTTCATCGTGATTTCTTATGAGGATCCCAGTCCAAAGAGGGATAAGTCGATGTATACCTTGGGGTATCCGGAACTTATTCTGGAGTTCATACCTATTGTCCGGGAATTTCCAGACGTATTCGAAGAAGTTAAATCTTTACGTCTACACAGAGAAATTGAATTCAGAATTGATTTAGTTCCCAATGCTCGTCCTGTTGTTCATGCAAGCCGTAGGATGGCACCCAGGGAAAGAATAGAATTGGTTAATAAAACCCAAGATTTGCTAGAGAAAGGATTAATCCGCTCCAGTGTTTTCGATTGGGGTTCAGCTATGGTGTTTGTGGCCAAGTCTGACGGATCCTTGAGATTGTGTGTGGACTACCGTGATATCAATAAATTAATGCTTAAAAACAAATTTCCTTTGCCTAAAATCGACGATTTTTTTGATCAAATACACGACGCTTGATTCTTTTTGAAGATGGAACTAGCTCAAGGATTCCATAAACTGCGAATTGCTGAAGACTATATTCACTTAACTGCTTTCAAAGGTCCAGACACATTCTACGAATGGTTAGTCATGCCTTTCGGACTAACTAATGCTCCTGCATATTTCGTAGATTTAGTGACCTGTGTATTCCGAGAGGTGTTGAATAAATTTGTTCTTGTGTTTATTGACGATATTTTGATCTACTCCAAAACTGAAGAGGAACATGCTGAGCATTTGAGGATTGATTTGGAAATATTAAGGAAGAACATTCTATTCGTCAAATTTTCTAAGTGTCATTTTTGGGTCAAGGAAGTTAGATTTCTCGGTCATATTGTTAATGAAAAGGGAATTTCTATGGACCCAGGCAAAGTTTCCGTTATTCTAGACTGGAAGCAACCCGCTACTCCAAAAGAAGTTAGAAGTTTTCTAGGATTAGCCGGGTATTACAGAAAGTTTGTCCAAGATTTCTCCAAGTTAGCTGGTCCGTTGACTAAGCTAACTATGAAGAATGCTAAAATCGATTGGACTCCGAAATGTGATGAGCCGTTCTAGGAGTTGAAGAGGAGATTTACCTCTGCTCCCGTTCTCCTATTTTCAAAGGGAATCAAGGCTTATCTGTTTATACAGATGCATGTGGTGATGGTGTGGGTGTTGTGCTAATGCAAAATGTTAGAGTGATTGCCTATGCGAGTAGACAATCACGTCCATATGAGAAAAACTACCCAACCCATGATCTCGAGCTTCTGGCTGTTATTTTTGCTTTGAAGATCTGGCGACATTATCTTCTAAGTGAAAAATTCGTATTATTCACCGATCATAAATCTTTGAAGTAACTCTTTACCCAAAAAAAATTAAATCAGAGGCAACAGCGTTGGTTGGAATTTCTGGTATCATATGACCTGGATATTCTGTATACGCCCGAAAAAGACAATGTGGTGGCCGATGCCTTGAGTAGAAAACACGCTATTCTTGCTCATCTTGTTGTCACTCCTACTCTTCTTAAGAAGATCGCAAGGAAATAGAAATAGGACGAGTTTCTTCGAGGAACTTACAAAAGAATATGTCAAGGTAAAGATTCTAGTTTTGGAATCGATAATAATGGAATTATAAGACTGAAAGGTAAGATGTGTGTCCCAGACATCTCGGATCTAGAACGTGAAGTTTTGGACAAATTTCATAAGTCCAAACTTTGTATCCATCCAGGAGTTAACAAGATGTATCGAGATATTAAAAGGACTTTTTGGTAGAAAACAATGAAAAGGGATATATCTATTTATGTCAGTCGTTGTGCAATTTGTCAGGAAATCAAAAGTGATCAGATGAAGATGGAAGGTTTACTTCAGCCATTGGAAGTACCTAAGTGGAAATGGGATCAAGTATCGATTGATTTCATCGACGGGTTGCCATGAACTCGAAAAGTTAATGAAGCGATTTGGGTTATAGTGGATCGTCAAACCAAGACTGCCCACTTTATCCCAGTGAAATTACCGGACAACCACGAGTTTAGCAGAATTATATGTGAAAAAAATTATTCGTCTCCACGGTATACCCAGCAGTATAGTGAGCAATCGCAACCCGATCTTCACTAGTAGATTTTGGGAGGCATTTTAAGCTGCATTAGGAACCATACTGAATTTCAGTACTGCTTACCACCTGCAGTCTGATGGGCAGACTGAAAGGATTAATCGAATCTTTGAAGACCTTTTGCATGCTTATATTCTTGACTTTGGCGGTTCATGGGAAGACCATTTACGTCTGGTTGAATTATCATATAATAATAACTATCAGGCCAGTATCGAGATGGCTCCTTTCAAAGCGTTATATGGTCGTCCGTGTAGATCACCTACTTGTTGGATTGAGTCAGGTGATAGACTCGTTCTTGGACCAGATATGATAAAAGAAGCTACTGAAAGGTTGATTTTATTCGAAAGAAATTAAAAACGTCTCAAAGCCGTCAGAAGAGTTATGCTGATCTCAGGAGAAGAGATTTAGAATTCCAGGTTGGAGATTCTATTTTCCTGGAAGTTTCTCCAATGCGTGGAATTTTGAGATTTGGAAAGACTGATAAGTTAGCATCACGATATATTGGTCTTTTTCCTATACTGGAGAGGATCGGTCCTTTGGCTTACCGAGTGCAGCTACCCAATTGGTTATCTGGCGCACACAATGTATTTCATGTTTCTCACCTTCGGAAATATGTACACGATCCAGACTGTATTATTGAATAGGCCGCTCAGCAGGATTTAGAAATCACTCCCAACTCAGCAGCTAAAAGAGAACCGTTAAAGATCATTCACCGAGATGAAAAGTAATTGAGGAATAAAGTTGGAAAACTAGTTAAAGTACAATGGAGTGGTGATCCAAATGACTGTACTTAGGAAACAAAGGATAGCATGCAGAAGTCCTATCCCAATTGCAGAGTAGATATCCCGGCATGATTGGCAAGCCATTTCTCTATCATTTTATATGTTCGTATATTCTTAGTTGTCTCTCTCTCTCTCTCTCTTTCAAATTTCGAGGACGAAATTTTCTTAAGGGGGGAACTTGTAACGATCATATTTTTAAATAAAAATATATTTAGTAATTAATATAAATTTTGGAATGAATTTTGGAACTAATTTGAAAATTTTCAAAATAAATAAGATAAGTTTTGATTATATATATATGAATAGATTTGAATTTGAATTTGAATTTAAAATCTAAATAAATATCTTAGTAAAATAATTTGAATTTAAAATAATATATATTTTAGTTTCAAATTATTTTCTTAAAGGTTATATATATAAATAAAGGAAATCTATTTATAAAATAGGGAAAACAATTTAAAAATTATATAAAAATGCATTAAGACAAGTGTTAAGCTTTGAAACACATAAGTTAACAAGTGTTAATTTTTAACACGTAGTTCAAACAAGTGTAAATCATTTAATCATATAGATGAACAAGTGTCATTTGTGTTTTATTTTCTAGAAAATCAATAAAAATAGAAATAAGATATATAAACCATTTCAACTTCTTCTTCTCATTTCTTTAAACCTTGCAAAGCTTTAGGAAAAAAATCAGAAATCAAAAAGCCTGAGAAAATAAAACAAACCAGAGGAAAATTCAAAAATCAAAACCTGTACAAATTTGTTCAAACATAAGTAAATCAAAATCTTTTCAAATTTCAAACCAGAAAACAAGATTTCAAAGCAAAGAAAATTATCTCCAACAACATCCTGAAGCAAGTATATCAAAGTTCATCTCAACTTGTTGAACAAATCAAAGTTTTCATCAGCCAAACAATAAAGATCAAAGCATCATAATCAAGTTCAAACACAAAAGCAAATTCAGTTTTCTATTTTTAACATCCAGGTTTCTTCTGATTTAAACAGGTGAGTAAACCTTTATAAAATCTGGGTTTTTATCTGTTGTTTGTAATCATGCCTGAAGCGAAGTTGAAAATTACTTGCATGCGTACAAATCTGTGTATATATGTATATGAATGTGACTGTGTATGTTTGAGAATAGATATGCGGCTCTGTTTCCAGCTTATAAGAGTTAAACCAATTCAAAAATTGAATTCTTCTTCTCTGATCCTTGTTAGACTTTAGGATCTAAAAAAAGATTTGTCTGTTTAAACCTGATTTAAGTTTTTAAAATAAATTTAAGAAAAATAAATTAAAGCTTTCTCAGGAAAGTCGAGAATACAGGCAAAAACCAATATATGTTGAAAATTCATCCATCGTCATTTCTGATTTCAAATATATCAATTGAATTTTTTTTGAAATTGATGATTTTTAAAAAAGAAATCATAATTTTTAATAAAGTATCCACTGAGAAACATGAGGATGAAAGGAATCATCATTTTCACCAAATTTTGGCAATCGACGAGGCATTGGTTCTCGAGATCGAAGTCGTAGCTTGCCGGGAGGTCGGAGTTTATTAGAAAAATATTCGAAGAATTTATATTACACTATGGCGATGGCACGACAAGGATTTATGGTTTAAGCCCTTAGTTTGGTCGAGTTCAGATATTTGATTGCCGTAGCTTCGTCAGAGCATTAGAGTTGATCGCTTCGGTGGGAATCGTAGCGTAAGGTCTGGACGAAGCCTCAGTCGAAATTCCGTGGCCTCTGGTGGCCTGAGGTAGCAAGGCAAATGGGTTTTTGGTGATCGAGTGTTGTTCCAGTTTGGGTTTGATGGCAAAATCTCGAATTCGTCAACGATTTGGGTTGCTGGGTGGTCGTGAGGCTCGGGGAGGTCGTCGCCGATGTGTGGAAGGTCGGAGCATCGGTCATAGGTGGCTAGATTGATTGTGCATGTTCACGGTGTTGGATTCGTGTCAGTAATATTGGATTGAGGAAGAAGGGTTTTAACTCGAAGCAGAGATCGGGAAAATGGGTGGATGGCTCGAGTCTTCGATTGGGTATTTTGAGTATATTCCGGGTATTAAAAACTTAAACAGAATTCTAAGTTTTAAATTGAAAATTTGGGGTTAGCTCGGGTGCGACTCGAAGCAAACATGCATTCGTCTCGGGGAGCGCTCGGGTTTGTGATAAAACAATTTTCAAAATTTTAACATAAATTCAAAATTTTAACATTTTTAACCCATGTTTTAAAAATAATTGTTTTAGTTTAAATTTAGATTAATAAAGGTTTTAAGAGATTTATGTTTAAAGTAGTTAAGTTATTTTAATTATGTAATCAATATTTATAAATAAATTCTTAATTTATTTTAATTAAATAATGTAATTAAAAAGTTAATTAAGATGAAATGTTGTTTAATTTTTTAACCTTAATTTCTTGAATTAATTAATGTGTTACTAATGATTAATTGTAAAGTTGATTAATTAAAGATTTTGATAATAATTAAATGATTAATTAAGATAAATTATTTATAATTACTTAATTAATTAAAAAATAATTAATTAAAGGTTAATTAATTACTAATTTAAGGTTAATTAATTTATATTTCTTAATTAATATAATTAATTAAGAAATAATTAATTAATAAAGGTGATTAAGATTAATTAATTTGTAATTAAGGGAAAATTAATTTGTAATTAAGAATAATTAATTATTAATTAAAGATAATTAATGAAAATAATTATGTGATTAATTAATTAAAATCACACGATTAATTCATCTTAATTGTAGATGATTACTTATTATTGAATGCTTTGTATTGATTAATATCTATGATATGTGATTATGATACCATGTGATATGAATTGCTTTGTGCTAAGCTATGACATCTGTGAATATATTACTGTATGAATGTGAAAACCCCTTGGCCCATAAAACGGGATTTGAATTTTGATGCGACAGGGAGTCGGATTTCAGATGGTTATTCGAAACCCACATCGAACCTTAATGTTGAATCTTTGTCATTGATATATCTATGTGTTTTTAAAATTAAGGGCTCACTATTCGGTTTATCCGGGAGAGGACTTTGTGTCATATAACCCATTCTGAATAGTGATACGACAAAATGGATAGCATTTGAAGATGGTGGTGAAGACCGGGTGTCTTCGAGAACGATAGGATAACCTATCAAATGACTCTGCACTGAGTTTCTCCGGTATAGAGATCTCCATATGTGATGGGGAGTCCGATCGGGATTGTGGATGCCCAGATTGCAAGGGCTTCTTTGGAAGTGCCTTCGATTCCGTTCGAACCCAGAACGGACTTGATGGTTATTAGTGATATACTCCTAATTTGGTAGTGTGGCATGCTGAGTGCTGCTGAACATTTGTTAATCGAAACATGGCTTTTGTGAAAAGCGTAGCTTTGTGAACGGGACTTCGTTGGACCTCATAACCTGAAAATTGTCGAAACAGGAAAGTTGCAGCAAGATTATGAGGTCGCGCCCTTTAGGGTATGTGCATTTCCTTCTGGATAATAAGTGGTATTCTGGTATGGAGCCTAGAAAATTTGCTTTGTGGTTATTGGTGTTGAGGGCCCTCAATAAAGGTCGGTTGTGACCGGGGGATGGCATACTCGACTAGTAGTTACCTAGTTACAGAGTTAACCCGGTCTTGCGTTGGCAGAGATCCAGTGAGGTTCTCGGGGGCGTCTCTCCAGAGACGTACCCATTAGGTGTAAGAAGTTCCTTAGCCTGACCATTTGTTAGAAAACCAAAGAAACAATACGACCCCTGTACGGTTTTAGTTGTATAACCTATCATGCAGCGAGGCAGTAACCTGTCGTAAAACATGGCAGCGACAGTAGGCATACTACGAAATGTGTATGCTGGCTAAGATTAATATTATACTTTCGAAATGTTTTCTACACTATGCACTAATAATAATATCAAAGAATTTTCTCGTACCAAGTATGTTTGACTATCATAAGAAGAAATCTTCTTCAATTGTGCGATTGCATTGTGTGTGTAGCGGAAGGTCTTATGGTAGTTTCAGTTTCCAAAAGCATGAATGGATTTCTTTTTATTAATTATTTTTGTACAAACAACTATTTTTGTTTACTCATACAAGTCCCATGACTGACCAAGAGTTTATTGTTCCCTTCCTAAACTCTGGGTACCCAAATTTCCACACGGTCTGCTTAGAAGCAGGTTATCCGTGTTTTGGAGCTAGCTTTTGGTTTGGAAATCTTTTAGAAGCTATGAAGTTTGGAAGAAGGTGCTGAGTTTGGATTCTCGCTATCTCTCCTTCTGAAGACTCTATTGTTTCTCCGTTGTGGTGTTATCGTTTATTTGATGTACCTTGTGTTACACTCTGATGATGGTGGTGATTTGTTGTAATCAAGTATTATATCAAATGTTGTATCTGTGTTGTGACCGATGATAATTCATTTTGTTTCTGTCGTCTTATATTCGTCTAATGTTGTTATAAGCTCCACCGAACTGAAGTACGATGTTTGAATCTCCAACAGTCGAATACAAGTGAGGTATCTGATGTCGATTTTTGAACGCTGGATTTTAGATCGTGACAAATACCTTTTGATTAATTTTTATTTACTTTATCTAGTTGACTAAATATTAACAAACTTTTCGAAAATATTAAATTTTATTTTCAATACAACATGGAAAATATTTTATTACTTTGACGAAATTTCATTTTATATGTTGTACTTAAATTTTAAGTTTGAAATATACTTTTAATTTAAGACTTAATTTAAAAATTAGCTCAAGGCCCAAATCTATTTTAGTCTTTACAATTGGGCGACAATTTGGGCTTATTCCACTCATTGGGCTAAATCAGTATTTAGGATAAGCAGACTTTATTAGTTCGCCCTAAAGTTTCTAATTAGACCGCATAGACCATTTGAGCTCTAATACCATTACTGAAACCGTCTTGGTCTGCAACGGGTGAAATCGGCAGATTCAAAAAAGAATTCCATGTTCAGATCAGAGTAAGTCTATAAAGTCTAATGGGTCTTACTAGATCTAATCTAATCATGTTTAATAAAATCACATTTTATTAATGTTGTCTTATTCTTAATTAATTAAATATGCATTAATTACTTCCAAAATTTAAAAAGGTGTTGCAAACATGTGAAACTTATTCCACCTCCTTGATCCTTAGAAATCGACACTAATATATCCCCGGTATTCATGTGCCATAAATCCAAGTGCTAGAGAGGCAGATTATCTTGGGTAAGAAAGAAAATTACAGACAGAACAGAATCTCGCATGAATGAAAAAATATATATTATTTCAACATATTACCTTTACAGCTGAAATTTTAAATATTTTTATTAGAGTTTAACATGGATAGTTATAAATATCTGTCCTTACAAATATGGAATACAATAATACAATTGTGTGGTGGAAACATATAACAATCTTTAAAAGAATCGTCTAATCCATGCTTCAAGCTCCATCTAGATTTCTTCTAATCAAACCTGACTACCAGACTGTCCAGAAAATTAGGGAATCCAGAGTTTAAGTGAAAAAGAAATAAACCTTGGGTCATTCACGGGATTGGTGTAAGAAACTCAACATGCGCAGTTTGGAAACAATGGGTATCTCATAAGACCACGCCGCAAATAAACACGGAACGGGTTATTACCTTATGATAACCAAAAAATTTGCTATGCAAAAATCATTTGATATTATTTTTAATGACATTCTTTTGAAAACATTTACAAGTAAACTTATTAATCTTAGCCGAAATTGTTACCATTATTAAATTTTGGATATATTGGGGTCTACGAACTAAACTCTTACAAGGCTCGTTTGGAGAATGGATTCCATACAATAGCGGGTAAGGGACTACCTTCTGTGCAGTGTACTTCTAGAGGGATGTACCGAGGATCGACGTCTTCAAAACCTATGCACCTGGCAAGACCGGCCTACCCACAGACCCGCTTGGTGGCGGGTAGAACCGAATGTGACATCACCTCGGTTGTTACCGACCTATCTAAGAGCTCTCTTAGCATACACAACGTACTCGACATATAAAGGATTATTAAGAAAGGCGATGACCACATCCAAATGGGGGAGACCCACTTTACCTCAAAGCATGCCCAATTTAACCTATTTCTAGTTGATGAGGTTCGAGGTAATGATTACCTTTCACATATCACATTCTTCTTTGAATGTCATGCCACCATTCCATGATCACACAATTGATTTCTACAAACGTATAACTCCTGAGCTCGTTTATCTTAAGAAATGGTGTTAAGCTAAGAGAAGTTGTCTTCTAAGTCACCGAACAGATGATACGTTTATAGAGATTGATCAATGTAGTTAGAAATGCGACGTCAGACGTTCGTTCATACAAGTTGTCCAGGAACAGGACAAACCAAAGGCACCCTCCTACCACATCCTGCCAAGATTACCTCTAGAATCTTTGCATCGAAGATCTCTAATGAAGAACTACCGAAACATAATATGATATTGGAAAGTTTCCCCTAAGGGTGAGTGACAAGTAGCCGTACATTCTATCAGCCAAATCACTTTCATATCTTCACTTTGAATGCGTAAATTGGTTTGAAGTGGTTTCCGGATAAGAATCTCTTCAAATCCTACCCCAGTTCCTTCGAACCAATCATCGATAATGAAATGTTAAGTAAATAGGGAATTATTCTTTGATTTATTACTTCCTTTTTATCAAAAAATCTTCAAGAGATATGTATTTTAAAACTTTTCCTTTAGGTATATATGAGATCATTAAACCTCATTTGTCCAATCCTTTGGTTACTTAAAACCTTTTTAAATCTTGGAATAACTCTAAACCATCTCATTTTTCATTTACGAAGATATTTCCAAATCATTTTATTTAAATCTTAGCATGATTTCTTAATTTAAAAATCAAAACTTTGATTGATTTATAACCATGTTATTTAGGATGTTAATCCAACGCCAGTAAATATTAAGTCAGCAGAATCGATAGAAATCATCTAATTCTAGTCAATATCAATTCCCGTAATCAATAAGTATTATGGGGGGAATAACGATGAAATCACCTTTTAAATTCCATAAGTTCGCTCTTCAAGTTTTATTACCAAGTATAACAAGAATATCTCCATAAAATCCACGTTGTCTAAATTTGAAAATTTTAATCTTTTGTACTTAACTTGCTTTCGATATTTTGACCTTATCTATCCCTCGCTCGAGATTGGCCAGATGAGTTAAGGCACTAGTTGCTTCTGAACATCTCTTTAGTTTAAAAACCTTACCTATATACCAAGAATAGAAAGATCCAGTCTACTCATCGGCTTTTAGAACAAAGATTAAATCACTTGATTTTTTTGACAGCTTTTTTTAAATCATTTATTTAAACTCTTTTACATAGATTATAAAACTTCCAAATCATCATTAAACCACTTAATTGTTTATTTGAAAACATTTATAAAGGATTTGGAAAAGAACCGTTAAGTTTAAAACCATATTTCAAAAGTTATAGGAAAGTGCTGCGAAAAGTGCTTTTAATATATATATATATATTGATCAAAATGACTTTTCCACCATTTGGAAATTCATTTTTATAACTCAGATCACTTTTATATCATTTTAAAATATTTTTATATTTTATTTCATACTATTAAAAAAATATCATTTTTAAAGAAATCCTTTTATGGTTTCAAACTACATGCAATTTTTCCAAAAACTTGTTTTACTCATATTTCAAAATCTACTTATCGAAATCTCAATTTTCTTCCTTTTTTTGAAACTTTGGATGGAAAATTATTTCCTTGAAAAATTCTAATCTATATTCCATTTTACCCATTCGTTTGACTTTTAAGGCGCGATATCGGGAATTGTCGTTACGCAACATGCCAATTTTTGACTCAATTTTCAATATTCATTTAAACTTTTCCAAAACACTTGTAAATGTTTATAAAACATTTCTAAATCATATTAAACTATTTTTAAGAGGTTTAGACATCCCACATACACTATTTGGTTTTATAAAGGAAAGTGATTTCCTTTGTGCTTATCAATGTATATTTAAACATGACTTTGTGTGTGTGTGTGTATAAATATATTCGACAACAATACCATACAACCAAAATTGATGATCAAAGCGTATTAAACATCCATTGTAAATATCATATCATCATCCAAAAATATAATACAAGTAAGAGTTTCTCACTTTCATTTTCCCTTCGCGCTAATATAAAATTGGCTATAGCTTCACTATCACGAAATCTAAGCTCATGATCACTAGCACTATTGACTTTAAATGGCTCAACCTAGGCTTTTGATGCAAGGAGGAGCACATGGCCTTAGGTTTGCTTAGTGGTGGGTTCGGCCTTGCTTTGGGAAGTGATGGTCATGGGTAAGGAAGAGGTAAGGAGGAACTTTTTTTGCCTTGGTTTGATGTGTATTTGATAATATATGTATATTTTACTAATTTAATTTATTTTGGAATAAATTTTCTCCATAACTTTGTTAACATGAGAAGCGATTAGAATAGCTTGAAAAAGGATGAAAAAGAAGTAGAAAATTATGTGAAAATGTGAAGAAAGGGTAGGGTATTTATAGGATTTTTAGAAACCAAAATATCATAATATGAATGGACAGAATTACCCTTGCCATCCCCTCCTAGACCCCCTTACACACGGTAGCCTCCCTCCCATGTGACGGATGATATGGAAGTGATGGTGGTGATGAAGTAGATGTAAGGTGAGTTGATGTGAGAAGATGTTTTCTTTTTCAAGCCTAGATATTTTTCAATATTTACCATACGTGAATACATTTCTACCTTTTGATCATTATTATATGTATATGTTAATATATGTGTGTGCATGGTCATATTTTCACTTATTAGTTAACGTACATATATTTGTAAACAAAATTTTAAAATAATTTTCTTATCATTTTTAGTTGATTAAAATGATCGCGTTTGAATCATTACCATATAAATTAATATTAACATTATTTATTTACAAAAATTGTTATTACAACGATGAAGCAGTACGTACTTTTCTTATATTTCAAATTAAGTATATATCTTTGTAAAAGTATTGTAAATTATTTCACTTTATAATAATTAAAATGAATTATCATCATTTTTAAAACAATTATTTGAATAATTATAAAGTCATTAAATCTCAATTTACATTTCACATAAATCAATTTATTAAATATAAGGGCATCACTAATGATGTCTTAAATACATTTTGTTTCGAAAATAAAATAATTGATTTCATATTCATGTTTAATTGAAAAAATAAGTGTATATATCGAGTGCCACACACGTTTTTTTATAGAGTTGGTTATCGATAAAAAAGTTTTCGGCTATATTATCCGTATATTTCCAAAGGAAATATTTTTGCAAATATTTCTCCCAAATAGGTTCATTATTATCATTCATTTCGCAAAAATTGATTATCTATTGAAAATATTCCATGTTTCAATATTTAAATAAATTGAATATATTTAATTAGAGTGATCAATTACGGATCGTTACATTTGTAGTAAATGCAACTGTTTAGTGTTAAAGGATAGGAACAAACATGAAAAGATATCATCGCATCAAGATCTAAAAGGCAAGAGATAAATGGGTATCATTGATTTATTTCACCTTTTCTCTTTTGTAAACTTTAAATTGATCCTACTTCTAATCAATGTACAAGAGATGACATGTTACAATATTTTTATTAAAATGATCAAAGCAATAAACAATAGCATGGTTAATATATACATGTATAGATATCAGAATTTATTTCTATCGTATATATATATATATATATATATATATATATTTGATATATGTATGTGTATGAATTATTTTCTTAACTTTAAATTGTTCAATGAGGGATAAATTCATGAAAAAAAATCTTTCTTAAGTACATGCCTTAATAATACAAAAAATATATATAGATATTACATACACACATATGTGTCATGAACAAAATGATTAAGCCAAAATAATGTCAAGTTTATTCAAAAAAATTCATATTACATTAAACCTTATTTATTTATTTATTTATTTTATTTTAAACAATCAAAATGTTAGAAATCCGAAATTGCATTCATCTAATTAAACAAGTTATCAACAATCTCTGTATTTTAGCATTGATTAAAAATATGAACAGAAACATTTAAATCATTAAATTGTATAATATATTAGAATATTATTATAAATAATTTTAAAAACATAGATTTGTAACCTAAAACAATGCCATTATGCATATATAAATTTTGATTTTATTTCACTAAGTTAAAATAGTTTAAATCATTTAACAAGTTATTTAAATTATATTAAAAATTCTAAATTAAGAGGAGGTAATAATGTGTGCATATAAAATTATGGTAAGTATATTACATCTACGAAAACAAATTAGATTTGGATTGTATCCTTCATATCTAATCAATAAGTGACATTTTGATTTGAAAATCTCTTATCAGATTCTTCAATCTACACTCAATTTTGTAAGGGATGAACCACGTAGACTTTATATTTATTTGTTGCTTTGATTTATTTTTTATTTGATTTTATATAGGAAGGGATGAAGACATTTCGGCTATAGCAAGAAGAGATGAGGAGAAAAAACAACCAAAAAATATAAAATTGGTGGATTTGTTTTGATTAAGAAAATGAAACCTTTCCAACTCCTATGATTAAAATTTCCTTAATTAATCCCTTTATAAATTTTAGTTACTCCACCCTTTTATCTTCCCTTTTATGGTCAGCCTATGTTTCCATCAAATTGATGCAAAATTTCCAAAAACCCTTCAAGCAATTATCTCCCTTTAAGCCTCATTTAAAAGTACACCGATATTGTATATACATGAAAATATAGCTTTTTTTTCATGCATTTAGATAATTATAAACAACCTCAAAACATCAATTAGATTAATAGTAACTGTTTTTTCTTAAGTACTAATTAATTTAACTAATTTATAATATTTTATAAATTAACTCAACCGTGTGGTTTTTTGAAGAACTCACAAATACAATATCATCAGTTACTCCAAGATTGAGGAAGAGCACATATTGCATTTGAAGGAGGTGCTTGATACTTTAAGGAGGCAACGACTAAAGGCAAATTCACCAGGTGCCATTTTTTGGAGAAATGAGGTATATTTTCTTGGATCTATTATATTGAAGCATGGATTAGCAACTGATCCAAGAAAAGTGGCTATGGTACAAGACTCTTGGGTACTGAAGAATGCCACCGAAGTTAAGAGTTTCTTTATTTGGCAGTTTTTATAAAAGTTTATTATGGACTTTGCGATGGTTTCCATAGCCTTAAAATTCCTTACTAAGAAGTATCTTTTTTCTCTTAAGACACGAACTATCACCATGCATTTGTATTTATGAAGTACCTGTTAATGAGCATGCTTTGTCTTGATTATCCTCGATTGTACGAAGCGTTTTATCGTTTATACCAATGCTTACAGTATGAGGTTTGGTTTTGTTCTTATGCAAGAAGGTAGAGTTGTATCATAGCCAATAGACATTGAAAGTTCATGATAAAACTATTTGCCTTAAGATCTTGATTTGCGCCTATTATTTTGTGATGACCATGTATTCAAACCTTAGCTATCTCGAAAAGCAACAACACACACGAACCAACATGCTAAAAGATATTTGTGTTAACTTTTTCTGAAAGGGAAGTTATGGAGTAACCGCTTAAAGAGTACAATATTCCAGTAGGCTCATCATTACGCACCACCCAAGCATTGTGTTTATAATGCATTAGTACCACAACAGTTGACATCCATAGCATTACAACACTAATTACATCTGATACTAGCTTCACTACAAAATGTGATGTTTGTGGGATTTAAAACTCTACTATCCCAAAAAGTGATAGCATGCACTAACAACTTAAGAGATCTTTGTGCTAACTTTGTAAAAGGAATTTTATAAAATTCTAGAAGACATTATTTGTTGGGAAAAGATTTGAATTATTTATAAATCATAATTTGCTCAAATATTTATTTGCATACAGGGACTTAAATCTGAGGTAAAAAGGTGGATGGGTTTATTAGTTTAGTATGATTTTGATATCTCGTATATGTTAGAGAAAGGCAATGTGGTGGTAGATGCCTTGAGTAGAGGACGTGCTATGTTGGGCTCAATATTTAAGGAGTGAAAATAGATGAAATGTATCGTGGATTTTGGTTCTCAATTTTTAGCAAAGTTGTTACTGGATTCACTGGCAACTTTGGAAGTTAGGCCAACACTTATTGACCGTACTGGTCTGAGCAAAATGAAGATGCAGAGTTTGTATGCATCTTTCAACCATTGGAGAGAGGCGAGTGATCTACCATATTGGTTTGTTGTTCGATTGATCACAAAGATAGGCTTTGGCAAGATAGAAGGTTGTGTGTCGGTGGTTAGTGATGTGATAGATGAGGTATTTAATGAGTGTTATTGTTTCAAAATAACTATTCATTTGGCTGGTGATAAAATATACCACGATATGAAAAGGGTTTTTATTGGCTAAGGATAAAGAGGCAAGTGGTAGAATATGCTGCTAGATGTTTAACTTGTTAAAGGATGAAGGCGGATCAAAAGAAGCCTAGTGGATTATTACTTCATTGTATATTCCACACTGAAAGTGGGAGCATGTTTCTATGGACTTTATCAATGGAATACCTAAGAGTAGAAAGGAAATGAAAGCATTTGGGTTCCACATGATAAAATGAGCTCATTTCATTCTGGAGGAGAGTAGGAGGACATCAGCGTCATTGACTACATTACACGTTAAGGAGTTTATTCGCTTGCACATTATACCTTCTAACATTGTTAGCGACCGAGACTCGCTTTTCACTAGTGAATTTTAGAGTGGTCTTCAACACACATTAGATGCAAAATTGAATTTGAGCAGCACTTATCATCCTTATAAACAAAATAACAGAGAAGGTGAATAGAGTGCTGGAAGATTTATTTTGAGTTTGTATATTAGCGACGAAGCTTATGAATATCATTTACCATTGGTAGTGCTTACTATAATAGTAGTTATCAACCTAGTACAGGCATGACACCTTTTGATGCTTTATAAAGGAGGTCATATAAATCTTCTTCGTGCTGGTAGGAAGCAATGAATGAAGTTATACTTGTACAAGACATGATTATAAATACTTCTAAGAAGGTGGAAATGATTCGCAAAAGAATGAAGACCACAAGGATATGCTAAAGTCATATGCTGATAGGAGATGGAAAAAAATTTGGCATTCATAGAAGGTGGTATGGTATTTGTGAAAGTTTCACAATTGAGATATGATATATGTTTTTGTAATGAGAGAAAGCTTGCGCCAAGATTCGTTAGGCCTTTCCAATTTTTGGAGAGACTAGGCAAGTAGCTTACAAAGTAGAATTCTAGAAAAGTTGGCCAGCATTTACAATGTGTTACATGTATCACATTTGCAAAAATATATCCATGATTTAGCAGTGGTAATGGAACCTACTCAACTATAGGAGGTGGCAGTAGAGTCAGAATCAATAGCACCCCAGGGGCTTATTTGTATTTTAGAGCACAATGTGAAGTGGCTTAGGAATAAAATGGTAAAGTTTATTCCAGCTCAGTGTGGAAAATAACCCAGTTGGGAGTACTTGGGAGCCCAAGGAGAGAATCAGAGCTTCCCATCCAGAACTCTTTCCTTGTATATTTCCTTTTTAGTAGTTTATTTATTTGAAATAAATTCAAACTTTCCTTTATTCATGTAAATATGTACATAAAATTCACCAAAATCAACACATTGAAAAACTAAATACCATAAAGCATAATGATTATGTTTCATGGCCCAAAACAAACTTTTTAAGCCCACGAACTCATACTATCCCGACCCATATGAAAGTTCTGGATTTACTATCGACACAAAATAGTTTAATGCCACTTCAATCTTCACTTTTCTAATCTCATCTATGAAAAATTACATCTCTTTAATGGTAGAAAATTGCTATTTCAACCCTCTATTCTGTGTCAACAATATGGGGATATTTCAAGATTTTAATTTAAATACAGATTATCAATCACAAATATATATTAACGTATGGCTACAGATATAATAATGCAGTAAAAGTAAAGTAAATGTAAGAGAGATGACACCGGAAGTTTTTACCTATTCAGATTAATGAATCCTACATCCAGTCATGCACAATGTATGTATAGATTTCTTTTCCAACGTCTACTTTAAACATGTAGCAAGAAAACTAGAATATAGTTTCGATTTCAAGCTAACAAGATACACCCTCCTGATTTATGAGTTCAGGGTATGTTCGCTTGATTTAATTGAACAAAAGGATCACCCACTTGATTTGACCGAGCAATAAGCGCACATATTTGATTTGAATGGGCAACAAGCACACCCACTTGATTTGAACAGGAAATAAGCACACCTAAATAAACAATATTAGAGAGTTGTTGATTCCAAATACAAATAGTTGTACTACGAATACAGAATATCTTATAGCCCTTTAGATAGCACTTTAATCTTTGACTCAATAAGAGAATACTTTTAGATTAGTAAGTGGATTGTAAAGAATAAATATAGTAAAGTACAGAGTGAATTTTCATAAATTTAAAGAGTATAGAAAGTGAATATTGTTAAATAAACGATGCAAATTTGGAGTAAGAAGAAAGTGGAGAAAGTAGTTAATGAAATTCTTTTTCCAGTCCCCTTTATATAGTGTGTGGAGGGACGTGTGTATTCGCAAAGAGAAGCGATTAAAAGTCACGAATTTCAAACTTTAAATGGCTTCTCTCCTACGGTCTATATGTCGACATACTTAGGTAGCCTATATCGACTCTATGTTAATTTTGGAAAACGGTAATTCTTTTAAAGTGTTTATAAAATTCTAATAATTTATTAAACTTTTAAACATAGTGTTTAAATACTTTTAATAAATAAAACTCTTTATAAAATATTTGTAAAATTATATTTCAATATATATATATAAAGTAGGGGGAATTAATTTAAAGGACAAAACTTTCTATATTTTTTGCCTCAAGGACACGACCTCAGTATTTTTACCACAAGGACAAACATTCTTCTAAAAATTATTCAGAAGGACAAACATTTTCCAAAATTATTCATAAGGACAACAAAACTGATACCGAGCTAAAAACTGATACCTAAAAACTGATACCGATAACTACAAACTGATACCTAAAAACTGCTATCAATAACTAAAAACTGATACCTACAGAAAGTTGTCCTTCAGGATAAAATATTAAAGGTCTGTCCTTGAGGCTAAAAAGCTGTGAAATTTTGTCCTTGACAATAATTTCCTGTATAAAGTAAATAATTTAATAAGTGAGCACTCAAAGAACAGATGGTTGCTATACAAGGACTTTGAGAAATTATTTTAATGTTTGTTTCCTATGAGTCTTGAATTTTCGTGTCTTCATCCTTTAACTCATGAATCTTTATACATCTTGATTATCTCTAAATCTTGATATGTAGTCCTTTTACTGACCAACTTCAAATTTGATTATCCTACTCCTATATAAACCAATATAATATTCTGCAAAATATTCTATACAACTTGAAAAATTATCAGTATCTATGTTTGTATGGTTGTTGTCATCAGAATCAATATATGTGGTATTAACAATTCTCCCTTTTTAATGATGACAACTATATAAATATTCCTGTGTAAATTATAATGTAACTCCCCTTACAACAACTCGCCTTTTCGATCCACAGAAGTTGACATTCATACATTCACGGTATTCATGTACGAACATCCAAGTGCCAGAAAGACAGATTATCAAGGGTGAAAGAAAGAAAAGGCAGACTAAAATCTCACATCATGACGAGAAACATATAACATACACATGATCTTTACAAAATGAAAGAACTGTAATATTTACACAACGTTAGAGAAAACTAGCCTACCGTCAGCCTGGACAGTTATAACAAACCGTTCTTACAATTTGCTGATAAATACAACAACCAATGCAGCAGAAAAATATAAAATATGTGACTACGTCCTGGAGGCATCCAGCTCGTCCCTTGAAAGCTACAAAGCATCCAGCTAAATTTTGAAACATGCTCAGGCTGACTCGGGCATTATGGGAAAGCACACCATGGTCAATCTGGTAAAATCATCATGAGAAAACTGGAATCAATCATATTGATCACTATATTTGAAACACTTTCAAAATAAATAGTATCTTGTAAGACCATGACTCATATAAACATGGATGGATTTTTATCTTACGATAACAAAACCATTTTTTTATAAAATCTAATGAGATTATCATAGCGTCTAGGGTTTTAAAATAAATATTGAATCATAGCCGAAATGGTTACATTAATTACATCTAGCATACTAGGTTCTATAATCAAAACCGTAAGGCTCGTATAAGGAAATGGATTCCAACATGGGAAGGTAACAGATTACCTTCCAAACGTACACCTCTAGAAAAATGTACCTAAGGCTACAACCCGTAGCACCTCTACTACATAGGGTTGGCTTCCCCTTTAACATGAAAGAATGGATTACATCATCCCCCAACACCGAAGCTACCTTAATTTTCCCCTCGGTGACAATGAAAATACTAACTCGAGGAAACAAATCTAGACAGCGGAATGATGTTCTTAATGGGAGTTGTCGACATAGCTTTGTTGCATCCCCTGTTTTAGCTATTCCTAGGTTTTGAGGCTTATGAGGTCATCCTTTATCTTTTCTTCTTAGCAATTTCTACTCGGAATGCTAACACTTCCCTTTAGGCATCAATGCGATCCTATAGCATTCATCTATACATATTGTTCAGGATAAGAATAAACTGAAGAAACTTCTACTACGTCCATTTTGGAATCGCCCTCAGGATAAGCTACCTTAATTTTCCCCTCGGTGCCAATGCAAATACTAACTCGAGGAAACCAATCTAGACAGAGGAACAATGTTCTTAGTGGGAGCTGGCCACATAGCACTACGCCATAGATGACCTTCTGCAACATTTTTGCAAGGTGTTGCTAACTAAAATGTTGCGACAGCTATAAAATTTTGGTCCTACTGCAACGTTGTATTTTTGGTGTTACCTTAGCCATAAAAATGTGTTGCTCTAGCTAACAAGTGTAACACGATGCAACATTTTTATATACTGTTGCCATAGATATATTCTAATTAAAAAAATTTAAATTTTTTTTACACCTCAGTGATCCACACCACCATTTAAAACAAAATCTCAACCGTCGATTCACACCATCGATCCACATCTTACCAATTTTCATTTCCCGCTTTACTTTTCTTTCTCATTCCTCTCTCTGTGAAAATTAGGGCACGCGATTTTTCTTTCTCGTTCCTCTCTGTGAAAACTAGGGCACGCGATTCCAGATGCTTTGATGCTCTGATTGATCGAATCTAGTGTAAGAAACGTTCCTGGTAGCTTGCGCCTTCATTCTCCTTGAATGATTGCTCGAATTGCTTTGACTTCGTCATCGGGTGCGATGTGATATTATTTGGTATGTTTTCTGCCTTCTGGTTTACTTGATTATTCTCAATTTTGGTTACAATCGCACGCTTTTGCCGATGATGAATTGGGATTTATTTATAGGCTTTATTTCCTATAATCTCGAGTTTAATCTTTCTGTTGGACTTTGAGAAATCTGGTATGTTGGATTGCGATGATGTATTGGTATGTTGGATTTTGGTCCACTGGCTTGATTTTGCTTTGCCGATGATGAATTGCGATGTGATATTATTTGGTATGTTGGATTTTGGTTCACTAGCTTGTTTTTGATTTCTGATCTAAGCTTGTTAGCTCCTTCTGCTGCATTTGTTAAACCAGAACTTGAACCTTTGTTAAACTTGTTCACATACCTTTGTACCTTGCTGCATTTGTTAAACCAGAACTTGAAGTATTTGTATTCTGCTGTCCTCTTGAAAACTGCTTCACTTGAAAACTTCTGCATTTTTGAAAATCAGAACTTTGAAAGTGATCTTTGGTTTTATTAAACTGTTGACTAATCTGAACATTGAGTTTTGGTTTCCACGATATATACAAACATATGTGTGTTGAGCTTTGTTGATTTTGCTTGGTCTGGACTGAACTAGTACCATGCTAACCTTGTTCTTTAACATGAACTAATGCTCCAAGTCCTCTGTATATCATATTACTGCCTATGTTTCTCTTGTACATGCCTGATGCATTCACTGTTTTTGCTTGATGGGCTGCCTATGTGTACTGCGGTGTTTCTTGCACTAGCTTGTCTACATTTTGCTGAAACTGTTCTTGTTTATTTTGTTGGTTGCTTGGCCCTGAGTTGAATCCAGTCGATGACTCGGGTTTGACCTTGTGCCGTGTCCATTTTTTTTGGCTTGTCTACATATCTGGCTGCACTTGAGTATGAACTTGCACTTGAGTAGTTGCACTTGAGTAGTTTCTTGTACCAAGCCTTATGATGCATGTATGTTCATCCATGTACATGCATTTCTTGGTCATGTTATGTTGCTTGCTGTGTTAAGTACTACTTTGTGCACTTGGCTTCTCCTTTGTGCATTTTTTCCTGAACTGTTGCTTGTCGTCTTCCATACTGTCTTGTATCTATGTGTTGCATTCATGTTTGGCTTATGCACTTGTGAACAGCTGACTTGTGCATTCACAGGTTGTCCGTGCAAATATTTGGTCCCTGTCAGAAAAAAATATGAAAAGAAACAACCCAAATACCTGAGGCAAATAATATAACAAAAATATTTTCATTTTCTGTTCGAGTTAAATATTATTTTCCAGATTACTGCTTTTGAATTATATGTGACAGGTATTGAAGACTGGACAGCTGGATACAAGCTTGAAGACAGAGTCAAATCAAATGTGCTTGATCTTGAAGACTGGACCCGCTACTCGGCTCGCCTTCGGCTCGGCACTCGGCTTGTCATATATTTGTCAGTGTCGGTGTTTGTATAAATTGAAACTGCATATGTAATGAGTGAACTGAGTGATGTAGTGAGGAATATCTGTATATGTGAATATCAGTGTTATATATCATTGAATTGTAAAATAGTGGAGTCGGGAATTTGTACTATTTCAAATGTTGAAATAAAATATTTATTTAAATAAATTACTTTTTGAATATCAAATTCTATGCAATAGCATTTTATTAAATAAATATTTATTTCTATTAAAAAATCAAATATGCTCTACATTGTGGGCCCCACAAATTCAGAAAGTTAATATCTATAGCAACATTTTGGAATGTTGCTACAGACACATATGGATGTTGCTATAGACCCAAATAGGGTTCTATTGCAACAATATTACTTATGTTGCCTTAGATAGTCAAAATGTTGCCTTTGAGGTCTAAGGCAACGGCAAAAATTGCATCACCCGAAAAGTGTTGCCATAGACCTATGGCAACATTTTTTGGGCCTGACCCAACATTTTTTTTGTGTTGCAGAAGACCATTTATGGCGTAGTGTAGCTTTGTTGCATCCCCTGTTTTATCCATTCCTGGATTTTGAGGCTTATGAAGTCATGCTTTATCTTTTCCTCTTAGCAATTCCTACTCGGAATGCTAACACTTCCTTTTAGGCATCAATGCGACGCTATAGCATTCATCTATATATGTTGTTCAGGATAAGAATAAACTGAAGAAACTTCTACTACATCCATTTTGGAATCTTCCTCAGGATTAGTAGCAAGTGGCCCTTACACAACCTCTACCAAAATGTAGAACATGCATATAGTTTTGGAGTGGTTATGGTATAGAGTCATCTCATATAAGTACATTGTTCCCACTTACCAGTCGCCCCAAAATAGAACCGGTAATTCCGGTAAACTCAACTCCTTCTTTAGAAATAGTCAGACAATACATAAGAGCAAAGATCGCCTCCAAACCATTTAAATGGACGGATTTCTATATCATTTGTCCTAGAAGAAAAAAACGACTTTATAAGTATAGTATAGCACCACCGATGGTAACTGTACTTTATAATCCCTGTGTTACCCTTAGATATTTCCAGATTTATATCCTTCGGTGTTAAGTAGGTAAAGAATATTTCCCCACCACCATAATTAAGAAGGATTATTTAATTTTGGCTAAGTTTTTGATAGTCGGTTATTTAACTATCAATTTAACAAACATTCAAACAGAAATTACACTTCCCAAGGAAAGCGCCAAGCCTTTTAAATTAATCTTTCATCAATTTGAAATCACCTTTCAAATATTTATTAAAATATTCATATACTTATCTCACCGGTATAAGTATATTCACAAAGCATTTAATTTTCAAACTTATAAAACTTTTCCACAAACTTATAAAATGGTATAAGTATAATTACAAAACATTTAGAAAGGTTTTTATTCCCAAAATCATATTAAAATGATTGAATCCAAATGTCATAAAAATGGAGATATTAGTAACCCAAAATACTATTCATTTTCATAAATCTTCTTATTTTGTAAATATCTCCTTTATATATTCCAAATTTATTTACAAAACATCTTTATAAATTTTCGGTCCATTTATAAAACTTATTTTGTAAATCTCAAAGACCCATTTATAATTTTTCCCTTTTAATTTTCTAAAACCATTTATAAACTTCCTTCATGAAATCATTTAAAATCCAAACTTCTTTTTCGATTCCAAACCCTTTTCTAATTCATAGACTCCTTAAACAATTTTTTTTTTATAAAAAGGAATCCTTTATTAGACAATTTATTATTTAAAAACATCTTTAATAAAGCAATAAGTTATCTTTAAAAAACATTATTGAAATAATAGCTTAAACAATCATTGATAAAATAATAAACTCTAAAACAAATTCTAATAATATAATAATAAACTTAAAAACAAGTTAAATAATATAATAATTAAACTTAATAATTAATTAACTTAAAACTTTAGTGATATAATAGTAAATAAACTTTAAAACAATATAATTATAATAATAGATTAACTTTAAAACAATATTATTATAATAATAAATTAGCTTTTGAACAATATTACCTAAAATAATAATAAATAATAACCTTAAAATATAAAATAGTTAATTTTAAATAGTAATTAACATTTAAATAATAATTAACTTTAAAATCTAATTATTATAAAATAACTTTAAATATCACTAAAGTATAAAATAACTTTAAATCTTATTTAGAACATAACTAAATAATTTAAACAATAATAAAAATATAAATTAGTTAACCTTAAACATTGTTGACAAAATGATTGTCATATAAAACACTTTGCTGAAATAAAAATCATATAAACATTTGTAACTGTCTTAAATTTGAAGTTGATTTAAATCTATAGTTTTCTAAATTCAGAAAGAGGCATAGCAATCACAATGGTACTTAAACAAGAAATCATATCATTCGATTTCTTTTTCGAAGTTGATAACTGGCGTTTACATAATCAGCATCTATGTAAATAAGTTTAGCAATTAACCACCACTGGTTAACATATCATATCAATTAACAACGTATCATTAGATATCAAAATCTATAAAATTGCATAACAGTGATTTATTTTTCTAATTAAATGACCACTTAATTTAGTTAGCGCAACCGTGATTTATTCCGCTAAACAAGTGTCCCTATTCAACTTACTTTACAGAATGTTGATTATTTGACCGAAAATATAACACATTAAATTTAACGACGTTGTTATCTAATATAATTTAATTAAATGTAGTGCTTATTATTATGTCATAAATTTTATCAATAAATTATATTATAATATTGTACTCGTCAATACGAGTCCAATGCAAAAATCCGCGTTTCAATCGGATCTAAGATGAGCAAGATATCACATTTTACCCATAACACCTGATCATATAACATATACCCCACACACAAGAGATATATATATTATCTAAATTCTCACCAATAGGCCCGGCCCGCTTGATCCAAACCCAGACTATTTGCAATCCACTTATGCCTACCAATCCACCACATTTCTCCGTCTGTCTTGCAATTGAACACAATACTATGGACTATAGTGCAAATTCATGTTATATGAATAGTAACCAAACATATTTCCTTTCATGCACTCAGCTGCTTTGCTCTGGGCTACTACCACTCATGTGATTGCCTCCACCTTTCAATGCGGATGGACATCGCAATGATTGCCCTACCTTCTAACCACGTCGGCCCGCCATGCTTTCCACCCATTTTCCTTTTCTTTTCTTTTATACTACCAGTTCTCAGCCTCACTCCATATCACATGTGCACGTCCCGTCACCAAGCCAAGCACCACATTTCCTACTGCACACCTCCCCGCCATCAAACAACACCTATACGTCCATTATTCCATGAAATCTCCTTGTACACCATCCAAAACTAACTCACAACACAAACTCCATAAATTTTCCCTTTCCCCATATACACACACACATACATATATATACATACATATATACATTTACACACACACATACACACACACAAATATATACACAAATATATATATATATATATATATATATATATATATTTTTGTGTATATATTTGTTTGTATATATATGTGTGTGTATATATATATGTGTGTGTACACATATACATATACATATACATATATAGATATGTATATGTATATAGATATACATATACATATATATAGATATGTGTATGTATGTATGTATATGTGTGTGTCTATATATATATATTCTCACGTGCCTTCCCTTCATTAGTCATATATCCATGCAAACGTGAAAAAGAATGTGTCCAACTTTCTCTATATGTTCTCTCTTTTATTTTTCCATGCGTGTACATATATATAAATTTAGTTTTTAAAACGGTAAAGAATGAAAAGGGAAAGAAGTAGAGTTGCTATTTCTAACAAGAAAAATGGAATATGTTCCATGCATGAGTATACTTTTTCTTTCTATTCCTTGTATGTGAATGTCAATATATAACTTCACTAACTTAAAACTAAGGAAAAAGAGACAAAACAATTAATGCTAAGGTCGCAAAGTCAACATTATGGCAGTGAAAGGATTGGTAAAAGGTGTTTGCATGTGTTAATATTTACATGCGGCAAGAAAAATGAAATGTAAAAATGTGTACCCATTTGTATTCATGCCTTTGTTTCTTGTTTTCATGTGTGTCCCCGTTGTGTAGATGTGTTCAACTAAATAAGCTAATATTCCAACTAAGCTAGAAACCAAGAACATTAAATGCGAACCCAGTTATTCATGCAAGTGGACAGACATGCAAAAGGATGTAAAAGATTGATTGCTTGCACTAATAAAGTTAGTGTACATATATTTTATTTGAAAATGTTAGTTTGTGGTTAATTTCCACACATTCACGTAGTAGCCATGTACAACAGCAATGAAAATACAATCGTGTGCAACAATATGACACGATTGCAAAACAATAGCAAAATACACTGGTTATCTTATTTTGTGCAGTTTCTAAAATACCAATGTTTTCCATAAAATACGTTAAACAAAATTCAATTATTTTCCAATTTAAAATTATGAAAAAATCCTATAAATTAATATGTCGCCAAAAATTGGATAGTTATTTGAAACATATGTTTTATTATAATTTAAATTCAAATTTGCATACTTAAATAAATTAAATATTCAAATTTAAAGACTTAAAAATACGAGTCGTTACATTCTTCCCCTTTAAAAGAATTTTGTCCATTAAATCCTGTTACTTTTAGGAACAAATTTAAATAAAAAGAAACGGGAATATTGATAACCAATAGGAATGAGTACTAAGTTGTACGTAGATCATTTTATTTGCATAACAGTTCTCGATTCGAGGTCTGGGTACATGACTAGTATTGTATATATATACTCAAGTTCATACCCATACAATACTCTTTAAATCCTAAAAGTATATATGTACAATGTTATGTTCGTTTTACTTAACCAGATGACCAGTAAATTTAGAACTCGTTCTAACTTCTATTTATTCAAATGCATAATTATTTTCTTATACTTTCATAAACAATTGATGTTTAATAAAAAAAATTAATTCGAAAGTTTTTTTACTATCAAAAATCGTCGAAAATTTTATTTCATTTTAAAGAATAAAACTACCAAACAAATTTGTCGCAACAAATGCACAATCAACCTACTTTAGTTTATATAAGTCCTTATAATATTTAACCAAAAACTTAGGAACTAAATATCCGAGTTTTTTTCAAATCAATTTAAAGTAATAATATGCTTATAAATTAGTATATCAAATCATGTTCCAGAGTTATTAAATCAGAATTTTCTTTTCAAAACAACTCGAAGCAAAACTATTATGGTAGCAATTCCCACCTAGAAACTTGAAAATGAACACCGACGGTACTGAAGTCATCATCAGAATTATTTTTCAACGACCTAGTGTATTCAGTGCTCTTTGATCTCTTTTTAAAATCTTTAAAATATTTATATTCATAATTACTATCAAATAATACTATTATTATCTTCTTAAAACTTTGGAAACAATTTTCCAAAGCACCTAGATTTAAGTTTTCAAATTATCAGTTTTAAATCCGTTTTTATTTTTATAACCATAATTATACAAATTCATCATTCTTATATAAAATTGTTTCGCCAATATATATCTTTATTTATTATAATAATTTATAACAATTAAAATTTAACCTAACATTAGTACACGTCTTATAATCAAATTGTGAAACTAAATTCATAAGGTGTTCATTTCAATGTTCTCCAAAATTACTATCTACCCAATCCATTCAGTAAAAAAGGCAAAATTTTCTTATAAACTGGTCGAGAAAAAATAAATAAACAATAATTGATAATAATCAAGTATTATCATTTCCTAACAAACAAACATTCTCTAGATAAATATACTAGTTTCTGAAAATTATTTCTTTTTATATAAAATATAATTCTAGATAAAAATATTTCACTTGCTTATTTTAAAATAACACTGTGTCGGTTTGTCTTGTTTAAGCGTTTAGAAATCCCTATCGATAGCGTTGATCAGGTGCGTCGACCAAAAATTATAAGCCACTCCACAGACCAATAAAACAATTATAAATAATTTTTATAGCACTAACAAAAACTCTCTCCTACACACACACGCTCAAATTCATTCTAGGTTGTCGCTTGTCCTATCTCAAATGAGTTTACCCCACTAAAGTCAAGGCTCGCTTAACCTTCAGCTCTGGTACCACGTATAACAACCCGCATTTTCGATCCCCAGAAATCGATACTAATACCTCCACGGTATTCACGTAACATCCAAGTGACGGAAAACAAATTATTATGGACAAAAAAATGAAAACATAGAACGAAATCTCACATCGTGTCGAGAAACATATAATATACGCACGTTCTTTATTAAAAGAAAGAACTGTAATATATACACAACATTAGAGAATACTAACCTATCAACGTCTTGAATAGTTATTACAGTCTGCTCTTACAATTTACTGATAAATACAACAATAATGCAGTGGAGAATTATAAGATACGTGACTATGTCCTAGAGGCATCCAAATCGTCCTTGAAAGCTACAAAGAATCTAGCTAAATCTGAAAAATATGCTTAGGCTGACCAAAGCGTTATAGGAAAACAATGCTTCGATCGGTCCGGTAAAACCAGCATGTGTAAACTTGAATCAATCATATTAATTACTATATTTGAAATGCTTTCAAATAAAAGTTATCCTATAAAACCACGTCGTGCATAAACACAGACGCGTTTTTTCCTTATGGTAACCAAACCATTTTTGTTTTAAATCAAACGATATTGAAATAGTGTCTAGGGTTTTAAAATAAATACTGAATCGTAGCCGAAATGGTTTTATTAATTACATTCCAACATATTAGGTTCTACAATCAACACTTTATGGCTCGTATAAGGAAATGGATTTCAACATGGAAAGGTAACGGACTACCTTCCGAAAGTACACCTTTAGAAAAATGTACTTGAGGCTACATTCCATTGAACCTCTGCTACACGGAGCCAACTGCCCCTTTAACATGACAAGCTGAATTATATCGTCCCTCGATACCGAAGCTACCTTAATTTTCCCCTCGGTGCCTACATGCATACCAACTCGAGGAAACCAATCTAGATAAAGAAATGATGCTCCTAAATTGGTGCTACCTACATAGCTCTACCGCATCCCCTGTTTTAGCCATTCCTAGGTTATGAGGCTTATGATGTCATACTTTACCGTTTCCTCTTAGCAATTCCCACTCAGAAGGCTAACCATATCCTCCAGACATCAATGCAATGCTGGTATTCATCCATACAAGTTGTCAGGATAAGAACAAACTAAAGGAACTACTTCTACAACATCCATTTTGGGATAACCCTCAAGATTGGTAGCAGTAGCCCTTGCATTTTAATAGCTTGATTACATCATCTCGAACCTCTTCCAAAACATAGAACGTGAATATGGTTTTGGAGTGGTATGGTGTAGAGTCATCTCATATAACTCTTCCCGTTTACCAATTGCCAAAAACCAAACTATTAATTCCAATAAACTCAACTCTGATTGTTTAGAAATAATCAGACAATACATAAGAGTAGAGATCACCTACAAACCGTTTATTTATCCTAGAGAAACAAAATTAGTTTATACGTAGAGTATAGTACCACCATGGTAACTATACTATATAATCCCCGTGTTTCTCCCAAATATTTCCAGAGTTATAACCTTCAGTGTTAAGTAGGGATAGAATATTTTCCTAGATAAAACTTAAGAAGCATTATTTAATTTAGGCCAAGTTGTTGATAATTTGTTGTTTAACTATCAATTTAACAAACATTTAAAGAGAAGTTGCATTTCGCATGAAAACCAATAAGCCTTATAAATTATTCTTTCATTATTTGAAATCAATTTTCAAATATTTATTAAAATATTCATATACTTGTCTCATTGGCATAAGTATATTAACAAATCATTTCTTTTTCAAAATTGAAAAACTTTTCCACATATTTATAAAATGGTATAAGTATAATTACAAGACTTTTAGAAAGGTTTTCTATTGCCAAATCATATTCACATGATTGAATCCAAATGTCATTAAATGGAGATATTGGTAACCTAAAATACTATTCCTTTTCATAAATCTCTTTATTTTTTAAATATCTCCTTTATAAATTCCCAAATTTATTTATAAAACATCTTATAAATCTCCAATTTATTTACAGAACTTCTTTTGCAAATCTCAAGTATCCATTTATAAAACTTCCCCTTTTAAATTTCTAAAACTGTTTATAAACTTCCTTCCTAAATTCATTTAAAATCAAACTTTTTTCCAACTCCAAGCCTCTTTCAAATTCATAAACACCTTTAATAAATCTTTTAAATAAAAAAGAAATCCTTTACTAAACATTTTATTATTTAAAAAAAATTTCATAAAAGAATCAATTATCTTTAAACAACGTTAATGAAATAATATCTTAACAATCATTAATAAAATAATGAACTCTAAAACAAATTCTGATAATATAATAATAAACTTAAAAACAAGTTAAAATAATGTAATAAATTAACTTAATAATTAATTACCTTTAACACATTATTGATGTAATAGTAAATCATACTTTAAAATAATATAATAATAATAATAAATTTACTTTCAAATAATATTATCTAAAATAATAATAAATAATAACCTTAAAATATAAAATGGTTAACTTTAAATAATAATTAATTTTTAAATAATAATTAACTTTAAAATCTAATTATTATAAAATAACTTTAAATATCATTAAAGCATAAAATAACTTTAAACCATATTGAATATAACTCAATAATTTAAACAATATTAAAAATATAAATTAATTAAGTTTAAACATTGTTGATAAAATAATTATTATATAAACCACTTTTCTAAAATAATAATTATATAAACATTTGAAATTGTTTTAAGTTTGAAGTTGATTTAAATCCATAGTTTTCAAAATTCGAAAAGAGATTTAGCAATCACAATGGTACTTAAGCAAGCTACTATATCATTCAATTTAATTTTTCAAGTTAATATTTGGCATTTACATAATCAGCATTTATGTAAGTAAATTTAGTAATTAACCGCAGCTGGTTAACATATTATACCAATTAACGACATACAAGTAGATATCCAAATCTATAAAATAATAGAACGAAGGTTTATTTTTCTAATTAAATGATCACTTAATTTAATTAGTGGAACGGTGTTTTAGTCCACTAAACAGGTGTCCAAATTACCTTATTCAATTTACTTTACTGGGATACTGATTATTTGGCCAAATAGATAACAGACTAAATTTAACGACCTTATTATAACATAATTAAATTTAGTCCTTATTATTATATAATAAATTAATGCACTATCAAATCTATCAATAAATTACACTACAATGTTGTACTATTCAATACGAGTAAACCCAAAAATTCGCATGTCCATCGGATTTAGGATGAGCAAGGTATCCCATTTTACCCATAACATATAATCATATAATATAACACATTATATATATATATATATATATATATATATATATTTGAATTCTAACCAATGGGCCCAGCCCACTTCATCACACCCAGATCGCATGCAATCCACTTGCGCCTACCAATCCACGACAATTCCCCTCTCTCCTACAATTGAACACAATATTATGGATTATAGTGCAAATTTATGTTATATGAATAGTAACCTCATATATTTCCCTTCATGCACTCAACTGCTTTGCTCTTGGCTGATGCCGCTCGTGTGACCGCCTCCACCTTTCAACGCGGATGGCCATCGCCAACGACAGCCCTACTTCCAACCCGCGTCAGTACACCATGTTTCCACCCATTTTCTTTTTTTCTTTTATAATACTTTTTCTCTGCCTCCCTCCATATCACATCCGTGCGTCATCTTACCAAGCCTAGCACCACACTTCCTACTTCACAGGTCCTCTCCATCACACAACACCTGCACGTCCATACTTTCATGAAATCTCCTCCCTATACACTATCCAAAACTCACTCACGACCCAATCTCCACAAACTTTCCATTTTTCTATATATACACACACACACACACATATATATATATGTATATGTATATGTATATGTATATGTATATGTATATGTATATGTATATGTATATGTATATGTATTCTCACGCCTGCACTCACGCATCTTCCCTTCTCTAGTCATATATCCATGGAAACTTGGAAATGAATGTGTCCATCTTTCTCTGTATGTTCTCTCCTCTTTTATTTTTGAATGCATGTTATATATATATATATATATATATATATATATATATATATATATATATATGAATGAAAATGGAAAGAAGAAGAGTTGTTGTTGCCAACAAGAAAAATGGAATATGTTCCATGTGTGAGTATATTTTTCCTTTTTATGCCTTGCATGTGAATGTCACACTAACTTAAAAGCTAAGAAAAAATAGACCAAACAATTTATGCTAAGCTACAAAGTCAATACAAGGACAGTGAAAAGAGTGGCTAAGTGTGTTTGCTTATGTTCATATTAACATGTGACAAAAAAATGAAATGTCAAAATGTGTACCCATTTGTGTTCATGCCTTTGTTTCTTGTTTTCATGCATATGCCCTTTCTGTAAATGTGTACAATTAAATAAGCAAAGATTCGAAACTAAGCTAAGTACTAAGAACAACATTAAATGCACACCCACTCATCCATGCAAGTGCAAGGACATACAAAAAGATGTGAAAAGAGTGATTGCTTGCACTAACAAAGCTATGTGTACATGTATTTTATTTGAAAACGTTAGTTTGCAGTTTATCGCCACACAATAACACGTTCGTGTACGAACTACGAATGAAAGAAATAAAAATAAAATCAAATACGACAATGCGACATGGTCATAAAATAATAACAAAATACATTGGTTATCTTATTCTGTGTAGTTTCTAAAATATTGACGATTGTCGTAAAATACATCAAATGAAAATTCAATTATTTTCCAAACTAAAAATTATTGAAAAATCCTATAAATTAAATTAGCAATGCGTCATAAAAAATCAGATTATTTTTGAAACATATATTTGATCATGATTTAAGTTCAAATTTGCATATTTAAATAAATTAAATACTCAAATTTGAAGACTCAAATATACTGGTCATTACACTCGTTAAGTTAAATAATATCCCTTTAATAAATGCTTATATTATATTATATACTTTTGTTCCCCTTCGTCATCCACAAAAAAGGATAGAAAAATATAAACTCCCCATAAATGTGACATATGGTAAATTTAAGTATTAAATCAAAATCAATATTAATTGTAGAATAATAAAAATAACTATATAGCTACTATATACATTAGTATGGACCCGTGCTTCGTATACGGGCTTTTTGTGTACATGTTGTTTGTGTTATCGTATACGTTGATATTTTGTTTGAGCGTAAATATGTAAATGGAAAACAAGGGCCTTTTTGGAATTTCAAAAAGACAACGAATAAATTAGTTCAACGAATTTTCATTATTAGTAGTAGAGATACATTCTATTTGATTAACCAAAAAAACAAACTCCCCCTAAAAGCGGCATATGATAAATTAAAGTTTCTTCAATACTATTAATTTCGGTATTAAAAACTCTATACATATTACATCTATTTGAATAACCAATAAATATACCTTTATCTGATTTAACATCAAATTTATATAGATATCTATTGTATTTAATATAAAACATTTACTACCAAAAAATTTAAAATAAAATACTTAAAGCTTTTTATCAAAAAATAAATCATAAGGCGTTTTCTTAATCGGGTCTTATTAAAATTCTAGTCAAAATATAACATATTATAGCAACTGCTTCAGCACAAAAAAATTTATGTAAACTACTATCATTTAGCATGGCCCTAGCACATCTTATATATTCTGTTTTTACATTATACAACTCCATGATATTAAGGAGTTGTAGGAAAAGAAAATTCGTATATAATTCTTTTCTTGTTACAAAATTTTTCAAAAATTTTGTTTTCGATTTCTCCTTCATGATCACTTTGTATTGTTTTAATTTTAATTAACTTTTGGTTTTGAAATCTTAGATAAAATTGTGAAATTTCAAATACCTCACTTTTTTGTTTAAGGAATATTGTCCAATATATCTTGATTTATTGATTAAACTTGTGATGGTCCAAAAAAGGTCTAAATGAAGAAGTCCTAAAGGATGTGTAGTCGAAATCATGTCTTTTAATTTAAGTGAACTTCTATGAACTTTTCCAAGTTGACAAGTATCACATAGGTTATTGACACTAAAACTCATTTTTGGAAGACCTTTAGCAAGTACATATCCGACTAATTTGGATAAATTTTTAAAATTTAAATGACCAAAGCATTTGTGGCAAATCCAAGTGTCACTAGATTTAGCTAAAAGACAGAAATTATTATTGGACACTTTCATACTCAAAATGTAAACGTTACATTTCCTGACTTCTTCAAAAATAATTCTATACTCATTATCCTCAATGTGGCAAATGTATTTTTCAAACTTTATTTTGAAACCCTTATAACATAATTGACTAATACTAAGCAAATTATATTTTAAAATACTAACTAGAAAAACGTTAGAAATAATAGGAGTTTTAGAATTACCAATTTTACCGATGACGTATCCTTTTCAATTATCTCCGAAGTTAACTGTTCCACTATCTTTGTAAACGACGTCCTTTAATCTTCGAATTTTTAATCATATGTCTTGAGTATCCACTGTCTATTATCCATTTGTCCTTCTTGATTTGTGACATATAATTATCAGGCGACTCTTCAATATCATCCATATGACTTACCTGTTCCTGCAAATTTACTTCGTACACTTCCAAATGATCAAGTGACTTTTCAATATTATTAGATCTTTACCTATTTACAGGAATCGTAAGGATTTTACAACTTTTTTTTTCATCAAAAATGTTAGAAAATGTACTATCAGTGTTACTAGTTATTTATACTTTTCAAAAATCTAATGACGAGGTTTTGAAAACTTACTGCTCTAGTATTAAATATGGGAACGATGTAGTACTATTGTGAATGGATCTTAAGGCTCTTTTAACAATAGAGGGAAAGTGGACAGTTTTAATAACTTGTATGGAAATTTTCTAAGTTATTTCAATATTTAAATTCAAACATAAATAATAAATCATGTACATACACACACACATGCGCGCGCGCGCACACACACACACACACACATATATATATATATTAACAGATAGTCATAGATATATAACTGTACTAAAAGTAAAGTAAAAGCAAGAGAAATGATACCAGAAGTTTTTATACTGGTTTGGATTAACCAATCCTACGTCCAGTTCTATACACTGTACATACAAATTTCTTTTCCAATGTCTACTTGAAAAAGATAGTAAGCAAACTAAAATACAATACCAGTTTCAAGGCAACGAGATACACCCTCTTGATTTACAAGTTTAGGGTACTCTTTTGATTTAATTGGGCAACAAAATCACCCACTTGATTTGACTGGGCTATAAAGCACACCCACTTGATTTGACCGAGTAAGAAGTATACCCACTTATTTGAACAAGCAAGAAGCATACCCACTTTATTTGAATGGACAACAAGCACACCTAAACAAATATTAGTAAAGAGTTGTTGATTCCGAATATAAACAGTTGTGTTTTGATAATGTGATAAGAGAGTATCCAAAAAACAAATGGTTGCTATCCAAGAGCTTTGACAAATTATTATAGTGTTTATTTCCTATGAGTCTGGAATCTTCATCTCTTCGTCTTTAAAATCACGAGTCTTCAAATATCTAGATTATCTCTAAATCTTGATCTCTAGTCTTTTTACCGATCAGTCTTCAAACTCTATTATCTTGTTCTTATATAAACCTGTGTAATATTCTACAAAATATTCTATACAACTTGGAAAATCATTGATATCTACATTTATATGGTTTTTGTCATCAAAATTGATATCTATGGTATTAACAATCTCCTCCTTTTTTATGATGACAACCATGTAAGTTTTTCCATATAAAATATAATGTAACTCCCCCTACATTGAATAACTCCCCCTTTAGTAGGGATGACAATGTGGCGGGTCTAGGGTCCAAACCCGGTCTACCCTCCCCTGTTTTGGCCCATCCGGACCCGTCCAATTGGATCATTGGGGCGGGTAGACCCATGACCCGTTCTTGAGCGCTCCGGGTCTAGGGTCGGGTCGGGGCTCAACCGACCCGCCCCAACCCGACCCGCACTACTAACATCTCATGAAACTGCTTTATTACTATAATGATTTATTAATCTTCTTAGATATAAGGGATTCTAGCATGGATATTAAAATGTTCCAATCAACAATATATAGAAAAATTTAGAGAATTAAGTTGCGTCATTGATAATTATGCAATAACATATGCATATATTTTTCGATTTGTTATTTTAGACATCATTTTTATTAACTTCCCTTAGACACCTTGTATTTGTATTCCATGTATTATTTAGTGATAATTAGTATAAACAAATGAATATATATACGTTGGTACACAATTTTGGATCAATACATAGAGACTCATCGGGTCTTGGGGCGGGTAGTGTCTACCTTGACCCGTACGGGTCCCGGGTATGGGGCAAAATTCCAGACCCGCACCGGGTCTACGGGGCGGGTCTGGGGCGAGGTCTAAAAAATTCAGGACGGGTATGGGGCACTAAAAACCCGTCCCAACCCGCCCCATTGCCATTCATACCCTTTAGTATATGCTTATATTGTATTTTATACTTTTGTTCCCTTTTGTCATCAAGAAAAGTAGGTAGAAAAAAATTAAACTCCCCCTAAATGTGACATATGATAAATTTAATTATTAAATCAAAATCAATATTAATTGCAAAATAATAGAAATAACTATATATATTTAGTTTTTTTCAGTCATACACTAAAGACATATATCATAAATATTTATATAGAATAAACAAATCAAACTTCACTATTTTATTTAAATAAGCAAATGTACATATATAACTATTACAAACTAAGTCAACCAAACTAAGGCAATCTTGTAAGTTCACACAAATCAAACTAATAAATATACGTGCTTAAAATACAAATTAATGCTTTAGTTTAATTACCAAAGATTTGTGAATGGCTTAGTTTGGATATTGAAGACAAAAGTTAGCCTTTTGTTCTACCAAATTGCCTTGAATATTATAGGAAACTTCTCCAACGTGATACACTCTATCTTTATCTTCATCCTCGATATCATTTTTCTTCTTCACCTTAATTCATAGGATTATGATACGTAAGATTTTTAGAGTCTCCTTCTTCGATGATTATTAGATTAGCTTCATTATCCAAGAAGCGTTTTTGTAAATACCTATGCATTTTCCCTTGCTTGTCTTGTTCATTATTGAACCGAATTTGCAGCATTTCTATTTCAGTAAGCATGGCGATAACATGATTCAACTCTTTCTCAATATTTCCTAGTTTAGAGAAAGTTAAGTCCCGAAAGGGGCTTAATTCTTGCCTTGGACGTTTGGAATTGGATGGATCCATTTTTGTTTGTTTAATTTAGAGTTTTCTGAAGGAACAAAGATGAATGGGTTTGAAATTGAAATATGGTGGTTAAATATATGGCTTATGAATTTTAAATTAAGGAGGGAAAAAACTGTTTTCTGGAAACTGCCAATTATGTCGACATATGCTTCTTGGGTATTGCGACATAATAGAAAAGTTATATTTTTAATTTTTACTTTTAATTTTCTAAATAAACATGATTATTTCTAGATTTCTATAAATGAACATATTTCAAGTTCTCTTCTTAATTTTATTAAAGTATTTTAAGCTAATGATTAGTTAGAATATCAGCCATTTAATTTTCTATATTTATAAATTCTAGTGTAATAATTTCTTTGTTAACATTATCTCTCGGGAAATGGTGTCTTATATCTATATGTTTGTTTAGACATGATGTGTTAGATGTTTTAATAAATTTGTTGCACTAGTATTGTCACAATATATTGATGATTGTCTTAAATTAAGACCAAAATCATTTAGAGTTTGTTGCATATAGATAACTTGTGAACATGCTAATGCTACTGATATATGTTCTGCATCTACTATGAATAGAGATACAGAATTTTGCGTCTTACGGAACTAAAACACCATTGAGTGTCCTAGAAAGTGATAGGTTCCACTCATACTTTTTTGGTCATATTTTTCATCCAACATAATTAGAATTGCTATATAAAATTAAATCAAACGAATCTTCTTTTGGATAGAAGAGTCCATACTCTAATGTATTATTAACATATCTTAAGATGCATTCTACATCCTTAAAATGTGTCTCCTTAGATTGTGGTTGATATCTTGCATATATACATATACTATGCATGATATCGGGTCTACTAGCCGTAATATAGATAAAGATCCTATCATGCCTCTATAAAGTTTTTTATCTACATTCTTCTTTATTAAGTTACTAACTATTTTCCATGGTTTTTGATATGCCGTTTGTTTTATAGATTCCAAATTTCTTTACTAATTCTTTAGCATATCTTTCTTAACTTATAAATATTACATTGTTTAATTGTCCAATTTGTAAACCTAGAAACGATGTTAATTCTCCTATGTGACTTATTTCAAATTCTTTAATCATTATATTAGAAAACTCTTTATTTAGTTTTTCATTAGTTGACCCAAAAATATTATCATCTACCTATAACTGCATAACTTTAAGTATTGACCTTTTTGGGATTTGTTGATTCCTGCCCATTGAGATTCAATATACAATAGTTTGTGGCATGTTTTAATTTCTGTTTCAAAGCATGGGATTTGAGAATAGGTTAATTTCATAAATCGTAAGTAAAATGGCGAAAGTGTTTCATCAGTGTTAGAATTTATGGCGAGTGAAACATGTTTTTTAGCCCGTAAGGATTCACAACAACATCAAAAAGGGAGAGTGCAATTATGGGTGATAATGATATGTAATGGTGCTCGACATAATTCATGGGTTCTGCCTTTGTTTTCCCTTATACAAGGCGATTTAGATTAACTAATATGCCTAGTGAGGTGTTCGTCATTTCAGAACAATCAGTTTCACTGTTCTTTAAAATTAAGCATTATTAAAAGCCTCAGGTGCAAAACTGCAAAACTTGACCTAGTTTCACATCTGCAGAATCGTGTATTGTAGACGATAGTGTTAGCAGAGAAGAAAGGGCAGAGGTTTGGGTTGCTATGGCAGATAGTTAGATGTGGATCACCGTGGTCGATGGGATTCCCGTGCAATTTGGAAATCATGTACGTGCGGTTGGCAGTGAAACCGCTTGCAAGTGCCTACGACATTTTTGGTAACCGTTGAAAACGTGTACGAGCAGTTAGACAAAATAACATGAGAAAGTTAAGGGACGAAACTTGTCTTGAATTTCAAAAGTTGGATTAGCTGATGATAAATGGGCTTGATATTGAGCGAATGCTGGAAAAAGAAGTACATATGAACGTGATCAATTATTAGGCTCAAGTGGGCCAAACTCTTATGTTTAGTAATTGGGCTGGAATGGTTAGATTTAGTGGATGAAGGAGACTGCGATGATATAGGTAGAGTATTTGTGTATTGCTACATTGTAATGTTTAGTTATTAATAAAGGAACCCGTTTTCAATAATAAAAAAACCATTTAAAAATGTACTTTTGACATCCATTTTAAATAATTTAAAATTTTTGCGATTTGCAAATGCTAATAACATTCTTATGGCTTCTAATCTGGCTATAGGGGCAAACATTTCATCATAGTCGATTCGTTCTTCTTGGTTATATCCTTGTGTAACTAAATATGTTTTATTCCTTACAACTTCTCCTTGTTCATTTAATTTATTTCTATAAACTCATTTAGTTCCAGTTACATAATGATTTTTTGGTCGTGGAAATTCCCAAACATATTTTTGAGTGAACTGATTCAGTCCTTCTTGCATGGCAATAATTCATGAATCGTCTAATGATGCTTCTTTCGGATTTTGGTTCGTTGGTTGAGATAAATGCTATATTACTCATTTCATTTAGTTGATTTCTAGTGCTTACAACTGATTATAAACTTCCTAGTATATTTCTTTATGAAGGTTTTCAAAATTTTCATTCTTTTATTGGGATTGGAACTATCAGTATCATTATTTTCATAGTTAATACTTACATTATTTATAGTTTCGTTATTCTCACTTGGATTGAGATTTTCTTCCGTATCGTAACTATATTGGTTATTTCAAATTTTTGTCAAATTAAACACAAAAAGTTTGTTCAGTAGCGTTAGTTCAAGCATGAAGACTCTATAAGCCTTACTTCTATTCAAATAACCAATAAATATACCTTTATCTAATTTAGCGTTAAAATTTATTAGATTATCTTTTGTATTTAATATAAGACATTTACTACCCAAAACTTTAAAATGAGATACTTTAGGCTTTTTATCAAAACATAAATCATAAGGTGTTTTCTTAGTCAATGGTCTTATTAAAATTCTATTTAAAATATAACATGTTGTAGCAACTGCTTCAATCAATTTTTTTTAATGTAAATTACTTCATTTAGCATAGTCCTAGCATATTCTCGTATAATTTTATTTTACATTCTACATCTCCCTTTTATTGTGGAGTTTTAGGAAAAGAAATGTTACATATAATTCTTTTCTTATTACACAAGTTTTCAAAATGTTCGTTTTCGATTTCTCTCCATGATAACAACGTATTGTTTTAATTTCAATTGACTTTTGATTTTTATGTCTTAATGAAAATGGTAAACATTTCAAATGCATCACTTTTATGTTTAAAGAATATTGTCCAATATATCTTGAAAATCATCTACTATTATAAAAACATACATATTACGATCTATTGATTAAACTTGTGATGGTCCAAAAAAGGCTAAGTAAAAAAATCCTAAAGGATGTGTACTCGAAATCATGTCTTTTGATTTAAATGAACTTCTGTGAAGTTTACCAAGTTGACAAGCATCACAATGGTTATTGCATTTTTGGAAGACCTCTAACAAGTTCATATCTAACGAATTAGGATAAATGTTTAAAATTTAAATGAAAAAATCGTTTTTTCCAAATCCAAGGGTCATTAGATTCGACCAAAAGAAAGAGATTATCATTGGACACTTTCATATGCAAAATGTAGACATTACATTTCCTAACTCCTTCAAAAATAATTTTAGACTCATTTCCTTAATGTGGCAAATGCTTTTTTTAAACTTAATTTTGAAATCCATATCACATAATTTTGACTAATATTAAGCAGATCATGTTTTACATTCCAAACTAGCAAAACATTAGAAATAATAGGAGTTTTAGAGTTACCGATGTTGTCGATGACGTATCCTTTTGAGTTATCTGTGAAGTTAATTGTCTCACCATCTTTGTAAACGATGTCTTTTAAGATCTTTGGATTTTCAATCATGTGCCTTGAGCATCCAAATTCTAGTATCCAATTGTCCTTCTTGATTTGTGATATATAAATATTATGTCTCTCCAATATCTGCATATGACATACATGTTTCTGCAAATTTACTTTATACACTTCCAAATGATCAAGTGACTTTTCAGTAGTATTGGTTCCTAATCTATTTTAGGGAACCATTAGAATTTTACAACTTTGTTTTTCTTTAAAAACGTTAGAAAATGTACTGACGGTGTTACTAGCTATTTATACTTTAAAAAAAAAAATCAAATGATGAGTTTTTAAAAACATACTGCTGTGATACCAAGTATGAGAAACGGTGTAGTACTATTATGAATGGATCTTAAAGTTATTTTTGCAATAAAGGGGAAGTGAATAAGTCTTATAACTTCTATGGATTTTTTATAACTTACTTCAAGATTTAAATTCAAAAGCAAATACTTAATCGCAGATATATATTAATAGATATTCGTAGATATATAAATATAGTAAAATTAAACTAAAATTAAGAGAAATGACACTAGGAGTTTTTATACTGGTTCGGATTAACCGATCCTATGTTTATTCATATACATTATATATAAATTTCTTTTCCAATGTCTACTTTAAATAGACAACATGAAAACTTGAATATAGTCCGGATTTCAAGGTAATGAGGTACACCCTTCTGATTTACGAGTTTGGGGTAGAATCTCTTAATTTAATTAGGCAACAAAATCACCCACTTGATTTGATCGGGCTATAAGCACACCCACTTGATTTGAACGGGAAATAGGCATACCTACTTGATTTGAACGGTAACAAGCACACCAATTAGATTCTAATAGGAAACAAGCACACCAAAACAAATAATAGTACAGAGTTGTTGATTCAAAATACATTGTACTTCGAATATAGAATATCTTATATCTCTTTTGGTAGCACTTTGATCTTTGAATTGATAAGTGAATACTTCCAAACCAGTAAGTAAATTGTAGAGAATGAATGTAGTAAAGTAGAGAATAAATTTAAATGAATTTAAAGAGTATAGAAAGTGGATGTTGTGAAATATATAATGAGAATTTGAAGCAAGAAGAAAGTGGAGAAAGCAGTTAATACAATTCATTTTCCAGTCCTTTTTATGTAGTGTATGAAAGGATGCGTCTAATCGCAAAGAGATGCGGTTAAAAATCACAACTTTTCAAAATTCAAAATAAATCTGTCCAACAATCTGTATGTCGACATAGTTAGGTAGCCTATGTCGACATATCTGTGTTAATTTAAAAAACAATAATTTTTTTAAAGCGTTTATAAAATTATAATAATTTGTTAAACTTTTAGACATTGTTTTTAAATACCCTTAAAATATAAAACTCTTAATAAAATATTTGTAAAATTATACTTTAATACAATATATATAAAGTAAATAATTTGATAAGCGAGTATTCAAAATGTAGATGGTTGCAATCCAAGGACTATAGTCTTGAACTATTTATTCAAATGTTTATTTCCTATGATCTGTAGTCTTGAACTATTTATGTCTTTGTCTTTAAAGTCATGAGTCTTCAAATATATTGATTATCTCTGAATCTTGTGTAGTGAATTTTGTTTTAATTTAAGCGGAAGCGATTTATTTGATTAGGATCTAGTATTGCCTATTTAGGTACCAATGACGCTTAAAAAATAATTATACAGTCTCACAGAAAATAACAGAAATAAGAGACACAAAAAATTTAACGTGGTTCAGATATGAATATCCTACATCCACGGAGACCCAACAACTTTTTATTTCACTAAAGAAAGAGTACAAAAGAGAGGAAAGAATAATGGTGGATACTCTCACACTTGCTTACCTATGAAGATGAAATTCCTTCATTTAAATAGACTTGATAATGAAGGGTTGCTTGGAGATTAAGCAAATCAATTTCCCGATTACCCAGATATCTTTCCAAATTGCATGATTTAATTTTAGTACAAATAGATGGCGTAATCTTCGTTTCCGTATCTTTCGTTTATTCTCCATGCCTAATCATTTATTTCTTCATATAGAAAATATATTAACTAATTAATTGATTGACTAATTTATTAGTTTCCTTCAAAATATCCTTCCATATACCAGCCAAATTAATTGATTTGATTGAATCAATTAATCAGTTTCTTTCCTCTTTAACAAATATTTGAATCATCCAAATTCAACAATCTACCTTGATTCAAATATAACAATCTCTCTTCATCACCTTATCATCAAGCAATCAACATAGAAGTTGTTGGGTTTAGCGCCCCATGGCGCTCAAGTAACAGGTATCAAACTGATCAAGTTTGAGCAATGCTAAAACTTGTCCTTTGGCAGTAACTTAGTCATCATATCTGAAGGATTATCCAAAGTACTCACTTTCAAAAATTTGATCTTCCTTCGTTCTTCCTCAAGTATAAGAAAGAAACCTCTAACATCAATATGCTTCATCCATGAACTATAAGCTTGATTTTCTACAAGATGAATCGCACTCTGACTGTCTAAAAATAGCTCTACTGTCTGATGCACCATTGAAAGATCATCCAACAACTGAAGTAAGTATAATCCTTCCTTTGTTGCTTCCGCAATCGATACCAACTTTGCTTCGGTACGATAGATTACAGCTTTGATCTCCATGAAATTGAGCCTATGCCAAGTGTAAAAACATAGCCCGACACTGACTTCCTAGCATCTCTATCCCCAGCATAATTAGAATCACATTATCCTCTAAGAAAGATGTCACCATCCACTCCACCATATAACAAGCCCACCAAAGAAGTGCCTCGAAGATATTTAAGAATCCACTTCACAACTTGCCAATGCTCTTTGCCTGGGTTAGACATATATCGACTCACAACTCCTACTACATGCGCCAAATCTGGCCTTGTGCATACCATCGCATGCATAAGACTACCAACAGCACTAGAATAAGGTATGTCAGACGTATACCTCTTGTCTTCTTCCGATGAGGGAGATAAGTCTTTTGACAACTTAAAATGAGAGCCTAATAGAGTGCCAACCGGTTTAGCTTTCTCCATTCCAAATCGAGCGAGGACCTTCTTGATGTACTGCGCATGGGTGAGCTTTAACTCTCTCCACTTCTTATCCCTACTTATCTCCATACCCAATATTCTTTGTGCCTTTCCCAAATCGTTCATGTCAAACTCTCCACTGAGCTCCGCTTTCAACTCCTTAATACTGACCATACTCCGAGATGCAATTAGCATATCATCAACATATAACAACAAATAAACCATATCACCATCACATCTCCTGAAATAAACACACTGGTCTTTGAAACTTCTGGAGTATCCCTGTGAAAGCATAAACTTATCAAACCTCTTATACCATAGTCTAGGAGACTGCTTCAGTCCATATAGAGATTTGTTGAGTTTGCAAACTGTATGAATATGCGCTTATATGTTTTTGTTTGATGATAATAAACATATATATTCATTTAAATGTATTTGGTAATATACTATTCTGTTTTTCATAGATTAAATAAATATTTATTGAATAAAATAAATTACACAGAATTTGAATTCATGCAGAACAAGTTACACAGAATTTTAATTCAAACAGAAATTTTATTCAAACAAATATTTATTACAATCTTGAATAGTACAAATTCAAGCTCTCACTATACATATACATTTTTGATTACAACACGATTACATCACAATTGTTTTTACATTAATGACCTCACTACATATCAGTCATACTCGTATTTTGTCTTCAACTGCATTCCAGTTTGAATCCAGCATCTGAGCAATCTGCAAAAATATTCACTAACGCAGTAAAGTTGAGAAAGAAATATTTTTGCAATATAAAATGAAATATGATTTTTGAAAATATGATTTGCCTCAGTTATTTGGGTTGTTCGTCATAATTTACATTTGAATTCATCACACACAAACAATGTGACATGCACAGTGTATCACTGTACATGCCACAAGGCCGTGCACATCGATATACACTTGATAATGCTACAGGGACAGGTGAGCACAGGTCAAACCCAAATGAAAAGCCGGTTTCAACTCACGTGCAATCACGACACGAGCACAAGGTCAAACCCAAGTTTTTGAAACTGGGTTCAACACAAGGCTGCAAATGAAGACTACAGGTCTCAATATCAATCATGCCAAAAGTACGGTTACAGCATAAAGGTGGTCAAGGCTAAATTGCAAACAAGCTCAAACCAGAATGGATGCAGTGATACAAGTCAGAGCAACAAAATCATCACAATGAGAAGACCACAAGACAACAAGTTCTGCTACTCAAACAAAACAAATGAATGCAAGTTCATATGTACAGCAACCCAATAGCAACAACATGGACTGCAACAAACATCAGCAGATCAAACATAATGGGTGCAGATAACACAGTGAAGATGGCAAGTGCATCCAGAAGTTCAACAAAGACCAAGTCAAAGTCCAGTGATGTAAACAGTGAAGAACATGGATGTCAAAGGTAAGACACATGTCAATGCAACACTGCATGCAACATGGTGCAGAAACAAAACTAAGGATGATACAATACAGTGTACATGGAACAATGCAACACAAACCAAATGCTCAAGACACCAAGAATCAGTACAATGACCAATGAACAAAGAACAGAGACCAGAAAGGTCAGAAGCTCAAGTACACAAAATGAACAAGTGCAACAGTCAAGCAACAAGGCAGACCACAAAGAAAAGCCACCAAGACCACAAATGATCAGTGTGCAAAATGAAGCAAACTACTGAATCAAGTTCAGTGACACAAGCAACATCAATAAACCAAAGTGCAGACCAAACAGAAGACAGGTACAAAAGTGTGCCAGAGAAAGAAAGATCACAACACAGCATCAATAATACATGAAACAATACACAATGCAGATACAAGTCAGTGGCAAGCTACAAACACCGAGTACAACAGCAAATACGTCATACAACAATGCACAATGATACAAAACAAGTGCAGGGAACTACAACAATGAATACTGCAACATGTCCAAATGTCCAGACAACATCATATTCACGAATGCAATCCTAAATTGAAGCTCAGGTTAAACTAACTAGAAAAATGGCCAGAGACGAAGATCACAGGGGTCAGAGAATCAATGCCGTGTAAAGTCAAAAGCAACAGTGGATGAACGAGATTCAACAGTGCAGAGATGACCAAGTATCAAAAATAAAATTCGTATCTTTGAAAAGGTCAAAGCAAAATTAAAAAGGGAAAGTTCTTTGCCGTGTGAATCAAGGAAAATCGAACGTTACATAATCAAGGCCGTGAGCATCAAGTAGTAAGCATATCAGGAAAGCCGTGTGTATCAAGTTGTAAAAATAATAATAGGAAAGTGATGAAGTCGCGTTAATGAATATGAACAAATTCAAATGTCTCGTAATTCATATAAATACCAAACACCAAATCTCATCATCGCCATCGAGTTCAACAGAGAAGCAAACAATTAAACCAGCAACGAAAGAGAATACATACCAATCTATCGAACTCGATCAAAGGAGCAGCTGCAAACGATTCACAATCTCGCAAGTCAACCAGTGAATTAATCATCAGAGAACGAGCGAGTAAACCAGAATTGATCATTAGAGAAGGAGCGACCAACAGAGCGAGAAAATCAAGCATTTACAGTCGCAATCTCCAATTTCAGAAAAAGCCCCAATTTGGATCGCAAGCCCTAAATTCAGATCGAACAAAGAATACAACAGAGGGCCGCCATTTTTCTTCACAAACAAAAGACAGTGGATCGGGTTAAAGAATAAGGGGCCGGCCTTATTTGTTAAAAGGGGATTATTTTGTTTAGGGTTTATTAAAAAGGGGTTTTTTATTTTGAGCAAAAATTAGGGATTAAAGTTTATAGTTTATATTTTTGCTCCTGGTTTTAGTTTTGAAGTTGTTTTTTCTTTTCAAGTCAAAGAATTGGTAAATCACCACCTAAGTTGTAGGTAGTGTCAGATTGTCTAGTTAGAATTAGTTCAGTGAGCAGGGTTTGCGAGTTTGCAAAACTCTATAGGCGGGAGCAGAGTTTGTGAGTAAGCGAAACTCTATAGGCGGAGCAGGGTGTGCGAGTCTAGTAGAGTGTTTATGAGCGGGAGCAAAGGTTTGCGAGTCTAGTAGAGTGTTTGTAAGCGGGATACTGTTTAATTCTAATAGAAATCTGGGAATGCAGCAGCAGGCAGGGGTTGCCGAAGCTGGGTAAATTTTGTGTGTGATTTACTTTTTAGCATATTTATTTCTGCAGTTTATTTCTGTGTTTAAATTCGAGAAAATTGTTTTAACCCTATTCACCCCCCCTCTAGGTTTAATCTAGATCCTACAAGTGGTATCAGAGCACGGTATTTTTCTTTAACTCTAGAGTCATGAATTCATCAAATAATGCTTTTTCTGAGGGGCAATCTATTGTTAGGCCACCCATGTTTAACGGGAATGATTATGCTTATTGGAAGGTTAGGATGGGCATTTATCTTAGTTCTGTTGATTATGATGTTTGGGATATTATTGAAACTGGCTATAAATCTCCCACTATAACCATTGGTGATACTGAGATTCCTAAACCTAAGGATAGGTGGGATGCTAACGATAAGAAATTAAAAACTACAAATGCCAAAGCAATGAACGCTTTGATCTGTGCTCTTGATAAAAATGAATTTAATAGAATTTCTCATTGTACAACAGCACAGGAAATTTGGCACACTTTGGAGGTGACACACGAAGGAACTTCTCAAGTCAAGGAGTCTCGTCTAGCCCTATTCAGCAATGAATACGAGAACTTTGTGATGGACAAAGGCGAGAGCATAAAGGACATGTTTGGACGCTTTTCAACTTTGGTATACAACGCTAGAGCGCTCGGGAAGGTATTCACTGAGGTAGAGCTTGTGAGGAAGGTGCTACGAGTTTTACCAATGAACTTTGAGGCAAAAGTCACGGCAATCCAAGAATCGAAAGATTTGAGTAAACTAAGTATGGAGGAGTTGATCGGTAACTTGATGACATATGAGCTTGAGCTAAAAGAAAAAGAGGAACACAACAACTCTGAACCAAAGAAGAAGACGATTGCCTTAAAGAGCAAAGAAGAGAGCGATGAAGAAGAAGAAGATCCGATTGAAGAGCTTGCAATGGCTGTCAATAATCTTAGAAAATGGTCAAGATTCAAGCCATGCAAGAAGAAAACATCTGGTAATAGGTCAAGAGAGTCTAACAATTCCGATAATGAATTGACGTGCTATAACTGCAACAAGCCTGGCCACTTTAAACAAGAATGCCCACTTCTCAAATACAACCAAGGAAAGAAAAAGAAGAAAAAGGCCTTTGCAGCAACTTGGGATGATGAAGAAGGAGAGGAAGTTTCGAATAGTAGCTCAGAGGAGACTAACTTGCGTCTTATGGCAAAATCGGATTCAGAAGCAAGCTCAGAAGAATCTAGTGAGGCAGGTGACTATTCTTATAGAGATCTTGTTTTTATGTGCTTAGATCTTACTAAAGTAGTTGATGCTCTTGAATCTAAAATTGAAAAACTGAAATCTGATAGGAGAGAACTTGCTCGTGAAAATTTTAGGTTAGAAACTGAACTTGAAAATATTCAAAACCTAGAATGTAAAAAATGTAAAATTTTAGATTCAGAATTGACAAGACTTAAGAATAGCTTTGAGAATCTTGAAAAAGAAAACTTGAGTCTTAAGGAAATCATTGACACTAGGAAAAAGGATTTTATAAATAGATGCACCTCACTTGTCACTGAAAACACAACACTAAAAACCAAAGTCCAAAATCTTGAGAAATCTTTGAATAACTTTTCAAGAGGCGAAAAATCTTTCAACATGCTATTGGGAAATCAAATTTTTGCTAACAACAGAAAAGGACTAGGTTTTGGGAAAACACAAGTTGATGGTAATAGTGTCTTTGATAGATCTGAAATGATTGGGCATCGTGTTGAAAATTGTAGACATAGAAACAAGAACACAAAATTTATACAAGTTTGGGTTCCTAAGAATTCTAGAAACAAATTTCATATCTATTGGAACAAGAATAAAAAGACTAAACAAGTTTGGGTTCCAATGGGTTTGTTTATTCACAAATATTCTGCCACTAACAATCTTGGACCTATAAAAACAAATAGGTCACAAAAATCTTTCATCGTGTAGGTATGGTGGCAGGCTAAGGAACAATAACAGTGTTCTCTGGATTTTGGCTGTTCCAGAAACACAACAGGCAACAAAGAAAAGTTCCTTAGCCTAGTACAAAGGTGACAGAATCACAATGGGCAACCACGAAAAATTATCGTAAAGGTAAAACAGGTGAAGGTATATTTAGTTGATTGATAAATTAAATGTGATCATCTGCACTATATTCTGAATTAAACCAGCCAAAATTGTGATAATGATGTGATGATGATTTTTTAATTCTGACTTGTTCGACATAGTTGGCCAATTATATTTATGTCAGAAACACTATTCTTTGAATTACTTCATACATATTTGTTTGGATTAAACATAGTGTTTTTGTTGGATGATAATGCATTTGGTTATAATTCGGCTAACTCCATATTCACAGTTTCTGATTAGTTACACGTCCTCAATTCAAATTCAAAGAATGTCATCTAAATTGTTGTTAAAATTGAGTTTGAAATTTTTGATGCACTTCATGGTCTGGTTTATCAATTTTAGTTAGTGATATTATGGACTGAAAGAGAAACTCAGATGCAGATACACTGGTAATCTAGTTGAAAGAAAAATTACTAATTGAACGTGATTTATGGTGAGACATTTAGTAACTGCATCGTTTTTCAAAGAAAATATCTGCATATTTTTCACTTGAAACAATTTTCAAATAGCAGAAATTTTTCTCATATAACCCCTTCGAGAAAATCATGTTTGACCATATTTTCAGATTAGTCATTTTTTTTTATTTGATTTTAAATGACAAATTTTGACTAATCCGACTCCCTCCTAATTATCAAAAAGATAAATAGTGATTGAAAAGATGATAAGTGTTGATATTTAACATACATTACTCAAGAGAGTATATTTGGAAAATTTCTTTAGGAATTCAAACAAGAGTTATAAAACTTTTTGTTGGGTAAAGATTCCATGACCATTTCTTTATCTATCATATTTCTATCGACCATGGTTTATCAAATCTTAAATATAGTCTGTCGATATGTGGTACTATAATCAGGAATCATTTATTTTTCATGTCACATTTTTTTGTAAAAATAAATAAATATCCAAAGTATTCAATCTCGTTTAAAAGTCCTCACGGTTATGCATGGGTGAATTACTTGGATTTTTGATTATGTGCTTCCATGCTCATTTAAAAGTCCTCACGGTTATGCATGTATGGAACGCATATCAAAATTAATTGATTTAATAGACAAGTTGATTCTATCCCATTTAAAAGTCCTCACGGTTATGCGTGGTTAGAAGATACTTGAATTCATTTTTAAAATTAAATTGGAATACTACTAATCTCATTTAAAAGTCCTAACGGTTATGCATGATTAGTAGATATTCAAATTCCTGATATAAATGTACCACAAGTAGATACATCTGTATGATTTTATATGAGAATATCATATCCATCATTTCTAAAAGTGGAATATGCGCCTAACAAGGGTAGTTATGGTTTTTGTTTGATTCTTATTGAAGTTTAATATTTATATTCAATTTGAGTTTAATGTTGGATTAATATTGATCACTTAATCTCTATTTTTCTCTAACACTATTATTCTTTTACTGATAACAAAAGGGGGAGAGAAAAGTTAAGATTTTGTCAAATAGAATCAAGCAAAGGTCAAATAATTTTCCATTTGCATCTAGGCTCATTTATATATTTCTATTTATATGCATATATGTAGGGGGAGCATCATGTAGAGAGGAAGCATTTAAATAGGGGGAGCAATTAGAGTATATCATTGATCAAATACATTTAACACGGTCAAAATCTTAAATATATGTTTGTTATCATCAAAAGGGGGAGATTGTATGAATATGTGCTTATATGTTTTTGTTTGATGATAATAAACATATATATTCATTTAAATGTATTTGGTAATGTACTATTTTGTTTTTCATAGATTAAATAAATATTTGTTGAATAAAATAAATTACACAAAATTTGAATTCAAGCAGAACAAGTTACACAGAATTTGAATTCGAACAGAAATTTTATTGAAACAAATATTTATTACAATCTTGAATAGTACAAATTCAAGCTCTCACTATACATATACATTTTTGATTACAACACGATTACATCACAATTGTTTTTACATTAATGACCTCACTACATATCAGTCACACTCGTATTTTGTCTTCAACTGCATTCCAGTTTGAATCCAGCATCTGAGCAATCTGCAAAAATATTCACTAACGCAGTAAAATTGAAAAAGAAATATTTTTGCAATATAAAATAAAATATGATTTTTGAAAATATGATTTGCCTCAGTTATTTGGGTTGTTCGTCATAATTTACATTTGAATTCATCACACACGAACAATGTGACATGCACAGTGTGTCACTGTACATGCCACAAGGCCGTGTACATCGATATACACTTGATAATGCTACAGGGACAGATGAGCATAGGTCAAACCCAAATGAAAAGCCGGGTTCAACTCACGTGCAATCACGACACGAGCACAAGGTCAAACCCGAGTTTTTGAAATTGGGTTCAACACAAGGCCGCAAATGAAGACTACAGGTCTCAATATCAATCATGCCAAAAGTATGGTTACAGCATAAAGGTGGTCAAGGATAAATTGCAAACAAGCTCAAACCAGAATGGATGCAGTGATACAAGTCAGGGCAACAAAATCATCACAATGAGAAGACCACAAGACAACAAGTTCTGCTACTCAAATAAAACAAATGAATGCAAGTTCATATGTACAGCAACCCAATAGCAACAACATGGACTGCAACAAACATCAGCAGGTCAAACATAATGGGTGCAGATAACACAGTGAAGATGACAAGTATATCCAGAAGTTCAACAAAGACCAAGTCAAAGTCCAGTGATGTAAACAGTGAAGAACATGGATGTCAAAGGCAAGACACATGTCAATGCAACACTGCGTGCAACATGGTGCAGAAACAAAACTAAGGATGATACAATACAGTGTACATGGAACAATGCAACACAGACCAAATGCTCAAGACACCAAGAATCAGTACAATGACCAATGAACAAAGAACAGAGACCAGAAAGGTCAGAAGCTCAAGTACACAAAATGAACAAGTGCAACAGTCAAGCAACAAGGCAGACCACAAAGAAAAGCCACCAAGACCACAAATGATCAGTGTGCAAAATGAAGCAAACTACTGAATCAAGTTCAGTGACACAAGCAACATCAATAAACCAAAGTGCAGACCAAACAGAAGACAGGTACACAAGTGTGCCAGAGAAAGAAAGATCACAACACAACATCAATAATACATGAAACAATACACAATGCAGACACAAGTCAGTGGCAAGCTACAAACACCGAGTACAACAGCAAATACGTCATACAACAATGCACAATGATACAAAACAAGTACAGGGAACAACAACAATGAATACTGCAACATGTCCAAATGTCCAGACAACATCATATTCACGAATGCAATGCTAAATTGAAGCTCAGGTTAAACTAACCAGAAAAATGGCCAGAGACGAAGATCACAGGGGTCAGAGAATCAATGCCGTGTAAAGTCGAAAGCAACAGTGGATGAACGAGATTCAACAGTGCAGAGATGACCAAGTATCAAAAATCAAATTCGTATCTTTGAAAAAGTCAAAGCAAAATTAAAAAGGGAAAGTTCTTTGCCGTGTGAATCAAGGAAAATCGAACGTTACATAATCAAGGCCGTGAGCATCAAGTAGTAAGCATATCAGGAAAGCCGTGTGTATCAAGTTGTAAAAAAAAATTAGGAAAGTGATGAAGTCGCGTTAATGAATACGAACAAATTCAAAGGTCTCGTAATTCATATAAATACCAAACACCAAATCTCATCATCGGCATCGAGTTCAACAGAGAAGCAAACAATTAAACCAGCAACGAAAGAGAATACATACCAATCTATCGAACTCGATCAAAGGAGCAGCTGCAAACGATTCACAATCTCGCAAGTCAACCAGTGAATTAATCATCAGAGAACGAGCGAGCAAACCAGAATTGATCATTAGAGAAGGAGCGACCAACAGAGCGAGAAAATCAAGCATTTACAGTCGCAATCTCCAATTTCAGAAAAAGCCCCAATTTGGATCGCAAGCCCTAAATTCAGATCGAACAAAGAATACAACAGAGGGCCGCCATTTTTCTTCACAAACAAAAGACAGTGGATCGGGTTAAAGAATAAGGGGCCGGCCTTATTTGTTAAAAGGGGATTATTTTGTTTAGGGTTTTATTAAAAAGGGGTTTTTTTATTTTGAGCAAAAATTAGGGATTAAAGTTTATAGTTTATATTTTTTCTCCTGGTTTTATTTTTGAAGTTGTTTTTTCTTTTCAAGTCAAAGAATTGGTAAATCACCACCTAGGTTGTAGGTAGTGTCAGATTGTCTAGTTAGAATTAGTTCAGTGAGCAGGGTGTGCGAGTTTGCAAAACTCTATTGGCGGGAGCAGAGTTTGCGAGTAAGCGAAACTCTATAGGCGGAGCAGGGTGTGCAAGTCTAGTAGAGTGTTTGTGAGCGGGAGCAAAGGTTTGCGAGTCTAGTAGAGTGTTTGTAAGCGGGATACTGTTTAATTCTAATAGAAATCTGGGAATGCAGCAGTAGGCAGGGGTTGCCGAAGCTGGGTAAATTTTGTGTGTGATTTACTTTTCAGCATATTTATTTCTGCAGTTTATTTCTGTGTTTAAATTCGAGAAAATTTTCTTTAACCCTATTCACCCCCCCTCTAGGGTTAATCTAGATCCTACACAAACATGGTATGGTCTTTTACTATCAATGAACCCTTCCGGCTACTTTAAATAAATCTTCTCATCCAGATCACCATGCAAGAATGTGGTTTTGACATATAGTTTCTCTAATTCCATATCATAATGAGCAACTAATGCCAAAAGAATACGAATAGAAGTATGCCTAACCACTGGAGCAAAGATATCATGATACTCTACCCCTTTCTTCTGAACATACCCCTTTGCGACTAACCTTGCCTTGTATCTGAGATTACCATTTTCACCATCTTTCACTCTATAGATCCACTTGCTTCCAATAGCTCTCTTGTCGGTGGGAAGAGGCACCAAATCCCAAGTATGTTTTCTCTACAATGATTCAATCTCCTCCTCCATAGCAACTAACCAACTGGAACTGTTAACTGATGCGATAGCTTCTCTATGGTCACAGGGCTCATCATGGACAACATTCAAAGCATACGTTGCCATATCATCGAAGTTAATATCTTCGATGCTCAATCCAACAAACTCATCAAGCCACTTAGGCTTTCTTCTTTGTCTAACAGGCCTAGGTTATGAATAAGTTCCACCTTGAGTTTGATCTTCTGTACCAACATCGATATTATGCTCATCAACCACGGTGTCATCAGAAACACCATTTGAACGTCTATGGAAAGAATCAATAGATGACCTGCTTTGTGTGTGGTATTCTTCACATGTCCTCTCATTGTCATTCGATGAGGAAGACTCCACCTTCAACACAGCCTTCTCATCAAATGTCACATGCCTGCTTATAATGATCTTCTTGCTAATAGGACACCACAACCTATATCCCTTCACTCCTCTCCTATAACCTAGAAACATACACTTGCAAGCTCTAGATTCCATCTTCCCTTTGCTCTCATGCACATAAGCTGGACAATCAAACACTCTGTGAAATGAATAGCTAATAGACTCTTCTTTCCATAATTCTTCAGGGATCTTCATATCTATGGCAGCAGAAGGTGTGCGGTTGATGAGGAAAGCCGCCATAGATAAAGCTTCAGCCCAAAATCCCTTCTTCAATTTAGCAGTCAGTCTAAGGCATCTTGTTCTCTCCAGTAATGTCTTATTCATCCTTTCTACAACTCCATTAGACTGGGGGTCGCCTGGTGTAGTGCAATGCCTCTTAATGCCTTCAGACTCGCAATAATCGATGAATTCCTATGATACAAATTCACCGCCATTATCTGAACGAAGAACTTTCAATTTCTTCCCTGAATGCTTCTCAACCATAGATTTCCACTTCTAAAACTTGGCAAAGGTTTCACCCTTTGACTGAAGAAATTATACCCATACTTCATGAGAGAAATCATCTATAAATGAAACAAATTATCTCGCTCCACCTAAAGACGGTCAAGGGGAGGGACCCCAGACATCTGTATGAACATACTCCAAGACAGCTTTTGCTTTATGCTCTCCTATACCAAAAGAAATCTTCATCTGCTTTCCAAGAACACACTCTTCACAAAAACTAAGTTTTGAATGATGAACTCTATCAATCAATCCTCGTTTTCTCAACTCATCCATACTACGCTCACCGATGTGACCCATCCGTAAGTGTCATAATCTGGAAGAATCCGAAGCGATAGATGTAACATAAGCTAATTCACCAATTACAGTAGTGCCCTTTAATAGATAAAGATTTCCTGCACCCACACCTCTCATAACAATCATGAAACCCTTAGATATCTTTATTTTCTCTCCTTCCACTACAATCTTCAACCCAAGTCTACTCAATGCCCCAACAGAGATCAAGGTCCTCCTCAAATCAGGTACATGTCTAACATCGGTGATCGTACGAATAACACCATCAAACATCCTAATCATCACGCTATCAACACCCACCATACGGCAAGAAGCATCATTACCCATCAGAATTTTTCCTCCATCAATTTCACGGTAAGTGGAAAAGCAGTTCCTATCAGGTGTCATATGATAGGATGCGCCAGAATCAATCAGCCATAAGTTTCTCTTTCCAGAAGAGCCAAAAGCTGTAAATACATCGGTGTCACTTTCTGTATCTGATTTCTCTGCTGTAGAAGCTGAGGCTTGCTTTGGATCTTTTTTCTATCTCCAAGCTTGGGACATTGTGCTACGAAGTGTCCTGGTTTCTTACAATAATGACAAGTCAAATTCTTAGGCCCCCTAGACTAAGACCGTGAATAATTCCGTCATCCACCTTTCTTCGACCTGCTTTGGCATCTACCTCTCTGAACAGATAAGCCTTCGGTATCACTATCCAAACTAGTGGTTACCAATCTACCATTTAATACTTTATTATGAAGACCAGTCTTTACATTAGACAGGCTAATTTTACTGCGGCCATAAATCATGGAATTTACAAAAGCAGTATACTCCTTAGGAAAGGAACATAAGAGGATCACAGCTTGAGCCTCATCGGTAATATCAACTTCTGCTGCCTTCAAGTTCATAATCAAAGTCGTCAAAGCATCTACATGCTTCATGAAATCAGCTTCAGGCTTCATCTTGAACGAATAGAGTTGTTGCTGAAGAATAATCCGATTAGTGAGAGACTTGTCTTGATATGCATCTGATAATGCATCCCATAGTTCTTTCGCCATCTTCTTCTGAGAGAATTCTCTAAGAACTTCATCTGAAAGGCTCAACTGAATTGTTGTGAGAGCTTCATCTCCCATCTCTTTCAAATCAGCTGCATCAATACCTTTCAGTTTCTCAGGCGCAGAAACAACCTTGTAAGTCTTTTCCTTCTTCAATATAGCCTCCATCTTCATCTTCCAAGTACCAAAATCTCTTTTTCCGTCAAAATTTGTTACTCCATAATTGACACCAGATCTGCCAACAGAATTACTAGAAGTAGCCATTAATATCCAAATAGGAACAATAACACTAGCTCCGATACCAAACTGTAGTGAATTTTGTTTTAATTTGAGCGGAAGCGATTTATTTGATCAGGACCTAGTATTGCCTATTTAGATACCAATGACACTAAAAAAAGAATTATGCAGTCTCACAGAAAAAAACAGAAATAAGAGACATAGAAGATTTAACGTGGTTTGGATATGAATATCCTACGTCCACGGAGAACCAACAACTTTTTATTTCACTAAAGAAAGAGTACAAAAGAGAAGAAAGAATAATGGTGGATACTCTCACACTTGCTTGTTCATATGAAGATGAAATTCCTTCATTTAAATAGACTTGATAATAAAGGGTTGCTTGGAGATTAAGCAAATCAATTTCCCGATTACCCAAATATCTTTTCAAATTACATGATTTGATTTTAATACAAATAGATGGCGTAATCTTCGTTTTCATATATTTTCTTTATTCTCCATGCTTAATCATTTATTTCTTCATATAGCAAATATATTGACTAATTAATTGATTGACTAATTAATCAGTTTCCATCAAAATATCCTTCCATATACCAGCCAAATTAATTGATTTGATTGAATCAATTAATCAATTTCTTTCCTCTTTAACAAATATTTGAATCATCCAAATTCAACATTTTGATCTCTAGTCTTTTTACTGTTCAATCTTCAAACGCGATTATCCTGTTCTCGTACAAACTTGTGTAGTATTCTACAAAATGTTCCATACAACTTGGAAATCATCGGTATCCAAATCTATATGGTTGTTGTCATCAACATCAATATATGTGGTATTGACAACAACCACTTCAATTAACAAAAAATTATTAGTTCAATTATTTTCTGAAAATCTTCTCAAAAAAATTTGTTTTGTAGAAATTGTTTCAGATTGAAGTTCTGTCGCTATATCTCGAGCCTAAGATGCAAGCTGGACATCTCAAAAGATATTATGAGGTAAGAAAATTTGAATTCAATATGATTAGATCATCAAATTTCAAGTAGCCAATCTTCGCATGTGGAAGATCCTAGAATTTGAAGCTATACAAGACCAGATCTAGCATATATTGAAATTCTAGAATGAATTCTATGAATCGATAGTAATAATTAGTGTGAAATGAATGAAATGCAAACTAAAATTAGTTATCTTAACTTCCTTACGAGAGAAGGAGGACTAGCATGTAGGGGATACATATGTTCTGTCTTAGATGAAACCACTTTCACGGTGGTTGGTAGTAATTCTAAAATCCCATTCTTCACCCATTTTATGTTCTGTAATGGAGATGTTATTTGTGTGTTTCAATTTTTTTCTTTGATGTTAACTAATGCTGTTATAAGTTTCCATAAATCACATTTCTCTAAAAACTGATTTTTGAAAATTCTATTATTCCTTTCTTTCCACAAATATCATGTAGGTTGAGATGTAATTCAAACTAAATCCTTACTAACATTTCGATGAGAAATTTTTTGACTTACACACTGAACTTCGTCATGTAAGTTAAGAATGATGCTAAGATTTGTAAGCCACTTGAGTTTAATATGACACCATTTCCATACGTAAGCTGAATAATTGCACTTGAAAAAAAGGTATGCCATGTCTTCGACGTGACCATTACATATACACAGTTAGGATCTATATCGATTCTTCTTTGGATAAGTCTATGTTTAGTAGGAAGAAAGTTATTAATAGCTTTAAAAAGACAAATTGCCATTTTTGGTCGTAGTGCCATAGTAGAGATGCCCAATTTTGTTTCAGAAAGTAGTGCATACCGATGTCCGAATATGTTTAATTTGTATTGACCATCACGACTACAAGACCAAGTCTAGTGATCACTGTCCTTCTTGAAATAAATCGATATGCTTTCAACTTTAGACCTCATATGATGTAAAAAGCTCACTTTGTCCCATTTCCATACACCTTAATCAATAATTTCATCGACCATCGTGTTTTCTGTCCTCATTTTGATGGCTATTCCCTTGCCTAATTATTGACCAAATCACTGTCTTGTAACCAAGGATCAAACCAAATTGATGTTTACTTTCCATCCACCATATCTTTAATAATACATTTGATTACTTATTGCCATTTTTTATAAAAATATCCAGACCGAATCATCACTTCTAGGCTCCAATGTATAAAAACTTCTATTTTTCACAATTTCCGGTGCGTGAAATGGCTCACATGCCTTTTATGTTCACCACTCTCCAAACCAATTTAACACTAAGTGTCGAATTTAATTCCTTTAAATCTCTCAAGCCCATACCCCTTTCCATTTTGAGCTAGCAAACCACTTCCCATAGAATTTTACTATTTCAACCTTTCCATAAGAAATTTAGACGTAAAAGTTTAATTTTATTAAGAATTGCATAAGGTAATTTAAAACATTGCATCCACAATTAAAAAATTGGGGTAAATTGTAAATTTAGTTAACTCAGTCCTATTTGCTAGACTTAATAATCTAGTCTCCTAACTATCTATCTTCTGTTTGATCTTCTCAATGAGTGGATCACAACCTTTGTCTTTTAATAAACTTGATAGCGGAATACCGAGATCTCACAGGAAGTTCTTTTTGTGTGATATTTTACATTATTGCAATTTCTACTAAATTAGTAACTCCTCCCCCAAAGAAAATTTTCAATTTTTCATAATTTATTTTTAAACCAATGACTTCCCCCATTAATCTAAATACCTGCTTTAAATCCCCTGCCAATGTAACGTTGTCTTGAGTGAAGATAAGAATGTCATCTGCGTAAATCAAGTGTGTCAACATATTACCATATAGTTTAATCGGGGATATCTAGTTATGCCTCACTTAGTCTTCCATTAAAAGAGTGAAATATTCAATAACAAAAGTGACAAGCAATGGTGATCAATGAGCACCCTAGCCGAGTCTATTAGAACTCTCAAATAAACCATAGGGCACCCTTGGTGCATGGAAAACAACATGGGGAGTTAATCAATCCATCAATAAGTTTTTTTTATTTATCTAGGAAATCAACACTTCTCAACATATGAAGAGAAAATTTTATTAACTCAATCATAAGCCTTACGTAAGTCAATCTTAGCACACACATTTTTGTTGTCTTTTTGGCATAGAACTATAATAATCTCACGAGCACACATAATTCCTTCTCCAACATTCCTCTCCTTAATGAATGCACATTGGTTTTCTAAGATAGGGTGCTCCATATAAATACTTAATTAATCTCAAATTTTTTTAGAAAGAACTTTATATAATGTGTTACAGCAAGCAATTGGCCTAAAATCATGGATTTCCTTAATATGAAGGCTTTTCGGGATTAAGTGATAAAAAATGTGTGGTTCCATTCTTTTAAGATTTTAACTTCGTTAAAAATTTCATTCATCACTTGACAAATCAGTTCCTTCATCATGTCGTAATGAATTTTGTTAGAATTTAGAATTAAAACCGTTCGGACCAGGCAAAGAATTGTCACTGATACACCATAGTGCAACTTTAGTCTCATCTATATCAATGTCATCGTTAAGGAAATTTGACCCACTCGGTCGGTGATAATAGACTATAAATCACATGAGGAAAACTTTGATACATATTTCCATTGAAAAGATTGCTGTAAGACTCTACTGTTTTGTTGATAAAAGAGGTTTGGTTATGACTAGCTGAACCATTAACAGCTATTGCATTAGTTCCCAATCTGAGACATCTTTTATTAGGCATTTTCACATAGAAAAATGTTAAAGCCTCATCACCCTGTAGGAACTAGTCGCATTTTGATTTTTGCATAGTGTCACTAATCCCCTTGTTTAAAGCTACCTCCAATTGTTCCTTGGCTGCTTGAAAAGCATAGGTTGTGTCCATGTTTCAAGTTGTCTCAACCTATTTTTGAAGATTGGAGCATTTCTTTCTCAAATTATCAACTTATCTTTTAGTGCAATTCCATTTAACTCTCCAATTTTCAGCTTGCATTTAATTTTCTCCTGCTTTGACAATAAACAGAAGAGAGGCCTATGTTCCATTTCCAAATTCCATCTATCTTCAGTAATATTATTTTACTCCTCATACAAATGCTAATGAATCAAGTATCCAAAACTTTTCACACTATTTGCCTTAGTTTCAACTACTGAAATCAACATTAAGGTGTGGTCAATAATAGTAGAATGGAGGTAACTAAATGCCATGTCATAAATTATTAAAATCCACTCCTAATTTGTAAAGACCCTAGCTACCTTAGTGAAAATGTTATGATTTGGACCTGACTACCACGATTAGGCAAAATCTTTAATCGGCACTTCAATTAAACTAGTACTGTATAGTAAAGAGTCGGGTTTATTAAGTTTGCTAAAAAGTATTGGGTTTCCTCCCTTCTTTTCGCTAGGTCTTCTTATGCAATTGAAGTTACCTGGAATAATCCAAGGTTTAAACATATGAAATTCATCTACCTCCAGACTAAGCCAAAGCCTCATTATAAGTTCAACAAAGTTATGCACAAAAACACAAGAAATATTACATTTCATATCCCCAACATTATGTAATCCAATGTTATGTGTTGATCACTCATGCTGATTAAATTGTAGCTCCATATAAAGAGTTAATTAACACAAAGACTCTACATTTATGATAACAAAAAATATTACTAATCAGACTCCAGATCGATTCCAAATCAACTTCAAACTTTTCCAACTCTGATAGGTTCAACTTGTTCTCCAAAACAACAAAATAGCGAACTTTAAATTTATGGATTAGATTTTTAAGTTTCCCTGACCTGTTGGGTTGTGGAAGCCCCTCACATTCCAACTGGCAATCGACATAGAGCTATTTTTTTATAGAAACTATGCAACCTACTATTGCGGCTTGAATTTCTTTTTTACTTTCGCCTTCCTTTTCCACTAACTCCATCCACTTAGGGTTCTTCTTAACTATTTTATCTTTTTGACCTTATCCTCTTTTTCTAGTAGATTTCTTTTTTATCCCTATCAAAGACTCCAAGGTTATCTTCTCTAGTTCAAACATATATATCATTCCTTTACACCTTTGTTTGTTCCTCTTGCCCCTTTTTGGGTTGCTCCATTACCTGATTAGCAACATTCAAATCATTATCACATATATTATTTTCATCTCGAATAACATTCAAAGAATTATCAATAGCGGGACTCAGTTCAAACATCCTTACTCTGTTGAAAAGGTGTCCTTGATGAATTACGGCACTGAAGAATTCTAATTGTAGTTGTAGGTGACTTTGCTTTCTGTTTTACTGAATTTGTTAGCTCCTTTGTCAATGGTTGAAGTGATAGGATGTAGTATAGTATAGACCTTAGTGGCCTGACCCTTGCGCTAATCTAAGGACATAAGTCTCTACTGCCTTTTGATGAGCAAAATCTGACTTCATTTCATAAAACAGGTCACATCTGTCAGCTTCTACTGCCTTCTTTCCTTTACGCTCTACTAACACCTATCTCTTGATTGCAGTAAGATCCTCTGTAGCTTTATAAATGTTCCGTATAGTATTTTTTTGGTCCTCCTTATTCAGCCTTCTTTTATTTCCTTCACCAAAAGTTAGAGAATTCTTTGTAGACGGAGTACTTGTTGCCTTGACTTTTTTTACTTCCATCTTCCGTTGTTTGATTTTGATTATCATCTGCATTTTGCTTTACCTCATCTACCTTGCCTATATCTATCTCTATATCTTTAAATTTTCAAACCCAGGTCCTTACAAGTGGACATTGATTTTTAGTATGTCTAATGCAGTTTCAAATCACATCGGGTTGGGGGTTTCCATATACTATTTCTTGCATGAATAATTCCCTATCCTCATTCATAGCTTCCATAGAATTAGTAAGCCCTAATCTGGCCTCTACATCTACCAATACCCTAGCAAACGAAATTGGACTTTTGCTTTTAGTTGCACCACCCATTCCAATGGGAACTCTAATTGGACTTAGCAAATCACTAATTACTTTGGCACCCATAATCGGAAGCTAATACCTGGAAGTCTACCCCAAATAGACATAGAAGTAAGTAGATCTGATATGTCCCACATTGTAAAATATGTGATATATTGGCTGGTATATAACCCATTAGGTGTCATCTTCTTACAAGCTACCTTTTAGGGGTGAGTTCTACTTAATGCCTGAGTAGGCGGATATGGGCGTCGGACTTTCGAAGAGCGGTGGAATTACCATATTATAAAATATATGGGATATATTGATCTGTATATAAAACAATAGGCATTCTCTTCTTACAAGCTAACATTTAAGAGTAAGTTCTACATATATCTCTATCATTACTCATAAAAGGAACACCAGGGACCTCCTTCTCGCACACTATTACAATCGTTGTCTCACCGAAATCTGACTATAAAGAAGCCATTTTCTCTTGATTACACTATGAATTTTTTTCTCTTTCTTCCATCCTCTCTTTGAATATGCTTCAAAAGGTTTAAAATATGGTTGAATTCCTACTATGTATAGAAATACACAATTTGTTCAACCTCCCTACACCTCTTCAGTTGCATCCTTTGATATACATGCCCTTATTTTCCCAATCACAACCATAGCTTCTACACCCCCAAGTTAGTTTTTTGATTAACCTCCTCCCTATAGGCCCTAACTACATCATAGTATGGAACTCTCTTTGCCTCTTTGTGAATCGCAAACCTAATTTCCTTAAATTTCGCCTCTACTTTATTACCTTAAAATCCCATCTGAGGCTGTTGCTTTGATTTGCTACCTTAACCTTTGTCCACCTCCTTCTTACCCCATCTTTTAACCTCCTACGAACCCTTATCCACCTCCTTCTTCTGACAATTGCTCATAAAAACCAAAAGAAGAGAGAAGAAATAGAATGATGTTACGAAAGCCTAATGAAGAAGTAAGGAAGAAAGAAGGATAAATAACAGATCTAAGGTTTTACCATAATTCTCCAGCCGCCATTGTTCTTTATTTCTAACATACAAATATTCCTTTATGTATTTTGATTTAATTAGTTAGGATAAGAACGGCTGCAGACTGGTTGCTATGATTGGTTGATATGTTTGATTTGATCTATGCTAGTCTAGTGCATATATTTGTTACCTTATGTGTGATAGTTTGTGTGACGACCCGGAATTTTTAAGCAATTTAAATAGGGATATTTAATTTATTTGAAATATTTAAAAGGTTAATTTTAACTTGAATTCAAATATCACAATTTATTTGATAATTAAATTATTGAATTAAATAATTTGAAGTTGGGTAAAATGTTGAATCTGGAGTTCTAAGCCTGTTAAAAATAATTTGAAGGCTTATAAAATTTACATTGATAACACTGAAGATAATAGAAGTGTAAAATTGAATCTAACAGTGATTTGTTCAGTTTTAAAATATATTATTTAAATTGATATTTAAAAATAGTCTTTCGAGGCACAGTCTTGGAATTTAACGAAACCAGTTCCATTGGATCCGTAATATTGTATTATTATCAGATTTCAAATTTCGTATTGATCGGAGTTGTTGTGTGAGCGTACGATAAGTAAACGCGTTGAAATCTATATTGAATTCAATTTAAATTTATATTTATATTGGGTCAACATCAGCTGTAATTTATATCTACATCAACTTTTTTTTCGTTTCAGCTTTTCTTTTTTTCAAGGCACTGCCGCCTGATATTGTTTGCACGCTGTCTCCACTTTTCAAAACATCACCGTCTTCTCTCTGAAGCTTTTAAATTGCTATCTCCAGTATACTTCAACCCATCCTCATCTCAAACTCAAATTCACGGCTCCAATCTCTCTCTCTCGAATCGATTTTTCAATGGCCGCTCTTCTTCTTTCTGTCCCAAACCAAGGTCGAGCCTCTCATCTTCGAAATCACAAATAAAACAAGTAATAGCCGAGCTTTTAATCTCTATCTCCAGTACTTTACCCCTTTCTTATCTAAAACTCAAGTTTGTAGCTTCCAACCCTATCTCAAATATAAAAATAAAAGAAATAGAAATCGAAGAATGGCCGTGTTTTCTTTTCAAACTCAAAATCAAGTTCATGGCCGAACGACAGTTTTCTTCTCTATTTTAATTCGTTCGAAAGTTCAAAGTAATTCAATCATGCCCAAATACACTTAATTGAATAAATTCTCGTTCGAGAATTGTTAGGAGCCGTGTTCGAAATCGACGAGGCTTGAGAGGGAGGCACGTCGAGTCTGGTGATTTTGCACTTTTCTGAGGAAGGTCGCGATTAGGGCTTGGGGTCGCGAGTGTAACCTGGAGGATAGAACAAGATCTAGCGCCGCATTGTCGTTCATGGTGGCTGGAGTGACATCGAAGTTGGGGTTGCGCGAGTTCGTCAGTGGGTCGCCTGTGAGGCAGGATTTATTCGAGCTCGTGATTTGATTTCCGCATCGTGTTTAAGGTAAAAAAAAAAGTTTCTTACCATTTTAAAAATTTAAAGTAAAACTGTTAGTTAATACAGGATTTAAGTGTTGATACTGTCCGTAAGTTTTTTAATTATAGAAGTTCTGAAAATTTAACTAAGTTGAAATATTGGTTTCGGAAATTTGTTGCGGCCAAGGTTCAAGTGAGTTTAACCTTTAAATCTAATAAGTTGGATATTATTTCAATTATCAGAAGGCTGTTTCAAAATAATAAAAATATAAATATACACAGTAACCTGCTGTTAAATTTTAAGAAGGTATATTAAGGTGATTTACTTATTTAATTAGCTTATTTAATTTATTTTAATCACTAGAAATAATTTATAAAAAGGGAATTTTATTTAAAATCAAATTTATTAGTTTAAACCCAAATTTCATAATTAATTGAATTAATAAATGGAAATTTAATTGGTCGATTTTATTTTGAATATTAATAAAGCTTATGAATTGTTTATTCAAGGTCTAAAGTCTCGAAGAAATGGTCGAAATGGATGGGTTGCGTGCATAATTAAAGGTGAGTAAATCTCACTCGGTTGAATTTTAATTTTAATTTAAATGATTAAATTTAAATAATTGGTTGAATGGTTGAATTGATTGATGTGCTATATTATATTATATACTACATCTTGGAATGTTTGATTTCCTGCATTTATATAGTGGATGGGACCCTATGCGCCGCATAATAGCGGATGATATTATATTTAATCCCATATACCGCGATATTCCACCTCGAAGTGGAATTGGTATTTTATTGTGCTAACATCTGTGGATGCAGGGAAAACAGGTTGGAGGGATCCAACTGGATCCCTCAACATTTATTTAAATTATTTAATATTCTCCGTTGTGATTATTTGATATTCTATCATGAATTATTTTGGAATATTGAATGCTATGGTTTGATTAAAAATATTTGGGCATAATGAGTTGCCAAAGATATATAAATTGGATTTTTGGAAAGACAAATAAAGAGTGGAGTTTTAAGTAAAATAATTATAGTAAATTTGAATAAATTAAGAATGAATTGAAAAGGAATGAAGTGTAAATAAGATACTAATAAATAAAATAATTTCAAGTATGGAAAAAGATTTTGAATAAATAGAAATTAATGAATTGTAAATTTAAATGATATCAATTAAAGGAATAAAGAATTATTTTGAGAAATCTAAAATTGGTATTTCCAGTTAAAGTATATTAAATCATAAGTATGGAATAAAATCTGAAATTAATGGGTTTTGGAATAAATGAAGTAAATTGGAAATAAATTTGAAATTTGATTTAAGTGTTTGAAATTGGAATTTTAAAGGAAATGAGACTTTGGGAATTTATAGACTGGGTTTATAAAAGTAAAGCAAAATATATCAGTGGATATTTGGAAGGAATAAATTCAAGAAGGAAATTTATTAAAGGAATGAGAAAATTTGTTTAAAAATAAACAGTGATTTATTTTTAAAGGGACGTGAAGAGAAGTATATTTCCCTGGATTGCCAAGTACGATTCCAAAGTAAATTTTTAAATATAAGTTAAAAGTTTTAATGTTGTTTTAAAAAGCATGTTTTAGAAAATTTATTATTTCTAAATATTTAAATTCTAAAGTAAGTATTTTTCAAATCTATTATCGTAATAATTATTTAAAAGGTGACCTAATATTTTGTTTGAAAAAGTGAAAATCTAGTTTTATATTCTATAAAGTAACTTTATTTTCAAATATTCATATAGTATGTATTCTTAATAAATTATTGAAGTAGTTTTTAACTTAAATGTTTTAAAGTATATTTTAAAGTAAAGTGTTTTAAATTATTTTAAAACCTAGTTTTGTGCTTGGTGATTTCAGTGGAGATAGAAAATATTTGGGAAGTTTATTCTGAAAAGAAAGATGGTTTGAAACTGTTTCAAAGAGTTGAAATAGAAATATATCTTGTGAAGATATTTTGAGATTAATAAATAATTTGGGAAATTATTTATTGTTGGATGGTTGTTTGTGAATATTAATTGATAGTTAAATAATCGACTATCAATATTGGCCAACCGCGTTGATCATTTCGAAAAGACCGGGATCGAGATTTATTTCTCGAAAACCACTTCAATCCGGTTTGTACGTTTCGTGGAAAACGAGTTTGGGTTCGAAGGTGGAGCAGTGAAGTGCAAAGGCTGGTCGCTACTAATCCTGAGGATATTTCCAAAATGGATGTAGTAGGAATAGTGCCTTCGGTTCCGTTCGAACCTGGGACGGACTTGTATGGATGAATGCTTTCGGAACATCGTCAGGTGGACGATGGGCATTCTAAGGGATATATTCTAAAAAGGTAATGCTTAGCCTCAAGGCTCATCAAATGGGAATGACTGAAAATCAGGGGTTATGCAGCAAGGCTAGGTGGTAGCACCCAAGCAGGGTGAGGTCATCCCTGTCTAGATGTCCCTTTTATTTCGAGTTAGTGGGCGGTTGCTAATACCAACCGCGGGGTGATCTCCCTCAGGATTATCCAGTAAGGGGGAGTCCCGGCCTTGTGTTGCAGGGGAGAGGCGTACTCCTCCGTACTGTAATCTAGGCCACGTAATGTGACAAGTGGTACCCCAGTACCTAGTCATTAGTTGGAAATCCATTCTCCATACGAGCCTTGTACGAGTTTTGTTTGTATTACCCACTCTGTGGCTAGTAGCTGGAATTTAATAGATGTAACAATTTCGGCTATTTTATAAGTATTTGTTTATAGACCATATTATAATATCATAGGATTTCTATAAAAATTGTTTTGGCTATCGTAAGGTAAAAACCCGACATGTTTATTTGTGGCGTGGTCTTACGAGATGCTTTTGTTTTCAAAGGATTTATGAAACTTTAATAATCAATTGAGTGTGATTTTCTCACGCTGGTATTCCAGACTGACTCGGGTATTATTTAACTGTAATGCTCAGGTCAGACCGAGTATTATAGGGTACAGGATTTGTTGCTGTGGAGCTCAGGAGACGAGCTGGATGACGATACGTACCTTCTTACTTGTTTATATATATATTCCGCTGTGTTGAATAACTGTGTATCCATTTGTATGTTGTTGGTGTTGAACTGTGACTGATGTACTCTGATGATGTAATATATAAACAGATATATTTGATTTGTTTTGTGTAAAGATCATTTGTTATCTATTATATTTTATTCCGCTGCGATGGTTAGATTCTGTTGTTGTTTTCTATTTTCTTCATCTACCTCTTCTTCTTTAACCCAAATGGTTCGTATTTCTGTGCAACTTGAGTTTATTATTGTAGAGTAGTGTTAACTCAAGGGGTACAAATTTGCGGGTTGTTACACTTGGTATCAGAGCTTAGGTTGGTGATAACCTTGGCTCTGGTGGGGATTACTCATTAAATAGAGGTCGTAGTACTCTAAAATGAGTTTGAGAGTATTAATAGATATGAGTGCGTATTTGTTAGTGAATATAAAATTGTTTTTATATTATGATGATTTATCGGTTGAGTGTTTATGGATTCTGGTCGATATATGGGACGCCATGTTATCGATAGGAATTTCTAAACTCTTCAACAAGATAAACCGACACGGTATTGTTTTAAATAGGGTAAATGCAATAATTTTACCCAAAATTATTTTGTATATAAAGAAAATAATTTTCGTAAATTATTATAGTTATATATGGATGTTTGGTTGTTAGAAAGTGATAATATTAAATTATTATCATTGTATGATATTTGAATAAGAAATTAAAATAATAACAAGAGATTAAGGAATAAATTAATGAATGAAATTTATGAATGTGATTCATAATTGAATATGGAATTGAACTCATAATTAAAAACTAAGAAACAAATTCATAAACAAATGAGATTTGTAGATATAAACTAAATGTGAATTATAGTGTGATTAATTATTAAAGTAAGATAAAATTCCAAAGTAATGTTTGAATATAAACTTAAAGAGTTTGGAATTTGGAAATCTGGGAATTTAGATTCCTTTGAATTTGATAATGATTCTCAAGGGTTGGGAAGATAATATATATTGAGAAATATTTTTAAATCGGATGTGAAATCTAGAGAGATTTGGAATTTAAAAATATTGGAAGGGTTTTTAAAAGGAGAGAAAAGCATTGAACTCTTTACGGTCGCTGGAAAATAATTCCGATGATGATCGCGACATCATCGGTGTTCATTTTCGAGTTTTCAAAAGAAGGATTGCTACTAGGATGTTTTGGATTAAAGTTTGTTGGGGAAATTTGGTTGATTTTGAAAATGCAAGGGAACAGTTTGGTTAGATATATATATGTTTTCAAAATCAAATGTTGAACTTAAGTTTGAGAAAATAATAATTAAGTTGAATTAAATAAACAAAGTTTTGAGATTTAAAATTTGTAAGTAACTGATTAATTAATATAGTATACAAATGAAATGAAATTCAATATTGGATGATGCTTGATTTAAAATGTGTAAAATAAGGTGCAGAATAGGTTCGAATGGACTAAAAATAATTAATGTTGGAAATAAAATTTATTGGTTGAAAATGAATTTGTGAATGAATAAATGGATTAACTATTGTACTTATAAAGTAAAGTTGATATTAATAAGAAGGAATTGAAAATTTTAATACGGGAATTAAAACTTAACTTGAGTGAATTAAATTGGATATAAAGTTAAAAGGTAAAATAATTATAATTGTGAAATGAAAATTTATACCTTACGCTGGTAAGTGATATATAATTTGAAATTGTGGTTATAAGGTGAAGTGACTCAAATGAGCAATATAAGCTTTCGAATAACTAAATAAGTTTTGAACTCATATATTGGGAAAATAAAATTTAGTTGAATTTGGATTGAATTGAATCAAAATTCAGTTGTGTCATGAATGTTATTACATGGAATTAAGTCCTTGCTTAATAAAACTTAAAAGAATGGTATGTAACTAGATTTAACTGAAGTTGTGTTGGGATAAAACTTAATTTAAATGAATTCAGTCGAATTATAGATAATACTGATTGGAATAAAGTTCTACTCAAACAAATAAATTGAAATTAAGCAAGTATTGAATTAGAATAAATAAGCTTCGGAAGCTTATAAAAGAATTAAAAAGCATTGGAAGAAAAATATATATATATAACCCCTAGTTAAAAGTAAAATGTGAATAAAATTGGTCGTAAATAGATGATGAAGTATGAATATTAAAGGTGAGTAGTTTATAAAAAATTTTTTTTAAAAAAAGGGAATAAACAAACCGGAATAAAAATATTGTATTCTGAGATAAAAAATCCAGATATAAAATAAGATTGAACTCAAGAAAATCAAATAAAATGATTTTCAAGATAAATGAAAAAGAAAATCAAGTATGGGATTATAATTGGAAGTGTTGTTGAATGAAAAATTGGATTGGATTAAATGGATATGGTGTGAAATATAAACAAATACAATTCAAGCATAAATTGAATGGCCTTATTATTAATAAATTCAACGATGAATTGTTAATGTAAATTAAAATTTAAAATGGATAAAAGAATAAACTATTCGAATAAATTAGTGAAATGGTTGGATTTGATCAAAGGAAAATCAAATCAGAGATTGTGAATAGGTAATAGAGTTTGGAAATAAAGTTTGAGTTGTATGGAATTGGATTAAAATAAAAATGATTTGAGATGAAAATAAATCCAATTCGAGTATGAATAAATTAAAATGGGGATGAACTTAAGTTATGACATGGTAGTGAATTGAAGTAAATTAATTTAAGTTTGAATTAATAGAATGGGATGTTGTCGAGTATAACAAAACGGCTTTGAATAAAATAAACTTAAGTTATTGGGTGGAATAGTTTGAAGAAAATAAATAACTTAAGTAAATTGTGAGATGGTTATTTAATATATTGGTTGTCGAGTATAATAAAATGGTTTGGAATCGAATCTTTTTGGATATGAAAGAAAATGCAATGAAAGTTTGTGAATAAATTAAAATGGGTTGGGATTAAGTGTAAATTGAGTGGGAATCAATTTAATTGGTTATAAAGCTTGTGTTATTATTTATTCACATTAATACTGTCGAATTGCATTAGAAACTTGGTCATTCGACGTAAATGGAAGTAAGCAAAATTATATGAATCAATAGCAGTTTGATAAATTTATTTTGAAATCAATGGAAATGAATATGAGTTTGTTTTGCATAGAATGAATTAAATATAAGCGAGTAAGTTGTAAATCACTTAAACTGAATGGAATGGTTTGAGAATTGATTATAAGCAATTGTAATAAGTGTCGGAACCTTATATATGCTTATGGAAATTATATAACATGCAGTATATGTGAAATTTGTGTGTTTATGCCAGTACATCACATGCATTGTTACATGATTGATGTTTTAGCTATTTAAATTTAAGTGAAATGCAATAAACTTCCTGTATATAGTACTTATATGTTTAAAATTGAGTAAGTACAGGTACCGGGAAGCCGTTGGGTTGGGTTCGATCGTGCAAAATGCTAAAATAAATAAGCGACTTGCTTATAAATGCTAAATAAGGTACGCCTACACAATAAAAATAGGAAATATGAACTGTTTTTGGTTTTTCCGACCGTGTGGGTCGATGTATATATATTTATATCTTTTGTCAAATTGCAAAAGCTCCTCCGTACAGAGGAGACTCTGCCAAAATTTGTCAGAAATTTTGGGAGTTAGAAAATTTTTGAAAATTTTGGAATTTTTTTTTAACGACAAAATGATTTCAAATTGGAAATTGAAATAAATTAGGGAATGAAACTAATTTTTAATAATGATACAAATCAGTATAAATGGAATATAAAATTCAAATATTCAGCGTTGAAGATAAAATCGAATTCGTATGGAAATGAGAGAACTAATTTAAAATAGAAATAAATATAAACTAAAGTGGTGAAGTGAGAATAAATAAAGAAGCATATTAAATGCTTATACTAAACTTTAAAAAAAAGAATGGCGAATTCTTAATTGGAAATTGATCTTACAAATATATCCTAAGTAATATTTGAATGAATAAATATTGACATTTTGAAAGGATGTCGATAAAATGTTTTGAATGTTATGATTGGATATTAGTGCTAAGTGGAATATGCAGGTATTATAAAGGAAAAGGAAATTGGTTTTGATTTCAGAAGATAATTTTGAATTGCTCGACGGAAAGGTATGTGTTTAAATTTCTGTATGAAATTGGATTGGGATTTTGATCTAGCCACTTGGCTTTTTGTTTTCTTTTGAAATTTGGGAGCCCGTAAAGGCCTTTTGTAGTTGTACTGAGCTAGCCGCGCAAAGGAGACGCTGGCGAAATTTTTTGGAAATTTAAGGAGTTAGAAAAATTTTGAGAAAATTTTGATAATTTAAAATTTGAGTTTAAATTATAATTCGAATTGATGAGTAAGTAATATTGTTTGGGATTTATAGATAAGTTTGAAAACCTAGAAAAGGGTTATCTTTAATAAAAAGGATGGTTTTGAGAATTGTTTGAAATTGTTTGGTTTTGGGATAGATAAATGGATATTGGACCATTCTTCCTAATTAATAATTTCGGGGACGAAATTCTTTTAAGGGGGGAGGATTGTGACGACCCGGAATTTTTAAGCAATTTAAATAGGGATATTTAATTTATTTGAAATATTTAAAAGGTTAATTTTAACTTGAATTCAAATATCGCAATTTATTTGATAATTAACTTATTGAATTAAATAATTTGAAGTTGGGTAAAATGTTGAATCTGGAGTTCTAAGCCTGTTAAAAATAATTTGAAGGCTTATAAAATTTATATTGATAATACTGAAGATAATAGAAGTGTTAAAATTGAATCTAACAGTGATTTGTTCAGTTTTAAAATATATTGTTTAAATTGATATTTAAAAATAGCCTTTCGAGCCACAGTCTTGGAATTTAACGAAACCAGTTCCATTGGATCCGTAATATCGTATTATTATCGGATTTCAAATTTCGTATTGATCGGAGTTGTTGTGTGAGCGTACGATAAGTAAACGCGTTGAAATCTATATTAAATTCAATTTAAATTTATATTTATATTGGGTCAACATCAGCTGTAATTTATATCTACATCAACTTTTTTTTCGTTTCAGCTTTTCTTTTTTTCAAGGCACCGTCGTCTGATATTGTTGGCACGCTGTCTCCACTTTTCAAAACATCACCGTCTTCTCTCTGAAGCTTTTAAATTGCTATCTCCAGTATACTTCAACCCATCCTTATCTCAAACTCAAATTCACGGCTCCATTCTCTCTCTCTCTCTCATCGATTTTCAATGGTCGCTCTTCTTCTTTCTGTCCCAAACCAAGGTCGAGCCTCTCGTCTTCGAAATCACAAATAAAACAAGTAATAGCCGAGCTTTTAATCTCTATCTCCAATACTTTACCCCTTTCGGATCTAAAACTCAAGTTTGTAGCTTCCAACCCTATCTTGAATATAAAAATAAAAGAAATAGAAATCGAAGAATGGCCGTGTTTTCTTTTCAAACTCAAAATCAAGTTCATGGCCGAATGACAGTTTTCTTCTCTATTTTAATTCGTTCGAAAGTTCAAAGTAATTCAATCATTCCCAAATACTCTTGATTGAATAAATTCTCGTTCGAGAATTGTTAGAAGCCGTGTTCGAAATCGACGAGGCTTGAGAGGGAGGCACGTCGAGTCTGGTGATTTCACACTTTTCTGAGGAAGGTCGCGATTAGGGCTTGGGGTCGCGATTATTTGATATTCTATCATGAATTATTTTGGAATATTGAATGCTATGGTTTGATTGAAAATATTTGGGCATAATGAGTTGCCAAAGATATATAAATTGGATTTTTGGAAAGACAAATAAAGAGTGGAGTTTTAAGTAAAATAATTATAGTAAATTTGAATAAATTAAGAATGAATTGAAAAGGAATGAAGTGTAAATAAGATACTAATAAACAAAATAATTTCAAGTATGGAAAAAGATTTTGAATAAATAGAAATTAATGAATTGTAAATTTAAATGATATCAATTAAAGGAATAAAGAATTATTTTGAGAAATCTAAAATTGGTATTTCCAGTTAAAAGTGTATTAAATCATAAGTAAGGAATAAAATCTGAAATTAATGGGTTTTGGAATAAATGAAGTAAATTGGAAATAAATTTGAAATTTGATTTAAGTGTTTGAAATTGGAATTTTAAAGGAAATGAGACTTTGGGAATTTATAAACTGGGTTTATAAAAGTAAAGCAAAATATATCAGTGGATATTTGGGAAGAATAAATTCAAGATGGGAATTTATTAAAGGAATGAGAAAATTTGTTCAAAAATAAACAGTGATTTATTTTTAAAGGGACGTGAAGAGAAGTATGTTTCCCTGGATAGCCAAGTAGATTCAAAAGTAAATTTTTAAATATAAGTTAAAAGTTTTAATGTTGTTTTAAAAAGCATGTTTTAGAAATTTATTATTTCTAAATATTTAATTATAAAGTAAGTATTTTTCAAATCTATTATCGTAATAATTATTTAAAAGGTGACCTAATATTTTGTTTGAAAAAGTGAAAATATAGTTTTATATTCTATAAAGTAACTTTATTTTCCAATATTCATATAGTATGTATTCTTAATAAATTATTGAAGTAGTTTTCAACTTAAATGTTTTAAAGTATATTTTAAAGTAAAGTGTTTAAAATTATTTTAAAACCTAGTTTTGTGCTTGGTGATTTCAGTGGAGATAGAAAATATTTGGGAAGTTTATTCTGAAAAGAAAGATGGTTTGAAACTGTTTCAAAGAGTTGAAATAGAAATATATCTTGTGAAGATATTTTGAGATTAATAAATAATTTGGGAAATTATTTATTTTTGGATGGTTATTTGTGAATATTAATTGATAATTAAATAACCAACTATCAATATTGGCCAACTGCGTTGATCGTTTCGATGAGACTGGGATCGAGATTTATTTCTCGAAAACCACTCTGATCCGGTTTGTACGTTTCGTGGAAAACGAGTTTGGATTCAAAGATGGAGCAGTGAAGTGCAGAGGCTAGTCGCTACTAATCCTGAGGATATTTCCAAAATGGATGTAGTAGGAATACTGCCTGCGGTTCCGTTCGAACCCTGGACGGACTTGTATGGATGAATGCTTTCGGAACATCGTCTGGTGGATGATGGGAATTCTATGGGATATATTCTAAAAAAGGTAACGCTTAGCCTCAAGCTTCATCAAATGGGAATGACTGAAAATCAGGGGTTATGCAGCAAGGCTAGGTGGGTAGCACCCAAGCAGGGTGATGTCATCCTTGTCTAGATGTCCCTTTTATTTCGGCTTAGCGGGCGGTTGCTGATCCCAACCGTAGGGTGTCTCTCTCGGGATTATCCAGTAAGGGGTAGTCCCGACCTTGTGTTGCAGGGGAGCAGGCGTACTCCTCGGTACTGTGATCTAGGCCACGTACTGTGACAGGTGGTACCCCAGTGCCTAGTCATTAGTTGGAAATCCATTCTCCCTACGAGCCTTGTATGAGTTTTGTTTGTATTACCCACTCTGTGGCTAGTAGCTAGAATTTAATAGATGTAACAATTTCAGCTATTTTATAAGTATTTGTTTATAGACCATATTATAATATCATAGGATTTCTATAAAAATTGTTTTGGCTATCGTAAGGTAAAAACCCGACATATTTATTTGTGGCGTGGTCTTACAAGATGCTTTTGTTTTCAAAGGATTTTTGAAACTTTAATAATCAATTTAGTGTGATTTTGTCACGCTGGTATTTCAGACTGACTCGGGTATTATTTAACTATAATGCTCGGGTCAGACCGAGTATTATAGGGTACATGATTTGTTGCTGTGGAGCTCAGGAGACGAGCTGGATGACGATACATATTTCGTACTTCTTTATATATATATTCCGCTGTGTTGAATAACTGTGTATCCATTTGTATGTTGTTGGTGTTGAACTGTGACTGATGTACTCTGATGATGTAATATATAAACAGATATATTTGATTTGTTTTGTGTAAAGATAATTTATTATCTATTATTTTTTATTCCACTGCGATGGTCAGATTCTGTTGTTGTTTACTATTTTCTTCTTCTACCTCTTCTTCTTTAACCCAAATGGTTCGTATTTCTGTGCAACTTGAGTTGATTGTTGTAGAATAGTGTTAACTCAAGGGTTACGGATTTGCGGGTCGTTACAGTTTGTATGATATACACTCTTATGGTCGCTTGTTTGTTTGTGTGCATAAAAAAACGTAAATTTGTGTATTAACATTAGGATATTTGTATCCATGGATAGTTGGCATGATGACTGCATGAACATAGGAGGATCTGATTTAGTTGTATCTTACATTGTCTTCATTATTGTCTACCATGCCATATCCATCATGTATACAATGCTTTTGTGTGATCTTTGCACATTATTAATGAATTTCATACATATTACTCATATATCCGTTGTAGTTTAATGTGTTTCCCCATGTATTGTTCCATATACATATATATTGTGTATGGTTGGTGTTGGATGTGTGCTATGGATGTATGGCTATGTATATACATTTGATGTTTTATGAGTTGCTTCATCTTTCTCTTGGAATTACAGGGATGAAATTAGTTAAAAGGAAGTTATAGAGTTAGAAATATGCCTTAAAGGAAATTATGTAATTTGTTACATATATCTAACTCGATAACCAATCATATTCAAAATAAAAAGGGGTTTCTTTCTTTATATATATATATATATAATATGTTGTGCTACTTATTTATTTAGTTAAAAGTATATTTAATTTAGAAAATCCACAAATTCTATGTTTTGTGATAGTAGTCACAATATGTTGTAATCATGAGTGTTTTATCATAATAAAATAAACATACCATTGAGACTTGAGCACATAACGCTTTCTAAAATTTAGGCAATGTATTACTTTGCTCGTTGGGGGCATCAAGGGGTTACGTACTGATAGTTATTAGATAACTATGGAATGACTCACTTAGTAGTTTTGTATCGGTTAATATAATTATGGTAAAATAGTAATAATTTTACATGATTCCCTCGACTTGAGAATACTGTCGAACTTCAATGTAGAAACTCTACTTTGATTATAGTTAAATCATGACATGATATCCAATAAATGACTATAGTTGGGTCGAATGGAAGTGAAACATAATACCAAAGATAATTCATCTCCTCGGTTATATAGGGTTAGTGTCATGGGGTCAATATAAGTCAACTCGAAGTAAAAGTCTTTGGCCAGGGTAGTACGATTGATAATAATTTTTATTATTAAACCAAGGATTTTTGTTTGCACTTGCAAAGTTGAATGTGGACAATGTTGGAATTTTGACTAAACCAAATTCCACAATTTCTAATGTGATATAGTTTTGATGAAGAATATTGTTGTAAATAATTATCACTACTAAGTAACGCTCAAATAAGTAAAATTGAATTTTACCAAAAATATGTGTAAGCAATAAATTCGGCCAAAATGTAACTCAGTTAGCTAAGGTGACGAGTGAATGCCAACGTTAATATTCAAATAGTTCAATGATAATCGCTGATTGAATTTACACTCATGAGTCATACAACCGCATTGATAGGTTCTCCAAAATGCCACTTGATTTAATTAATCTTAATTGTTATAAACTCATCAAATTGGTTAATATTTTTTGGAAACATTAATTGATTATTTATATATGTGATGTATTGGATTCCATTAGTATGTTTTTTTATCATTGGTATTTACTTGGATGCATATATAAAAGTTGTATATGTACAAATAGATGTAAGATATCGATAGGTGCTTAAATTTGATTTAAACGTAACTATTTCTAAGTGTTATCAAACATATTATATGGGCATACAAACTCATTCATTACTATCCATATGGATAAAAAGAGGCTTAAATTTAATGGCCGGATCTAGAAAATGAAGAGAGAAGGTTAAGCAATATTACCTTTATAAATAGCTTGCCTTTCATTCACTTGCATCTCTTATTCACTCTCTTTCATAACCCTAGCGAGCTTCCTCTTTCTTTCACTTTCATGGTTGAAATTTTCAGATAAATACAAGAAAAAAATTATTTTAATGATATATAATTAAATTAATCAAATAAAAGGTGGTACTCCAAGCCATGGCAAAGCTAGAAGTTAGGAGATAGATGTAGGATTGAATCTATCAATCAAGGTGCATTTAAAAAGGAAAAATCAACAAGGTATTTTACATTTAATTTTATCTATATACATTATTATGTTGTACATCTTGCAATTTTATTCACTTTGATAAATTTATATATGCATTTGTTGTCCCTTTATATGTATGTGTAGAACAGAAAATTTTATAATCTGTTAACATTTGATTTGGGTTTGAAATTGATAACGATGGTTTCTATTGATAATTATATTGTTAAATTTTATTGCTATTATTGCTTTAAATCCAGATCTAAAATTAAATTTATTATATATATTTAAATATAAATGTTAATTTCCATTGATTCAAAATTGGTTTTATGTTTCAAAACAAACATATATGTATATGTATGTATGTATCTATGTATGTATATTAAAATTAATTTGAAATTTAACTTATAATAAGCGGTTTTTATTTTAAAATAGGAGATTGTACATACATACATATGTGTGCATATATATTAAAGGAGATTCTTCTTAGTGTATAAACATACATAAATTAACATGCTAACCTTGTTTGATAAACTTTTCTTTTAGATTAAAAACGAAAAGTTATGGTTTGGTAAATGAATGTTATTCACAAAATCTATTTACTTTTATTCTTATTTTATTAGTCACTGATATATAATTTGTTTTGAATTTGTAGATCTAGAATTGTTTTCATATTCTACTACCAAATCTGACAACATGATATTTTGAAACAAAATTTTGTATTTAGATTTATTGACAAAACATCTTTACTTTTATTCTTATTTTATTAGTCGTTGATATGTATTTGCTTTGAACTTGTCGATCTAGAACTGTTTTCATATTCTATTACCAAATCAGACAACATGATATTTTGAAAACAAAATTTTGTATTTAGCTTTTTTGATTTGGTCAAAATCAACTTAAATTTACCTAGAATACATACAACGTTCCTCTAATTACCGAGAGAGCTTTAATAGAGAGAAACGAAATATATCTTTCTCTGAATAATAAAACCACCCTTATTCATTTAATTGAATTTGATTCACATTAAATGCATTTTATTAATGAAAATAATTAAATTAGGCAATGTATATTCATAACAAAATTTGATTTTATTTAAAAAATTAGAATAGATCTAGTGTTAGACATTAGACTTCATATGCCCGCTGTGATCCGAGTAGAGAAATTTTTTGAAATTCACTCATTTAACCCACTTCCAACTGTCTGGTTTCAACAATGGTATCAGAGCCAAATAGTATATACAGCCTAAATTAGTCATGTTAGGGCTAACTAATTAAGCTTACCAATTTAGTAGGGTGTATAAAAAGGCAATGTGTAGGCTTGGATAATAAAGTACCCTGCAATCCTTGGCTACCGGCCAATCCAGCAAAGTGAAATGAGCCCGAAGATTGCCTCTAATAGAAAAGGTCCAATATAAATTAGGCACTGGGCTAATTTTCAAAAAAAAAATGAAAATAAAAATAAAAATTAAAAATTAAAATTAAAATTTAATTTAAATTCAAAACTAGAAATACACTATAAATGTTATAATGTGATTTCAAAATTGTGTTGAAATTAAAACAAGATTTTAAATTTAAAAGTTAACTTTAATAAGATTTACATGATAAATGTTATAATATGATTATCAAAGTTGGCTTTGAACACAATGTATATTGTAAATGTTATAATACAATTTTCAAAACTGCTTTTATATATATGAAGGATGTATATCTGAAGACTATACAACGGTACTATATATATATTTAAAAATGATACAGGAGCCTCGGGCACCAGTCCCAGAACATAACTGCCAATATGCCTAGCTAGAGAGCAAATATCAACGAATACGCATTAAAAAGAACAAACAAGGCCCAGTTACCTCAGTACATAAGATATCACAAGTAATCCATCAGCAACAAATAGTCATCAGGAACATGGAAATAACCAAATTAAATCCCATTGCATCCACAAAACTACGCAATAAGCTCTGGGAAATATCAAGGAGATCATAGCGAGAAGATATATTTTTGATCCCAATCTAGAGCAGCCAAAGTCTCCTCATTATTGGCACTGAAGTTGCCATCGTTGCAGAGGACAAGCATGTTATCCATAAGTCTGTAGAAGAGTTCCTTCTCATCTTTTTCATCATCAAAAACCTACTTAAAGATTATCTTCGATTTTGAGTAATAGCACAAACCGCTTTCCTTATTGGACCATATTCTAGCATTCTCGCATCAGACCAATTTCATATCTTTGGTTATTTTTTTTAGATAACTCTATAGCAATGCACTCGACACTGGGAGGATCAAAAGGGATGTCAAGTACTAATTTCTTCTTAAGGCTCGAAATAGGGAATAGAATGAGCGACACAGAAAGGCAGGCTAGAGGGGGTAGGAGGAAGAATCATGGATTGACATGCAAGGAGGCAGAAGTTGAGGGATGAGAATGGGATACATAGGGATGTGTCACAATAGGACTTAGCTAGAGGGTCGGAGGATGGGTGAGAGGAACATGGGGAAAATGAAGCTCTAGAATGAGCAGCCTCATTGATCTTCTAGTGCCTAATTGGAGGCTTGTGGAGGGGAGTTATCAGGAGTGACAACAAAGTGAGGGAAAGATGATTCTACATGCCCAAAGGAGTAGTAGATGTTGAAAATATGAGGTTTAAAGTTGTATGAGATATCAGTGTAAGCTACACGATATTCGATAAGAAAGAAGGGAAAGCTAGTGGGCAACTGTCTATATGGGGTAATCTTAATCAGGGATTTGGTATAATAGAGGAGTTGTCTATGCTTAGTGGAAATATCAAAATAAATCAACTGGTCAATATGATTGGCAATCCAATCAACTTCCTCGAGAGATCGGAAAATTGAAGGAATATTCAAGATATGGGCCCAAACGGGGTAGGGAAGAATTTTCTCATAGATATTGTCAATAGAAGGGCTTCATTTGGTATTGATAAGTACATTGTAACAATCATGGTTTTAGAGATTACCTGTAAATATTAAATTATAACGATAGTTATAATTCAATATTGTGAATTAAAAATAAATTGGAGATTTAAATTGTTTATTCGGAATAAACAATAGATTTTGAAAATAAAATGTGAAAATAAAGTTTAAAAAAATTTATGTTGGTAGTTTGAGTTAATAATGAATGAAATATGATTTTATTTAGTGAAAATGCTATAATTCTTGTAATTATTGCCAAATTCTTCTTTTAATAATTTTTGAAGGAACTATTTGATTATTAAACGTTGTTCATTTAAATAAAGAGGTGAAATTTGGTTTAAAAATAAGTTTTGAATATAAAAATGATGTTAGAATGATTTATTGCATTTTTCAATGCAAGAAAATAATTTTTGTAGAATTTTTGAAGTTAAAAATAAGGTTTTATGCATTTAATTGTGTAAATTGTGTATTTTTGTAAAATAAGAGATATTGGTAATAAAAATGTTTTCAAAACTAAAAATTTCTTTTTATATGATGAAAAATATTTTATTTCACATGTATTTAAGTTTACATAAATTGTTTATATGGAAATTTGAAGAAAATGACATTTGTTTTATGACTTAGTGTACATTTGGTTTTAAGTGTTGAAATAAATTATCTTAGGCAAGTTAATTTCTCTCTAATTTGGGTCCAAGCCCACTTAGCCTTAACCTAAAAATGAGAAAAGAGGAAAACACTCTACTGTACGTACAAAAACTTATCTCACCTTCTTCCTTAACCCAGTAAAGAGAAATTCACCAATTTTTAAATTCCCATGTTTCAAAACTCAAAATTTCTTCAAGCAAGTTGAGATTTTTATCATGCTAAAGTGAATTCAAAGGTAATCAATTCCCAAAACCTAAATAATTTCATCAAAATCTTATTTGAGTTGAGAGTTGTCTGTTAATTTGTTTCTCCTTTTTGCATGTTGTTGTTTTTTCTTCTACAGGTTCTTGAAGGCTAAAATCAAGCCAAAGCTCCAATCTTTCAACTCTAATCCGATTTTTTCCACTATAAAAGCAAGGTGAGTTGAATATATCACAAAAACTAGCTAAGATAAGCTTCAAAATTGCAAAAGCAGTGAGAAATAAATCTTTGTAAATTGATTTCTGAAGTGTTTTTATCTCTGTTCAAAACTGATTTGTGCTGCCTCTTTGCATGCTGATATCTTTCAATTCCGGCAACGAAATGCTGCCCGATTTCTTTCAGTTGTTAGTTCAGATGTAGTTGTACATTCCTGTAAAATTTTATTGCAAAAAATATTCGTTTGATGCTTGAAAAATGAACTGCAAAATCAATAAGAGCACTGTAATTCACCTGTACATATTTCCGTTTTCTGAGCTATTGCAAACATGGCCTGAGTTTATGTTTGAGACAGCAAATCTTTTTCATTTCATGTCGGAATTCATTGATTATTTTTTGTTTGAAAGTTGAAGGTTTTTACTATGTGTACACAAATTTTCAGTTCAATCAAGGGTTGTTTGGTCCTCTATTTCATGCCTATAAGTTGAACCCGAGATGGCTTTTAGACCTCGACATATTCCCTTTTTAGAGCTGCTGCAAACATGGCCTGAGTTCGTGTTTGAGACTACGTATCATTTTCATTTCCTGTCGGAATTCAATGATTCTTTTTATTTAAAAATTTAAGTTTTCTATTATATGCTTACCAATTTTCAGCTCAACCAGAGGTACTTTGGTCACTGTTTCATGTCTGAAAGTTGAATCCGAGAGAGTTTTCAGACCTATGCAGAATTCAACATGGCATGAGTTCATGTTTGGAATTCCATATCTTTACCATTTCATTTCAGAATTTAGTGAATCTTTTTCCATTTCATAGGTAAAATTTTCTACTTACTATATGTCAAATTATAGACCATTTCGAGGTTATTAATTCATCCAAATTATGTTCAAAAGTTGAACCCGGAGATGATTTTAGACCTGCTTATTGTTTTTGCCTATGCATTTTTTGTTCCGCCTACTTTTTCCGTTTGACTTTTGACTTCTACTCCATGCTTTTGTGATATTTCAGAACTTTTTTGAGGGCTATGATTCTTATCAATAGGTTAGCCAAGATTTTGGAGAATTTGATATTCAAATTGAATCGTTTTTTTGAAATGAATTCGACTGTCGGTTTTGAGTATTTTTCGATGTTTTCTTTGATTTCAAGCACAGGTTTTTCCAAAAGAATTTTAAATAACTTTTAAAATAACTTGGCCTTTGAAATAATTATTATATAGTATTTTCCAATTATTTCCAAGTTATAAAATCTATATATTCTCTAAAATAAGGGAATTTTCAGAGATTGCTTTCAAAACATTGTTTTAAAAGCTTGTTTCTCAAATAAATTGTTTTATATATAAAATACACGTTTTTTCACTATACGAAGGAATGAGAAGGAGAATTAAACAGTTCGGTAAAACATGTAGTTTGGGACACGTGTGTTTATCTTATCGGTTAATTCCTGATTTGTTCGTTTGATCGTTTTGACCTTCGGGTCGTGTTTACCAATGAGATGAGGTAAACATTTTACTGCTTTCTAGTGTGGTATTTACTAGCGGTTAGTAAACCGTTGGGTGTGAACGTGTGGTATGGGATGTAATACTTTTCGGGTTACTATCTGAGAGTTTGTGACACATTTTTCTTCGAGACGTTTTTTCCAGTCTAGACCTTCGGGTCATTTGTCCTTCGGTATGTTTGTCATTGCAACATATTTGTCCTTTGGGATGTTTGTCAATGCGACGTATTTTTCCTTCAGGACGTTTTTCTTCGAGACGTAGTGCGTTATTTTGAGAGAACAATACTTGGTAGGCTTTGGCCAAAAGAATTAGTAAATTAAAAGGATTAGTAAATTAACTAAATAGTTAATTAATTATGTACACGCACAATGTGCGTGTGTATGTTACGTTACATTGAATTTTTTAAGATGATGTATGTTTATACGTATATGTTTAAGAAATTTTCAAAATTAATAATTAATTAAATTATCTAATTAAACGAATTAATAAAAGTTAATGAAAAAATAATAAAACACATACGCACACGTACATGCATATATATATGTGTGTGTGTGTGTGTTTAACCATAAATGTTATGGTATACACATTCAATTAAAATGTTTAATGAATAACATAAAATTAATTAAAATGTTAATTAGTTACATTAACCAAATAAGATTTAATTATTGTAATGTACATAAGGCTATTGTATAGGTTAATTAGATTATAAAAGTTATATAATAATTAAACCAACATAATTGAATGTATAAAACAAAAGTGGAATAGTAAGAAACCCAAAATAGACTTAAGAAATATATACATGCATATAGAATGTATATCATGGTTTTTGATGTGTTCGAAACATGAATCATGAGGGTATTTCTTAAGAAATACATTGTTCCATAATTATTTCTTGAATACGTATAGCAATGACTAAAAACCTAAATTAATCAAACACCCAAATTAGATTTAAGGAGAAAATACATATGTATTATATGTATACCATGATTCTGAATAAATTTGACATATGAATTACGAGGGTATTTCGTAAGAAATACATTATTATGTAAGGACATCGCTTAATTAAGTGTATTAAAGATTACAAATCCTTAATACAAGGTCCACTCTCTACCATTTATAAGTTAATAAATTACTTGCATACTTTCTAATTGTTAAGCAAACTGAAGCTAGGAATGTTATGAATATATTATTATATATAGTAGATGAGGTAAGATAGCTATATATACTTGTTGAGCAAACTCAAGGTACAAATTATAACAACTCGGTGTTAATAGGTAATTAACTAGAAATAAATAATGATGATTGAGTAATTAAATCAGGATTATTTTAAAGAAAATGAGAATAATTTTGGAATTGATTTAATAAATGGGTTTAAAATGTAAATATGTGGTAATTAAATTAAGATAAGTTAAAATATGGAAATAATAATTAGTGAAATTATATATGAGATAAATAATATTAATTTGAATAAGAAATAATTTTTAATGGAAACTGGAATTTATTTGGGCTAATAAATAAATTCTTATTTTAATGGGCCAAATATAACACGTTTGCAATAATTAAAATAAAATGGATTTGTGGAAAATAAGTTCTATAAAATTTTATCATGTAGACTAGATACTTAAGTATGACAACCAAGATTTTTATTTAGAGTTTGATACTTTTAGGAGATTAGTAAAAATAGTTTATAGAAGAAGGAAAGGTAGAAATATTTGTTTAAGCAATTTATAAAGTTTAATCCCAAAAATCTTAAACCCAAAATCCAAGTTCCATATTCAATTTCGTCTTAGGTCTAAAAATCTCCATTCCTTTATGAATTTTCATCATGTATACTCCTCCTCTTTATTTTCCACTTCTAGCTTCAGGAAAAATAAAAATCATAAAACCCTCCTTCATAAATCAATATAAATTGGAATAAAATAACATAAATTCCTACAATATACAGGCTTCTCAACATAATTCTACACCAATACAAATTTATAAAAATATATTTGATGAAGTCTATAGGGTATGGTGATTTAGAGTGAAAGAAAATGAAGAAGGAATGGAAGCGGGAACATTGATATGATCAAGATGAGCATTCTTACTCACGTAGTTATGTCTAAATTTGTAATTCAATATATATATATATATGTATGTATGTATGTATGTATGTATGTATGTAGATGTATGTATGTATGTATGTATAAATATTTGTTTGGATTGATGTAGGGATGAATATTGTTGTTTGTGTGCATCAAATTATAGCAAGATGGTGGAGATATTGAAGCAAAATGATCAAATTTTGCTTCAGGAAATTGGAGAATAGTAGGTTACATCGATCAATCGGTACCTAAAAGTTCTAAATCAATCTTTGTTCATATGGTTTTATTTTATAAAATATTAATATTAAATACATATTTAGTTTATATGATTTAAATATAAAATCATGCATGGATTTTATATCAATTGAAATAATTTTAAGAGAAGCTTTATTTAAATTAAATATTAAATATTATTAAAGGATATTTATTTAATAATAAAAAAGATTTATGGTATTAAATAATTGTAATGGCCCGGGATGTTCGACCCTTGAAATTCGACATCAATACGTTCATTGTATAGCATGCCGAGCAATCGAGTACTGGAAATACCAGACCATTAGGAGTGGGAAGAAGAAAAGGGATAGAAGATAATAGAAACAATATCACAGAATCTCACATTCGTAGCGGAACAAAATATAATATATAGTAACAGATTTTCATACAACAGAATATGTAGCTGTTAATATACACTCAATCATTAAAGTACAACAATCAACAATCAATCTAGATGGTTATAATAACTTGTCCTCACATATACCGAATACAGCATAACACACACAACAGAAATAACCAAGTATGTGAAATACGTCTGAAATCCTCGAGCTCGTACCCAGTGCTCCGTAGCATCCAAATTGAATATGTAATACTCGATTTGAATTATTACTATTATCAAAATCTTTTTGAAAATAAAGGTATCTCGTAAGACCACGCCTCACATAAATATGATGGGTTTTTACCTTACGATAACCAAAACATTTTATATTAAAATCATCTGATATTATAGTGGTGTCTATAGAAAATAAACTATAAAATAGCTGAAATGCTTGCATTTCACGTTTCAGCATAGTAGGGCACAATCAAAACCATAGAAGTTCGTAGTGGATAGTGGATTCCGTACAATGACTAGGCTACTAGGGTACCGCCCGTTATAGTACATTTCTAGAAAAATATATCGAGAACCTGGTCTGGATCCTCTGCCAACACAAGATTGGCTTACCCTTGACCTGGATAGTATCGAATATGTATCACCCCAGGTGTTCCCATCCTAATCGAGCGCTCTCTTTTCCATGCACAACCATATCCATAATTATATTATATCCGAGGGTATCCAGAAAAGCGATAACATGTCATACTTGGATACGATCCACTTAGCCCTATTGCACCTCCTCTGTTTTAGTCATTCCCGGTTGATGAGGCATAAGGCTACGGTTTACCTTTAGAATAGTTCATACTTAGAATGCTAACACTGCCTTTCAGTCAACAATGCAATGATAACATTCATCCATACAAGTTGTTCTGGTTCTAAAAAAATCGAATCTCCTTCAAGATTACCATCTCCATCATCTTCGAGATATCACAATTCGTAACGCACAAATTGGATCGAAGTGGTTTTTGGATAATTAAATCCGATCCCGGTCTCTTTGAATGGATTAATGAATTTGGCCAGATTTGATAGTCGATTATATAACTATAAAATAATACACATAAGCAGTCACTATGCCCATATTTTAATCTTCAATTATTTATTCAAAATATCTCTACAAAGATATATATATATATATATAAATATATATATATATATATATATTCAATTCTCTTCCAGCATTTCGACATTCTGAAGCAGTTTCAAATATTTATCCATACCCAGATATTTTTAAACCATTTCAACACTTAGAAATATTTCTGAATTCAATTTTATAATTCATTGCTTAGAAAATATTTCTATATAAATCATTTCACAGTTAAAATATTTCAAATCCTTCCAATCCAATACTTAGGAAATATTTATCTTGTATATTTTTTTCCAAAATCATTTTATTTTCAATACTTAGGAAATATTCCGTTTATTTCATACTTCTCAAAATCCTTTTCAATTATTTTGTAAATTCCTTAACCCAATGAATTCCATAAGTTTCTGGAATTCATAAATTAATTTCCTTTAAAATTTCCAAAATTGATTATACTCGTTTATAATTCTAACTACTCATTTCTAACTTCTATTATGAATTCTAATTCATTTTAGAAGTTCCCATATTTCAATATTTTGGAAATTCCATTTTCTCCCAAAATCCTTTACAAGATCTGCTTATCAAAATCATATCTGTTAAATAAACCTTGTTTACATATCTTGAGAGGATTTATAAATTATTTCAATCACTTCAAAACTCTACAAATACGATAAGTATTTTTAAAGAAAAATGATTTCTTTTTAAAAACACCATTAAGTAATTATTTAAAATATTAAAACACTTTAAATAAACATCGATAACTCATTTCCAAATTATTTTTAAATAAAACTAATCGATTTACAAAGCTTATTATAAAATTAAGAATTTATTCAAATAATATTAATATTTAAAAAGTCCACTTTCTGAAGTATTTTAATACTAAAACAGCTTTAAATTACATAGTTTTAATAAATGAAATTTTCCTTTTAAAACAAGCTTAACTTCTCGATAAAAATATCTTTTAAATTCCAATAGCCAATTCCAATTTATAATCCCTCTCGATTCATAACACATTGATTTCATTCCGATTTCCAAACCATTCTCTCATTTCAAAAATAGAATCCACTATTTTTCCCAAAACCTATTTCCATATCTCAATATAAATTCATACTATGAATATATATTCCCAATTTATCAACTGATTTCATTTTTCCCTTATTTATAAACATCGTTTATAAATTATAAACTCCCTTGAGTTTCTCTAGTTTAAAAACTAATCTCATTTATAAAATTTCATTTTTATGAATCTATTCCTTTTAAATCCTATTTATTTTACAAATGTACTTTAAATATCAATTTCAACTTCTTCCTCATATTTTCGGAAATATCATTTAAAAATCCATTGTTTAAAATGCTTTACTTAAAATTCTCTAATTGAAACCATTTTACGAAATAGCTAATTAAATATCCAAAATCCAATCATTTATTTTATCTAACTCTAATCCCTTTTAAGGAAATCCCAAAATTTAATATAAATATTTTATTTTCAAAATCGCCTTTGAATTTCCTATTTAAATTCAAAATAATTATTTTAAAATACTAAAATTCAGGCCAGTGCTACTATAACATCCAATAAAGCAAATCACACAACAATCCATAACAGATTATTCAACCACATCATATATCATTATATGTGAAAAACAATCAATATATTTGAGGAATCCAGTTGGATCCTACCAACCATGTTTCTCTGCATCTACAAATATTATATAACATAAAATACCAATGCCGCTTCGAGGCAGGATATCGCGGTAATATAGGGTCATCCGCTATTATGAGGGATGCATAATGTCTAATCCGCTCCAACGGCGGGAAATATATCCAATTATTAATATATATATATACTACTAGATATAATATAACATTCAGTTGATAATAATTTGGAAATTCATCCAATCAACTAATAATTAATTTTAATCATTATAAATTTAACTTAGTAATCCAAAGTGAGTGAGATTAACTCACCATGATTTTATTCGCCAAATGCTCATTTAAGATTAAATCGAAATAACGTTCGATTTATCCAAAAATTTTAGTTATTTCTAGTCGACTCCGATCCAATTCATATGTGTAGTATTCGCTGACACGAACCAGAAGCAACTTGTTTCGTTCATTTTTTTACCTCATATGAATTAGTAATAACATTTAAAAGATTCACAAGTTAATTTATGTATAAATTTCACTAGTTCTTTCATTAGAAAATTAATAATCTTAACTAACCAAAACTCTTCTTCCCCAAAATAAAAATCCCTCTCACAGTCAAACGCTTCTCCTCCATTGACCGCCATTTCCTTCCTCTCCAATCATCTATCCACTCAAATGATGCCATCAATGAATCATGATTCGCCCCCTCTTCTCGACCGTACAAACCTCACCAAGCTGATTGCCTGCACCTCGTCACGACCAGCACACCCATCGGACTCCACTAGAGAGCATCGCCCTCCTCCAGACTCTGGCAGCCGTTGCTAATCGCCATGCACACCTCCAATACAACATCGACCTCCTCTGACTCCATCACCATTTACCACAACATCAAACCCTAGCCTATTTCAATGCTGATTTCAAACTGTCGAGCTTTTCTAACTACTGCGCACCTACCACAACCCCCACCAAATGAAAATCTCGCCACCACGAGTCCAAAGATCAAACATTTAGATTTTTTTTAGTATAACTTAAGATTTTGAATTTTCAAGTTTGCTTTATTTATTTTTTTAGTGTGCGCTCTATTTAAAATAGGAGGGGAATGGTTGGAGAGCATAGGGATAGGGTGGGCTGAAATGAAATATTAGGTTGTATAGTGTCAAATCGATAAAAATATATTATTTAAAATTTATCAATTTCTAGATATTAAATTTCGAACTCCAACTGAGACGTGTTGCATGGCGTTCCTAATGTTATACCCCTCTTTCGAATGCAATGGAACAGTTCCGAGACCTAATTCGATTGTATATGGAAGATAGCTTTTTGAACCCAATTATACTATAAATTTTCAATATTTATTTTGATGCGTTTTTATCCCGTACGACTGGACTTTAACTCCAAACGCTACAAAATTTGAAATATAGTAATAATACACTATTACGGATCCAATGGAACAGGTTTTGTCAAATTCCGAGATTGCGCCTCGGATCGCTATTTTAATGTGTCGAACGATTTTTAAAGTCGACGAAATTACTTGAAATTCAAATTTTAAAAACTTACTAACTCAATTCTAATTCAAATAGAATATATATCAACATTAAAAATCATTTTGATTCATATTCAACTCAAATTTCAATTATTCACTATTTCCATATTACGATAAATCGTTATATATGAAATTTAAATTCATACTATCATTCCAACCAAAATCTTAATATTCAAAAGTTAAGTTATATTCTAAATCCAACATTTAAAACCATTTAAATATTCTAAACCAAACGATGGAAAATCCGTGTCGTTACATTTCTTTCCCCTTAAAAGAATTTCGTCCCCGAAATTGGTAAGTAGGAAAAATGCAACAAGCCCATTAATTTGTTAAAAACCCACTTAGTTAAAACTCGACATTTCACGTTTATAAATCTTTTAGTTTCTACCAAAACCATTAGATTCCATTTCTAATTCAAAACCCTTTATTCCAATTTCAATTCAAAAATCAATTTTTTTAGTTTACAACAAATTTCAAAAAATTTCTAACACCCTAAATTTTCGAATTTTTTTGGCAGAGTCCCCCTCGTACGGAGAGTCATTTGCAATATCACAAATATAATAAAAATGATATCATCGACCCACACGGTCGAAAACAAAATATATAGCAGTATTTACATCATTTTCGCATTTATAGCGTAAGCGTAGCTTATATTAGCGTTATTAAGCAAGTTCGCTTAATTTACATGCAATTACGCAACCAAAATCAAGCCAAACAGCCTCCATGTACCTGCACTTGCTCAAATAAACATATCAGTTTCATAATTTATGCAATTTAATAACTTTACATCCTTTTAACTACTTTAAACACATGATTCATAATGCCAACATAGTATATCACATATTTTAGAAGGTACATGCAAATATAGAGTTCCAACAATTAGTTTTTCACTTCAAATTCAATTTATACTCTATTTCATTCATTTTCAAATGATTCACATAACATTTACTAACATTTAATTCATATTTACACATAACATATTCATCCATTCAAATTGCTAAATCAATTTATTCACTTTCCATTGACTCACAAAATTTTGTTTACTCAATTTTATATTCAACAACAATCTAATCCATGCCAATTTATTTATGAACCATTTCATAAATTTATTTGAGCCAAGCTTCCATCCAAAAATATTAACTTAAGTTAATTCGTTTACTTTCAATCATTTCAACCATATAACTCAAGTTCATTTCCATTGCAATCAAATTCCATTTCATTTTAAATTGATTGTTATTCAATTTATTTACCTTTGATTGATTCACATTTTCATTTACTTGGTATATCTAAATTTACACTATATTACTTAAGAATCATTTCATAAAATGTAACGTCCCGTCTTTTCGCACGATTTAAACCGACACACGTGCCAGTTCAACCATACGGAAGGGCGGATTGTTATGGGGTAAATAAGAAAAACGAGAAAGAAATAAAAGAAAACAGAATCTCGCAGCGGAAGGATAAAATATAATAATAAAATGTATAGTTTATAAATCTGTTTACAAAACATTTATATACTACATATCAGAGTTACACATACCAATAACAATGCAGCGGAATTAAATGGTGTAGTGGAATAATATAGTAGATACTAGTAATACAAATCTTCGTCTTCGTCCTCCAGAGCTAAATCCTCAAATCCTGAAATGCTCGGACTGACCCGAGCGAATTGAAAAGACAAAACACTCGAGTCAGAACTAAAAGATCTTATGTGAGTTAAATCAACAGGAGTAAATATGAGTGCAGTAACTCAAGAGATGCTCAGGATTTGCATCTCCTAAGGATCCGTTAAACTATTTACTATGTAGTATATTGCGCCATTATAATAGTGTCTAATTGTAAAATAAACTTACTTTTTAATAGCGTTAAGGGGTTACCCATATAGCCCTTAACACAGAATATATTCCCATAGTCTATACAGTACCGTAATCTCCCCCGTACTGGGCGTCGTCAGAGGGCACTCCATAGGTATGGTACAAAACAAAACTCGTAGTAAAGGCTCGGTATGGTAGGTGACACGGCACAACTAGGCAATGCCAGGGTAGATATACCAATTGCTATCCGGGCTGGTGGAAACGCGTAGCCGCAGTTACCGCCCACCTCGAACAAACTCCCCCAAAATCAAAAATAGAAGTGGTCACTGAATCAATCCAAAGTCAAAGTATAATATCGAAGAGGAGCGTCCGATCAGAGGTATGACCTCATTGGCCCGAGAATCACTCCTGTTTTAGCCACCTTATGCCAACTCACGGGAGTCGGGTCCACGTATTTACCTTACAGGAAACGTCGCCACCACCTACTTCATTCTGGAATCTCCACCGCGTACACGGTTAGTCAAAGTGGTTTTCGGTATAGACAGAGAGTATGTCCATATCCGATCCCGGTCTCTTTGCCAACCCATCGTTATTATAACACCGCGGTCATTTAAAAATAGTTTATACTTTAAAACCAGAATAAAATTTTCCATTTCAAAACTATGAATACGATATCAATTTAAACCCAAAACAATATGATATCATTTTATCTCAAATATAATTCTTTTCCAAAATCATGCTGGTTTAAAATTTAAAATATCTGGAAACCAAATATTTGAAATATACTTTCAAAGCATAATATTTCGAAATTCAAAATTTTAAAACCATAACTTCTAAAACTTGAATGGTTTGGATATTCAACGAATGTAAAATAAATGGTTTAACTTTAAAGTTACTTTGTAAAGAAAAATAATTTCCATGGCTTTTCAAATATATTTCTTTATTTAAAGTTTAAACCATAATTTAAATATCACTTCAAGTTCCAAAAACCCCTTCAATTTCTATATATATATATATATATCCATTTGGAGTATTAATATTTCAAAATTAAAGTTGGATTTTCTTCTTTCAACAATTAATATTCTATTATTTAGTCTTGAATATTCATATAAATTCCATAAATAAAACTCCAATTTCTAGCAATTAAATATTTTCTCAAATTTACTTTATACTAGAATTTTCATTTTTAATTCATCTTGGAAAATTCAGTTATAAATATCATACCTTAAAATTTCCAAACTTAAACATATAAGATAAATTTCCAAATTCCATTTTCTCAATTTTTCATTTTTATTCAACAGGTTTATACACAACTTAATTTTCAAATTTTTAACTTCATATGTATATATATCGAAGAATAATATTTTATAAAATATCAAAATCAAATTTTTATAAACCGTATCCCATCCAAACCATAGAAATCACTTTAAAATAATTTATATATAGACCACGGTGCCTGTATATAATTTTCTATCCTATGGTCAAGTGATACGGATATTTATCATTTCAATCCGCAATTTAAAATAAAATTTTGCGGTTGTATATCATTTCAAACCACAATCCCGAATGAAACGAAAAATGCATGCTAACTTGCAGTTTAATGATATAAAATAAAACATCCATTCATCAACATCATCCATCATCCAAATCACAATCATCATCCAATAATAATTCAATATCAATATATATCTGATAATATATATCAGGTAATAACTGGCGGTTATATTCAAAAATGAATTTAATCAACTATTAAACTAACAGTTTATATTTAGTAATAAATTTTATAACTGTTTACTAGCAGTTCCTATGCAAATAAATAAATTCTAACTGTCAATTAATATGCAATAAATAAAATAAATTAACAGTTAAATTAAATAACGCGATTTAGCAAATATGATGAACAAAACATGCCAAACAGTTATAAATAAATTTCTACTCATATCTAAAATAAATTTAACAAACATAAAATTTTTTAGAAGTTGTGAGTGGGTTAAAACACTCACCTTTTGAATTTAAATTGAATTTAAATCCAATTTAAATCCAAAAATTCGACGGTCTCCAAATCTGTCCAAACCAGCGTCAACAGATCCGGAATTAAATTACGATCCTAACAAAAGAAATCTCGCGTGAATCGGACTATGTATGAGAAAGTTATGTTGATTTGAACGTATGAAAACAAAATTTAAAATAAAACAAACCTACCCTATATGCTATGCCACGTCATCAAAGGTGGACTCCCCTCCTCCTCCAGATACGTTCGTTCACACGCTACAGGCACCCAAACAGAACCGAACCCATAATATGAACCGTTGACTCCACTTTGACTGCTCGCGCACGTCACTAGCCACCTCCATACGCCGCGCCGCCGCCACCATCGGCTCCCGTTCGCCGAGCCGCACCCCCTATACAGGACCGGTCGCCCCTAAGGCCTCCGCCGCCGCCGTTCAACTCTAGGGCCGAAACCCTAATCCGCTATTTCTCGAAGATCTAGCCGTCAAAACTTCCAGATAATAGCACCGATGAACAACGCTAGGGAACCTCTATAAAACCCAGAAATATTTTATCGATCCGACGAAGTTTGTCGCGGTGATGATAAACGGCCGAAACTTCATCGATTTCTTCTGGTCAAACCACATACCAAAACGAAAAACGAGTTGCACCACTGAATTACGTATTTTGAGAACTTCAACATATATTTTTCTCGAATTTTTCTGGAGAGTTTGAAATTTCATTTGAAATTTGAATAGAAATAGATCTAGGTTTGCATCCATTTGAGGAGGAGAAGGAGTTGAAGAAAAGAACGTACAGACAAATGATAGAAGATGGAGGCTAGGGTTTATAATCATCTATTTATAAGTAGGGTTGGATTAGAGTAGGTAGACCGGATAAATGAACGTGCGGAACAACTATGGCCCAAAAAGCCCGTTCTAACCCCGGAACGAAATTTATTAAATCCACATATCCAACTAGGTATTTTAAAATATTCTGAACGCGATGGAAAAAGTTTCACGTCCAAATTCGATCGTATGAAGAAGTTATGCCGAAAACAAAATTTCCAAATTGATTTCAAATTGATTTTAGTTAAATCGATTTCAAGGCGTTTCGCGTCCGTACGATCAAACGACAGGTCCGATCGATACGAAACTTGAAACCCTATAATAATTCACTGATACGGATTTGTTGAAACTGGTTTCGTCGAAATCCGAGCCTGTGGCCAAAATGGCTATTTTTATGTTAATTAAATAAAATTAAATTAAATCAATTAAATCGAATTTTATATTTCAATTATAGAGTTGACAATTTATCACCTTAATATTTCTTCATCATTAGCAATTCTTTAAACAAAATTTTATTATCAATTTAGAGAAGATAAATTTATCAATTGCAGTGTCCCATCTTCAATTCCATTTATATTCAAAGTTATAAATTAAGTTCCCAAAATCCCTATTAAATTAAATAATCAAGGTTTATCCCATCTATAAATTTTTAAGTAGATGGATTCCATGTCGGGTTCAAAGTCTATATTTTTAATATCCTTAAATTTTAGTTAAATCTCTATAAACGAAATATTTATACGTTAATTTCATTTCTTTTGCAAAACTTTAAATTAAACTAAAAATATCACTTTCTATACTTAAATCTATACTCCCATTGATTTATTAAATTTGCACTTATTATGCATACTTTTAGCAACTCATATATACTTTGCGTCTATTCCCCAAATTTCACATTCTATTGTTACATAAATTTGCACTGATTACTATTTATTATTATTGCTTTACTGATAAATTAGATATTTGCATTGGTTTTGCTTATGCTAAATTAATTTCCCATAATAAATAAGGTTTCAAAACAATCAATAACATTTCCTTAGTCCAAACCCCGTTTACCAATTATTTTCCTTCAATAATTCATGTTGCTATAAATACGTACATTTACACTTTATAGTTATTCTAATATACCTATTCCAACACTCTTAACCCTTATCTTTACGTTCACCCACTTGTAATATTAATTATATTTATTACAATTCAATGTTGGCATTTATTACTATTAATTTATACAATGTTTATTGCCCTTATTTCAATTTCTTCCTTTTTCAGTTGCTACTCTACTATTCACAGTTTCATTGTATACTCCTTTCCTATATAATCCAATATACACAAATTCCAATTAAATCCAATTATTACCTTTAAATAAAACATAACATTCGAATACCTCTTATTAAATTGGAATGTTTCATTTAAGTTTATAAATGATCCACTTGTATTAACATAAATTTTTATTTTCAAATTTATTCCCATTTACGGTTAATCAATGTTATTTTACATTAACCAATTTTAATATTTACCTTTAATTTCACATCTTCAAAGTATATCTAGGAAAAATCTTTCCACCACTTAATTTACTGAATCTTATGCAGTCTTACTATAAATAAGTTTTAAATTACCATTACTGAACATTCAATTACTATCCAAAGTATTTATTCATAAATCAATTCGATATATACGTTTGTTTCCTTCTATTTGATTTATACCTAGTATACATTTTCCTAAATCTTGTTTCATTACCTTCATTAAATGGTTATCGCATTGAGATCAAATTTATTAGCTTATATCGCATTATTACCATTAATTAAAATTGGCCTACAAATTTTTTTATTTTTATTTTTTATTTTTTATTCAATACTCTAAATAAATAACATATTATTCCATAATTACTCTTGTTTCCACATATTCCATTCAAAAATTAAACCACAATATTTACATAATTTTATTGAATTGGAAATCTCATTTTAAATTGTTAACTTTTAATAAGAACAAATGGCAACACCAAATTCCTAACATTCATTTTATTAAAAATTATGGAAAATATGACAAATTTAGTTAACGAAATTTTCGGGTCGTTACATAAAATTAACATTAAGGTTTATTATAACCTTTTTATACAACATATATATTCATTTCCATTTCAAAACTTAATTTCATACTCGAGTTCATTTAAATAATATCCCGAAGCCATATTCAATTTATTTACACTTCAAATTGAATTTATTTATAACTTAAGTCATCACCATTTCAATCCATTTCTATTTTATTCGACAATATTTCAAAATATATTTAATTCGCTTACATTTAAGTCGAATTTCTTTATAACTCAAGTTCCATATTCAATTTCAATTTCAATCCACAATCCATTTTACTTAACCAAGTTAGGTTCTATTTCTATATTCAACTAACTAATTAATTTATCTAATTAGTTCACTTCCATTTTATAATCCAGAATTAGATTTTCATTTCAAAAATTTCTTCAGTTTGTTTGACGGGAGTTCAACCCATTTCACAATTCAAATTTAGATTTTCATTCCTTGTTATCAAATTATTTTAACCATTTTTACTTGGTCATAATTTTCCACTTTCTCAGTTTAATAAGTTATACAAACTTATTTATTCACAATTCCATTTCCACTTAAGCTTACTCACATTCTATATTTATAACACATAGTCATATAATCACTTCACAATTCATGTTTATATTCAGTTCAATTTAATATCGTTTAATGCAAATTGATTTTTATTTAACTTGGCTTAAATTAAACTTTTATTCCATATTTAAATTTCGCATTTCCCCTCCTTCTTAACACCATTCTCAATTTATAAGTTCAAAAACTTTTTTTTCTTCCAGTTTACAATGCTTATATTTTGAGAATTCTAGAATCAAACAACCGATCTTTTTTTTTCAAATCAGTTTGAAATCAAAATATACATATATTTTCTTGATATATCAAATCACACTTTGGAATTTTCAAAACAACTAGGTTTTACCCAAAACAATTCCCTTCGTAATTTCTAAATTAAGACTTGTTTACCAAACGAGTCCACAATAAATAATTATGGTAGCAATCATTCACTTAGAAACTCGAAAATGAAGACCACTGACGCGACCGTCATCGCAAGAATTATTTTCCAGTGATTAAAGTGGGTTCCATGCTTTATAACCTTTAGAATACATTTTAAAACCACCTATTCAAAAATATTACAAAAATAATATCACCATTGTCCTTTCAAAACACTTTGGAAAGCATTTTCAAAAATCTCCAAAATTTCAAAATTCATCAAATCTTATTTCAAATCCATTTAAAATATTTCTCAAAGCTTCCAGGGTTTAAATTTCCAAATTCTGGTTTGAATCTACTTTTAATTGCAACTCATATATGTAACGGCCCGTAAATTTTCGATTATTAAAAATTGTTAATTTAATAATTTGTAATTTAATGTTGGAAGAAATAAAAATTTGTGATTTAATAATAAGAATATAACTGAAATAAAGTGAAATAGTTTTAATTTAAGGTAACTGATAACTGCTTTAAATGTAATTCCAATTAATTAAAAGGATTAAAGAGTTATAATTGGTATAGATTGTAAATTAATTGAAATAACGTGTTTATTAATTGACCATTGGATTTAAATAGTAATTAATAATATAAATGTTGATTATTTAATGAAGTAATGTGTAATAGATTGATTTGGATAAAATTTGTGTAGTGTGAGTTGTTATAACATTTGTTTGTAAATAATAAACTTGCAAATGTTATTAAATGTAGAAATGGTGACAATTGTTATTTGTTACCAATTTGATTAATTAATCATAAATAAATGTTACATTAATGTGAGTTTAGACAATAACTACAAAATGTGAATGTAATACAATGTATAGAAATGTTAAATTTCTTTACAAGATAATAAATAATGGAAATAAAAAAAGTGAAACAAAGACAAATTAATTTATTGAGATTTTAAATTATAATAAAATTGACAAAAATTCAATATAATGGAAATACAGTAGTTAATACAAATAGAAGATGGAAATTATAACATATTAGTGAAATAAGATATCAAAAAATATTAACTATGCTATTAGAGTAATAATTGATTGAATATAGAGATTGAAATCAAATTAAATCAATTTATTAGGATTAAATTATAATTAATTGGATTTAATTACGGTGGGAACTGAACACTGAATTAGTGTAATAACCAACACTGAATTGTTATATAAACTTGTATTAAGTCATTGTAAATGTCTAAGTGATCAAAAATGATGAAATTTGTTAATTATCAAATTTGAATGGAAAAGGTGAATTAATTAATTTAATATCAATTTACTTAATTAGTGTGAAAATAGCCATTTTGGCCATTGTTTCGGATTTCGACGAAACCAGTTTCATCGGATATGTAATGGTAAATTATTATAGGATTTCAAGTTTCGTAGCGATCGGACTTGTCGTTTGATCGTACGGACTCGAAATGCCTAGAAATCGATTTAATTGAAATCAATTTGAAATAAGCTGATTTTAAACTAATTTCTTCATACGATGGAATTAGGACCTAAAACATGTTCCATTGAGTTTAAAAACATTGAAAACATCTAATTTGATATATGGAATGACCCGTTTATGTTTTGGAAACGAAACGGGTTTTTCGGGTCGTTTATCATTCAACTTGTCAATCGATCTAGCCCATTCATTTCTATTTTTGATCTGCCTATAAATAACCTGCTACAAGCCCTAACTATTTCTTATTCTATTTGTCTGTACGCACAATTCTATCTGCTTCTCTCTCTCCAATGGTAGACAAACCAAAACAAATTCCAAATTCTATTGCAAATCAAAATTAAATCAAAAATCAAACTCCTCCAAACTATATCGATTTAGATATTGATTTGAAGGTCTCGATGAGCGCAAGTCAAATACGCTGTCTATTTTTCGATTTAGGTTTCAGTGTGGCCAGAATTGGGTGATGAAGTCTCGGCCGTTCATTGGTGTTCGATGATCTTCAATCGATCGTCGATTGGATGGTACTGGGCTGTAGAGAGTGTCGAGCAGAGTTCATCTAGGTGGTTAGTTTGGCAAATAAATGGTCGGATGGTCGCAAAAAATTCTATTAAGGTTATGGGTTTTGGCGGCTGCCGTTGTTCGTCGTGGTCAAGAGGGGTTCACGCTGCCTCAGGGAGGCGTGCGCTTGGCTCGGCGGTGGTAACGAAAGTCGGTCGTGGGTTTCAGGGTCGCATATTGGTGGTCAAAGGCATCGTGTAGGTGGCGGCCAGGAATTCGTGGACGTGATGAGAGAAGGTAGGGTTTCGGTGTATAAGATGTTAACGTGGCATGGTATTGAGTTGTAATCTAATTGTTTTATTTATTTTAAATAGTTTAACTTCTAATCAACATAACTTTTGCATACAAACTTGGATTCAGCGCGATTTGTACCATTGGGATCATATTGAAATTCCGGATATTTCCATTGTGGTTTGGACGAATTCTGTAACTATTTGAATTTGGGTCATATTTTTAGTTTCAATTCGATTTGAAATCGAAGGTGGGTGTTTTAAACCACTCATAACTACTAAATTATCTTATGTTGGTTAAATTTAATTTATGATGTGATTAGAAATTTATTGATTGATGTTTGGTATATTTAAATTGTCATTCTAGTTAAATTTGACTTTTATTGCATTTAATCATTGTTTAATTTAATAGTTAATTTAAAATTTTAATTTAGTACCTTTTATTGATGACCTGTTATCTGTTGATGTTTACTGATTGATTTGGATGATGGTTGCGATGGATGTCTTATTTTTGATATTGGATGACTGGATGATGTATTTTATATTGTTATAATATCACAAGTTACCAATGGGTTGGAATGATACATAACCGAACAATCTATAGATTAGGGTAAAATCGTTATGGGTATAAATGATAGGCTTAAGCAATCTTATGGATTTTAATTAAATTTGGGATTGTAGTTTGAAATGATATATAACCGTAAAATTTTAAATTGCGGATTGAAATAATAAATATTCGTATCACTTGACCCTAAGGTAGAAAATTATATATATGGACACCGGATTAGTTAAATTAAATGAATTTTAAAATTTGAATTTAGTTAACTGGCATTCTGAAATAGAAATTGATATATATATATATGTATGTATGTATGTATGTATATTGAATTATTTTGATATTCAAAGCATAAATGTTGAAATTGGGATTGATTAATGAATTTGTCAAAGGATTTAAATTGAAATTTCAAAGTTGAGGTGTCAAATATAATGAATTTATTAGAATTGAGTTATTGAAAATGTTTGGATATGTTTGAAAATCTATTTAAATTAATTTAAACTATTTTAATTAAATTATCTATATTAATCAATTTAAAACTATTTCAATTTATATTAATCTATTACAACCTATTTAATCCAATTTAACCTATTTACCTATTTTAAACTAATTAAATTTATTTAATCTATTTTAAATGTATTTAATATAATTTAAATCTATTTAATCTATTTTAAATTTACTAAATCTATTTAAAATCTATTTAAGATAAATTAAATCCATTTAATCTATTTTAAATTTATATAAACCACTTTAAATCTAATTAGATCAAATTTAAATCTATTTAAATTACCTAAACTATTTTCTAAAATTTCAGACTATGTAAAGCTAAAGTATTTATATTTAAATCCTTGATGAGGATACAACCTAAGTTGGAATTTGAATTGGTACCATTTGTGAAATGACATATTTGATTGAATGAGATGATTTTGAAATGAAGAATTAATTAACATGGCTTATCGATAATTTCAAGTTGAATGTGAATTTCGAAAGTGAATATGATTTGGAAGTACATGATTTTGAAAGTGAATATAGTTGAAGTGAATATGATTTCAAAAGAGATACAATCTGAAAATGGAATATGATATTTTGATACAAATTGTAAATTGACCTTTTGAAATGTAAAAGAACTATCCGGTGTGAAATAAGCGTTTAGTTGTTAAGGAGACCAGGATCGTATATTGTCATACTCTCTGCCAATACCGAAAACCACTTTAACAACCGTGTACATGGTGGAGAATCCAGAAATGAAGTAGGATGGTTTGGTGAACGATTTATGTATGAGGTATGACGTGACCCTGACTCCCATGAGTCAGCTTAGATGTGACTAAAACATGAGCTATACCTGGGCCAAGTGAGGTCGTTCCTTCGATCGAACATGCTTATTCGATACCATATTATGACTTTGTGATGATGTGGTGGCCAACTCTCGATTTTGATTACGGAAGTGTGTTCTGAGGTGGGCGATAGTAGCTACTATTCGTTACTACCAACCCGGTTCTGCAATTGGTAAACCTACCCTGGCATTGCCTCGAGTGCTATGTTCACATGCCCTAGAGCGCCTTCTACGTGTTTGTTTTGTACCATACCTATGGTGTGCCCTCTGATAGCCCTCCAGTTTGTGGAGGAATTATGGTACTATATCGACTATGAGAATATATAAAAATGTGTTAAGGGGGACATGGGTAATGCCTTAACGCTATTTTAACACTTTACTTTACTGTAGACACTATTATAATAGCGTGTTGTACTACATAGTAGATAGTTTAATGGATCCTTAGGAGATGGTAATCCCCAACATCTCTTAAGTTATTGCACTCACGTTAGAACTGGATAGGAGATGTCAAATCCCACAAAAATCTTTGATGTCATTCAACTCATATTTATTTACCGTTGATTTAACTTACATAAGATCTTTTAGTTCTGACTCGAGTGTTTTATCTTTTCAATTCGCTCGAGTCAGCCCAAGCATTTCAGGGTTGAAGACCTTATTTTTGGAGGATGAAGATGAAGGTTTTTACTATTATTACTTATTATTTGTTTTATTTATTCCGTTGTATCATGTTGTTCCGCTGCATTAATTTATTCATTTATTCCAGTTTTCTGTAACTCTGACTTTGTGCTGTAAAAGAATAATCCAATGTATTTATAAAACAACATCATGAACTGTTATTTGATTATTATATTTTGTCATTCCGCTACAAGATTTTGTACTTGTTTTATTTCTTTCTCTTTTTCTTATTATCCCCAAAACAATCTGCCCTTTTGAATGATTTGAGTCTGGCATGTGTGTCCGCTTAAAATGTCCAAAAAGGCAGGTCTTTATAGTTGGTATCAGAGCTTTGGTTTAGTGATAACCTTAGCTCTGTGGGGTTTGACTCTTATTAAATAAGGTAGTAATACCCTAGAGTGAGTCGTTGAGTGTATATATATGAGAGATCGTATTTTTTAGTGTTATAAAAGGGTTTTTGTATTTATAAATTCTGGTCGACGCATAGGACTCTATGACATCGATAAGGATTTCTAAACACTTAATAGGACAGACCCACACAATATATGTTTTAAAATATGGGTAAATGAAATAATTTTACCTATTATTATATTTTGTATATAAAAGAATAATCTTTATAAATGTATATAATTGTATGTGATATGTTTAGCTTGTTAGTTGGGAATTAAAATTTTATAAATATTGGTTGTAAAATAAAACTTACTAATAAAATGAGTATAAATTGAAAAATTTGAGAACTTAAGCTCCGGGATTTTGAAAATTTCTTTCAGAAGATTTTGGAATATAATATTAATATTATTTGGAAGTATTTTCTGATATAAATATTTCATTATAATTTGAAAGAAATGTTTTAGAAAGGGAAATTCAAAAGGAAATAAGTTCCGTACTCCCCTCTCTATTGTTGGAAAATAATTTCGGCGATGTGTGCACGCATCGTCAACGTTCATTTTCGAGTTTCAAAGTGGGAAGACCATGTAGTAGTTTTACTGCATAATTTTTTTGATAAATTAATCTTATTTTAAATTCCAAATATGATTTGATATATATAAAAGATATTATTATATGTTATTTTAAAATAATTGAAATGAAACCCGGTTGTTTAGCTCTTAAGTTTCTATAAATTAGAAATTGAAATTATGTTAATGAATGGAAGCCTGACTATATTAATTGAAACTTCTAAAATGAAAATAGGAAATTTGATGTAAAATAATTAATGAAATAGATAAGAAACTGAAATTTTGAAAACTGTAAATAAAAAAGGAAATGAAAATAAGAAATGGTAACTATTGAACATTTTGTTAACTAAATGAATAAGAGAAATGTTAAATAAGATATTAGCTACCAAATTATCATAAGTTGAAATGTTAAATAAGATATGTAATGTAATATTATACAAGTAAAACTTGGAAAAAATGAAGGTGTTCAATGGAATTAATTTTATAAATAAGAATTCTAATGTTAAAAGTTGTTATAAACTGAAGTTAATAGTTTGAAATGCTACAAATTAAATGCAATAAAAGTGAATAATATAAGAAAAGGATTATAAACTTAGGTTAACATTTTAAGCTATTTATAATCAGATTTAATGATAAAGGTGAATACTGTAAGTAAATAATTATAAACTTAAATTAATATTGAAGCCATTTATAATTAAAATGAGTACTATATAAATTGAATGATTATAACTTCATAGAACATTGAAAATGATTTAGAAATGGAGTTAATATTCAATAATACTATATATGGAAGAATAAATATGAAAAAGAAATAATCCATAAATGGTGAATTAAATTATAAAAAAACTTACATAGTAATGTATAATCCAATAATTGAAATAAAAATAACTTATTTAAACAATGAATGTAAAGTAATAAAATGAAAGAAAATGGCACTGTATAAATAAAGGAGAAATGAACTTTTATAAGTAATAACGAATCTAAATTAATGAAAACGAACATTTTATGAATGAGAAAAGAAAAGTAAATGATGAAAAAAGGAAATTCAAATTAAATTGTAAATGTGAAGTAAACTGAAATAAAATGTATACTATACTCCAATAATGAATGCATTTGTGACCAAATAATTGAAATGGATATAACTTATGTAAGTAAAAGAATGTAAATTAAAGAAATAAGCCTCACATGAATGAATGAAATTTAAAATTTTGTAAGTAATGAAGGAGAATCAAAGAAAAATTGTATGAGAAAAAAAAATGAAAAATAAGAAAATATAAACAATAAATGATGTGAAAAAGATAAATAGAGTAAACTTAAAAATGTGTTGGATTCTTTGTTTGTATTGGCTTATGGATTGGTTGAGAAAGCATACTTTTATTTTGTATAAAGATGTATATATAATCTATAAGTTTTATCTATGACTGTTGAGTTTATGATTTACTTCATATTTTATTTAACATTTATATGATTAGAAGTTCTGAACCAGAACAAACCATTTGTTTTGGTTGAAATGGATGGATGATTGTTTTCTTTGTTGAAACGATGGTTGTACTGTTTGTTTGCAAGTAATTATTGTTATGTGGTATTGATTTGTTTGTTATTTAATTGAAACAATTTAAAATATTTCTTTCTTAAAATTATTAACTCTTTTGGATTATATAAGCGAAATACGGGTTATGGAAGCAATTGCTAATGCTTTTGGTTTCATAATTTAAGCGTTATTCGCCCAACAATCAGGTATATTCTTGTATTATAGTTTTCTATCGATATTATGTTGTTTTTCCCGTTGTTTGGGATATAATATTTTGAAAATATGATATATATATATATATATATTGTTATTATTGATATTTTTATTTCTTCCAGACCTCTTAATACAAAAGAGACTCTACCGAAATTATCTATGAATTTTGGACTTAAAATTTTTTATGAAATGTTTTCAAAACTTTTGTCAATTTGAACATATAGGATTTAGTTGTTATGAATTTATATATTTTATTTACATTATTTAATTATGTAAATTAATTATTTATGAATTTAATATTTTGAATAAGTAATTCCTCCTTTTCCTTCTTCTTCATTTTCGAGAACGAAAAGTTTTGAGGGGGGAGTGTAAAGACACGTAAATTTTCGATAATAAAAAATTGTTAATTTAATAAAGTTTTGTAATTTAATGTTGGAAGAAATAAAAATTTATGATTTAATAATAAGAATATAACAGAAATAAAGTGAAATAGTATTATGCAAGGTAACTGATAACTGCTTTAAATGTAATTCCAATTAAATAAAAGGATTAAAGAGTTATAATTGGTATAGATTATAAATTAATTGAAATAATGTGTAATAGATTGATTTGGATAAAATTTGCGTAATGTGAGTTGTTATAACATTTGTTAGCAAATAATAAACTTGCAAATGTTATTAAATGTAGAAATGGTGACAATTGTTATTTGTTACCAATTTAATTAATTAATTAGAAATAAATGTAAATAAATGTTACATTAACGTGAGTTAAGACAATAACTACAAAATGTGAATGTAATACAATGTATAGAAATGTTAAATTTATTTACAAGGCAATATTAATGGAAATAAAAAGAGTGAAACAAAGACAAATTAATTTATTCAGATTTTAAAGTATAATAAAATTGAAAAAAATTCAATATAATGGAAATATGGTAGTCAATACAAATAAAAGATGGAAATTGTAGCATATTAGTGAAATAAGATATCAACAAATACTAATTATGCTATTAGAGTAATAATTGATTGAATATAAAGATTGAAATCAAATTCAATCAATTTATTGAGATTAAATTATAATTAGTTGGATTTAATTACAGTGGGAATTGAACACTGTAATTAGTGTAATAACCAACACTGAATTGTTATATAAACTTATACTAAGTCATTGTAAATGTCTAAGTGATTAAAAATGATGAAATTTGTTAATTATCAAATTTGAATGGAAAAAGTGAATTAATTAACTAATTTAATATCAATCTAGTTAATTAGTGTGAAAATAGCCAATTTGGCCACTGTCTTGGATTTTGACGAAACTAGTTTCATCGGATCCGTTGCGGTAAATTATTGTAGGATTTCAAGTTTCGTAGCGATCGGACTTGCTGTTTGATCGTACGGACTCGAAACGTCTATCAATTTGAAATAAGCTGATTTTAAGATAACTTCTTCATACGATGGAATTAGGACCTGAAACTTGTTCCATTGAGTTTAAAAATATTGAAAAAATCTGATTTAATATATGGGATGACCATTTCCGTGTCGGAAACGAAATGGGCTTTTCGGGTCGTTTATCGTTCAACTTGTAAATTGATCTAGCCTATTCATTTCAATTTTTGATCTGCCTATAAATAGCCTGTTATAAACCCTAACTATTTTTTATTCCATTTGTCTTTACATACAATTCTATCTGCTTCTCTCTCTCCAATGGCTGGCAAAACAAAACAAGTTCGAAATTCTATTGCAAATCAAAATCAAATCCAAAATCAAACTCCTCCAAACTATATCGAATTATATATCGATTTGAAGCCCTCGACGAGCGCAAGTCAAATTCGCAGTCTATTTTTCGATTTGGGTTTCAATGTGGCCGAAATCGAGTGATAAAGTTTTAGCCGTTCATTGGTGTTCTATGATCTTCGACCGATCTTCAATTGGATGGTACTGGGTTTTAGAGAGTGTCGAGCGGAGTTCATCTAGGTGGTTAGTTTGGCAAATCAATGGTCGGACGGTCGCCAAAAATTCGATTAGGGTTATGGGTTTTGGCGGCTAATGCGATTCGCCGTGATCAAGAGGGGGTCGCGCTACCTCAGGGAGGCATGCTCTTGGCTACGCGGTGGTAACGAGGGTCAGTCGTAGGTTTCAGGCTCGCGTATTGGTGATCAAAGGCGTCGTGTAGGTGGCGTCCAATGATTTGCGGATGTGACGAGAGATGGTAGGGTTTTGGTGTACAGGATGTTGACATGGCATGGTATTGAGTTCCGATCTAATTATTTTATTTATTTTAAGTTTTAAATAGTTTAACTTCTAATCAATGTAACTTTTTCATAGGAACTCGAATTCACGCACAATTTGTACCGTTAGAATCATATTGAAATTCCGGACATTTTGATGTTGGTTTGGATGAATTCTGAGACTATTTGAATTTGGGCCCTATTTTGAATTTCAATTCAAATTGACTTCGAAGGTGAATGTTTCAAAACACTCACAACTACTAAATTATCTTATGTTGGTTAAATTTAATTTATGATGTAATTAGAAATTTATTGATCAATGTTTTGGTATATTTAAATTATCATTCTAGTTAAATTTGACGTTTATTGCATTTAATCATTGTTTAATTTAATATTGAATTTAAATTGTCAATTTAATACCTGTTATTGATGATCAGTTATCTATTGATGTTTATTGATTGATTCGGATGATGATTGTGATGGGTGTTTGATTTTTGATATTAGATGACTAGATGAAGAATTTTATATTAAATAATATTGCAAGTTCCCTATGGGTTGAAATGATACATAACCGAATGATCTATAGATTAGGAAAAAATCATTATGGGTTGAAATGGTAGACTCGGGCGATTTTATGGACTTTTATTAAATTCAGGATTGCGGTTTGAAATGATATATAACCGTAAAATTTTAAATTGCGATTTGAAATGATAAATATCTGTATCACTTGACCCAAGGGTAGAAAATATATACGGACGGCGGATTGGTTAAATTAAATGAATTTTAAATTTTGAATTCGGCTAACTGGCATTTTGAAATAGAAATTGATTTATATATATTGATTTATTTTGATAATCCAAGCATAAATGGTGAAATTGGGATTCATTAATGAATTGTTTAAAGGATTTAAATTGAAATTTCAAAGTTAAGTTGTCAAATATAAATGAATTTATTGGAATTGAGTTATTGAAAATGTTTGGATATGTTTGGAAATCTATTTATACTATTTTAAACTATTTTAATTAAATTAACTATATTAATCAATTTGAAACTATTTATATTTATATTTGTCTATTACAACCTATTTAATCCAGTTTAACCTATTTACCCATTTTAAACTAATTAAATTTATTTAACCTATTTTAAATCTATTTAATCTATTTTAAATTTACTAAATCTATTTAAAATCCATTTAAGATAAATTAAACCCATTAAATCTATTTTAAATCTATATAAATCATTTTAAATCTAGTTAGATCAAATTTAAATCTATCTAAACTGTTTTAAATCTATTTAAACTATTTTTAAAACTATTAGAACTATTTATGACTACATAAACTATATCCTAAAATTTTAGACTGTGTAAAGCTAAAGTATCTATATTTAAATCCTTGATGAGGATACAACCTAAGTTGGAATTTGGAATTGGTACCTTTTGTGAAATGACATATTTGAGTGAATGAGATGATTTTGAAATGAAGAATTAATTAACGGAACTTATCGATAATTTCAAGGTGAATGTGAATTTTAAAAGTGAATATGATTTGGAAGTACATGATTTTGAAAGTGAATATAGTTGAAGTGAATATGATTTCAAAAGAGATATGATTTGAAATTGGAATATGATATTTTTGATATAAATTGTAAATTGACTTTTTGAAATGTAAAAGAACCATCCAGTGTGAAATAAGTGTTTGGTTGTTCAAGAGACCGGGATTGGATATTTTCATACTCTCTGCCAATATCGAAAACCACTTTAACAGCTGTGCACATGGTGGAGATTCCAAAAATGAAGTAGAATGGTTTGGCGAATGATTTCTGCATGAGGTATGACGTGACCCTAACTCCCGTGAATCAGCTTAGATGTGACTAAAACAGGAGCTATACCTGGGCCAAGTGAGCCCATTCCTCTGATCAGACATGCTTCTTCGATACCATATTATGAATTTGTGATGATTTGGTGGCCAACCCTCGATTTTGATTATGGGAATGTGTTCTGAGGTGGGCGGCAGTAGATGCTATGCCTTACCACCAGTCTGGTTTTGCAATTGGAAAAGATACCCTGGCATTGCCTCGAGTGTCATGTTCATATGCCCTAGAGCGCCTTATATGAGTTTGTTTTGAACCTATGGAATGCCCTTTGATAGCCTTCCAGTTTACGGAGGAATTACAGTACTGTACAAACTATGAGAATATATAAAAATATGTTAAATGGGATATAGATAACGCTTTAAAGCTATTTTAATACTTTACTGTAGACACTATTATAATAGCATATTGTACTACATAGTAGATAGTTTAACGGATCCTTAGGAGATGGTAATCCCAAATATCTATTAAGTTATTACACTCACGTTAGACACTGGATAGGAGATGTCAAACCTCGTAAACATCTTTGACGCCATTCCACTCATATTTATTTACCGTTGATTTAACCTACATAAGGTCTTTTAGTTCCGACTCGAGTGTTTTGTCTTTTTAATTCGCTCGGGTCAGCTTGAGCATTTCAGGGTTGAAGACCTTATTTCTAGCGGACGAAGATGAAGATTTGTACTATTATTACTTATTATTTGTTTTATCTATTCTGCTGCATCATGCTGTTTTGCTGCATTTATTTATTCATTTATTCCTATTTTCTTTAACTCTGATTTTGTGTCGTAAAAGAATAATCAAATGTATTTATAAAACAACTTCATGAACTGTTATTTGATTATTATATTTTGTCATTCCACTGCGAGATTCTATATTTGTTTTATTTCTTCCTCTTTTTCTTATTTACCCCACAACAATCTGCCCTTTTGAGTGGTTTGAGTCTGGCAAGTGTGTCTGCTTAAAACGTCCAAAAAGGTTGGTCGTTATAATATGTATAATCATACTTGTGCAATTTCTATTTGGTTATATAAACCATCTTAATTTTTATAATCTTGTTTTGATTATAATAATATCAACCAAACACTCCAATATACTATAATAATTTCATAAAATTATTTATTTAATAACAAAATATACCTTTGGGTGAAATTATTTTCATTTACCCTCTTGTCAAAACAATACTGTGTCAGTTTACCTTCTTTAAGAATTTAGAAACCGCTATCGATACACTTGTACTTCCCGTACCAACCAGAATTAATGAACACTCAATCGATAAATAACACAATATAAAACATTTTATATTCACGAACAAATAAGCGCTCTTATCTATTAATACACTCTATCTCTAATGAGTAATTCCCACCAAAGTCAAGGTTCTCGCTTAACCTTGCACTCGGATACCAAGTGTAATGGCCTAGGATTTTTGACCCTCAAAAATCGACATCAATATATTCACTATATAGCATGTCGATCAATCGAGTGCTAAAAATACCAGATCACTAGGGTTGTGAAGAAGAAAAGGGATAGAAGAAAATAGAAACATTATCACAGAATCTTACAATCGCAGAGGAACAAAATATAATATATAATAATAGATTTTTATACAATAGATATGTAGCTGTCAATATACACAAAATCATCAGAGTACAACAACAAGTAATCAATCTGGACAGTTATAATAACTTGTACCCACATATACCGAATACAGCATAACACACACGGCGGAAATAACCAAGTACGTAAAATACGTTTGAAACCCTCCAGCTCGTCTCCGAAGCTCCATCGCATCCTAACCTGAATCTGTAATACTCGGTCTGACCTGAGCATTATAATAAAATAACACCCGAGTCAGTCTGGAAAACGAACGTGAGAAAACACACTCGATTTGAATTATTACTATTATCAAAATCCTTTTGAAAACAAAGGTATCTCGTAAGACCACGCCACACATAAATATGACGGGTTTTTACCTTACGACAACTAAAATATTTTATATCAAAATCATCTGATATTATAATAGTGTCTATAGAAAATAAACTATAAAGTAGCTTAAATGCTTACATCTCACGTTTTAGCATAGTAGGGCACAATCAAAATCGTGCAGGCTCATAGTGGATATTGGATTCCATACAATGACTGAGCTACTAAGGTACCGTCCACCATAGTACACCTCTAAAAAATGTACCGAGGACCTCGCCTGGTTCCTCTGCCAACACAAGATCGACGTACCCTGGACTTGGATAGTATCGAATATGTATCACCCCAGGTGTTCCCATCCTAATCGAGCGCTCTCTTTTCCATGCACAATCATATCCATAATTATATTATATCCGAGGGTATCTAGAAAAGTGATAACATACCCTACTTGGGTGCATCCCACTTAGCCCTATTGCATCTCCCCTATTTTAGTCATTCTCGTTTGATAAGGCTTGAGGCTACGTTTCCATTGTCTTCGAGATATCAGAATTCGTAGCGCATAAATCGGTTCAAGTGGTTTTCGGATAGTAAAATCCAATCCTGGTCTCTTCGAAAGGATTAACGAACTTGAAAAGATTTGATAGTCGGTTATTAACTATAAGATAATACACATAAGTAGTCACTAGGCCCATATTTTAATCTTCAAATACTTAATTAAAATTATCTATACAAAGATATATATATTTAATTCCCTTCCAGCATTCCAACATTCTAAAACAATTTCAAATATTTATCCATACCCATATATTTCTAAACCATTTCAACACTTAGAAATATTTTCGAATTCAATTTTATAATTCATTGCTTAGAAAATATTTCTATATTAATCATTCCGTAGTTGAAATATTTCAAATCCTTCCAGACCAATACTTAGGAAATATTTATAAGTATATTTTTTCCAAAATAATTTATTTTCAATGCTTAGGAAATATTCCATTTATTTCATACTTCTCGAAATCTTTTTCAATTTATTTTGTAAATTCCTTAACCCAACGGATTCCATAAGTTTCTGAAATTCATAAATTAATTTCCTTTAAAATTTCCAAAATTGATTATACTCATCTATAATTCTAATTACTTATTTCTAACTTCTTTTATGAATTCTAATTTATTTTCGAAGTTCCCATATTTCAATACTTTGGAAATTTCATTTTCTCTTAAAATCCTTTACAAGATTCTTCTTATCGCAATCATATCTGTTAAATCAACCACGTTTATAAATCTTGAGAGGATTTATATATAATTTCAATAACTTTAAAACTCTATATAAGATAAGTATTTTTTTTAAATGATTTATTTTTAAAAACACGTTTAAGTAATTATTTAAAATATTAAAACACTTTAAATAAACATCCATAACTCATTTCCACTCTTTTTCAAATGAAACTAATCGATTTACAAAGCTTATTATAAAATTTAGAATTTATTCCAAATAAAATTAAATATTTAAAAAATCCACTTTCCAAAGTATTTTAATACTAAAACAGCTTTAAATTACATAGTTTGAATAAATAAAATTTTCCTTTTAAAACAAACTTAACTTCTCGATAAAAATATTTTTAAAATTCCAATTACCAATTCTAATTTATAAATACCCCTCGATTCATAACACATTAATTTCATTCCGATTTCCTAACCATTCTCACTGTGAATTTATATTCCGAATATATCAACTGATATCATTTTTCCTTTATTTATAAACATTGTTTATACATTTATAAACTCCGTTGAGTTTCACAAGTTTATAAAACTAATCTCATTTATAAAATTTCATTTTTATGAATCCTTTTATTATAAATCCGATTTATTTTACAAATCTACAATAAATATCAATTTCAATTTCTTTCCCATATTTTCGGAAATATCATTTAAAAATCCATTGTTAAAAATCCTTTATTTAAAATTCTCTAGTTTAAACCATTTTACGAAATAGCTAAATAAATATCCAAAATCCAATCATTTATTTTATCCAAATCAATTCCCTTTTAAATAAATCCCGAAATTCAACATATATATTTTATTTCCAAAATCGCCTTGGAATTCCTATTTAAATTCAAAATATTACCTTTAAAATACAAAATTTTAGGCCAGTGCTACTATAACATACAACAAAACAAATCACACAACAATCCATAAAAGATTATTCAACCACATCATATATCGCTATATGCGAAAAATAATCAATATATTTTAGGAATCCGGTTGGATCCCACCAACTTGTTTTCCTGCATCCACAGATGTTATATAACATAAAATACCAATCCCTCTTCGAGGTGGGATATCGCAGTAATATAGGGTCATGTGCTATTATGCGGGATGCAGAGTGTCTCATCCGCTCCAACGCGCGGGAAATATATCTAACTACTAATATATATACTACTATATATAATATACCATTCAACTGATTATAATTTATAAATTCATCCAATCAACTAATAATTAATCATTATAAATTTAGCTCGGTAATCCAAAGTGAGTGAGATTAACTCATCTTGATTTTATTTGCCAAAAGCCCATTTAAGATTAAATCAAACCGACGTTCGATTTATCCAAAAATTCCAGCTATCTCTGATCGACTCCAATCCAATTCATATATGTAGTATTCCCAATGCAACTTCTTTCCTTCATTTTCAACCTCGTATGAATTCGTAGTAGCATTTATAAGATTCATGAATTAATTTATGTATGTAAATTTCACTAATTCCTTCATTGGAAAATTAATTACCTTAATTAACCAAAACTCTTCTTCCCCAAAATAAAAATCTTGCTCAAAGAAAACACTTCTCCTCCCTTGACTGCCAAGTCCTCCCTCTCTGATCATCTATCCACTCAAATGATGCCATCAATGATTCATGATTAGCCCCCTCTTATCGACCGTACCAACCTCACCAAGCTGATCGCCTGCACCTCATCACGACCTGCACACCCATCGGACTCCACCAGAGAGCACCGCTCTCCTCCAGACTCCGCCAGCCGCTGTTAATCGCCATGCACACTTCCAATACAACATCAACCTCCTCTAACTCCATCACCATTTACCACAACATCAAACCTTAGCATATTTCAACACTGATTTCAAGCTATCGAGCTCCCCTAACTGCTGCGCACCTATCACAACCCCTACCAAATGAAAATCTCGCCACCACGAGTCCAAAGATCAGACGTTTAGATTTTTTTTGAGTATAACTTAAGATTTTGAATTTTCAAGTTTGGTTTATTTTATTTTTAGTGTACGCTCTGTTTAAAATAGGCGGGGAATGATAGGGATATGGTGGGCTGGTTTCAGGTTAGGGTGGGCTGAAATGAAATATTAGGGTGTGTAGTGTCAAATCGATAAAAATATATAATTTAAAATTTAAAAATATCTAGATATTAAATTTTGAAATCCAATTGAGATGTGTCGCATGGCGTTCATAATGTTATACCCCTATTTCGAACATAATGGAATAAGTTTCGAGACCTAACTCAATCGTATGTGGAAGATAGCTTTTTGAACCCAATTATAATATAAGTTTTCAATATTTATTTCAACGCGTTTTTATCCCGTACGACTAAACTTTAACTCCAAATTATATGAAATTTGAAATATGATAATAATACACTATCACAGATCACATGGAATAGGTTTCGTCCATTTCAAGACTGTGCCCAAGATCGCTATTTTAACGTGTCGATTAAATCGAACGATTTTCAAAATCGACGAAATTACTTGAAATTCAAATTTTAAAAACTTACTAACTCAATTCTAATTCAAATAGAATTTATATCAACATTAAAAATCATTTCGATTCATATTCAATTCAAATTTCAATTATTCACCATTTTCGTATTACGATTAATCGTTATATATAAAATTTAAATTCATATTATCATTCCAATCAAAATCTTCATATTCAAAAGTCAAGTTATATTCCAAATCCAACATTTATAACCATTTATATGTTCAAAATCAAATGAAGAAAAATCCATGTCGTTGCATTCCTTCCCCCTTAAAAGAATTTCGTCCTCGAAATTGCTAAGTAGGAAAATGCAACAAATCCATTAATTTGTTAAAAACCCACTTAGTTAAAACTCGACATTTCATGTTTCCAAATCTTTTAGTTTCTACCAAAACCATTAGTTTCCATTTCTAATTCAAAACCTTTTATTTCAATTCGAAAATAAATTTTTTTAGTTAACAACAAATTTCAAAAAATTTCCAAGACCTTAAATTTACGAATATTTTTGGCAGAGTGTCCCTTTTGCGGAGAGCCTTTTGCAATATCACAAATATAATAAAATGATATCACCGACCTACACGGTTGGAAACACAATATTTATATCATTTTCGCATTTATAGCATAAGTGTACCTAAGATTAACGTTACTAAGCGAGTTCCCATAATCTATAAGCAATTACGCAACCAAAATCAAGCCAAACAGCCTTCATGTACTTGTACTTACTCAAATAAACACATCAGTTTCATAATTTATGCAATTTAATAACTTTACATCCTTTTAACTACTTTAAACACATGATTCATAATGCCAACATGGTATATCATGTATTTTAGAAGGTACATGCAAATACATAGTTCCAACATTTAGTTATTCACTTCAAATTTAGTTTATACTCCATTTCATTCAATTCCAAATGATTCACATAACATTTACTAACATTCAATTCATATTTACACATTAGATATTCATATCCATTTTAAATTGATTCTAAATCAATTTATTCACTTTCCATTGATTCACAAAATTTTGTTTACTCAATTTTATATTCAACAACAATCCAATCCATGCCAATTTATTTATGAACCATTTCATAAATTTATTTGAGCTAAGCTTCCATCCAAAAATATTAACATAAGTTAATTTTTTTACTTTCAATCATTTCAACCATATAATTTATGTTCATTTCCATTGCAATCAAATTCCATTTCATTTTAAATTGATTATTATTTAATTTATTTATCTTCGATTGATTCACATTTACATTTACTTGGTCTATCTCAATTTACACTATATTACTTGAGAATCATTTCATAAAATTAATATTAAGGTTTATTATAACCATTTTATACAACACATATATTCATTTCCATTTCAAAACTTAATTTCATACTCGAATTCATTTAAATAATATCCCAAAGCCATATTCAATTTTATTTACACTTTAAATTGAATTTATTTATAACTTAAGTCATCACCATTTCAATTCATTTCTATTTTATTCGACAACATTTCAAAATATATTTAATTCGCTTATATTTAAGTCGAATTTCATTTATAAATCAAGTTCCACATTTTATTTCAATTTCAATCCACAATCCATTTTACTTAATTCCATTTCTATATTCAATTAACTAATTAATTTATCTAATTAGTTCACCTCCATTTTATAATCCAGAACCAGTTTTTGATTTCAAAACTTTCTTCAGTTTGTTAAACTAGAGTTCAACCTATTTTGTAATTCAAATTTGGATTTTCATTCCTTGTTATCAAATTACTTAACCATTTTAACTTGGTCATACTTTTCCACTTTTTCAGTTTAATAAGTTATAAAAACTTATTTATTCACAATTCCTTGAACTTCCACTTAAGCTTACTCACATTCTACATTTATAACATATAGTTATATAATCACTTCACAATTAATGGTTATATTCAATTCAATTTGATATCGTCTTAATCCAAATCGGTTTTTATTTAACTCATCTTAAGTTAAATTTTTATTCCATATTTAAATTTCGCATTTCCCTTCCTTATTAACACCATTCTCAATTTATAAGTTCAAAAACTTATTTTCTTCCGGTTTACAATGCTTATATATTGAGAATTCAAGAATCAAACTCCCAGTTTTTTTTCAAATCAGTTTGAAATTAAATTATACATATCTTTTCTTGATATATCAAATCACGCTTTGGAATTTCCAAAATAACTTTGTTTTACCTAAAACAATTCCCTTCAAAATTTCTAAAACAAGACTTGTTTACCAAACAAGTTGAAAACAAATAATTATGGTAACAATCCTTCACTTAGAAACTCAAAAATGAAGATTAATGATGCGACTTCATCACCAGAATTATTTTCCAATGATTGAAGTGAGTTCAGTGCTTTATTACCTTTAGAATCCTTTTTATAACCACCCATTCAGAAATATTCCAAAAATAATATTACCATTGTACTTTTAAAACACTTTGGAAAACATTTCCAAAAATCTCCAAGATTTACAAATACCCCAAATCTTGTTTCAAATCTATTTAAAACATTTCTCAAAGCTTCCAGGGCTTAAATTTTCAAATTCGTGTTTGAATCCACTTTTAATTACAACTCATATGTATAATCATACTTATACAATTTCTATTTATATAAATCATCTCAATTTTTTTAAGTTTGTTTTGATTATAATAATATCAACCAAACACTCCAATATACTATAATAATTTCAAAAACTTATTTATTTTCTATCAAAATATACCTTTGGGTAAAATTATTTTCATTTACCCTCTTTTTAAAATAATACTATGTCAGTTTACCTTGTTTAAGAGTTTAGAAACCGCTATCGATGCAGTTGTACTTCTCGTACCGACCAGAATCCATAAACACTCGATCGATAAATCAACACACTATAAAACATTTTATATTCAGTAACAAATATGCTCTCATATCTATTAGTACACTCAAACTCATTCTAGAGTACAACTGATTCTATCTCTAATGAGTAATTTCCACAAAGACAAGGTTCTCTTTTAACTTTGCAATCGGGTACCAAGTGTAATAGACCGGGATTTTTGACTCTCAAAAATCGACATTAATATGTTCATTGTATAGCATGCCGAGCAATCGAGCGTTGGCAATACCAGATCATTAGGGGTGTGAAGAAGAGAAGGCATAGAAGAAAACAGAAACATTATCACTGTATCTCACAATCGCAGCAGAATAAAATATAATATATAATAACAAATTTTTGTACAATAGAATCTGTAGCTGTTAATATACACACAATCATCAGAGTACAACAATTACTAATCAATCTGGACAGTTAAAATAACATGTCCTCACATATACCGAATACATTATAACACACACGGCTGAAATAACCAAGTACGTGAAATACGTCTAAAATCCTCCAGCTCGTCTTCGGAGCTCCGTAGCATCCTAACCTGAATCTATAATACTCGATTTGACCCGAGCATTATAATAAAATAACACCCGAGTCAGTCTGAAAAAACAGCGTGAGAAAACAAACTCAATTTTAATTATTATAATTATCAGAATCCTTTTGAAAATAATGATATCTCGTAAGACCACGCTACACATAAATATGATGGGCTTTTACCTTACGATAATCAGAACATTTAATATCAAAATCATCTGATATTATAATAGTATCCGTAGAAAATAAACTATAAAATAGCTCAAATGCTTGCATCCCACGTTTCAGCATAGTTTGGTACAATCAAAACCGTACCGGCTCATGGTGGATATTCGATTCCATACAATGACTAGGCTACTGGGGTACCGCCCGCCACAGTACATCTCTAGAAAAATGTACCGAGGACCTCGCTTGGATCCCCTGCCAACACAAGACTGGCCTACCCATGACCTAGATAGTACTGAATATGTTATCACCCCGAGTGCTCCTACCATAATCGAGCACTCTCCTTCCCACGCACAACCATATCCATAATTATATTTTATTCGAGGGCATCTAGAAAAGTGATAACATACCCTACTTGGATGCGGTCCACTTAGCCCTACTGCATCTTCCCAGTTTTAGTAGTTCTCGGTTGATGAGGCTTGAGCCTACGTTTTACCTTTAGAATAGCATTCGTACTTGGAATGTTAACACTGCCTTCAAGGCAACAATGCAATGATTGCATTTATCCATACAAGTTGTTTTGGGTTTGAACAAATCGAATCTCCTTCAAGATTACCATCTCCATTATATTCGAGATATAACAACTAGTAATGCATAAATCAGATCGAAGTGGTTTTTGGATAACTAAATCTGAACATGGTCTCGTCGAAACGGTTAACGAATTTGGCCAGATTTGATAATTGGTTATTTAATTATCAAATAACACACATAAGCAGTCACTACGCCTATATTTTAATCTTCAAATATTTTTTTCAAAATATCTTTACAAAGATATATATTCAATTCTCTTCCAGCATTCTAACATTTTAAAACAATTCCAATTATTTATCCATATCCGAACATTTCTAAACCATTTCAACACTTAGAAATATTTTCGAATTCAATTTTATAATTCATTACTTAGAAAATATTTCTACATAAATCATTCCGTGGTTCAAATATTTCAAATCCTTCCAGTTCAATACTTAGGAAATATTTATAAGTATATTTTTCCCAAAATCATTTTATTTTCAATCCTTAGGAAATATTCCATTTATTTCATACTTCTCAAAATCCATTTCGATTTATTTAGTAAATTTCTTAATCCAACAGATTCCGTAAGTTTTCGAAATTCATAAATTAATATCCTTTAAAATTTCCAAAATCGATTATACTCGTCTATAATTCTAACTACCCATTTCTATCTTCTTTTAAGAATTCTAATTCACCTTCGAAGTTCCCATATTTTGATATTTTAGAAATTCCATTTTCTCCCAAAAACCCTTATAAGATTCCTCTTATCAAATCATATCCATTAAATAAACCTCGTATACAAATCTTGAGAGGCTTTGTAAATAATTTCAATCACTTCGAAGCTCTAAATATATGATAATTGTTTTTAACGAAAAATTATTTATTTTTAAAAGCACGTTTAAGTAATTACTAAAAATATTAACACTCTTTAAATAAACATCAATGACTCATTTCCAAATCATTTTTAAATAAAACTAATCGATTTTCAAAGCTTACAAAAAAATTTAGAATTTATTCCAAATAATATTAAATATTTGAAAAATCTACTTTTCGAAGTATTTTAATACCAAAACAGCTTTAAATTACGTAGTTCGAATAAATAATTTTTTCCTTTTTAAACAAACTTAACTCCTCGATAAAAAATATTTTTAAAATTCCAACAACCAATTTCAATTTATAAATCCCTCTCGATTCATAATACATCGATTTCATTCCCATTTCCTAACCATTCTCACATTTCAAAAATAGAATCCACTATTTTTCCCAAAACCAAGTGAATTTATATTCCTAATTTATCAACTGATATTATTTTTCCCTCGTTTATAAACATCGTTTATAAATTTATAAACTCCCTTGAGTTTCACTAATTTATAAAACTAATCTCATTTATTAAATTTCATTTTTATGAATCCATTTCTTACAAATCCCATTTCTTACAAATTTACTTTAAATATCGATTTCAACCTCTTTCCTATATTTTTAAAAATATCATTTAAAAATCCATTGTTAAAAATCTTTTATTTAAAATTCTTTAGTTGGAACCATTTTACGAAATGGCTAATTAAATATCCAAAATCCAATCTTTGATTTTGCCCAAATCCATTCCTTTTAAATAAATCCCAAAATTCAATATAAATATTTTATTTTCAAAATCGCCTTCGAATTTCCTATTTAAACTTAAAACATTATTTTTAAAATACTAAAATTTAGGCCAGTGCTACTATAGCATCCAATAAAGCAAATCACACAACAATCCATAACATATTACTCAACCACATCAGGTATCACTATGTGTGAGAAACAATCAATATATTTGAGGTATTCAGTTAGATCCCTCCAACCTATTTCCCTGCATCCACAAATTTTATACAACATAAAAACCAATCTCGTTTTGAGGCGAGATATCACGATAATATAGTGTCATCCGCTATTATGTGGGACACATAGTGTCTTATCCGCTCCAACGGTGGAAAATATGTCCAATTATTAATATATATTGCTACTATATATAATATAACATTCAGCTAATGATAATTTATAAATTTATCCAATCAACCAAAATTAATTTTAATCATTATAAATTTAACTCAGTATTCCAAAGTGAATGAGATTAACTCACCTTGATTTTATTCGCCAAAAGCTCATTTAAGATTAAATCGAACCGACGTTCGATTTATCCAAAAATTCCAGATATTTTTGATCAACTCCAATCCAATTCGTATGTGCAGTATTCGCTGATACGAACCCGATGCAACTTGTTTCCTTTGTTATCAACCCCGTATGAATTAGTAATATCATTTATATGATTCACAAATTAATTTATATATAAATTTCACTAATTCCTTCATTCGAAAAATAATTACCTTAATTAACCAAAACTCTTCTTCCCTAAAATAAAAATCCCACTCACAGGCAAACACTTCTCCTCCCTTGATCGACCATTGACCGCCAAGTTCTCCCTCTCCGATCATCTATCCACTCAAACGATGCCATCAATGAATCATGCTTTGCCCGCTCTTCTCGACCATATCAACCTCACCAAGCTAGATCGCCTGCACCTCGTCACGACCTGCACACCCATCGGACTCCACCAGAGAGCACCGGCCTCCTCCAGACTCCACAGCGCTGCTAATCGCCATGCATACCTCTAATGCAACACCGACCTCCTCTAACTCCATCACCATTAACCACAACATCACACCCTAGCCTATTTCAACGCTGATTTCAAACTATCGAGCTCCTCTACTTGCTCCGCACCTACCACAACCCACACCAAATGAAAATATCACCACTACGAGTCCAAAGATTAGACATTTAGATTTTCTTTTTTAGTAAAATTTAAGATTTTGAATTTTTCATGTTTACTTTATTTATTTTTTAGTGTGTGCTCTGTTTAAAATAGGAAGGGAACAATAGGAGAGCATAGGAATAGGGTGGACTGGTTTTAGGTTAGGGTGGGCTGAAATGAAATATTAGGGTGTGTAGTGTCAAATCGATAAAAATATATTATTTAAAATTTTAAGATATCAAGGTATTAAATTTCAAACTCCAAATTAGACGTGCCGCCTAGCGTTTCTAATGTTATACCCCTATTTCAAACGCAATGGAACAAGTTTTGAGACCTAATTCGATCGTATGTGGAAGATAGCTTTTTGAACCCAATTATAATATAAATTTTCAATATTTGTTTCAACGCGTTTTTGTCCCATATGACTAAATGTTAACTCCGAATGCTACGAAATTTGAAATTCGATAATAATACACTATTAGGGATCCAATGGAACTAGTTTCATTGAATTCCAAGATTGTTCCTCGGATCTTTATTTTAACGTGTCGATTAAATCGTACGATTTTCAAAATCGACAAAATTACTTGAAATTAAAATTTTAAAAGCTTAATTACTTACTTCTAATTAAAATAGAATTTATATTAACATTAGAAATCACATCGATTCATATTCAATTCAAATTTCAAATATTCACCATTTTCGTATTACAATAAATCACTATATTTGAAATTTAAATTCATTCGATCATTCCAACCAAAATCTTCATATTCAAAATTCAAGTTATATTCCAAATCCAACATTTAAAACCATTTAAATATTTTAAATCAAAAGACGAAAAATCTAGGTCATTACAATAAATATTTAAATTCTTATATTAATTTAAGAAGTATAAATAATGTTTTCTGATTAATATTTTGGTGTTTTTAAAGTATGTTTCATAATTTATAAGTTTATATAAGGATATATAAATATATAGATAAATGTATATATTTTAAGAAGTTCATATTATAGGTATAAACTTAACTCTTTACAAATTTTCTTTGCATGTTATAACTATTTTTTTGTAAGATTAGTCTAAATAAACGAAGTTATAATTCCATCTGATACGGGACTTTCTATAATATTTCTTTGATTTTTCATTGGACTTGTTGTATAGAATACTATTGAGGAGAATCTAGATTGTGAGGAATTTGAGTAAACAAATTAGTAATACCATTTGGTGCGGGACATTTCGCAACACTTTTTTGGTTACTCTTGTGACTCATAATATATAATATATGATGGAGTGAGTGTGATATGTGAACATTAAGTAAACGGATTAGTTACAACCGATGGTATGAGACACCGTAGTGATATTTATTTGGTTATTCTTTGCTCATGGATGACACTTATTAGAGGATAAGTAGGATGAGACTATTACATGGAGCTCTCTCCGATAAGCTATGCTTCACGCATATTTCCATGTGTCGACATATTTATATAGCTGTGTACCTATTTCCATGTGTTGGCATATTTTTCTAGCTATGTGTCGACCAGTTTATATATATGGTGGTATCTATTTTTTTATCACTATCCAACTTCCTCTATGATGTAGGAGTAAGTTAGATTAGGCCAGTATACTCCCTAGCAGCCTAATTATAGGGTGCATCCCGAATTCATGACACCATTATATTTATATAGTTGTGTGCTATCGATGTGTATGTTCACCCCTATGTCACTTATGCTAGAAGTCTGTTACCAAAAAGGCATGTGAGGGGTCGTGGTTGAGTTGAATGCTCACGTAGACAAGCACATATTTAGATCTTGTCATGATTCTAAGGGAACGTAATCAAAGTCTATAGGAATCATGTATGGTGGACACATGTGTAGTCTCTTGGAGCGAGTTTTTATTGTCAATCTCCTATCTGGTTCTCGTATGTGTGATAGACAGACATGGATTAGGTATACACCTTACTTAAAGTGATGAGCTGTGATTATACATGAGAACATGTCCAGCATATGTCGATCCCTGTATCCTTCTTTGGTGTGTGTTGCCAACTATACTCTCATAGGCGTGTTGCCATTTTTTTTTGATATATTGATATTTCCTATTACATTTTTATAAGTTCGACAGACCTGAGTATGTCTAACTTTTATTTATTAGGGAATTGATGTGTGCTAGACCAATCTTTGTTTTCGATTTCTGTGATTTGATGATGATAGTTTATTTTTTTTGGATTGATGGATATAATTCAACATTGCTTTGTGCTAGCCTCACTATATTTAACAACCTACCCTCAAACAGGCCTAAATTTCTAAATTTCGACCCAGAGAAGGCCCATCGAAATTTAGACCCGTTCTAAAGTAAGTTGTTGGTAGTAAAAATAAATAACATCATAGAGCCATGACTAAACTTTCAAAATTCACAGTGGATGGAACAAAATAAAATAGTAAAATGGACCTATTTATTTTAAATTCATAGCAATGTCAAAATACAATATATCATCAAACCATAATAAAGTAAATTACAACAATAGTCTGAAAATATGGGTATATATGAAAGCAAATAAAAGGGTAAATACTACCATAAGTCCACTACCTCTGTCTCCAAGCATAGCCTTTTCCATCAACGTCTTCAACCTATGTCGTAATGAGGAGGGAGTTAGAACAATTATGTCAGGTGAATAAAAACCACAAGTTATACATTTCAGTAACTGGGCAGAATAACTCAAAATACAGATATGTCTACGAAAATAGACCATTATACCAATTAATACTTCTTTATAAGGAAAATAGGTGGGTCCAATCACTTAATACCTTCCATTCGATAAGTAGGTTTCTTGAATCGCATATCCCAATCACACGTCATAAACAACTAATAACGTGAGAGATGGTGTCCAAGACACTTAATACCTTTTATTGGGAAATAGACAGACACTATTCGTTTAATACCTTAATTAAGGCAGACCCTATCATTTAATACCTATTTCCAAGGCGTGCTCCTCATTAGTACTATCAAGCTGACGTCACATGGAATCTCTTAGGCTACTTAATACTTCGTTGTGGAAAATAGCAGATACTAGTCATGTAATTTCTTAATTAAAGCCGACCCCATCATTTAATACCTATTTACAAAAGCGGATCCTCTCCTAGAGATACCACCTAATGCAACCCCTTGGCCATTTAATACTTTATCTGGAGAAAAGAGGCAGGTCAAACCACTTAATACCTCAAGACCCTGAAGCAGGGCTTTCGTCTTATGGCCCATACTCATAATGATGTCTCACATTAGTCGGCTATTCATGGGAACTGGTAACCAGATTAGTTGGATAAATTTTCCCTACAAAATTTGGGACCAACCACACATCATTACAAATAATTATCATAAGGATATATCACATCAATCAATATGTGCACTACTTCTGGTAGCCTCAAAGTGAATGGAAGACTTCCATCGTGTAACTCTATTGACCTCGCATCCCTATGACTTAGCCATACATCAATTACTCTCCATACAGACATACACTCATCTCACCATTTCATAAATAATTCCTTATAAGGAATCTTCCTTTCCACGCCTTAGAAAAATAATTCGGCGATATAAGAGTTTCCTCTTATTCTTGCCTAACAATCAATGACCTTCCATATGGGGGAAATAAATGAAAATAAATGCCTACTTAACTATGCCATATACACAATAATTATATGTTAACTATGAAAATAGAAATGAATAAATATTTGCACCTAATAAGTTCTGAACGCACGGATTTTATGCTTTAAACTAGCGTTAAATGTCAATTCCCTAACCAAATATTATTAATAGTCATTTTTATTCAAATTCCCAAGATTTCAATGTACCAAAATAAGGGATTCTAATATTCGAAACAGGAAATAAATATTCATAACCAAAACTGCAATATCAGACTTGTACATACAATAGAAACTCAAATTATTACACCAATTCAATGAAATATCCTAAATAATAAGAATTGCAATCTAACCCCCATATTCTACTCTGCTTTTGTAATGGCCTAGAATTTTGCGACTTTAAAATATACTATTTAAAGTGATTTTAAATATAAAATAGGTAAAGTTATATGATTCAAAAAATATTAGATAGGGTTTGGAAAGAAATGTATAAAGAAAAATAGTAACATTTGCCTATATCAACAAAAGTGACAAAATGCTGATTTCAAAAAAGTAAGTTTCTATGGTTAAATAAATTATTTTAACTAATTTATGGGTATTTATATTTTAACATCATACAAATTTATTTTTAAATTTGGTTTACATAAATAAATAGTTTAACTAAAACGTCAAAATGTGACCGTAAAACATTTTGTCGAAAATCAGCGTTTTGTCGATTAAAAGTTGTCGAACCGTTATCGCACCTTTATTTTATTATATAGGAACACATATTCAAATAGTATAAGTATTAATTAATTCACTAATCAAGTTTACTTTTACTAAACATACTTAGAAAATTCTAGAATTTCATTAAGAAAACGTAAGCATAAAATTCCAAAACATGTCAAATCAAACCAAACATAATTATCACTTTACTTTTCTTGCTCTTGAAGTAAAATTGACATAAAGCATGATTTGAAATGACGATGGTAAGTATTTAAAAAAAAGAATACTGTTGTCCCATCTTTTGGTCAAGGCTGGGATATCGATAGATTGGCTGGAAAGGATGGATATCAGGTTTGGAAATAAGACTATGATCGATGTCGTCAAAGTTAGCCGAGCTCCAATCAAGACGGGATCGATTAGGAAGGATGAATAAAGGTAGAAAAGGCTACGTTTCAAATTTCAAGTTAAACGGATTTCATTTGCTCAAAAAATTGATGGATAAGAACGAGACGTTCGTATCGATTAGGGAGAGAGGTTAAGTCAATTTCGACTCGGTGAATATAAGCTTGGATTGAATAGATAGGCGCATAATGATTTGTTCGACTCGATGATTTCGTATCGATCTGGGTGGAGCGTAGCAGTATACTTCGAATCGATACTGTTCGTATCAATCAACATGGGACACTTCGAATCAATACTGTTCGTGTCGATCAACATGGATACGAATAGAAGAGCAGCTGAAGGATATGAAGGAGTGAAGCTCGATCGATACGAAGAAGAGTGGATACAAACAAGGTAGCATCGATGATAAGGAGTCGACACGAACAGATGGATGCAGATAAATGGATGTAGATCCAAACACCCCAAAGCTTGGATACGAACTAGAAATGTGTGTGATTTGAAGGCAGAAGCATTCAACACGGCATGGAAAATGGATCGAGCCTTGAAAATAGCGCCATGTCGCCAACGCGCATGTGCTTAGTATCGATACGAATAAGTATTGATACGATTTGATCGATATGGACCAAGCGGCATAGAGGAAGTTCTAATTCGTATCGATCATTTCTTTTGATTTACAAGTTCAAATGCTATGAAATTTTCACAGGAGCTTACGTACGAACTAAGGAATGTTCATGCCAAATTTTGACTCAATGGGATCAATCTTGATCGTTACGAAATTTGTTCGTATCGATCAGGGGTCGAGTCGAAATCACCTAGGATCGATTGCATTGGCCCAATCACGTGCCAGAAGACGTCTCCCAAGATCTGAGCAAGATATTTGCATTCTACGCCTATAAATAGCACCTCGAAGCCAACATAAAATGGACTTTTGACTCTTCTACGTCCAGACTCTGCCGAATTCATTTTTGCACTTCAAGGCTACTATTTTACTCGAAATTCATCACTGTAATCCGTTGTAATCAATTGTAATCAGCAAAAAAACATCAATAAAGTGATCAACTTCAAAGTGGACGTAGGCGGGATTGCCGAACCACTATAAACTCTGTGTTCTTTACTTCTTTTTCTTAATTCTATGAGTGTTCTTCATTTTTAATTCTCTACATACTTGTTATCTGTGATCTCTAATCGTGAACTGGTGCTTTCATCGATAATTGGGTGTTCATGACCAAATTTGTCACAAACACATTGGTGCTTTCACTGAGAGAGACCAGCTCCCGCTATACCGGATTTGGAGTTCAGATTTGGAAGGCTAAAGGATCAGATCTGAAATGAATTATGACAAAGCAATCAACAAAGGGGAAAAGAGTAGAGAGAAGTCAGCATGAAGGAAGCTAGGAAGCGTCTTCAGGAGCTAATCAGACTTCAGCCTTCATCACCAGAGATGAGATGGAGATGATGATGGGAGCTATAAATGAAGAGTTTCTGAAAAGACAAGAGGAAACGATGCAGAACCTCTTCAGACAGTTTGGAAATGCAGGGATAGCTGGAGTTGCTGGAGTTTAGATCCACGGGGATGGAATAGAAGGACCAACAGGCAATCAGATGGAGCAGCTCAACAAGGCGCAACCCCTAATCAGCACGCGACTATTAATCAGGATGGATCCAAGCTCGGGGCACACCACCCGGTAACGATGGACAAATTCATGAAGGAATTCCAGGTGACACCACACAATAGGATGCTAGCATGAGTACAAGAGTACGTGGTTAGGAGTATGTATCAGAATTCCCTCTGGGACTTGGGGGTAACCCTTGATGGACAACGCTGGTTTAGCTGAGATTATCAGGCGAACTATGCGTAGAGGTTGGACAAACAGAGATCTGGAAGGAGTAAACAGGAATCCGTTTACCCGTGAAATCAGAATGGCCCGGAACCCACCAGAGTTCAAGCTACCTACTCTGGAGGTATACAATGGCAATGCTGATCCTACTGGTCACTTGATGAGATACACAAGACAAGTGCTCGGGGCATCGGAGGAAGTGATGGCCCGATGTTTCCCTCGGTACTTGACGGATATAGCTGCTATATGGTTCAGACAGTTGGAAGAGGGATCTATCAAGACATGGACAAAATTGGTGGACAGGGTTCTGAAGCAGTTTCGGGTTCATATCAAAAGGTCGAAGAATGTAATGAAGCTAACATTGGTAAAGCAAAGGATAGAAGAATTGCTCAGAGCTTTCTTAACTCGGCCGATCCATCGATGGTTTTAATGGCAGTAGTATCAGGAGTCAGGGATAACTCGGATTTCAAATTGTCATTGATACGGGACCCACCAATGGATCTCAAGGAGTTCTTTCATGAAGCCGAGAGACTCCTTCGACGGGAGGATGCATGTTCGGATATGAAGTTGAAGGAAGTGAACGCGATCGAGGATAGAGAGCCATCTAGCGGAAGCTTTGGTAAAGATAAAGGGAAGAGGAAGCTGGATGACGAATCGGGAAAAGTTAGGAAGCGGTGGAGAGATCTGAAATTCTCCACTCACATAGGATTGAATGAGACGTTAGAACGGATATTCACGGAGACTCGGGATCGCCTTCTCTACCAAAGGCTAGCAATGAGAGAACCCTTGGGGCGTGAAAGGGCATCAGGAAGGCACTATCTCTTTCACGATTTGGATGGGCATGATACCAACAGCTATAGGTATCTAAAGGATATAATCGAGGATCATGTAAGGAGTGGTCAGTTGCGATAATATGTCGCAGCTCAGAATGCCGCGGTGGAACAGGAGTAGCCACCGTCTACCTCAAACAACAATGGTGCGAGGCCCGGTAATGACGGTCGATTGGTTATCAACTAACAGAGATGATATGGAATAAGTAGCAAACTCTAGGCAAACGACCAAGTCACTTACTCATGTACGGGGACAGAGATAGCCCCTAGGCATGCTCTGAGATGATGATAAACCGCGATGTTATGGTTTGTGAAATCTATTTTTTCTTTTTTTTCTTTGGATTGGGCATTCGTTTTTTCTAGTTTGGTTCTGGAGTTTAGTTTGAACTCCTGATTTTGTTTGTTTTTTAGTTTGGACTTTTGTTTGGATGATTGTTTTCTGGTTTGGATATTGGTTTGGATTTCTGGTATGGGTTTTTGGTTTATTGATTTGATCTGGATTTTGGATTAGTTTTTGATTGGATTTTTATCTGGTTTTTGGTAAATGGTCATCAGGTATGGATTATGCCAAGCAAGGGATGAATTGCTTCGTCCGAGCATGATGAATCGACTTATTCAGGTCATCGAGTATGGACTATGCTTGGCAAGGGTCTGAAGAGGCCAGGATTCGGGCTTAGGACTTAGGCCCTATACTATCGGTTATTGTTACAGGTCGTTGGGTATGGAAAATGCTCGGCAAGGGTTCGGAGAGACCAAGATTCAGCCTAGGAATCAGGCCCTATATTATCGGTTATTGTTACATGTCGTCGAGTATGGACAACGCTCGGTAAGGGTCCGGAGCGAGCAGGATTCAGCTTAAGATTTAAGCCATGGAATTACTCAGCGTTAAGGTACACTAGACCACGGTCACCAAGGCATTTCTTAGTACAGGTCGTCGTGTGTGGATTGCGCATGACAAGAACCTAGTGAGGTTATGAATTCAGATATCAGCTACAGATAGCTAAGAACTTGGATATCAACCCAGAGAGGTCCTGGATTCAGTTATCGGATAAGGATGGACTAGGACTCGGTTGTCAGGTTCAGATGGATATGAAATTGACTAAGGATTTGGTTACTGATTTGGAATCGGACATCGACTCGGAGTAGTCAAGAATATGGACTTCGGATATCGGGATCGTAGCTTTTCAAAACACACCTTTTTATCACAAGGCATGTTTTAGGGGGCATACGTTATCCCACTTTTTGGTCAAGGCCAGGATATCAATAGATTGGTTAGAAATGATGGATATCAGATTGGAAACAAGGCTATGATCGATGTCGTCAAAGTTTGACTGAGCTCCAATCAAGACAGGATCGATTGGGAATGATGAACAAGACTAGAAAAGGCCATGCTTCAAATTTCAAGTCAAACGAAGTTCATTTGCTCAAGAAATTGATGGATACGAACGAGACATTCGTATCAATCAGGGAGAGAGGTTAAGTCAATTTCGAATCGATGAATATGAACTTGGATTGAACAGACACGCACATGATGATTTGTTTGACTCGATGATTTCATATCGATCAGGGCGGAGTGTAGAAGTATACTTCAAATCGATACTGTTTTTATCGATCAACATGGGACACTTCGAATCGATACTGTTCGTGTCGATCAACATGGATAAGAACAGGAGAGTGGTCGAAGGATATGAAGGAGTGAAGAATGATTGATATGAAGAAGCGTGGATACAAACAAGGCAACACCGATGATAGGGAGTCGACACGAACAGATGGATGCGGATAAATGGATGTAGAGCCAAATAGCACAAAGCTTGGATACGAACATAAGGAAAAAGCATTCAAAAAGGCATGGAATGGATCAAACCTTGAAAACAGCGCCACGTTGCCAATGCGCACATGTTTGGTATCGATACAAATTGATCGGTATGGACAAGCGGCATAGAGGAAGTTCTAATTCGTATCGATCATTTCTCTCGATTTACATGTCCAAATGCTAATAAATTTTCACAGGAGCTTACGTACGACGTAAGGAATGTTCATGCAAAATTTCGACTCGATTGGATCAAATCTTGAACGATATGAAATTCGTTCGTATCGATCAAAGGTCGAGTCGAAATCACCTAGGATCGATCGCGTGGGCCCACTCACGTGCCAGAAGAGGTCTCCCGAGATCAGAGCGAGATATTTGCATCCTACGCCCATAAATAGCACCCCAGAGCCAATAGAAAAGGACTTTTGATTCTTCTACGTCCAGACTCTGCCGAATTCATTTTTTCACTTCAAGGCTACTGTTGTACTTGAAATTCATCACTGTAATCCGCTGTAATCAATTGTAATCAGCAAGAACATATCAATAAAGTGATCAACTTCAAAGTGGACTTAGGACGGACTGGCGAACCACTATAAACTCTGTGTTCTTTACTGCTCTTTTCTTAATTTTCTGAGTGTTCTTTATTTTTAATTCTCTACATACTTGTTATCTGTGATTGTGAACTGGTGCTTTCATCGACAAATGGATGTTCGTGACCAATTTTGGCGATAAGTAAGGGTATTTTGGTCATTTACATAATATTATTTTAATGCAAAACTTTTTCTATAAATAAGCATCCACTTTCTCACTTTTTTCCACAACTTCTTCTTCCTTTTTCAAGCTTTCTTCCACTCTTTAATTGCTTCTTCTTCTCTCTTTTTCTTACTAACTTTTTTTAAAATCATATCAAATCAACTCCAAACTTTGCCAAAGACCTTAGAATATCATCAAAACATGGTTTAGCATTTAAGAAGTGAAGAAATGATGGAGGAGAGATTGAAACCCATGGAGGCCGAACCTACGTAATAGAAGGAAGCAAATTGGAAAGCTCCAGAGTAAGAAAAAGAGAAGGAAGTGCTATCCGAATTAATTCGCGAATCTACGAAATTTTTTGGAGGAGTGGAGCTAATCGTGAGTACTCTATGTTTATTTAAAGTTAAATTATCCTTATAACTATTTTAATATGTCCATTAAAACCCTTGAATAAATTGTTTGAATGTTTGATAACTTGGATGTAAAATTGGTTGATTATATGATTGTTTATGTGGTTGGTAACTTGTTTGATAAATGATAAAAGAAATGATTAGTAATTAACTATAATTAATTAAATGATAATTAAATCCATATAAATGTGTGTATGGAAATTATTTACCCTCTTAATGATTTCAAAATATCTGAAAAAGATTGAAAATGATATTATAATAATGTAATATTATAATATGAAATGAAATGAAAAATGAATTTGAATTGTAAAAATATTGTTTAAAATAAGTTTAAAATGATCTATAAATGTTTTATAAACATTTAAAAATGTTTCAATGTAGTTTGAAAAGAAATTGAAAAACAAGTCAAAACAGACGCGTCACGTAACGGTAGTTCGCAATTTCACGCCGTAAAAGCTAAATAAGTATACAAAGTGGAAAATAGCTCAGAATCATTCGAAATAAGAAATTTTTGAACTATTTCATAATTTTACAATGAAGAAATAAAATCAAAATTCATCAACTATAATTTGAAATATGTCCAAAACAATTTTCTAAAAGCATCGCGGTTTTACAGTTCAGATCTAAAAAGGGATTTCTTAAAAAATGATAATTTTTAAATGTTTTAAAAATATGAAATAAATTCTAAATTTTTTTAAAATGTTTTAAAATAAATCTAAGTTGAAAATACGGATTTCTAAATGATATAAAAGTCGTTTTTAAGAATTTAGCTTTTAAAATATATTTGCAACACTTTTCGCAACGCTTTTCGCAGCAGTATTTAATAACTTTTGAAATATAGTTTTAAACTTAACAATTCTTTCCTGAATATTTTGTGAACTATTTTAATAGAATAATTAAGTAATTTATAATTGATTTGGAAGTTTTAATAAAAGTTTGAATAAACGGTTAAAAGGCATTGTTTATACCACTTAAATAAAAAGTGAAGAATATTGAATCTCATAGCAAACTGAGTATGCAAAAACGACTAGTATATTTTTTTCCGTCTGTGAGATCTGGGAAGATAATAAAAGACGTTTAACTAAGGTTAGGGATGGAGCAACCAGTGCTCTGAACTTACCTGACCTATGTTTTCTCTTTTTATGCGAGGGGTGGAATGGATCGAAAGGAAAGCCCGGGTGCTCTAAAAGATCATGTTTAAGTTTTTCCAAGATAAAAGAAAAGAAAAAATTCTTTGAATGTTAACCACTTAACACTTTTTACCAATGATTAGCACGAAGGAACCGGGATCAGATTTGGGTGATTCCAATCCGAAAAACCGGAATCAGATTTGGGTGATTTCTATCTGAAAACCTCTACAAACTAATTTTCGAAATAAAACTTAATAAAGACAAAGATCATTGAAGACAAAGATCTTCATGATGTAAGTCTATTTGCCATTAGTCCCTAGAAGTGAATTTACCATGTCTAAGATGGCAGTAGTGCTCTATTATGAAAACCTTCGATTTGCAAGAATATAATTTGAAGTTAAGAAAGAAATCTTTGATTAAGATTTAATGAATGATTTGAGAATATTTTCCTTAAGTTTAAAGTTATAACTTGAATATAAGAAATCTTTGATTAAGATTAAAAGAATGATTTAGAAAGGTTTTCCTAAGTAAAAGAGAAAATGATTTGGAATTATTCCAGGATTTAAGAAAGGTTTAAATAAACCAAATAATTTGATAAATGAGGTTTAATAATTCCATATACTTTTGAAAAGAAAATGGAATAACTTGAAAAGAGTATATCTAAGAAAGATATTTTACTTAAATAAAAGATGAAGTATTTGATTGATGATTGATATCCACATTTGAACTTAACATCTTTTAAAGTGATAATTGGCTTTGAAGGAACCGAGGTCGGATTTGGGTGATCCCTATCCGAAAACCACTTCGAACCAATGTATACATTCGAAAGTGATGACATGTATAAGATGATGATTATTGAAGACCGAGGATCTTTATAGCATGAGGACTGCTTGTTGACATGCTCTGGGTCACTCCCATTATAAAGTTATTTATAGTAGTAGTCTTCTCGTTGTGGAGATTTTTTTCAAATTGTAAGGGCTTCTCGCCTAGTAATGGTTAAGGAAAGTGCCTTCAGTTTCGTTCAGTCTCGAAACGAACTTGTATGGATGTTTTTCTGACATTGTATTCTAAATCACATTTGAGTGGTTTTTATGAATGTATATCAGTTGGTGGCGGAGGAGGCAACTAAAAGAAGCTTGACACCCTTTCTCGAGATATATGAGCTTAGGAAGTTATACTTTTCTAGAAATCAGTCATGTGACGTGGAATGACAATGTGACATTCAAAGTGGAACCTGTTATGATCAAAGCATGGTTTTGTATAAAAAGCGTGGTTTGAAGAAATTAAGAGTAGCCTTACTATCCTCACATCCCGAAACACGATATGAGATACTATGTGGACTTACAGACACAAACTCAGAATAAGTGAGTATGTATAATGGTGTCCAATATGTTGGGCCCTTTGGGTAAAATGTCCCTCACGGCATTTATTGCCCTATTTGGATAAAGTGTTTAGCTTGAGAAAAGCAGGGAATTACCAGTTATCAGTGGTAGTATATAAAGTACATTTCCAAGTGACCAGTTTGAGAAAAGCGATTAAGGAACCGTGGGAACTATGTTTGTTATGTGTGGATCGAAGATAAGGCCACTAGTTCCCTATCATTTTGGAAATCCAATCCCAATACGAGATTTAAAATTTTGATTGTATTCCCAAAATAGCTGTAATGACTTGCAAACATTTCAGCTACCCCTTTTTGGTATCATATATAATGTTTGGTATATTCCGTTGACCCAGTCCGGATATATTACCTTAGACATAGTCCGGCTATTGATTCCTTATATGAATAAGTTTATTTGAAAAGTATTTTCAAAAGAATGTCATTAAAAATAACATCAAGTGAATTTTAGTATAAAAGTGTTTTGGCTATCATAAGGTAAAATCTCGTCTATGTTTATGTGTTAGCATGGTCTTATGAGATACCCTTCTTTTCAAAGGTTTTGATTACATCGTCATGATCTATACATTTAAAATTTCGAGTATCTCACGATGGTTTATCAAGCATGATCCGAGTATTTATAATACTCGGGTCAGATCCGAGTAGTTTCAAGTTTAGTTGAAGACGGTTAGAGTTTCCAACGGAGAGCTAGAGATCATCATCATCGTATGGACGTATTCTATTATCCGCGCCATCTATTGCATTTGTTTTGTTGTTTTCAGCATTTGTAAGGACAGAAGTTCATAACTATCCAGGCTAAATCTAGGTTAGACTCTGATATTGTATTTTAAAATTTTCCGCTGTACAAACTATTATTGAAATAATATATGTTATTCCATTCGTGTGAGATTCGGTTCTATTTTTATTTTCTTTCTACCCTTAATGATCCATTTATTCATGCAATTTGAGCTGGATATGTGTGGTTTATTGTCAATTCAAAGGGTATGGAAAAAGGGTTCGTTACATTTGGCATCAGAGCTGAAGGTTAAGCGAGAACCATGGCTTTGTTGGGGTAAAGACTCACTAGAGATAAGGTTAGTAATACCCTAGGATGAGTAAAACATTAGAGATAGGTTTATTAACATCCTAGAATGAGTTTGAGTATATTATATACAAGCGTGTATTTGTTATTGGATATAAACTGTTTTCTGTTGATTAATCTGTTGAGTGATACATGGATTTTGGTCGATGCATGAGAGCTCCATGTAATTGATAGGGATTCTTAAAACTTGAACAAGGCGATCCGACACATTAATTTTTAAAAAAATGGTAAATGAAATAATTTTATCTAGGATTATATTTTGAATATAAAGTATATATATCCTGAAATGTTGTGTAGTTAGAAATCAGGATTAGTGAAATTTAAATATGAACATTTTGTGATTAGAATTTCACAGTTTGATTGTAAGATGTTTCATAAAGATAATCAATAAGTAAGAAATCTGATAAGGTAATTTAGTTCTTTAATACTTATTCCAAAATAATAAATTAAGAAATGATAATGTTAAGTTACTATATAAATTTATCAATTGTTTGATTTAAAAGTTTAAGTACAAATACCTTGTGAATTAAGTTTTACGATTTGACTATAAGGTGTTTGATAATAAGATTTTTTCAAGGAAGGAACATATAAGATAAAAAAGTATTTAAATAATAGAAAATAATTATGTAACAGGAAATATATATATAAGGAATAAAAATTTAAATTCAAGTAATTTAAAGAGGTATGGAAATTTAAATGAAATTAATTAATATATGATAAAGTGAATTTATGAAATAGTTTTATAAAGTAATCTCTATAGGATTTTGAAAATGGTATTATTTCAAATAAAAAGAGGTATTTTATGATAACTAATTCCATTGGCTCGAAAATAAACTAAAAATGGGCGAATGATGTGTTTGGATGGTAAGCACTTCTCTTAAGTATTACTCTACTTGTTAAGAGGATATATGATACTATTGGTAGTACCCAGTTTCTTGGATTGTTTCAGAGTTACTTGATCTATATAATTTTCTTAAGTTAAAGAAATAATGTGAATCATAGATTAGTGGGATTCGCTAATTGATAAATTTAGAAAAGTGTTCAAACCAAAGATAAATTTGGAATCGCTAATTGATAAGATAAAGTGGGATTCTCGACGATTTTGGACAGTCGAAAATTTCTGAATCACAATTAACTCAAGAGCTAAGAAATTTATGAAAACTTTTGGTAAAAGATTATGAAATACTTTGAGCAAATGAAATAAGATAAGGATAATTTATAAATCTGATTTATAAAGAAAAAAAGATTTAAGAGTTAAGAGTACGATGATTTAAATACGGGTGGTTTTTTAATTTGTTTTATCAAAGCTAGAAAATTAATAATAGTATTAAATAAGAAATATGTTTTATAACTTATGAATTTGAGATAATAGTAAATTACAGCAAAGTCTAAATTTGTTAGACAGATGGATTTGGGTAAAATCAATTTGGGATTTGTACATACTCTTAGGATGTAAAGGTATATCATACAAATCTAGATTTAAGCCATGAACTATTAAGTAAAATAATGACTCCTTAAAAAGGTAATTATAACATAGAAAATGTATTATTAATGAATCTTGGCACTAATTAAAAATTTGGACTTAAGTCTTTAAAAGTGATTGATTTATGTAAGTTATAAGATGAAGTAAACTTAAGTAATAGTTTTACGAAATGATTCATAAACAATATTAGTATTGAAGAAAATATACTAAAAAATATATGAATGTGAAAAATAAAGGATGTGAATAAAGAGAATTTGGTATAACTGAGAAAAAAACCAATAGGAATAAATACATAATTTATACGTAAATCATTTCATCACACAAATGTTGATCTAATATCCAAGTACGCAACTTTAAAGTGTTTACACTGGTTCGAAAAAGGATTTACCACTCGATTCTTGACGATGAATATTGATAAGGGTTTATGGTTAGGTTCTTTAGTTTTCTATCATAGTTGAGAACTATGCAAGGAAAGCAAATGTTCTGATCTAGAAGCCTGATCAGAGACTGCAATAGAGGATTGAGGGATCGATGCTAGTTCGGAAATAAAGTTGTGCATTCGAATAGGAGATCGAATAAGATATTTAATATGAATGATCTGTGTTTATTATATGGAATTAATTTAGGCAAACTTTTGTTTTGGGTAATTTCGAGGACGAAATTTTTTAAGTAGGAAAGAATGCAATGACCCAGAATTTGACCACTTTAAAATATACTATTTAAAGTGATTTTGAATATAAAATAGGTAAGGTTATACAATTCAAACCATATTAGATAGGATTTGAAAAGAGAAGTATATACAAAAATATTAACATTTGCCTATATCGGCAAAAGTGACAAAATGTTGATTTCATAAAAGTAAGTTTCCATGGTTAAATAAATTATTTTAATTAATTTATGAGTGTTTATATTTTTAAATAACATCATACAAATTTATTTTTAAATTTGGTTTACATAAATAAATAGTTTAACTAAAACGTCAAAATGTGACCGTAAAACATTTTGTCGAAAATAATGTGTTGTCGATTAAAAGTTGCGCAACGTTATCGCATCTTTATTTTCTTATATAGGAATATATATTCAAATAGTATAAGTGTTAATTAATTCACTAATCAAGTTTACTTTTACTAAACATACTTCGAAAATTTTATAATTTCATTAAGAAAAAGTAAGCACAAAATTCCAAAACATGTCAAATCTGTAACAACCTAGATTTTAGTCGTTGATTTTGAACAATTAATTTATTTAAATGTGAATTTTGAAATGAGAATGGAATTTCAACATGAAGTTTATAGATCAAAAATAGTGTAATAAAAACTTAAGTTCTAAATATAGTGATTTAATTGATAAATTTAATTATCGAGTTAATAATAAAAAAATCACTTAAATAATTGAATTGGAGTTGAATATGAAATCGAAACAATTATGTATATGAATTCTATTTAAATTAGAATTGGGTAGATAAGTTTTAAAACTGGGATTTCAAGCGATTTCGTAAAATTTAGAAATCGTCGATTTAATCCATGAGTTAAAATAGTAATCTGAGACACTGCCTTGGAATTTGATGATCCAGCTCCATTGTATCCGAAATAATGTATTATTATTGGATCTCAAATTTTGTAGCATTTGGGGTTATCGTTTGATTGTATGGGATATAAACGCATTGAAATTAATATCGAAATTTAATATAATAATTGGGTTCAAAAAGCTATCTTCTCCATACGATCGAATTTGGACTCGAAACCTTTTCCATTGCATTTGGAATAGGGGTATAACATATAAACGCCAAGCAGCACACCTCGATAGGAGTTCGAACTTGCACAGTAGAGAATTCGAGACATTTTGGAAAAAAAATTAAATTAATTAGAAATAGTTAAATTGAATGAACAGTTGAGTTCCTTTCAACTTGACGTCGCACGTCCTTTTTCTTCTGTAACACGCGACTCCTCTTCCTTCTTTTACAAAGCCCGACCTCGTTCTCCCTCGTTCAAATCGAAAATCACGGTGATAAAAAAAGAAAAGAAAAACATTATAACTCTTTTGAATATATTTCCTTTATCTGGATTGACATGGAATCAAAAAAAATAACTCGAACCAAATCTCGTCTTTGTAGGATCGATTTCACCCTAGAGGGGGGGTGAATAGGGTGATACTATCAATCATAAAATTATGCGGAAGCTTATAAAATTATTTCAACACAGATATATCAAAATTATAACAGCACAGATAATAGCAGAATAATAAATCCAGAAATAGAACGACATAGAATTTACCCAGCTTCGGCAAAACCCTGCCTACGTGCTGCCCCCAAGTTAGAAATTAAGCAGTCAGACGCTTACACACGTAAACTTGCGACGCCCGCTATCTACTAGCCTTAACTCTACGCTCAAAACCCTACCACAACTCAGCCACTGAGTTGCGAATTCTCAAAATACGCCACGTAATTTGTCCCCTAGTCACACGACTAGTAATTACTACCGTTTAAAAAAGGAAAATATAAATTTAAAAACAAATTAAACACAAAATCCTAATTTATAAAACTAAAGCCTTATATAATTTAAACAAAAAAAGGCCGGCGCAATAATCACTAAAAATAATCTCCTTTTCTGATTTTATTTTGTCGGCCTGTCCTTATTTGGTGATAGTGGCAGCTCTTATTTCATTCATTCGTTCCTCAATCTGAAATTAGGGCTTCCTAGAAATAAAGGCTCCGACTTTGTTGGTCGATCAGGTGGGTTGTTCTCGTGATTGCTTGACGATCGATTGTATTTTTCACTTTGCACGCGGCTGCTCCTTCTCGATCGAGTTCGGTGATTTGGTATGTGATTTATTGCTTTTGCTTTACTATTATGCTTGCTTGAACTCGATGATTTTTATGCCAATGATGATTGGGTTTATGTAGGGTTTAATCCTCTATAATTTCGTTCGTATGTACTCATTGAATTCGTCTAATAATTTTTTGGCTTGCCGTTCGATTCAACTTGAATGTTGATGATTTGCACTGACTTGTTCAAATTCGTATAATTCTTTGTTACTTGATTTCCATGGCTTCGATTTTGAACTGTTCATTTTTCTTGGTCATCATGATTTCGATTCTGGTTTGACGATGTTGATTTACCTCGGCCAGTGATTTGAATTTGTTTCTTATGACTTGTTCAAAACTGTTACATTGATTTAAACGGCTTTGAAGTTGCGATTTCTTGATTACCACAATTTTGAATTCTTTAGTACTTTGACTTCGGTCACTTTGAACTGACGTTTGAAATCTCTGTTGGTCTTTACCGCTACCACATTGTGACTGTATGTTGTGTTGCTTCGAGTTTGAAATGTCCTATGTCTTTGTTCGAACTAGCCGTGTCACTTGCTTATGCTGGTACTGTTTCATTTGATATAGATATGTATGTGTATACATACATACATACATATATATATATATATGTGTGTGTGTGTGTGTGTGTGTGTGTGCATGTATATTTGTATTTTATTGCTTGCTTGTCTCAGCTTTGGATTTGTTCGAACTTGCCACCATGTTTGTTCATCTCTGCTTGATTTTCTGTTGTACTTAGTATCACTTGTTTGTACATATCCTTGTAGTCAAGTGTGTTCATGTAGTTTGTCTGCACTTATATTTACAGTGTGTTGCATTCTGGTTTCTTCTGTGTACATTTGGGTCTTGTATGTCATATATGTGTGTGTATTGAGCATACCCATCACTCCACTGCATATTGATAACTGTCACTTGCTCTTTGCTTGGAGTTCAGTAGCTTGGTTTGACCACTTGCTACACTAATTGTATTCTCTAGTCTAGGATTCTTATTTGAAATTGCATATATACAATATTGACAATTTGTTCATTTTGTTTGGGGCTTTTGTTGATTTGAGAGCCTATGACCTTTGTACTACTGCTGTATTGAGTTGCACCCTCTGTTATATTGTGCCTGGTCTTTGTTTTGAAGTCTCTGATTAACTTGGTTCATGTAATTGTTCTATTTAGTACTGGTGCACTTGGTTTGCATACAGTTTTCACTGTGCAGCCTTGCTCATTGATCATTTGATCCACTATTGCATTCATGTGTACATTAGTCTCTCCGTTGTTGTTTGATTCTATATAAAGTCACATCTGCACCATGGTTTCTTCATGAGCATTGCAGCCCTTTGTACATGTGTAGTCTGGTTAGCTTGTCACTGTGTTGCCCTTATTTTGGTTGGTGCATTTCAACTTGTAACTTGAATAACACTATCAATTGTAGTTTGCACTGTGCATTCATACTTGAATCCGTAACCTTCATCATGTATACACGGTTGGTTTTTATGTGTTTATTCCTTTATGTGGTAGCTGGACTCGATCTTGTTTCATGTTGGCTTGAGTCTGGGTTTGCATAGACTTTGTACATATTGTACTTGAGTCTGACTTGGAGCATTTTGTTGCTAGTCTTGTGTTCTTCATGGTTCACCTGACTTTTGCTTCACTTGACGTCCGTACAGTTGGATTGCACCTGTGTTGAATCCAGCTTTAAAGCTCGGGTTTGACCTGGGGCTCGTGTCATGACTTTATTTATATTGTGCTTGAGTTGAACCTGGCTTTTAATTTGGGTTTGACCTTGTGCTCACATGTCCCTGTAATTTTATCAAGTGTATATATCAGTGTGCATGGCCTTGTGGCATGTACAGCGATACACTGTGCATGTCACAAGTTGTTCGTGTATGATGAATTCGAATTAAATGATGATGAACAACCTAAATAACTGAGGCAAATATTATTTTCAAAATTTGCATTTTATTTCATACTGCAAAAATATTTCCTTTTCAATTTTACTACGTCAGTATTTATTTTTGCAGATTACTCAGATGCTGGATTCAATCTGGAATGAAGTTGAAGATAAGTTATGAGTGAACGAGCGATATGTAGCGAGGACATTTGTAAATGAAAGATTGTGATGTAATTGAATTTATATTGTAATCAAAATTTTGTATGCATAGTGAGAGCTCGAATTTGTACTATTCAAAACTGTAATAAATATTTGTTTGAATAAAATATCTGTTTGAATTTAAATTATGTGTTATTTATTTTATTCAGCAAATATTTATTTAATCATGTGAAAAATAAAATAGTACATTAACAAATACATTTAAATGAATATATATATATATATATATATCTGTGTGTGTGTTTATTATCATCAAACAAAAACCATAACTCGCATATTCAACAGTCTTCCTCCTCAAAAATGTCTTCATCGAATAGCCACTTTTTCAAATTGACCAATCATCTAAATAGAGAGTGATGGGAGGTTCGACTCGACAGCAAGTGGGGGCGTGATAATTCATTCTCGCATACGTAGGGTGGGTAGGATTTGTGCATTCAGCTATCATTTAGGGTTCGAGCGAGTAGCTGGTGAAGGGCGTGGGGTTCCTCGCGGCGGCAAGCACGTTGTGTAGGGATCTTCATGGAACGCGGTGGCCTCGATGGAAGCGCAACGTATGCCTTGTTGCGATCTGGGAAAGTGGTCACGCTTCATTTCGAAGGATCGGCCATTCGACAAGGTTGTGAAATTGGATGACGGATCGAAGAGAGGGGATTTGGTGGCGGCGGCATCGATGGTCATGGATTTGGGTGTGTATCAGTGCACGATCGTGCACAGTAAGAGGAGCAACATATGGTGTGAATTTCTTTTAGGAAGATGGTATATTAACGATTAATGGAAGATTAGTGAGGTTAGTGATTAATTTTAATTCAATTATATAAAAAAATCGAGTCTTATATATCATATAAATTATTTGTGCGAGGTCAAATTTTTTTACCAAACGAGTCACGTGGGATCGTAGCGTCAAAACGCTATGCAATGGAACAAAATTGGAATGGATCGCAAATGCAATCAAGGTGAGAAAAATTCTCATTCATTTGGATTACAAAATTTAAATATTAAATAGTTGAAATTAAATTTTGGATGCTTGTTGAATTTATTTAATTATTATCTGTTGAATGATATATTATATATATATATATATATGTATATATATATATATATATATATATTGGTATATATATTAGTAGTTGGAGTGATATTCCCTCACATTATAGCAGATGAGACCTATGCGCCCTGCATAATAACAGATGACCTTATATACCGTGATATCCCTCTCGAAGTGAGATTGGTAATTTTTATGCTGTATTAACATCTGTGGATGCAGAAGAACAAGTTGGATGGATCCAACTGGATTCCTCAAAATGTTGATTTTAATTTCATATATAGTGATATGATGTGTGTAGATAATTTGATATAGATTATTGTTGTAATTTGAATTATTATATGCTATTGTAGCACTGGCCTGAATTTTGGTATTTTAAATACCTTAAATATATTTTTCTAAGTTGAAGGAATTTAAAAGGAGATTTTAAAATTAAAAAAATATTTATATCAAAGTTTGGATTATTTTAAAAGAAATGAATAGAATTTGTAAAGAACTGAAATTATAAAATGGAGTTTATAAATTAGATTATTTTAATATAAAAAGTGAAATTTAGAGAAGTTATATATTTATAAACGAGGTCATAAATAAAGAAATCAATAACAGTTGAAATTTGGGAATATAAAATTTATAGAGTGAATTTATATTAAAATATAGAAATAAGGTGAGAAAAATAGTGGATACTATTTTTGAAAAGCGAAATTAGTTAAGGAGATCGGAATGGAAGTGATGTGATGTGATTCGAGAGAAATTTATAAATCGAATTGGTTATTGAAGGTTCAAAAATATATTTTAAATTTTAAGAAGTTAAGTTTGCTTTTAAAAGGAAAATTTTATTATTTAAAACTATGGAATTTTTAAACTAATTAGGATTGAAATACTTTGGTAAGTAGATTTTCAAATATCAAGTATTTATTTTAGTAAATTCTAACTTTTAAAATCAGCTTTGGAAATTTATTGGTTTATCTAAAAATGAGTTATTTATGTTTATTAAAGTGCTTTTGATATTTTTAAATAATTATTTGAATATGTTTAAAAAAATTATTATTCTTTTAAATACATATTTTACATAAATATAGAGTTTGAAATGATTTTTATTTATCTCGAGACTTGTAGGTGGGTTTATTTAATGGGAAGGTTTTTATAAGAGGAGTTTTATAATGGTATGCTAGGAATTTAAGACATTTCCTAAGTGTTGGAATACCGAAACTTAAAAAAAGAATTCGAGCTTAATAAAGAAGTTATAAATGGTTAGATGGGATTATAAATAAATGTAATCGGTTTTGGAAATTGTGAGAAGAAATTTATTGATAGTTTTCAAAAATGTAGGAGATAAGCTAAGAAAATTCCTAAGTTTGATACTTGAGATGGATTTGGAAATGGACTTAGAATATTTTCCTAAGTGTTGAAAAGTTATGGGATATCCTGTTATGGATTTAGATATTGAAAATTGTTTTCAAATATTTGAATATGGAAAGGAATTTGAAATATACACCTTGTAAAGGTATTTGGAAATGAATGTTTTTTTGAAAATGTATAATAAGGCCTAGTGTCTGCTTATGGATGTCTTATTGATAGTTAAATAACCGACTATCAATATTGAACAATTTTGTTAATCGTTTAGAAGAGATCCTGATCAGATTTAATTATCCAAAAAACCACTTCAATCCGATTTGAACGTTACGAATGAATACCGTGAAGATGATAAAGACAGAGATTCAGCTTGTCCAGACCCAGGACAACTTGTATGGACGAATGCTATCAGAACATTGTCATTGGAGGACGATGGGAATTCTATGTAGAGTTGTTTCTTGAAAGGTAACGCTTAGCCTCGAGCCTCATCAACCGGGAATGACTAAAGCAGGGGAGATGCAACAAGGCTAAGTGGGTGGTACCCAATTAGGGTATGTTATCACTTTTCTAGATGCCATCGGAAACCTAAATATTATGGATATGGTTGTGAATGAAAGAAGGAGCGCTCGATGATAAGGGTGGGAATACCCAGGGTGATAACATATTCGGTTTATCCAAGCTAGGGTTAGGCCGGTCTTGTGTAGCAGGGAATCACGGCATGGTCCTCGGTATATTGTTCTAGAGGTGTACTGTGATGGGCGGTACCCCAATGGCCCAATCATTCGTATGGAATCCATTCCCCGATAGGAGTCTTACGGTTTTGTTTGTAGAGCCTAGTATGCTGGAGTTTAATTAATATAACAATTTTGGCTATTTGAATAAGTATTTGTACTTTGACACTAGTATAATATCAGATGATTTTGATAAAAAATGTTTTGGCTATCGTAAGGGAAAAACCCGTCGTGTTTATGTGTGCCGCTGTTTTACGAGATATCTTTGTTTTTCAAAAGATTTGATAACTTTAATAATCCAAATTGAGTGTGTTTTCTCACGTTAGTTTTCCAGACTGACTCGGTTGTTATTTTATTTTAATGCTCGGGTCTGACCGAGTATTACAGATTCATGTTAGAATGCTATGTAGCTCAGAAGACAAGCTGGAGGAGTTCAAACGTATTTTCTTACTTGGTTTATATTTCCGCTGTGTGAGGACAAATGATTATAACTGTCCAGATTGATGTATTGATTGTTATATTATGTTGATTGTAAGTACATAAACCGTTATAGATTCTTTTGTATAAAAATCTGTTATTATATATTATATTTTGTTCCGGTGCGATTGTGAGATTCTGTGTTTTTTGTTCTATTTTCTTCTTCCACCTACTTCTTCTTCACCCCTAAAGATTCGTATTTCCGTTCAATTTGATTGAACTGATGTGATTTATGGTCGACTTAAAGGGTACGAATTTGTGGGCTTTACATTTGGTATCAGAGCTGAAGGTTAAGCGAGAACCTTGGCTCTATAAGGATTACTCGTTAGAGATAGGGTCAGTAGTACTCTAGAATGTGTTTGAGTGTATTAATAGACATGAGCGTCTATTTGGTAGTGAATATAAATGGTTTTGTATTATGTTGATCTGTCTATTGAGTGGTATATAAATTCTTTTCGAGTAGTGGGACACCACTAAATCGATTGGAGTTTCTAAATACTTAAACACGATAAACTGACATAGTACGGTTTTGAAGTGGGTAAATGAAATAATTTACCCAAATTATTTTTTGATATAAAAGAAACAATTTTCTAGAAATTATTATAGTAGGTTGATGCGTTTGGTTATTATTATATAATCAAAATAAGATTTTAAAATTTTGGAATAGTTATGAAAAAACAAATTGGATTGTATAAGTATAAATTATACAAATGAGTTAAAAACTACAAATGGGTTCGAACCAGAATTTGGAAATTTTAAATCCCGGAGATTTTTGGAAGTATTTTCCAAAGTGTTTGAAGATAAATAACAGTATTGTTATTTGGAGATGTTTTTGAACAGAAAAGTGGTTTTAGATAGATTTTGAAGGAGATAAAAGCACTGAACTCACTTCAGCCGCCAGGAAATAATTCTGATGACGACGGCCACATCATCAGTATTCATTTTCAAGTCTCTAAGTGACGGATTGCTGCCGTGTTAATTTAATATGAGGATTTTTGTGTGGAAACAAGGATTATTTTGGAAATCCAGAAGGAAATTTGTTTTGGATAAAAACCAGGTTTGGGTTAAATTTAAAAAGTGGAATTTGGTGTGCAGAGAGATATATGTATACATTTATGATTTCAAAGTGATTTGAAATAAATACCGGGTATTTGAATTCTGAATTCCTAGCTCAATATTCTAGAAAAATGAATTCAAAGTGAAGATAGAAGTTTGGAATTAAAATTTAAAGTGAGAAAGTTAAAATGGAATTCAACTTAAGTTAAGTTGAGTAATTTAAATTTAGAAATTTAACTGACTGGATTTGAATTGAATTAACATAGTGTATTAACGAAAAAGGAGTTAATTTAAGCGAAGTAATTGAAATATATAATGAAATTGAAAGGATTAAAAATAAAATTGTTTAGAGTGAAATTAGTTTAATTATGAATAACTCGAATTTGGTTTTGAAATGTTGGTTAAAAGGAATTGAAATTTAAATTAAACATGGAAATGTGAATTATAAAATGACTATATAATTATAAGTTATAAAATTTGAATTAGATTAGGAATAATGTCGAATTGAAGTAAATATAAATTTTGAGTTATGAAATAATCATATAACCATAAGGTATAAATTTTGAATGAAATAAAATTTAAGTGAAAATTTGAATTGTGAATAAATATATTGGAATAGCTAATAAAAATTGAAATAAATTAAATAAAAATATGCTTAGGTTATAAATAAACGTATAATAGCTAGTTAAAAATAAAATATGAATATATTCGAGTATAAAATTAATGAAAAAGTTAAAAATAAGTTGAGTGACTTATGAAATTGAAAAGTGAAACCCAAAATAAAAATGGATTGATATTTTGGTGAAGGAAATAAAATCCAACTTGAATTATAAAAATGAGTTGAGCGCAAGAAAAATTAAAGGAAGTGATTTTTTAAATAAAAACCAAATATTGATTTATGAATTGAAAGCAAACTAATTAGATATTAATTATTTAATTGAAATAGAATGGATATTAACTTAGTTAAATAAATTGGATTGTGGATTAAAAAGTTAATATTGGAATTGGAACTTGAGTTATAAATAGAATCTAACTTAAATTGTAAGCGAATTTAATACAATTGGAAATATAGTTGAATAAAAATAGAACTGGATTTAAATAACAATGGCTTGGGTTATAGATAAATTCAGTTTAAAGCGTAATAAATTGAATGTGGCCTTGGATACGAATTAAATAAATTCGAGAATGAATTAGGGTATGGAATTAAAACTGAGGCGGATTATATGATGAACTAACTAATAAATTAGTAATTGAAATGAAATTTGACTGCATAGAAATCAATTTAAATAAAATGAATTCGAATGTAATGAATGTGGATATGAGTGAAATGTATGTGAATTGATTATGAATAAATATGAAATAGATTAAAATTAAATATAAATTGATTTGGAATCAATTTAAAATAGCCATAAGCTTAAATGATTATTCTATAAAATGAATATCGCCGAATTTGCATAGAAAAAAATTCGTTTGATGTAAACGGAGGTAAGTAAAAATTTCTAAGAATTAGTAGAACGTGAATAAATTGATTTTTAATCAATTTGGAATGGATATGGGTTTTTTTCGTATAAAAATAAAGTGAATACAAGAAAATAAGTATACAAAGTCAAAAACATTTTGAAAACAGGCGCGTCGCGTAACGGTAATTCGCGATATCGCGCCATAAAAGTTAAATAAGTATATAAAGTGGACTATTATATCCATAGTTTTCCGACGAAGAAAGAAAATCAAAATTTCATCAAGTAGAGTTTGAAATATGTCCAAAACAATTTTCTAAAAACATCGTAGTTTTGCAATTCGGAATCCAAAAGGAGATTTCTTCAAAAATGATATTTTTTAAATGTTTTAAAAATATGAAATAAATTCTAAAAATCTTTTAAAAATTTTAAAAGAAATTTAAGTTGAAAAGATGGATTTCTAAATGATATAAAAGTCGTTTTGAAGAATATAGCTTTTAAAATATATTTGCAACACTTTTCGCAATGCTTTTCACAGCATTTTTTAATAACTTTAGAAATGTAGTTTTAAACTTAACAATTCTTTCCTAAATCTTTTGTGAATGATTTTAGAAGAATAATTAAGTAATTTAAAGTTGATTTGGTACTTTTAATAAGAGTTTGAATAAATGGTTAAGAGGCATTGTTTATACCACTTAAACAAAAAGTGAAGAATATTGGATGTAATATCAAACTAAGTATGCAGAAATGACCAGCACATTTGTCCCGCCTGTGAGATTTGGGTAGATAAAACAAGGTGTTTAACTAAGATTAGGGATGGAGCAACCAGTGCCCCGAACTTACTTGGCCTATGTTTTCTCTTTTTAGGCGAGAGGTGGAATGGATTGAAAGGAAAGCTCGGGCTCTCTAAAAGATCATATTTAAGTTTTTCCAAGATAAAAGAAAAGAAACAAATTATTTGAATGTTAACCACTTAACACTTTTTATCGATGATTGGCACGAAGGAACCGAGATTAGATTTAGGTGATTCCTATCCGAGATCTTTATGATGTAGGTCTATTTGCCACTTGTCCTTAGAGGTGAAATTTACCATATCTAAGGTGGCAGTAGTGCTCTGTTATGAAAACCTTCAATTTACAAGAATATGATTTGAAGTTAAGAATGAAATCTTTGATTAATATTAATAAATGATTTTGGTATATTTTCCTTAAGTTTAAAGTTATAATTTGAATATAAGTAATCTTTAATTAAGCTTAATAGAATGATTTGGAAAGGTTTTCCTAAGTAAAAGAGAAAATGATTTGGAATTATCGAGGATTTAAGAAAGGTTTAAATAAACCAAATGATTTGATAAATGAGGTTTAATGATTCCATATACTTTTGAAAAGAAAATGGAATAACTTGAAAAGAATATATCTAAGAAAGATATTTAATTTAAATAAAAGATGAAGTAATTAATTGATGATTGATATCCACATATGAACTTAACATCTTTTAAAGCGATATTTGTTTCGAAGGAACCGGGGTCGGATTAGGGTGACCCCTATCCGAAAATCACTTTGAACCAATGTATACATTCGAAAGTGAAGACATGTTGAAGATGATGACTATTGAAGACCGAGGATCTTCTTAGCATGAGGACTGCTTGTTGATATTCTCTGGGTCGCTCCCATTATAGAGTTATGTATAGCAGTGGTCTCCTCGTTGTGGAGATTTTTTCTGATTGCAAGGGCTTCTTGCCTAGTAATGGCCGAGGAAAGTGCATTCGCTTTCATTCAATCCCAGAATGAACTTGTATGGATGTTTGTCTGACATTGCAATCTAAATCACATTTGAGTTGTTTCTATAAATGTATAGCAGTTGCTGGCGGAGAAAGCAACTTCTTTTAGCCTAGCACCCTTTTCCGAGAATACAAGCTCAGGAAGTTATACTGTTCTAGAAATCAGTCATGTGACGTGGAATGACAATGTGGCATTCAAAGTGGAACCTGCTATGATCAAAGCGTGGTTTGTATGAAAAACGTGGATTTGAAGAAATTGAGCATAGCCTCAATAGCCTCACATCTCGAAAGATGATATAGGATACTATGTGGTATGACAGACACAAATTTGGAATAAGTGAGTTTGTATGGTGGTGTCCAATACTTTGGGCCCTTTGGGGGAAAACATCCCTCAAGGCATTTATTGTCCCATTTGGATAAAGTGGTTAGCTTGAGAAAAGCAGAGAACTACCAATTATCAATGGTAGTATAGAAAGTACAATTCCAAGCGACTAGTTTGAGAAAAGTGATTTAGGCACCGGGGGAACTATATTTGTTATGCGTGGATCGGAGAAAAGGTTACTAGTCCCCTATCATATTGGAAATCCAATCCCAATACGAGATTTACGGTTTTGATTGTATTCCCAAAATAGCTATAATGACTTGCAAACGTTACAGCTTCCCCATTTTGGTATCATATATTCCATTCTGTATATTCCGTTGACCCAGTACGGATATATTACCTTAGATTTAGTCCAGCTATTGATACCTTATTTGCATAAGTTTATTTGAAAAGTGTTTTAAAAGAATGTCATTAAAAATAATATTAAGTGAATTTTGGTATAAAAATGTTTTGGTTATCATAAGTTAAAAATCCGTCAGTGTTATGTGTTGGCGTGGTCTTATGAGATACCCTTCTTTTCAAAGATTTTGATAACATCATCATGATCTATACAATTAAAATTTCGAGTATCTCACGCTGGTTTATCAAGCCTGATTCGAGTATTTTTAGTACTCGGGTCAGATCTGAGTGATTTCAGGTTTAGTTGAAGATGGTTAAAGTTTCCAAAGAAGAACTAGAGATCTTTATCATCGTATGGACATATTCTATTATCCGCTACATCTATTGCATTTGTTTTATTGTTTTCAACATTTGTAAGGATAGAAGTTTATAACTGTCCAGGCTAAATCAAGGTTAGACTCTGATATTATATTTTAAAATTTTCCATTGAAAGATTATTATTGAAATATATGTTATTCCATTCGTGTGAGATTATGTTTTGTCTTTATTTTCATTCTATCCTTAATGATCTACTTATTTGTGCAATTTGAGTTGGACATGTATGATTTATTGTCGATTCAAAGGGTACGGAAAAACGGTCCATTACCACTCCTCTTTTACAAAGAAATGATAATAATAAGTGGTGTAAACTATGAATAGAATTCGTAATCTAAACCCCTTATTTTATTGAAGAATCATAATTTGACCCAAAGAGGAAGGAGAAGTGGAATAGATTTATAAAATTATCAAAAATTGTATCAATGAAACAAATTCCATCAAATTAATGTAAATAATTGAGAATCTCAACGTAGAATTGACATTTTGAAATAAAAAGGAATTTGGAAGATTTTATCTATCATATTTTTGAAATCCCAAAATCCCAATGGTATATTTAAATCCAAAAAGAAACACACTAAACAATTATCAAAAAGAAATACTAAGGTTTCCACTCACAGGTTAGCCTTAGATTCACTTAAATGGATTTATAGCCCTCTAATCTCTTCCAGAATTTCTCTCTTTTGATACACACACACACACACAATAGGAAAGAGTGTATATATATATATTCATTAGATTCAGAATAATTAGAGAAAAATAGGGTAAGAATAGATTGGAGAAGAAGAAACAAATAAGAAATAATTTGAATTCCTACCTGAATTCTCTATGCAATATCTGAATCTTGTTACAGAGATAGCAATGGCAAAATTTTTTCATATTTTCCAAAATAATATAATTAAAAAGTGGAGAGGATAGGGTTCTATTTATAGGGATTGAAATATACCAAAACCATAAGATGAAAAAGTTTAAAATGGAGAAATTTGGAGCTTACAAACAAATAGCACACCCCATAAACCCTAGCCGCCACTTCTAATATGGCCTTGACCGGTCGACCATCCCCCTTCAACCGGTCGACTAGGCCCAATAAATGGGTCAACTGGTACGTTTTTTTTAATTTCCGTTGCTTTTAATTTATTTATTTCCCCTAATCAACTTTAACATTAAACGTTAATTTGCTTTACTTAGTCCCTAAAATAATTTTTAAAATTCAAACCCTAAATTTAAATTCTTATTTTTATCTGCATTCCAACTAAATTGATTTAAATCTAAAAACATAAAACCCTCATGACTTCTTCGTTTGAGCTCCATTTTTAGCATATTACATATGGAAACAAATCAGAATTCAACATGAGCGCAACAGAATAACTTTCATGGTCAAATATGACTTTTATAAAATATTCATGTTCAACCATTATCATATTTAATTCAATTTACTTCATTACTTTATGGTTCATTTCACGGGGTGTCACATTCTCCCCACCTTAAAAAGGATTTTGTCTTGTAATCTTCCAAGGGTGAACAGTGTAACATGCAATAGCATTCATGTTATACAATTAAGTTCTTTACATAACCGTCTACTTAACCAATAGTGCATAATGTAGAAATGCTAAAATGAGCTCAATCCTAGCGCGAGTGTGTAATCGTGTCATGAAAGTATGTATGCAAATTTCCTAAACATGCATAAAAATTTCTACATGAGTATAAAGTGATTGAGAAAAAGTGCAACAACCATTTCCTACCATCCACTCTAGCAACCATGATGCAACCAACGTCCTAATTTTGGATAGTAAAATTACAGTGAAAAGATCTGGGTGAGTGCTCTTCATTTTCTCTTCGGTCTCCCCTATGATTTCTACGTATTGTCCCCCCATTGTACACGGACCAAACTAATTATTTTATTGTGGAGTCTCCTAGTACCATGCTTCACAATGCATGCATTGGTGCGAGGCACTGTCGACTCCATCTCAAAATCCCCCAATTGATCAGGCTCTATTATGTTAGCAGTGTCATGAAGGCATTTTCTAAGGTCAAAAACGTGGAAAACATTTTGGACTCTTGCCAACTTGTCAGGAAGCTCCACATGGTATGCCAATTTCCTTATTTTTTCCAAAATTCTGAATGGCCAACAAATGCAGACGCCAATTTTCCAGACTTTCCAAACCTATTATTTTTCTTAGAGGGGAGATTTTAACAAATATCATATCTCCAACCTCAAATTCAAGCTCTTTCCTTCTTCTATCTGCATAAGATTTCTGACGGTCTTGCACTACTTTCATCCTTTGCCTGATCAACTCTACTTTTTCTATAGTATCACGGAGCAAATTGCATCCGAGTAATACTTTATCGATGGTTTTCACCAACAACTAGGCGATTTGCATGGCCACCCATAAAGCACTTGAAAAGGGGCCAAGCCAATCGTTGCTTGATAACTATTATTATATGCAAACTAAACCAAAGGTAGATGACACTCCCAATGTCCTCCGAAATCCAAGATACAAGCTCTCAACAATTCCTCCAAACTCCTATTTACCCGCTCTGTTTGTCTATCAGTTTATGGGTGATATGTTTTGCTAAGGTTCAAAGAAGTTCCCAAAGCTGTTTGTAGGCTTCTCCAAAACTCGCTAGTGAATAAGGGATACCTATCACTGACTATGTTTACAGGAATTCCATGTTGACGAACTACCTCCTTAATATACATCTGTGCGAGAGAGGCACTAGTCCCATTTCTCTTAATCGAAACAAAACGAGTATTCTTAGTGAATCTATCCACAATAACCCAAATGGCCTTATTGCCTCTTTTACTTTTAGGCAATCCTTCAAAAAAAATCATTGAAATATGTTCCCACTTCCAAGTTGGAATTTCCAAAGGTAATAATAAATCACTAGGCTTTCCTTGCTCGACTTTTATTTTTTGACATGTCAAACACCTAGCAACAAACTCAACAACGCTTCCTTTCCTTCCATTCCAAAAGAAATTTCTCTGCGTGTCCTTATGCATCTTATCTCCTCTGGGATGAATGATCATTCTTGAGCGGTAAAACTCCATAAGCACACCTCTTATCAAATCATCAATCATCGAAATAGAAAGACATCTATCTCTTCTCAAACATCCCTTCTCATCAACTGAGTGCCTCCTAACATGAGGGAAATGCTATCCTTTTTTCATTTTTTCCGAAATATTTCTACTAACTCCTCATCCTTCACTTGCTCATGCCCTATACAATCCATCACGGCTAGTTTATTCTCAATAAATGTTAGAAAACCTTGGATGGATTCTGTTGATGGTTGGAGGTTAAAGTTCGGGAGAAACTCTAACTATCTCCATTCATATATAGCACTTAGGGTAGCATGTCTCCGACTAAAGGCATCAGCGACTACGTTCCCTTTTTCAAGGGTAAATTGAATACTAAAGTCAAAGAATGCTACATACTCCATCCACCTCTACTACCTGAGATTCAAATATTTTTGGGAAAATAGGTATTTGAGGTATTTGAGTGATTTATGACCAGTGAACAACTCAAACCTTCCACCAAGAGATATCGCCTCTATATCTTCAAGGTAAAAATAATGGCTTCCAATTCTAAATCATACACCGGATATCTCTTCTCTTGGTCCTTCAATTGTCTACTAGCATAGGCCACTACCTTCTCTTCTTGCATAAGAACTACCCCTAATCTTACGCCACATGCATCTGTGAAAACCTTAAAGGACTTAATTCCACCTCGAATAGTGAGCATAGGTACACTAGTTAATGACTCCTTATGCTTCTCAAATGCCTTGGTGCATCTATCATCCCAAACAAAAAGTAGATTCTTCTAAGTCAATTGGGTTAAAGGGGCTACTATTTATGCTAAGTTCTTAATGAATTTCATATAGTAGTGTGCCAACCCTAGAAAACTCCTTACCTATGATGCATTACTAGGAGTTTTCCATCCTTGGACAACTTCCACTTTAGCTAGGTTCCCAGCTAATCCTTTTCCCGAAACAACATGCCCAAGGAACCTAACTTCATTTTCTCAAAAGTGGCATTTAGAAAACTTGGCTTTGAGTTGGTTTCTTCTCAAGGTCTCCAATACCTCCATAAGGTGGTCGTCATGCTCCTTCTTGTCTTTGGAGAAAACCAAGTACCATCAACAAACACCATGACAAGTTTATTAAGTTGCCCTCTAGATACTATACTCATCAAATCCACAAAGTATGATGGGGCATTCATCAGTCTAGAGGGCATTACTTCCCACTCATAAAGCATGTCTAGAGTACCAAATGCGATCTTCGGCTTAATTTCCTCTACAATCCTCAACTTATGGAATCTCATTGCCAAGTCTAACTGGAAACTGACTTTAGCCCCTACAAATTGGTTAAACAAGTCATCTTTTCCGGGTAGAGGTTATCTATTCTTTCTTGTCAACTTTTCAACTCCTTTTAATCGATGCAAAGTATGAAAGAACCATCTTTCTTAGTAGTTAAAACAACAGGGGCTCCCTACTCAGAAGTACTCCTACGGATGACTCCTTTCTTCAATAGTTCTGAGATTTGCTTATCCAATTCCCTTCTTTCTTTGTGGGCCAATGTCTCAAATGAAAAGCGACGGGTCTTGCATCCTTCTCTAAATCATTCGTAACTCTAACTCCCTATGGGGTGGGAAACCCAAGACCTCCTCGAAGACATTAAGAAATTCACAAACTACGGCTACATATGATGGATCTCTAATAGCAGATAGATTTAGCGAGTATAAATGGCTTAACTCAACTAATGCTTTGAGTATACAAAGAACTTTAAGGTCATGACCTCCACAAATCCTTAATCATACTACTCTCTTATCACAGTCAAGAATGGCTCCATCAAATGACAACCAATACATACCCAAGGAAAGCTTATTCCTCTCGAAATTCAGAATGTACGTAGTATATATGAAATAAACATCACATATGTTTAACACTATGTCTTTGCAAGTAAGAGAAAGATGGGTCGAACCCTCAATGGGATTGGAAACTTCTACTTTATCGTTGATCATCTAGGTTTGAAGGTTTAAGGAATTTAATACATCCCTAGCTATAAAGGAATGTGATGCCCCTTAATCAAATATGGTACAAATAGTAACCCTAAAAATAAGAGTTATATCTTCTAGAGGTGCTTTTCCTTGATCTCTTGGTGGCTTACTGGCAATAGGGACGGCTTCAATAACATATACATATCTGTTTGATCCTTCTTTAGCCATCTTAGGACACTGATTCTTGTGATGCCCTTCCTCGTGGCAGTTGAAGCATCTACCTTTAGAGGCTTCTTTCGTCAGACTCGCCTTACAATCTTTAGCTTCATGATCATTCCTTTGGCATTTCTTACGCACCTTCTATCCTTCTTAAACATCCCCTTCAACTTCTTATTGGTCCAAAAGCTCCCCTACTTGAACCCTCGTTGCCTTTGGGTCGGTGTAGACTTCTCCTTCTTTATTCCCTTATCTTCCTAATTGGCAACATGTAGCATTGCCATTTTTACTAACATATCATACATGTCCCCAATAGGTACTTAGATCAACAATATTTCTCTTAGCAGGGAATTTAAGCCCTTCATGGCTGTGTCTATTAGGTTCATCCTGAATTTAGCCAATTCGGTAAACTTAGCTATGTAGTCCCGTATGGTAGAATATACTTGTTTTAGTTGAATGAACTTTTCCAATTGCAAGCTAATCTCTGCTCTAAACATGAATCTCATCTCAAATCAGTCCTTGAATTCATCTAAGAGAATATCCTTCTAGGGTGCTCATCAGTCACAAAATTCCACCAATTCAAGGCCTCTTCCCTGAGGTGCCAAGCTGTTATTCTTCTTCTTAGCTGATTATCACAGCCAAGCTCTTTAAATATCTTCTCGCAGTTACTAATCCAAGCTTTAACTTTCGAATATCCTTCAGTTACAGAGTATGTCTTCCCTTCTATATTGAGGAAGTCCTTACTCAACTTAGGAAAGTCGATAGGATGGGGCGCTACATTGGCAGGAGGTGCAATGGGTGCTACCGGTGTAGTTGGAGGAATAGGAATCTGCTCGACTGTCCCTAGATATTGATTAAACCATTCGGGTATTCCACGAATGAGTAGTCTTCTACGAGTAGGGTTCCCTTATCCGAAAGAAGATTGATTATCAACCATAGCAACTATCTATATGTTAAACCTTTAGTGATGATTTCCTAAGATGGTACATGCTGAATGAAAAAAGATTGTCTAGTTTATATACGTATACTCAAGAAGATAGAGTGTATGTGTATACATATTAGTAAGAATTCTTCGAATGAAAAACCTTTTTTCAAAATAACAAATCATCTCGCATACATATAGTTTTTCCCCATTGATCGGCAACCTGGGCTCTAATTCCAAATGAAACAACCTACCTCAGATCAGACCTACATTTCGACTTAGAAAAGGCCCATCGAAATTAGATTCATTCTTAGGTAGTTGGTAGTAAAAAAGATAACTTACAGAGTTATGACTAGAACTCACGGCGGATGGAACAAAATATAATAGTAAAATATACTTATAAATTTTAATAACAATGTCAAATTATAAGATACCATCAGACCGTAACAAGGTAAGTTATAAAAATAGTCTAAAAACATGGGTACATATGAAAACAAATAAAAATGGTAAATACCGCCGCCAGTCCACCACCACCGTCACCAATTGTAAGCTTTTCCATTAACATCTTCAACCCATGTTGTAATGAGGAGGGAGTCAAACAACAACGTTTAGTAAATAAAAACCTCAAAACTTACATTTTCAGTACTTGGGCAGTATATCTCAAAATAAGAATATGTCTACGGAAATTGACCATTAAACAATTTATTACTTCTTTATAAGGAAAGGAGGTGGTTCAACCACTTAATACCTTCCATTCCAAAAGTAGGTTTCTATAATCCCATATCTCAATCATATGTCATAAATAGTTAATAATGTGAGAGACGGTACCTAAGCTACTTAATACCTTTTATTGGAAAATAGGTTGACTCTGGTCATTTAATACCTTAATTAAGGCAGACCTCATCATTTAATATCTATTTCCAAGACGTGCTCCTCAATGGTACTATCTAGCAGACATCATATGGAATCTCTTAGGCCACTTAATGCTTCCTTTTGAAAAATACGCGGACTATTGTCATTTAATATCTTAATTAAGACAGACCCCATCATTTAATACTAATTACCAGAAGTGAACCCATCATAAAGTACTACCTAATGCAACCCCTTAGCCATTTCATAATTCATTTGGGAAAAAGAGGGGAGTCCAACAATTGAATGCCTCAAGACTATCGAATACCTCAAGACCACCAAGAAGGCCCTTCGTCTTATAGCCCATACTCATAATGATGTCTCACATTAGTCCGACTATTCGTAAGAATCGATAGCCAGATTAACTGGATAGGTTTCTCCTATTTGGGACGAACCTTGCGTCATAATAAATATTTATCATAAAGATATCTCACATCTATCAAAGTGTACACAACTGCTGGTAGCCTCAAAGTGAAGGGCAGACTTCCATCGTATAAATCTATTGACCTCGCATCCCTATAACTTAGCCATACGTCAATTACTCTACAGACACACACATACACACAAATATATATATATATATATATATATATGTGTGTGTGTGTGTGTGTGTGTGTGTGTACGCACACTCATCTCACCATTTCATAAATAATGCCTCATAAGGAATCTTCCTTATTATATCTCAAAATAATAATTAGGCTAAATAAGAGTTTCCTCTTATTTTCGCCTAAGATCAACTACCTTCCTAATTGGAAAAATAAATGAAAATAAATGCCTAATTAACTACGCCATATATGCAATAATTATATGTTAATTATGTAAATAGAGTTAAATAAATATTCACACCTAATAAGTTCAAACGCAAAGATATTACGCTCTAAACTAGCATTAAATGTCAATTCTCTAACCAAATATTACTACAAGTTCTTTTTCTTTAAATTCCCAAGATTTCAACATACCAAAATAAGGGATTCTAATATCCAAAATAGGGATTAAATATTCATAACCAAAACTGCAATAATATACTTGTAAATAAAATAGAAACTCAATTTATTACATATAATATTCCCGTTTTTAAATCAAATTTAAATTGGAAATTAATTTAATTTTTTGGAATTTAATTTTGAATCAATTTGGTATTTTCCAAATTAAATAGATATTTGTTTATTAATATAAATGTATATAAATATGATTTTAAATAGAATTTCTAATTTGGAAATTTAGAAATAAATATTTTGAATAATATTTTAATTATAAATTTAACTACGGATTAATTTAAACATTTGAAAAAATATAGATCAAAAGAATTTGGTTTGGAAATTTAAATATTTTATAAATAGACTGTAATTTGAAATTCGAAATTGAAATTCAAATACATAAATATTTATAGACTGTGAATGAATAAAATATATATTTATAAAAAGATATTGTTTGTTTATTCATTTATAAATATAAATTGATTGTATGTTAATTTTTGAATTTGAAATTTAAAAAAAAAAATGTATTGAGATATAAACTTGATTTAAAACTACATTTTTAAAATTAATAAGAATTCATTTTCTAAGTATATACATACAAATATATATATATATATATATATTTACATATTTGGAAATTTTAGTTTGAATTCCAAAGACTATTTAAAAGTTAAACTTATGTTTCAAAATATATATGTATTGTGATTTGCAAAGTCATATTTTGAAATTTATATAATAATTTTTGAATTGCTATATGAAAGTTGTAAAAGTATAAAATATAGATAATAGAAAATGCATAAATATAAAACATATGTTAATATGAAAAGAAATGTTTTGTAAATATAAAGCTAAAAGGGTTTAAAAACAAAGCTTATAAAATTTATAAAGATTACCTAAAAGGGGGTTAAACATAAAATTTTCATAAATGACATTTGTTAAGTATGGAAATACATAAATAGACAAGTGTAAAAAAATTTAACTATGAAATTTACAAGTGTTAAATTAATATAGACAAGTGTCAAGTATTCATCTTTTTTTTTCAAAAATCTGAGAAAAATTCAAAACAAAAATCTGGAAAACCCAGAATGAAAACAGAAAAGCAATGCAACCTGGATTATAGATCTGATTATCTCAGATCAAACAATTATGTATTCAATTTAAAAATCAAAGTAAACCTGAGCAAGATCATTTCTAGATTCAAATGCTTAAATAAAATCAAAAAACATGGAAATCAAACTCAGATGTAAAACCAAAGCCTGTACAAAACTAGATCAAGCCCAAGAATGATTTATTTCCAGTTTCAAACAAAGTGGCAAGATCAAATTCAAGATTCAGATTTAAATATTGCAATCAAATTCAGCCTGGAAAAGCAAGAACAAAAAGCTAAGTCAAAATCCTTCAACCTAGAACAAAGCCTACATCATTTTATTCATCCTGAGATTATCAGGAGCAAGCAAAATCAGGAAGAAAGATCAAGCAGCTCATCTTTATTTCATTGCTTGGTCGTCTCTACAAATTTCGATAACAAGCAACTCAAGTTCTAGTCAAACAATTCAGTTTTCAACCTTCTCAAGCCTACTTCTCTGCTTCTCTGTTTTGCCAGGTGAGCAAACTCACTTATATTGGCCTATATTCTTTGATACTGTGATTGATGCTTAAATTATATTCTAGAAATGTTGTTTGATATGTCTGTGTGCTTGAATATATTAGTGCGTGCCTGTTATACAAATATATGTATATTTGTTCCTATGTTTACAGGCTAGAAACAAGAGTAAAATCAAAATCTCTGTAATCAATCATTTATAAGCTTAGTTGTATAAATAAAAGATGTTTGAAATCATAAGGTAATTGTTTTAAAAATGGTTTCCAATAAAAACATTTGGTAATATTCTGGAAATTGCTGAATAACAGTAGAAAATTAAAATTACTCCAAATTTATACATCGGAATTTCAAGTTTTAATTGTATGGAAGTATTCGTATTGCAAATCTAGGAATATTGATGAAAATTCCAAGATTTTTAATAATGTAATTTGCAAGACAGTTTTAGATGAACAGAAAATGAAAAATCATAGATTTTCGATGATCAAGGCGGGATTGAGCTTCGGGTTTGAGTCTGAAGGTAGATGATGTGATGCTGGTTGATGAAAAAATGGTATGAAATTTTCTAGATGATCAAATAATCTTGGGTTTGAAGAAATAGGGTTTAGGGCATGGTTTTGATCGTCGAAGTTCAAAGGAAAAATTCGCAATCGATGGTGATCAATGTTCGATCGGTCCAGGTAGGCTCTGGTGAGTGTCTGAACGCGACGGCGTGGTTGCAGGTGATCTACGGTGGTGGAACGAGGCGGTTGTGTTGACCAGTTTTTTTGGTTTATGGGGTTGGATTGTTCGATTTCAAAATTTTGGTCGAAGTCCATCAACCTGGGTGATCGTAGCCTATGGGTGAGTCGTCGGTGAAGTCTGGTGATGGCGTAGGTGGTCGGAGTTGCTTCGTTTGGTTGTGCACGTGAATACGTGTGTATGTGTGTATCAGGAAGTTTGAAAAGGAAGAAGAAGGAGGCGACTCAAAGTCAAACTCGAAAAAATGACAATGTAGCTCGAAATCGAGCTCAAAGTGAATCCGTGGTGCGTCGAGTTTAAAACTTAAACGAATTTTTAAGTTGAAGGAAAAAATGTACAGGGGTCAATCTTTGTAAAACCTCGAAGCAAAGAGGCAGTGGTCTCGGGTAACACCCGAGATGATCTCGAGTACATGCATTTCCAGTTTTGAAATAAAATATTTTAAAATTAGTTAAGTTTAAAAATGTTTTGAACTTATAATTTTAAAAGAGTTTATTCTAAATAAAACTTAACCCTCTGATTAAGGAGTAATCAAATGTTTTTATATTGTTAACTTAAAAGTTAAGCTAATTTATATTGTTAATGATAATTAATTAATTAAGGATTTTAAGTATTTAATAATTAAAGAATGATTTCTTTAAAGATTAGTTAATTATTAATTAAAGGCTAATTAATTTATAATTAAGGATTAATTAATTAATATAATTAAGGAATTAAGGAATAATTAATTAATCAAGGTGATTAATTTAATAACGTATTACGGTAATTAATTTGAGGTTAATTACTTGATGTAAATAATAGGATGATTAATTAAAGAAATTAATTAATGATTAAAGTTAATTAAATAATTAGGGATAATTACTTATTATAATTAATTTAGGATAATTAATTAAATGATAATTAATTAAGGGTTAATTAATTTTGTAATTAACCTGAAGGTTAGTTTAATTAATGTGATCAATTAAGGACTAATTAATTAACTAAGGGTAATTAATTAAGATGGGTAATTAAGGATTAATTTATTAATTAACTAATTAATACTAAATGATTTGTAATTAATTAATCAGGATTGAGTAATTAATTCATGAGTAATTAAAAAAAATTATATATATATATATAATATTATATTGAATTAATTTAGGATTAAATAATTAATTAATCCTGTTTATAAATGATTATTGTATGCTTGGATTGCTTATGAATGTTTGTATTGTATGCAATGCCTCGAATTGATTGTTATCTCTGGATTGTAATATTATGTTCTGTGAATTGAGCTATGTGTAATTTATTTATTTATTCATTTTATCGGTGATATATTTATCTGTGAATCTGTGAATGAAGATAAGCGTTATAGATTATACCGCTTATCGATATTGATATGATTGAATCTGTGATGTTTCATGATGTTGCACTATTGGGTAAAACCCCTGGACTACACCATACACACACAAATATGGATTGCACGAGGAAATTGGTTAAGTCACAGATTTTTGAAATAAGTTTAAAATAAAATTTTAAATCCAAATGATTTCGGAAATGGATTTGGGTAAACATGAAAAGTTTTTGGAAAGGAGTTTTGAAGATAAAAGTTATTTTGAATAACTTGATAAAATTTTGAAATTGAAATAATTTGATTTAAATATGAATTCAAAATTTGAAATTGAATTCTATGTTTGGAAACTATGGTTTTAAGATGTTATACAAGTTGTAAATGTGTTTATATGGGTTAAACCAATTTAAAAGTATTATTTTGGGAATTTGAATTTAACCCAAATTTTATACTTAAAGAGCTTTAACTTGTGCAAAAGTAATCGGATTTTTCCGAAAAAGAAAACTACGTGTTTTCAAATAATAAAAGCTTTCATATAAGGAATAAATTTCCAATTTGTGTTAAGAGGATTTCAAGTTTGAAATGAAAATGGTTTTTCAAGTTATGAATCTTTGGAAACGGTTTTGAAAGCTATGAATTATATCTTTGATTTAAAGATTGGATGAGTTAATCCAATTTGAAGTGGAAATTGTTTTGAAATCCGTGAATGGGTCTTTGTGAAACTGGGTGAACTTTGTGAAATGAATCTTTTTGTTTAAAGATTTGAAATGGTAATTGGTTTAAACCATTTGAAAGGAAAGTTTTGGATTTTAAATTGTAATTTAACAAAAATCCCATATCCATATGTTTTTAAATATTGCGCTCATTATTCGGTTTAGCCGGGAGAGGACCTTGTGTCATATAACCCATTCCGAATAATGACACGACGTTATGGATAGCATTTGAAAACCGGGTATTTACGAGAACGATAGGATAACCTATCGAATGACTCTGCACCGAGTAGCTACGGTATGGAGATCTCCATATGTGATGGGGAGTCCGATCGGGATTGTGAATACCCAGATTGCAAGGGCTTCTTAGGAAGTGCCTTCGGTTCTATTCGAACCCGGAACAGACTTGTCTGGATGTGTGTCTGACATTACACTTTGAGATGTAAAGCTGGTTTCTATCAAATACCCTTCTCTGAGACGTACGAGCTCAGAGGTTATGTAGTTGATGGTTACTAGTGATACATACCCAATTTGGTAATGTGGCATACGAAGTGCTGCTGATCATTTGTTGATCAAAGCATGGCTTTGTGAAAAAGCGTAGCTTTGTGGACGAGACTGCATCAGGACCTCACAACCCGGTAATGGTCGAAATAGGAAAGATGCGGCAAGGTTGCAGGAGTCGCGCCCCTAGGGTATGTCCATTCCTTCTGGAAAAGGGTGGTATCATGGTATGGAACCCACATACTTAACTCATGTGGACACTGTAAATTTTATTACTGTGTGATGTTGCTTTGTGATTGAGGTACCTCGGATAACGGTCGCAAACGACCGAGGGTGGCATATCTTTGGGTATTACTGTCGAACAGGGAGGAAACTGGCCTTGTGTTGGCAGAGAGTTGGGTAAGTTCTCGGGGCATCCTCCAGAGGCGTACCCATGTGGCAATGGGAAGTTCCTTGGCCTGACCATTTGTTGGAAATCCAATCATCCAATACGCGCCGTGTGCGGTTTTAGTTGTAGAACCTGCCATTTAACATGGTAGCTATAGTAGGCATACTATAATGGTACGTATGCTGGCTAAGATTAATATTATACTTGCGAATGTTTTTTGCACTATGCACTAATAATAATATCAAATGGATTTCGCGTAGTAAGCATTTTTGACTATCATAAGGAGAAATCTCCCCCAAGTGTGCGATTGCATGGTGTGTGCGCCGGGAGGCCTTATGGTAGTTTCATTTTCCAAAAAGCATTACGGATTTCAATATTTTCAAAAATCTTTTTTTGTTTGTTTTAAAGATAAACTGTTTTTGTTTTCTCATACCAGTCCCATGACTGACCCGGAGTTTATTGTTCCCTTCCTAAACTCTGCGTGCCCACAATTTTCCACACGGGCAGTCTAGAGTTGGGTCTTTCAGATAATCGAATAGTAGGTGTAGATTCGATAGCAGTCAATCTTGGGATTTTAGCAATCACATTTTGGAGCTAGTTGCTTCACTTCAGCATCGTTGTTGGATCAAGCTTGTTGGATTGGAGTTCTTTAAGCTTTCGGTTTTGGATATGAAAGTTTTCGAGTATTTAGAGCTTTTGGAGTTTGGCATTGAAGACATTGTCTTTCCGCTGCTATTGTCTTGTATCTATCTTTGATATATTGATAGTCATTTGTATTTGATATTTAATTGTATCCGATGTTGTATCAATTGTGTATCAATGATATATTATATTATTCATTTCTCTTCCGCTGTGTTGTATACTTAATGTGTTATAAGCTTCGGCGAACCAGATTCGACGTTTGGATCTGCGGCATTTGAATACGGGTGTAGTATTCGGTGCCGATTTTCGTAGGTCGATCAGGGTCGTTAGATTACACCAATTCAATGGAATATCCTAAACAATAAGAATTGTAATCTAAACCCCATATTCTATTTAACTTGTCTTTTACAAAGAAATAGATAAGAATGAGTGGTGTAAACTACGAATAAAATTCGTAATCTAAACCCTATATTTTGTTGAAGAACCACAATTTGACCGAGAGAAAAAGGAGAAATGGAATAGACTTATAAAATTATCAAAAATTGCATAAACAAGGAAAATTCCATCAAATTAATTAAACAACCGAGAATCTTGACATAGAATTGACATTTTGAACTGAAGAGGAATTTTTGAGGATTTTATCTATCATACTTTCGATCCCAAAATCCCTAAGGCATATTCAAATCTGAAAAGAAATATACCAAACAATTCCTAAAAAGAAATACGAAGGTTTTCGCTCACATATTAGCCTTAGCTTCACTTAAATGGATTTGTAGCCTTCCAATCTCTTTCAGAATCTATCTCTTTTGACATATGCACATAATAGGGAAAAGGAATATATTCATTAGATTCAAAATAATTGGAGATGAATAGGATAACAATAGATTGGAGAAGAAGAAACAAATAAGAAATAAGTTGAACTCTTACCTGAATTCTCTGTGGAGTTTTTAAATCTTATTAGAGAGCTAGTAATGGTAGAGTTTCATCATATTTTCCAAATAATATAAATAAAAATTAAAGAGGATGTTCCATTTATAGGGGTTGAAACGGACAAAAACCGTACGATGAAAATAATTTAAAACGGAGAAATCTGGAGCGTACAAATAAATAGTACACCCCTCCAAACCCTAGCCGCCACTGCCAATATTTGGCCTCGAACGGTTGACCTCCCCACTTCACCCAGTCGACCACTAGGTTTGATCGATCCTAATAAAGGGGTCGACCGGTACGTTTGTTTTTGGGAATGTTTTAATTTCCATTGCTTTTAATTGATTTCTTTCCCATATTCAACTTTAATTTTAAAAGTTAATCAAACATTAATTAATGTTTATTTAGCTCCCACGCTAATTTTTAAAATTCAAACCCTAAATTTATATTCTTATTTGTATTTGAATTCCAACTAAATTAATTTAAATCTAAAAAATTAAAACGCTCATAAGTTATTCGTTTGAGCTCCATTTTCAGATATGTTATATGGAAAAAGATCAGAATTTCATCGTAAAAGCAACCGAATAACTTTCATGGTCAAATTCCAACTTTTATAAAATTTCCATATTCAATCCTTATCATATTTAACTCAAAATACATCATTTATTTATGGTTCATTTCACGTATTGTTACACCATATTTGATGATATTAAAATATTGATGATTTCTGGACTTTGATAACGATTTTGATATGGGTGATTCACCTATTTGACATTGATTCTATGATTCCTTATTTGATATGATTTTATATGGATGGAGACATCTTTATGCATGGTTTCATGATGGTTGATGCCTTGAGTTATTTTGGTGTTGTTTATTATATTACTATTCAATGCATATACTGACATATATATTTATATTGACACATACATTTAGACATAGTTTGACTGATATGCTATTTATGTAATACTCGGGCTAGTCCAAGACATTTTAGGTTTAAGGACGATGTGGGAAGTTTTTGTTTTCAGGGCATAGAGGAGGCTAATATTCAGTATTATAGTTTATAATCTTGTATTGTGTGGTCTCATGTATGTATATCCATATGATGTGTATTGGACCTAACTTGTATATTTTATATTATATACTTTTTCGCTGTATTTATGACTCCGTTTTATCTGTCTTTTACTGTGTATTATGTATTGTTCAATCCTAGAGGCACAATTGTTTATTTCTTTGTGCCAATACTGAGTGCATACATGTTAGTTATTTATTTGATTTTGGAATACGTAACAGTATTAGCCTAAGGGAATATTCACATATGTACGCCATATAGCTTCATTCTTTGTAATATCTGACAGCATTACTTAGTAATACTCTTGAATAGTATAGGAACAGAGGTGGGGCATTTCATTTGCTATCGAATTTAGCTTTAGGAAATGAGCGAATGGTGGGTTATACCAATTAATCGCCTATCGGACCGTTAGCGGTCAACCGGTGAGCACTTAATAGCTCTAAATCCATCATTCTTTACATTGTTTTACTATATAAAATATTTATACAAATATGTAAATATTTTATTCGATTTAAATATAAAACTATGCTATGGATTTTACATCAACTAAAATAATTTCAAGAGAAGCTTTTTTTAAATTTGATATTACATATTATTAAAGGATATTTATTTAATATGAAATTCAGTTTAGGAATTAAATAATTATTTAAAATATTATATTAATCTTAGAAAAATAAATGATAGTTTCTAATTAATATTTTAGGCGTTTAAAAGTATTTTTCATAATTTATAGTTTATGTAAGGGTTTACAGATTTATACAGATAATTGTATATCTTTTAACAAGTTTATAATATAGGTATAAACTTAATTTTTACAAGTTCTCTTTATGTGTTATGACTATTTTTATCTCTATATAATGGGGAATCTGAATAAAAGAGTTATAATACCATTTTGTATGGGATTTTAGTAATATTTTTCTAGTTATTCTTTGGACTTATTATATAAAATAATATTGGGGAGATTCTGGATTATGAGGACTTTGAATAAACAGATTAGTAATATCGTTTAGTATGAAACATTTGGTAATACTTTTCTGGTTACTCTTATGAATCATGATATAGAATATATGATGAGCGAGTGTGATTTGTGAACATCAAATAAACGGATTAGTAAAACACAGTGATATGGGATGCCATACTAATGTTTATATGGATATTATTTTCTCATTGATGACACTCATATAGGGATTACTAGGTTGAGACTATGATATATAGCTCACTGCGATAAGCTAGGCTTCATGCTTATTGTCGTGTATCAATATATTTATATGGTTGTATGCCTATTGCCGTGTGTCAACATAATTTTGTGGCTGTGTATCGGTTAATTTATATATATGGTAGTATATTTTTGTCTATCCCTATCCAACTTCCTTTATGATGTGGAAGTGAACAAGATTAGACCAATATATACCCTGGCGGCCTGATTTAGGGTCGCGCCTCGAATTCTTGACACCATTATATTTATATAGATGTGTGCTATTGCAGTGTGTGTCCATACCTATGTCACCTAGGCCAATAGTCTGTAACCATGGAGGCATGTGCTAGGTCATGATCGAGTTGTGTCCTCACGTAGACTGGCATATAGGTAAACCTTGTCATGATTCAGAGGGAAGGTAATTGAAGACTGTAGGAGTTATGTCAAATGGACATGTGTGTAGCATTTTGGAGCGAGTGAGTGCTACCAGCCTCCCATTTGGTTTTGGTGCGTGTGATGGATAAACATGGATTATCTATACACCTTACTTAAGGTAATAAGCTATGATTATACTTGAGACTGTGTCCAACATATGGTCAATCCCCGTATCCTTCTTTGGCATGTCTCACCAACTATTTTTTTATAATCACGTGTGACCATTTATATGTTTGAAAACATTAATAATTCTATTACATTTATATGAGTTCGATGGACCTAGGTATGTCTACTTTATATCTATTAGAGCATTGTTGTGTGCTAGCCCGATATTTCTTTATGATTTATGTGATTTGACGATGATATTTTATTATTTGTGATTGAGGGATATACATAGGCATTATTTTATGCTAGCCTAATTATACTTGATGATGTCTCAAGTATTGATGATTTCTTTAGTTTGATGATGATTTTGATTTGGATGATTCACCCATTGACATCGATTTTGTGATTCCATATTTTATATGATTTTATATGGGTGATGACATCTTAATGCTTGGTTTCATGATAGTTGTTGTCTTGAGTTATTCTAATGCTATTTATCATATTATTATTCCGACCATAAACTGAGATACATATGCATATTGACACCTACATTTAGACATAGTATGCCTCATATGTTATTTATGTAATGTTCGAGTCAGTTCAAGACATTTCAATTTCAGGTTTGATGTGACTAGTTTTTGTTTTCTAGGCATTGAAGAGGCTAATATTCAGTATTTTAGTTTATCATCTTGTATTGTATCGTCTCATGCATGTATATCCTTGTGATGTATATTGCATATACCTTGTATTTTTATATTATATACTTTATCGCTGATATAGTTATAAATATGCCCTAAAGAAAATTTTGTAATTTATTATAAATCAGTCAACTCCGTAATCAAATCTCACTCGTAATAAATGTGTTTCATTCTGTTATATATTTTTATGATGTATTATAATAATTAGATGTTTACTTAAATATATTTAATAAAAGAAATCCATAAATAATATGTTTATGATAATAATTACAAATGGTTGTAATCATGAATATTTTATCACAGCTGATATCAAGCACGTCATTTTAAATATTTCTAGTCAAGATGCATAGAGATTGGATATTGGTGCGTCCATTAAGTTTAGTGTACGTAGCGCTCTCCAAATGTTGGGCAGTGTATTACTCATGACTATTGGGGGTACCGTGGGGTTACTTACTGATGGTTAATATAACTAAGGTCAAATAGAAAATACCGATGTGATTAATTTACATAGTTCTCTTGACTTGAGAATACTATCGATCTTCAATATGAAAGATCTGCTTTGATTATAGTCAAATCGTGCCACTATGTCCATCAAACGACTGTAGTTGGCTTATCGATTTGGTATGAATAAAAACCGCAATTTATTTTACCACAAGCACACGGTGTTAATTGTAGTATTTATGCGAATACGAGATGAATCCATAGGGAGTTATTTGCTTAATAATATTTATTTAAATTCTATGGGAGTTAGACAAAATCGAGATTAAGATCTGATTAAGCTAATGCAATGACCCAGAATTTTATCAATTGATTTGTGAATATTAATTTTATTTAAAATATTCAATCAATGGTTTAATAATCAAAACCTATTTTAATTAATAACTAATGGTAGAAAATTTATTTTTGAATTTTGTTTACAAAAATAGGTAGTTTTTTGAAAAATAGAACTATGATGAAACCCATTTTATGGATTTTTGACTTTTTATTGAACGACAAGTTGTAGGAAGTTGTTGAACCATTTGTATACATTTTTAAACCAACAATTAAAAGGTTTAAAACATTTTATTTTAAAAGTATAAAGATAATACGTAACAAAATAATAATAAGAATTTATAAATTATAGAATACAATTTAATTTGAAAAGGAAGTTATGGATGTAAATTTAAAAAGATTCCTTATGTAAGGAAGTTAACAAAAGGTATTTAATAAACCTATAATCCATCATATTTTCAAAACTTTTGTTTATATCAAATCAATTTTGAAATCTTTCAAATATACCTTAATATTGATTTGATTAGAATAAGATAGGTGGCTTGTATCTTTGGTTTAACTTGTAACATTTAAGTTACTTAAGGGTAAAAGAATGAGTGGATTGATTGGTTATAAGGATGCATCTCAACAATTAAACCAATTGTTCATTCCCTTCATTCCTCTCACATTTCTACCCTTCTCCACATTTTTAAATTTCCTCCCTCCTTTTTATAGTAACTAAAAAAATGGCCAAATTTTTGAGTTTTAGCCAACTATAAATCATGAAATAAATTTCCTTATGTTTGTTTTGGTGAGATCTACCAACTCATGTATGTTTGGTGTTTTTCGATTATGGTTTGAGGAAGTTCGATGGTTATGGCCGAAACTTGGTAAGCTAAGGCTTAGTTATTTCGAGGTTGTAGTCGGAGATGGAAGATATGGGGCCGTCGGTGGCTTAGTAGAAACGAGAGACACTCGGAGTGACGTTTTGTGGAGCTCGGTTCAACATAAGGGAGTGTGACATTTTATAGTCGCAGGTGGAATGCTCCAAGTCAATCTTAGCTAAAGGGGATTAGACGTGAAATGATGGGGTGAAGCGAGACGAGGTCGAGGAATCGGGTTTATGGGCGATGATGGATCGGCGAGCGGTGGGGTTGGTGGCCATGTCCAGTGCACGGTGTGCATATTAATTGGATACAGCAGCTCGCGTTTTATAAAAGGGAAGAAGAAGGGTACTGTGTAGGCTTCGGGTTGGATAGGGGAAAGAAGGCCTAGGCCAAGATTGGATGACAATACAATTTTATTTTATTTGTTTTAGTTTTTTTAAATAAGCGTTAATTTTACAAAGTCGTATCTCACTCATTTCAAATCCGATTTACCTATGGATTATTGTGTTGGACTTGTATTGATGAGTATAACATTATAGTATACTTTGTTAATAGTTTGTTGAACTATAATTATGATATAATAATAGGGATTTAATTTAATTACATTATTTTAAATAATAACATCGCTAAATTAATTATACCTTATCGATGAATTCTATTTGGCCAAATAAAACACATATCTATTAAATTTAATTGAATGGACTATTCTGGACATCAATTTAGCAGAATAAAACACCGTTCTGCTTAATTAAATTGAAAGACTTTTTATGATATCAGTTTAGCATAATAAATCCCCGTTCTGCTAGTATATTAGTTTGGACATTTATTCATATGTCGGTTAATTAATATGTAGATTTATTAATATTGGATAAGTGATGGATTGGCTAGTGACTGCTAATTGATTTTATTTACATATATACACCTGCTTATGTAAATACCAGTTATATGACTTGAAAAGTCAATTTGAATTAAATGGTAGCTTAATTAAGTACTATTGCGCTCACTAAGCCTTTTTCGAATTTCTAAAGTTATGGATTTGAATCAACTCCAAGTTTATAACAATTTAATATTAAGTGTTTATTTAATTTATAAATGATTTTCATTTTCTTTATTTAAGATCTTTAAGTCATTTAAATTAATTATATTATCAATGTTAATAAAAGTTATTTAATTTTATTATCAATGTTGGTTTAAGTTAATCGGTTGAATTAATTATGGTCTAAGTTAATTAATTATTTGATTTATAATGTTTTAAAATTAATTACTTATTTATTTAATAATAATATTTAAAGTTAATTACTTTTTATTAAATAATGTTTTAAAAGTTTAATCACTTATTTATTAATGATATTTAAGTTATTTAATTATTTATTTATTATGTTTAAGTTATTTAATTATTTAATGTTTAAGTTATTTATTTTATTAATGATATTTTAATGAAATTAATTATTTAATTAATGGCATTTAAATTTAATTAATTGATGTGATTAGTGATGTTTAAAGGTTAATTTATATATTTAATTAATTATGTTTGAATTAATAAAGTGATTTATTAAAGGTGTTAAAATAAATAAATTTATATAAGGAACTTTACTTAATAAAAAGGAGAGTTATAAACAACATTTTGAAAAAGAGATTTATAAATGGCATTGTACAAGTAAATGAGATATTTATAAATGGTAAATTTATAAAATAAACGACTAGATTTATGAGTGATATTTTAAAGGATAATGAAGATTTGTGTTAAATATATATAAGATTTACAAGAATGTATTTTAGGTTTATAGAAGGGTTTTTATAAAGGAAAAGATTTGTACAAAGGAGTTTTTAAAAGGGACATTTATAAAAGGTTTAATAAATAGAACCAGTTTCATAAATGAAAGGAATTTTATAAATTATTTTTGAGATTTATAAGAGATTTTTATTAGGAAATTTGGAGATTTATAAAAAGGATGGGTAAATATGAAATAGGCTTATGGGAAAGGAATTTTAATAATAAGGGATAAGATTTGTTTTTGACAATTTATCCTATTTAATTATAGTGATACTGAAGCATTATTTTCATACTTAACATCAAAGGATATGTGGTTTGGTTTTTAGTAAACAATGTCATAAATAATAATTGTTTTTGACCTATTTAAATATGATTTGGGAATAAGGAAATCTTCCTTAAAGATTTGTTAATATACTTATACCGTTGAGCTAAATATATGGATATATTTTCTAACTATTGGAAGTAAAATATTTTTAGCACACTTATACCAGTGAGATAAGTATATGTATGTTTTTCAAGTATTTTAAAGAGTATAAGGGGTTAGTGAATATACCTTTTATGAAGGTATTTTGAGTCAAATATTCGAAAAGAGATTTTAATTAATGAAAGATTAATCAGTAGAGGCTTAGTGGATTCCATGTGGAATTAAATCTATGTTTGATTACTTGTTATTTGATAGTTAAATAACCGACTATCAAATCTTGGCTAAAATTATAACTCTGAAAATACCATAGAGAAACACATGAGTTATATAGCATGGCCATCTTCAATGATGTTGTAATGTGCATATAAATCTCGTTCTATTTTCCCAAGACAAATGATAGAGAGATCCATCCACTTAAATGGCTAGGGGGTTGATCCTCGCCATATGTATTGCCTGTATATTTCCAAAAGAACCAAAGTTGAGTTTACTGAAAACTAGTGAATATTGGTTCGAAGAGACCGAGATCGGATACGTACGAACTACACGAAAACCACTTCGATCCAATTGAAGCATCGTATTGAAGACATCTTGAAGATGATGGAATCAAAGACGAAGCTCTTTGAAGTGCAAGGGCTATATGGTACTAATCTTATGGGTGATTCCAAAATTGATGTAGTAGAGGTAGTGTCTTCAGTTTGTTCATATTCTGAATAACTTGTATGGACAAACGCTGGCATTGCATTATGCTTAGAGGGCAATGTTAGCAGTCCAAGTGCGATTTGCTAAGAGAGGAAAAATGTAATCGTAACCTCATAAGCCTCACAATCTGATAATGACTAAAACAAGGGATATGCGACAGAGCAATGTAATTCATTACCATTAGAAGTAGTCATTCCTCGATCAAGAATTGATATTTACGGATTTGGTATACAGATGGAAGTGGGACCATGGGTGGTGCACATTGTTTTAGAGCCTTAGTCCCAAGGAATGATGTAATCTAGCTTGTCACTCTAAATGGGAAAGCCGAATTTGTATCATGTGGGGCCCCTTGGTACATTCTTAGAGGTGTACTATGGCAGACCGTACCCCAGTAGCATTGCCATTAATAGAAATCCAATCTCCAATACGTGCCCCAACAGATTTAGTTATAAACCTATTATGCTAGAATTAATTAATGTAGTAATATTGGCCATGACAAATATTTATTTTACCATAGACATTATGATAATATCACTGGATTTTATATAAAATGATTTGGTTATCATAAGATAAAAGCCCGTCTATGTTTATGTGTTGTGCGGTCTTACGAGATACCTTTATTTTGAAAGGTTTTATAAAACATTGAAATCCATTTGATTCTGTTTCTCACATTAGTTTTATCAGACCGATCCATGCGTTATTTTTTTTATAATGCTCGGGCCTGCCCGAGCATATTTTCCAGATTTAGCTGGACGCTTTGGAACTTCAAGAGGCGAACTGGATCCTGAAAGGCATATTCACGTATTTTAACTTCCACTTTTTGTTCTTCTTGTGTTTATCAGCAATTGTAAGGTCAAGTTGTCATAACTTTCTAAGGACTGATGATAGGATGATTGTACTCTGATTATATGTATGTATATATATATATATATATATATTAAAATTCAGTTTTCATTTGTAAAGATCATTTGTATTTTACATATTACTTGTCACATTCTGAGAATCTGTTCTGCATTTTCTTTTCTTTCACTGCAATAATCTGTCTTTTCGGCACTTAGATATTCAGCATATGAGAATCGTGGATATATTAGTGTCGACTTTCGAGGATCGAAAAGGTGAGTTGTTAAAGCTAAACTAGTAAAGCACTAAAATTGAAGGAATTTTTTTTTTCATAAACAAGAAAAAGAGTTGAACCATTAAAGCAAATTAAATTGCAAGAAATAAGAAAACGAAATTTGAGCAGTGATGATTAATTAGTTGATTAGCAGAAGATCAATGAAATATCAAAGAGATCTATTGGCCTTTTGGCAAACTAATAGATCCCCAATAAGATCGAAAAGAGAAAAAATAAAAACGAAATAAAATGAAATATAATAAAAAACCAAACAAAAATAAAGTAAAATATTTTATTGCTAGAATCAAATTTTGGTTACATGAAAATAAACTAAAAGGAAAATAAGAAAAACCTAATTTGATGTCCTAATGGCATCCTAAAAGAAGACCTAAAGTAAATGCATAAATGTCAAGATGATCTCAAGTGTGGCTAGGTAGAGGCACTAATAGAGCACTCTGCATCTAGATCTAAAAATAGGAATGTTCTAAAACTTTTTTACTTCGTCTTTCTTTGGTATCTTCTTTACTCTATCTTCTCCACAGTGTTCTAGAAACCTCTTCCACCAATATACTCCAGAAGCTTCGTAATTTAATGTGTTTTAGAAGAATCTTGCTCTTGAAGGTGTATATGGTTTCAAAATTATGTGCCATATGGGATTCGAATCAATATCCTTCTAGTAAATGTACATCTTTAAAACCAACTAAGCTACAACAACATTCGTGCATATAGGACAATTGATTTGTTATTAATAAATCTTTGGGGTTGAACCGCATCATTTTAATCAATTCCTTAATATTTTTTCGTTCTTTAAAAATAAAGAATCTGCAATAAACACAATAAGAATACTAAGTAATATTGCCTTATGGATATTAAAATGTATAAATAAGCAGTTAAAATATACATAATTTGATGTTCATCAAATTCCCCCATACTAGAACCAATATTCGTCCTCGAGTAAAACCTAATTGAATTTATTGGCCACACTTTCGTAGGTAAACACGATTGCAATTAGCGTATGCAACAAACCTTTAAATCACTAGGTGCCTCTAGTAGGACGAGTTGTATCTTGTGAGGGTGTTCAACGGATATTACCAATAAAATTCAGAAGCAATATGCTATGCTTTTAATACAACTATATAAATGCAAAAAAAGTTATGGAAAATGACGAATCAGTTTATTTTTAAATAGCTACAACATTGTAGTGTACACATGTTCCAGTCAACACCTAGAAATCTATGTTCATTACCTAGTCACAACCTTCAAAAAAAATTCAAGTTCTCATCACACTCGACTCTAGCATGCTAGTTGTTTCAGTTCAAAACATAGTGCAAAATGAAATTAGCTCTTTATTTGATTTTCAAAGTTTGCAATGATATTTCAATTTCCACTTATATAACAATTTCAAATCAATAAAACTAAAGAGAATGCCTTGAATTCAATCATTTACCCTCTTTTTATTATTTGTTTAGTTATTCATTGTTTATTTTATGCATACACCTAACCCATGGACTAATGTATACTATCCATGCCTTTTGGGCTTACACGAGAATAAAAAAGAGCTTGGTAGATTGTGCAAAACTGACTCAAACGATGTCAGTATAGGTCAGTGATCCTTAGGTGCCCAACTCACAAACTAAGACCATGGTATGCCACACATGCACTGCCTTTCGAGCTTACGTGGAGCTTGACGAATGTGTACACCAACGCTACATGTATTAGCCATGTTGGATACCCTTGGTTTTTTTTTAATTATTATCACTGGTTTATTTTTTAAGCGAGAAAGAGAGAGGTAATGCAAAACAATCTTTGCACTTCTTAATTATAAAGATTAAAAAATTGTCAACGCATATAGTGTAGACAAACCTCTTTTAAAACGTTGACAACAAATTTCAACAAACTTTATAGTCGTCATCTATGAGCCAATATATATACTAGCTTCACTATTATCACTTGTAATTTAAACTATTCATTTTATTTCCCACTTGAACTTAGTGATTGACAAAAAATTTCCTTCAAATGACTAACATAATGCACCTACTCTGCCATTCCTGTTCAAAATATACCAATATCAACTAATTTAAAAAAAAACATAGAAAAATTGTTATATCATAAATGCATATGCTTCAAATAAATGGGAGTCTATGGGCAAAAATGAGTGAAATTACGCAAAAAATTGAATTTTTTTGGAAAAAGTGCAAATTTAGAAAAATGAATGCAACACTAGTCTCTTTCCATGTTTAAATTTGACGGTGTCCTTACTATTCAAAACATTTTCTAAACTTGAAGGAAAATTCCCATAAACGGAAGCAATGCAAAATGATTGGTAACATAAACTGCAGTTTAACGATATGCTGAAGTGAATTATATATAAAATAACATGTGTTTACGATGAATGGATGCACAGAATGCCACCATCTTTTGTTTACATTCAAATTAATTTAATATCCCCCAACACCGTGCTTTGGTATGTTTTCTACGAAGAAATTATTTTTGCCACATTTCATCTTTATACCTAGATTTTTAGTCAATTAAGTTGATATCTAGCTATCTTGTAAACCAAAGTTTTTTACGATGTGATTCATTTACTCAACAATTTATCCTTCAAAAATAAACGATTATGAACAAATATAATTGAAACAGTAAAATCAACATGTTGAATGCCATCTAACAATTTATTTCGCTTATGTTCTTTCTTTACAAGATATAGTTCAAACTTATGTTCAACGTCAATGGTGCCATTAGTTGACATTTCAACATTTGCAGTAAGGTTTAGATCAAGCTTGGGTTCACACATGTGCAGTTAAAGTGCTCAGAAATTCTATAGTGGTGGAGGTGCAAAAAAATGTAGGAGGATATAGCGAAAAGTAACGAAGGTAGAAAAAGCTTCATTGGATATAAAATTATATTTATACTCATTATCACATCATTTGTTTAAGAGAAAGAAATATTGTTTAATCTTATATGACAGAACCAATGAATATCATGATTTATGCAATTCAAATTTGGCGACTACAATAGATTTCTAACTTATATTGAGCACTTATGTCTTAAAATTAGGCCTTTACCCCAACTTTATTGATTTGATTTAAAAGAAAACTAGCCAAATCAACCTTTTTATATTATCGTTGCTAAAGCGTTGCTAGAAAACATTGATTTAGCGAGTGCAGTGGAAAATAGTGGGCTTAATGTGGATCTACTGTTTAATAGCATTTAATTGAAATAGCGTAGTGGCCCAAGAGCATTATGTGCTATAGCAGGGATTTAGCGGGGCTTTAGCTGCATAGGTTCACACTTACCAATTTTGTTAATTGACATTTCGTTTTCACTAACAAAGTTTAATGTTTTTTAGCAGGGTATTTTCTTAAAAATTAAAAATTTCAAAATTAGAATGGTAATGTAGATTTAATCCATCCATGGATGATAATTCATTCTCGAACAGTCCAAAATTCATGTTCGCTAAATTCTTCTTCTTTAACTGAGTCATTAACATTCGCTATTTTTATAATTTTACACCATAAAAATTTTTGTTTCTAACTTGTCCAGGTCAGGCATAGGAAGATAGAAGCTTAAATTTAATTCTTTCTCTTTAATGGAATTCAATCCCAGATCATTTAGTGGATTTCGAACTATTGGAAAATTCCAAAATGTGGATTATATATATAAATAAAATGTGTTGTGCTATTTTGGTGTAAAGTCTAATTAAAGTGATCAAATTATGAATTAAGGTTAAAAGGCTTATAGGTATAATTGTCATGATATTAATGTGTAGATATCGGGGCAATTCTAATTTGTTGAAGGGCCAAACTAGAAACTACCAACATTATAAATAAGAATTTATGGTCCCTAAATTACATAAGAATTGATTATTCTCCTAATCTCTTCTATGGAAATAATTCAGATTTAGGGTTTATGACAATTTGGAAGATCGGATCCAACTTGTTTGCACAAAAATTGGGCAAACACCTCCTAGTCGTATGATTTAGTTGATTATATGTTGATCTGGATGGTTTGGGTAGTTTATGCAAATATACGAAATAGATGGACTAAACTGTAAAAGACACACAGATTTATAGTGGTTCGGCCAGAACGTGCCTACATCCACTTTATATGTTATTCTCCTTTTTCTTTCAGATTACAAGTACAAAGCTTTGTATACAAGTATATGAAAGTTGTTTGAAAGTTCCTTCCGTGCTTGAGCTCTCAAACTTGTCTGCCATTGTTGCACCCTTGCCCCTCTATTTATAGAGTGAGGCTGGGGGCAGGGGTCCTGAATGTATATAGCAGCTGACGGGCCTGGGTTGTTGCAATCTGGCCCGGTAAAGTTGGTCCGGAATGCCTTGGTCCGGTAGTATTGTGGTCCGGTAGAGCTTGGTTTGGTGGTGGTTGGCCCGGCTAGGACTTGGAGTTGAGCTGGTCCGGTAGTAGTAGGGAAGTGGATTTGGACCGGTGGAGGTTGGTCCGGAGGTAGGACCGTGACTTGGAGTTTGGACCAGCAGTAGGTTGGTTCGGTTATGGGACCGGATCGGTGTTGGATGGAGAGGCTTTGGACCGGCAGTAGGTTGATTCGGTGGTGAGTGGACCGGCATGGGTTGGACCGTTGGAGGTTGGTTCGGCATAGGTTGGAGCGGTGGAGGTTGGTTCGGCATATGCACGCCCAACATTTGCCCCCCAAAGTGGGGCACGTGCTTGCATGTGTCGCGCTTTGTTTTCCCGCAGTTGAGGTAGCTTCGTTTGGTCCTGGGTGTGCCGAACCAGTTGGTCCGGGTAATATGTTTCACCTATAAATAGGGGCTTCAGGTTACTGTTATCCTTTATCGTTTTGAGATAGCCGAATCAACCTGAGTACCGAATCAATCTGAGTACCGAATCAACCTGAGTACCGAATCAACCGAGTACCGAACCAGGTATGTTTTCTTTTGTCGAATGAGCTTGTGCTAGCAGTACCGAATGAACTTGAAAACCTTCAACACCGAATGAACTCAAAGATCATCAATACCGAATGAACTTAAAGACCATCGATACCGAATGAACTTGAAAACTTTCAACACCGAATGAATTCGGGAGTGTTTAAATGCCGAATGGTTCTTATGTTTGAACTATTGATTGAACTCTGGGACCCTGAATGCTTAATGAATCTCTAGCTTTTCATGTTTCGACCTACGAATGATACTCTAGATTTGTACATACTTGTTTTTTTTATATATATTTTCATACTCCTTGTTCTAATAACATACTTTTGCTTTTGTGTTTGCAGATAAATGTGTCACAAAGTGGAAACCCGATCAGAAAAGAAAAAATCTATGGACAGAGGTGAGTGTTCCGCTGTGCCACCAGTCCAGCCGGGACCAGCGCGACATGGACCTGTCCCGAGGTCATTAGTGGACGGATATGGCCCTCAGGAGCTTCTGAACTCTCCTCCCGATTGCTTTCCGAGCTCCCTCAAAGAAGGGCAACTTGATGTCATCGGTCGCTCCTTCGGGATTGACAGGGGGAGTATGCTGTTGCCGGGAGATGGTGTGATGCCGTATGATCCTCCTGAAGAATATTTCGCTTACAGCCGATACCATTGTATGTGTGTAACGACCCGCAAATCCGTACCCCTTGAGTCAACACTATTCTACAACAATTAACTCAAGTTGCACAGAAATACGAACCATTTGGGTTTAAGAATAAGAGGTAGAAGAAGAGAAAACAAAATCAACATCAGAATCTAACCATCGCAGCGGAATAAAATATAATAGATAGTAAATAATCTTTACTCAAAATCAAATATATCTGTTTACATACATTACATCATCAGAATACATCAGTCACAACTCAACATCAATATCATACAATGGGTACACAACAACTCAACACAGCGGAATACGTATATAAATATACAAGTATGAGAGTACGTTTCGTCATCCAGCTCGTCTCCTGAGCTCCACAGCATCATATCCTGTATCCTATAATACTCGGTCTGACCCGAGCATTACAGTTAAATAACACCCGAGTCAGTCTGGATTACCAGCGTGAGAAAATCACACCCAATTTATTATTAAAGTTTCAAAAATCCTTTGAAAACAAAAGCATCTCGTAAGACCACGCCACAAATAAACATGTCGGGTTTTTACCTTACGATAGCTAAAACAATTTTATAGAAATCCTCTGATATTATAATAGGGTCTATACACAAGTACTTATAAAATAGCCGAAATTGTTACATTATTAAATTCCAGCTACTAGCCACAAAAGTGGGTAATACAAACAAAACTCGTACAAGGCTCGTAAGGAGAATGGATTTCCAACTAATGACTAGGCACTGGGGTACCACCTGTCACAGTACGGGGCCTAGATCACCGTACCGAGGATTACTCCCTTCATCCCCTGCAACACAAGGCCGGAACCATCCCTTACTGGACAGTCCCGAGTGAGATCACCCCGCGGTTGGGATCAGCAGCCGCACCACTAAGCCGAAAAATAAAAAGGGACATCTAGACTGGAATGACCTCACCCTGCTTGGGTGCTACCCACCTAACCTTGCTGCATATCCCCTGATTTTCAGTCATTCCCATTTGATGAGGCTTGAGGCTAAGCGTTACCATTTAGAACGTTTCACTTAGAATGCCCATCGCCCACCTGACGATGTTTCGCAAGCATTCGTCCATACAAGTCCGTCCCGGGTTCGAACGGAACCGAAGGCACTATTCCTACTACATCCATTTTGGAAATATCCTCAGGATTAGTAGCGACTAGCCCTTGCACTTCACTGCTCCATCTTCGCATCCAAACTCGTTTTTCCACGAAAACGTATAAGCCGGATCAAAGTGGTTTTCGAGAAATAAATCTCGATTCCGGTCTCTTCGAAACGATCAACGCAATTGGCCAATATTGATTGTCGGTTATTTAACTATCAATTAATATTCACAACATCCATCACACAATAACTAATTTCCCAAATTATTTATTAACCTCACAATATCTTCCCAAGATATATATTTCCAATTTCAACCCCTTTTGAAAAATAGTTTCAAAACCTGTTTTCCTTTCCCAGGGTACATTCCCAATTATTATTTCCATTGGAACGCCAAGTACAAACACTTAAGTTTAAAATAATTTAAAAACCTTTTTTTTTTTATAAAATATACTTATAACTTTTAAAATTATAACTTAAATATTTTATTAAAATAAATATACTAACAAAATATTTTGTATAAGACAATTTATAAAATATAAACTAAATTTCCTCTTTTAAACTCAATACCAAGTTACTTTATATAGTTATTTCAATAATAGATTTAGAAAATTATACTTGCTTTAAAAATTTAGATCTAGAAATAATAAACTTTCCAAAACCTGCTTTTTAAAACGATCTTAAAAACTTTAAATATTTTTGAAAACCATACTTGGCTATCCAGGGAAATCCTCTTCTGTTTCCCATTTCTTAAAAATAAATCACCATTTATTTTTAAACAAATACCCATTCCTTTGATAAATTCTTACCTTGAATTTATAAAATATCCACCGACATTTTATTTCACTTTATAACCCAGTCATAAAGTCCCAAAATCTCTCTTCACTTTAAATTTAAATTTCAACACCTAAATCAATTTTACAATTGATTTCCATTTACTTTACCATGAAATAAATTCTCTTACTTCATTTATTTCAAAATTTATTAACTTTAGATTTAATTTCCAATTTATGTTTTAAAATCTTTAAACTGAAAAATACCAAATTCAGATTCCTCAATTTCCTTTCTTTATCTTTAAATTTAATCCTTACATTTAAAATAATGACTTTTATTCACTTAAGTTCCAGAATTTATTATTCCTTTGTTAATTCAATTTCCTCATATTCCATATTTTGTTAGATTTTAGAAATCACTCTATTTTATTTTATTTTCACTTCATTATTCAATTTATTCCAATTTACTAGAATTATTTGCTTAAAATTCTACTCTTTTATTACCTTTCAAAAAATCCAATTCCATAGATTTCGGTAACTCTTTAAACTGAGTTATTCCATCCAACCATACTATCCAATATTCCAGTTATCCATAAAACAATCACAGGATATCAAATATTCGTCACACAGAATATTAAATAATCTAGTAAATTTGAGGAATCCAGTTGGATCCCTCCAACCTGTTTCCCTGCATCCACAAATGTTAGCACAACATTATTTACTAATTTCAGAATATATCATTCGATAGCACCTCAATCAATCCATTTCAACCATTCAAACAATTATTTAAATTTAATCATTTAAATTTAAATTTAAACTGAGTGAGATTAACTCACCTTTTGCCCTTTTAATTTGCCACCATCCATCACGCCTTGTTTCATTTCAGATTTCAACCTTTGAATAAACATCATATGTTTTTATCAATATTTGAACTTACTGAGAATAAATTCCATTTATAAATTTGATTTAAATTAATTTCTTTTAACTAATTTATTTTATTTTCTTCCTAAAACTACTTATCCCAAATTTTAGACCTCGAATAAATAGGTTATTCATTTATGTATACTATAAAGGGACAATATAAATTTATTTAATAACTAAAGAAACAAATTACTTTTACCTTATCACTGTTTAACTATGTGCGTACCCATATTCATTTTATGATTTATTAATATTTAAAACAACCAAATAATCAGTTACTATTTAGTAATTATATTTAATTAGATGATTTAGTTTTTAACCAAAAACTTGATTTTACACAATTTCTCCTATACTAATTAAATTCCTAATAACTAAAATAATTCGATAAGCGTATTAAATAAATAAATTACCCTAATATATTATTCGAAAATAAATCAATAAGTTAAAAATATGTATATTTATTTTCCAAGCTGAATACATACACTGCTAGCGAATAAATAAATATCAATGTTATACCTTATCGCTCCCAGGCCAACGCAGCATCCAATACCGACGTTCTTCAACCCTAGCCATCAGCGGCTCGCGCGTACCTCCTTATCGAGCGAGCGCGCCTCCACATCGAGCCGCTACCAGCAACTTCAACCCACCTGAGCCCAATACCCATGTCGCGAGCATCCCCAACCCTAGCAGCCACCATATGCGCCCAGTCGCATTGCTAAACCCAACAACCATGAACGGCAAAGCCGCGCACGAATGCGCTCAGCAGATCGAAATCAACCTTCGAATCATCCTGCTTCTCTCTCTCTCTCGATCGCTGCGACCCTAAACTCAAGCCAACGAAGATGCGACGCCGATTTCTATTCCCCTCCGATCGCGAAACTGCTTGTCAAAGGGATTCGATTCATTCCCCTTTTTTTTTTACATGGTCGATTCAAAATTGAAGAGAGGAATGGGATTGGAGTGAAGGTCGAACGGGAAAAAGAAAAGGGAAAAGAAGGGCTTCGCTTTGATTTGAAAATGGACGAGCGGCCATTACTGATTTATATTCTTCTTTCGTTTAGCCGAGTATTCCACTTTTGAAAGAGAAGCTTCGGTGAAATTTATTTAAGGCAAACGAAGCTTGCGTGATAAGAGAATGGGAGATAGAATGATGATGGCATGTACGAGAGGAGGCAGCGATTGAAAGAAAGGCAGCTGATGGTGACAAAAATTCGGCTGAAAGGAAATTTAATAAGTAGGAATATAATATATTCGAATTTAAATTGTCTCGATACAATTTTCAACGTGTTTATATATCGTATGCGCACACAATCACTCCAATTACTACGAAATTTGAAACCCAAAAATAATTCGATATTACGGATCCAATGGAGCTGGTTTCGTCAAATTCCGAGACTGCGCCTCGGAAGGCTATTTTTAAATTCAATTTAAACGATATAAATTTTAAAACTGAACAAACCATTATTAATTTCAATTTTACATCTTCTATTATCTTCAGAATTATTAATATAAATTAAATAAGCCTTCTAATTATTTTTAACCAGCTTTAAAAATCAAGATTCAATATTTTTACCCAATCCCGATAATTAAATTTAATAATTAATTATTCAATAAATATTGATATTTGAAATTAAAGTTAATAATTAACTTTCGAATATTTAAAATTAATTAAATTTTCCCATTTCAAATGTCTAAAAATTTCGGGTCGTCACATTCCTCCCCCCTTAAAAGAATTTCGTCCCCGAAATTACTATTTGGAAGACTGATCCATAACCCATTAACTATTTCCTCAAGCCAAACAATTTTTAACAACTTAGCAAACAAATCTTTTTATCGAAGACACTCTAACTCTATCCTAGCCTTTTAAACTTATCCATAACCCTTAAATCATATTACATACTTACTTATCAATTCAAATCTTAAATTTGAATTCAAATTTTAAATTATCAAAATTTTCTCAAAATTTTTCTAACTCTCTAAATTTTCGAAAAATTTCGCCAGCGTCTCCTTTGCGCGGCTAGCTCGGTACAACTACAAAAATGGCTCTACGGCCTCCCAAATCCAAAAAGAAAACAAAAGCCAAGTGGCTCAATCCAAAAACCCAATCAAATTTCATATAGAAATTCAAATACATACCTTTTTGTCGGGCCATTAATTTTAATCTTCTAAAATCCAAAATCTTTATTTATCCATTGCTTTTATACACCTGTATATCCAACTAAGCAACAATATCCATCACAACATTCAAAAACATTTACAAATTTCAATATCTATTCATTTAAGCCCGTACGATGCACATATACCATTCGTACGCAATACCAAATTCGATCGCTCACTCGATCACACAATTTCATTTCCGAACTAGTATCGTCCACCCGACTTCCCAGTGCGGACTCAGATCTGGTTTCTTGATCAGAAACCGTCATTCTCCTTGCATAGTCATAACTATGATAGAGAATTTCCAGAATCAATCAACAATCCATATCCAGGTTCGCCGTCGAAAATCGAGTGAAAAATCCTAACTCGGATCGATATAATTATCTCGAAAATCTATGCTCGAATTCTGGATCAATATAGCTATGCGAATAAATAATATACGTACACCTTATGTAATTAGCCCAATTTATTTTTAGCTACACCAATTCTCTTTTTATTCACATTCCCAGCTATCACTTTAACCTTCAGTTAATTTCCATTCAATTATTCTCTTGGAATAATTTTTCCCAATACCAAATTTACTTAAGAATTTCATTTTCCATTCCTTAAGTTTAATTTGAATATTGTATATAATTCTTATATAAATCTTCATTTTACTATTGAAGTTTATTTCCATTACCATTCTCTTTGTCTTTACAATTTCATTTAAGTTTAAATTTTGGTTTCCACTTTTAATATTGTATTAGTTGCACTTACTAATTAATTTAAATCTCAATTAAAGTTTATTTGCAAACTTTACTTCTTTAGTTTCTTCAATTTCATTCTCTTTACATTTACATTCCAATTAGATTTCAATATCCAATTTCAATTTTATTTGCTTAGCAAATTTAGATCATTTGCCGTTAATGAAAATTTTCGAGAATTTCAAAAAATTTCTAACTCCCAAAATTTACGGAAAATTTTGGCAGAGTCTCCTTTGTACGGAGGGACTTCTGCGATATCGCAGGATGCACAAAAACATATATACATCGGCCTCAGGCCGGAAATCAATATACATCGACCCACACAGTCAGAAAACAGAAAAACAGTTCATATTTCCTATTTGTATTGCGTAGGCGTACCTTATTTTAGCATTTTTAAGCAAGCGGCGATTTATTTTAGCAAATTACGCAATCAAATCCAGCCAAACGGCTTCCCTGAACCTGTACTTACTCAATATAAATATGTAAGTGACAATTACACAAAGTTATAGCATTTCACTTAAATATAAATAATTAAAACATGGGTTTCATAAACGATGCATATCATATACTTCCACAAGCACATGTGAAACATTTCGACATTTATTTTGAATGCTTCCAATCCATTCCAATACCATTTCATTTAATTCATTTTACATTCCAATTAAATGATTTACACTTCATTGCCTACTTCCAATTCATTTGAATCCAAACGAGTTTATTTTTATTCCAAGTGATTCAAAATAAATTTTATTTCACTTCTATCAACTCATAAAATTTTATTCAATGAATTCCCATTTTATTCGAAGCCAAGCTCTTGTTAATATAACTTGAGTTACTCAACTTAATTACTAATTTCATTCCACTTACCAAACAGGTTTCACTATAAACCATTTATAATTCAACCGATTTCAAAAATCAATTTTTAGTCAATTTCTATTCATTCATAGAATTTTGATTTTATTAATAACAAGGTATTTTCCATTCTATTTCAACCTACTTGGAATTGATTCACAAATTCCAACCATCACTGTTATAACCCAATTTCATTTTGTTGGACGACACTCCCAATTATTTTTAATTCATCGTTGGTCTAAGTTGAATTTATATGTTACTCGAGCTCATTTCCAATTTCATTGTTAGCTCCATTTTGCTTAAATTAAATTAGTATATTTCATTGAATCAATATGAATTCTAATTCACATTCAATAATTTATTTCGGAATTCCTTTCATTTTATAATGAGGCCATTTCCAATTTATCCCTACTTGGATTTTTATTGGCAATACAAATCATTTTTATATATTCAATTCCATTCAACTTCAATTCAAATTTAATTCACTTACAATTTCGAGTTGAATTTCTATTAATAACTCAACATCTCTTTCAAATTTTATCATTTATCCGCAACTCAAATTTTTATTTAAACAATTCGAGTTCCATTTCCATATTCCATTAATTAATCTTGGAACATTCCATATTATTTACATCGAATATTCATCCCATAATTCATTTACAAACTCAACATTTGTCACCACAAAATTTGATATTCAACATACATTAAATCAATATTTGATTTTTATTTCAAAATTTCTTTATCTATTTTACTGGAGTTCAACCTATTTATTTTATAAGTTAAATTTTGGATTTTCATTCACTTTCCAAATTCAAAACTATTTTATTTTGGCTTATTAATCTCATTTCTAATTTTATAGGTCACATTTCATTTATATTCACACTTCCATCTATCCACAATCAATCTCATTCACATTCTTACTTTTATCTTGGGAATATACATTTTTATTTATTCAATATATTTTATTATTCCACAAACATTTTTATATAAGATTCCAGAGTTTTTAAACAATTCCTAAAATTCCAAAATCAACTTTGAAATCAACTATATCCAAAATCCTTTGGTAAATTCAATTGTCCTCTGAATTTCAAGACCAAATCCAGTTCACACCCAATTCCATTTTAAAACAATTTGGCAGCAATTTCTCTTTTAGAAACTCGAAAATAAACATCGATGATGCTGTAGTCATCACCGACGTTATTTTCCAGCGACCGAAAGAGAATAAGATGCTTTTATCTCTTTAAAGCATTTCAAATATTCTTAATTTCCAATCTCACCAGATTCAATTTCAATTCAAAAATGTTCCCGAAATAATACCACTATTATTTCTTCAAAACTTTTGAAAACCATTTCCAAATCCAAAGGAATTTAAACTTTTCCCCCAAAATTCCAAACTTACTCTGGAATCTTCATCTTAATTTATTTTCATTCTCTGGAATTCTAATTCAAAATTATAATCTTTTTTTATATGAAGTTATTTCAAATTTAAAAATTACATTTATAATCTATATTTCAAATTCCATTTTGTTATATAAATTTATTCTTCAACTTTGGTTATAAGTTTCAATTTCTTATTCAATTACTACACAATGGTGTTAATAATTTAATATTATCATTCCTTAACAATCAAGCATCCAAATACTATAATAATTTCTGAAAATTATTTCTTTCATATACAAAAATTAATTTGGGTAAAATTATTTCATTTACCCTATTTAAAACAATACTGTGTCGAATTGTTCTATTCAAGTGTTTAGAGATCCCTATCAATAACGTTAATTACTCGTATTGACCAGAATCCATAACTTACTCAATAAACCAATCGACACAATATAAAACCATTTTATGTTCACTAACAAATACGCGCTCATATCTATTAATACGGTCATACTCATTATAGAGTACTACGGACTCTACATGAATAATTCCCACCAAAGCCTAGGTTGTCGCCAACCTAAGCTCTGATACCAACTGTAACGACCCGCAAATCCGTACCCCTTGAGTCAACACTATTCTACAACAATTAACTCAAGTTGCACAGAAATACGAACCATTTGGGTTTAAGAAGAAGAGGTAGAAGAAGAGAAAACAAAATCAACATCAGAATCTAACCATCGCAGCGGAATAAAATATAGTAGATAGTAAATAATCTTTACTCAAAATCAAATATATCTGTTTACATACATTACATCATCAGAATACATCAGTCACAACTCAACATCAATATCATACAATGGGTACACAACAACTCAACACAGCGGAATACGTATATAAATATACAAGTACGAGAGTACGTTTCGTCATCCAGCTCGTCTCCTGAGCTCCACAGCATCATATCCTGTATCCTATAATACTCGGTCTGACCCGAGCATTACAGTTAAATAACACCCGAGTCAGTCTGGATTACCAGCGTGAGAAAATCACACCCAATTTATTATTAAAGTTTCAAAAATCCTTTGAAAACAAAAGCATCTCATAAGACCACGCCACAAATAAACATGTCGGGTTTTTACCTTACGATAGCTAAAACAATTTTATAGAAATCCTCTGATATTATAATAGGGTCTATACACAAGTACTTATAAAATAGCCGAAATTGTTACATTATTAAATTCCAGCTACTAGCCACAAAAGTGGGAAATACAAACAAAACTCGTACAAGGCTCGTAGGGAGAATGGATTTCCAACTAATGACTAGGCACTGGGGTACCACCTGTCACAGTACGGGGCCTAGATCACCGTACCGAGGATTACTCCCTTCATCCCCTGCAACACAAGGCCGGAACCATCCCTTACTGGACAGTCCCGAGTGAGATCACCCCGCGGTTGGGATCAGCAGCCGCACCACTAAGCCGAAAAATAAAAAGGGACATCTAGACTGGAATGACCTCACCCTGCTTGGGTGCTACCCACCTAACCTTGCTGCATATCCCCTGATTTTCAGTCATTCCCATTTGATGAGGCTTGAGGCTAAGCGTTACCATTTAGAACGTTTCACTTAGAATGCCCATCGCCCACCTGACGATGTTTCGCAAGCATTCGTCCATACAAGTCCGTCCCGGGTTCGAACGGAACCGAAGGCACTATTCCTACTACATCCATTTTGGAAATATCCTCAGGATTAGTAGCGACTAGCCCTTGCACTTCACTGCTCCATCTTCGCATCCAAACTCGTTTTTCCACGAAAACGTATAAGCCGGATCGAAGTGGTTTTCGAGAAATAAATCTCGATTCCGGTCTCTTCGAAACGATCAACGCAATTGGCCAATATTGATAGTCGGTTATTTAACTATCAATTAATATTCACAACATCCATCACACAATAACTAATTTCCCAAATTATTTATTAACCTCACAATATCTTCCCAAGATATATATTTCCAATTTCAACCCCTTTTGAAAAATAGTTTCAAAACCCGTTTTCCTTTCCCAGGGTACATTCCCAATTATTATTTCCATTGGAACGCCAAGTACAAACACTTAAGTTTAAAATAATTTAAAATGCTTTTTTTTTATAAAATATACTTATAACTTTTAAAATTATAACTTAAATATTTTATTAAAATAAATATACTAACAAAATATTTTGTATAAGACAATTTATAAAATATAAACTAAATTTCCTCTTTTAAACTCAATACCAAGTTACTTTATATAGTTATTTCAATAATAGATTTAGAAAATTATACTTGCTTTAAAAATTTAGATCTAGAAATAATAAACTTTCCAAAACCTGCTTTTTAAAACGATCTTAAAAACTTTAAATATTTTTGAAAACCATACTTGGCTATCCAGGGAAATCCTCTTCTGTTTCCCATTTCTTAAAAATAAATCACCATTTATTTTTAAACAAATACCCATTCCTTTGATAAATTCTTACCTTGAATTTATAAAATATCCACCGACATTTTATTTCACTTTATAACCCAGTCATAAAGTCCCAAAATCTCTCTTCGCTTTAAATTTAAATTTCAACACCTAAATCAATTTTACAATTGATTTCCATTTACTTTACCATGAAATAAATTCTCTTACTTCATTTATTTCAAAATTTATTAACTTTAGATTTAATTTCCAATTTATGTTTTAAAATCTTTAAACTGAAAAATACCAAATTCAGATTCCTCAATTTCCTTTCTTTATCTTTAAATTTAATCCTTACATTTAAAATAATGACTTTTATTCACTTAAGTTCCAGAATTTATTATTCCTTTGTTAATTCAATTTCCTCATATTCCATATTTTGTTAGATTTTAGAAATCACTCTATTTTATTTTATTTTCACTTCATTATTCAATTTATTCCAATTTACTAGAATTATTTACTTAAAATTCTACTCTTTTATTTCCTTTCAAAAAATCCAATTCCATAGATTTCGGTAACTCTTTAAACTGAGTTATTCCATCCAACCATACTATCCAATATTCCAGTTATCCATAAAACAATCACAGGATATCAAATATTCGTCACACAGAATATTAAATAATCTAGTAAATTTGAGGAATCCAGTTGGATCCCTCCAACCTGTTTCCCTGCATCCACAAATGTTAGCACAACATTATTTACTAATTTCAGAATATATCATTCGATAGCACATCAATCAATCCATTTCAACCATTCAAACAATTATTTAAATTTAATCATTTAAATTTAAATTTAAACTGAGTGAGATTAACTCACCTTTTGCCCTTTTAATTTGCCACCATCCATCACGCCTTGTTTCATTTCAGATTTCAACCTTTGAATAAACATCATATGTTTTTATCAATATTTGAACTTACTGAGAATAAATTCCATTTATAAATTTGATTTAAATTAATTTCTTTTAACTAATTTATTTTATTTTCTTCCTAAAACTACTTATCCCAAATTTTAGACCTCGAATAAATAGGTTATTCATTTATGTATACTATAAATGGATAATATAAATTTATTTAATAACTAAAGAAACAAATTACTTCTACCTTATCACTGTTTAACTATGTGCGTACCCATATTCATTTTATGATTTATTAATATTTAAAACAACCAAATAATCAGTTACTATTTAGTAATTATATTTAATTAGATGATTTAGTTTTTAACCAAAAACTTGATTTTACACAATTTCTCCTATACTAATTACATTCCTAATAACTAAAATAATTCGATAAGCGTATTAAATAAATAAATTACCCTAATATATTATTCGAAAATAAATCAATAAGTTAAAAATATGTATATTTATTTTCCAAGCTGAATACATACACTGCTAGCGAATAAATAAATATCAATGTTATACCTTATCGCTCCCAGGCCAACGCAGCATCCAATACCGACGTTCTTCAACCCTAGCCATCAGCGGCTCACGCGTACCTCCTTATCGAGCGAGCGCGCCTCCACATCGAGCCGCTACCAGCAACTTCAACCCACCTGAGCCCAATACCCATGTCGCGAGCATCCCTAACCCTAGCAGCCACCATATGCGCCCAGTCGCATTGCTAAACCCAACAACCATGAACGGCAAAGCCGCGCACGAATGCGCTCAGCAGATCGAAATCAACCTTCGAATCATCCTGCTTCTCTCTCTCTCGATCGCTGCGACCCTAAACTCAAGCCAACGAAGATGCGACGCCGATTTCTATTCCCCTCCGATCGCGAAACTGCTTGTCAAAGGGATTCGATTCGTTCCTCTTTTTTTTTTTTTTTACATGGTCGATTCAAAATTGAAGAGAGGAATGGGATTGGAGTGAAGGTCGAACGGGAAAAAGAAAAGGGAAAAGAAGGGCTTCGCTTCGATTTGAAAATGGACGAGCGGCCATTACTGATTTATATTCTTCTTTCGTTTAGCCGAGTATTCCACTTTTGAAAGAGAAGCTTCGGTGAAATTTATTTAAGGCAAACGAAGCTTGCGTGATAAGAGAATGGGAGATAGAATAATGATGGCATGTATGAGAGGAGGCAGCGATTGAAAGAAAGGCAGCTGATGGTGACAAAAATTCGGCTGAAAGGAAATTTAATAAGTAAGAATATAATATATTCGAATTTAAATTGTCTCGATACAATTTTCAACGTGTTTATATATCGTATGCGCACACAATCACTCCAATTACTATGAAATTTGAAACCCAAAAATAATTCGATATTACGGATCCAATGGAGCTGGTTTCGTCAAATTCCGAGATTGCGCCTCGGAAGGCTATTTTTAAATTCAATTTAAACGATATAAATTTTAAAACTGAACAAACCATTATTAATTTCAATTTTACATCTTCTATTATCTTCAGAATTATTAATATAAATTAAATAAGCCTTCTAATTATTTTTAACCAGCTTTAAAAATCAAGATTCAATATTTTTACCCAATCCCGATAATTAAATTTAATAATTAATTATTCAATAAATATTGATATTTGAAATTAAAGTTAATAATTAACTTTCGAATATTTAAAATTAATTAAATTTTCCCATTTCAAATGTCTAAAAATTTCGGGTCGTCACAATGTGCGGGGCCATTCCCCCAATCAATGCCTGGATAGTCAGCTTTCTTACCTATTTGAAGGTGGCTCCATTCCAACTTCAGCCCAATTCCTATGCTATCCTGGTGTGCTTGTTCATCATTTTTAGAGGAAATATGGGCGTCCCCCTTCCAACCGGGAGATCCGGTATTTGTATAACTTGAGAGGCTATAAGAAGGGGTCTCCATACATCAGCTTGGAAGCGGCCGTGCCTTTCAAGCCGGTCCTGGATTTGTATTCGAAGCTTAGTATGTTCAAGAAAGAATGGTTCTTCATCAAGGACGACTCTGTTTCCTTCCGCCTTTTCACTTCCGGCTGTAAGTTGAACTTCATTTATATTTTCCTTGTTTCGACCGCAATGCTTCTTCTTATATGCTTTTATTTCTTACTAGCGACAGGTGGCTTTGCGGTCGTGGAGAATGATTCCTTGGCTCGGATGGCTGCGGAAATAAAGGCCATTTCGGGACGGGATAGGTCGGCTTCTTACCTGATCAGGAATGCCACTCTCCTGGAGTACAGCTTAATTCTGCCACGTTAATCTGTGGTTAAGCAGAGGGATACAGCCGAGGAGAGGGCTGCCAAAGCTAAAGACGGGGCTACTGCGAAGAGTAGTAAGAGAAGACCTTTCCTGGTACCTCCAGTCGTCGGGGGGAAGAAGCTTAAGAAATCTGATGGACCCTCTCCCAGCACATGCCCAGATGCTCCGGAGCAGGAAAGTGGAGAGGAGGAAATAGGCGAGGAGGAGAGCGGAGGCGATGGAGAAGGTGATGGTGGTAACGGTGGCGAAGGTCAGGGTGGTAGTGACGTTGGTGCCCTGACCTCTGGGCAAGCGGGTGAGATTCAAGAGTGGACGGATGATGCTTTCCGCCAAGCCTTTGAGGGGTTGGAGGAAGGGCCGGCCTTGGTGGAGAAGTCGAAGAAGTCTGATAAGGCCGGGATTGGTGCCAGTCTATCTTCTGAGAGTATTTCAGCTAAGGCAACTCTGGCGGTTCAAGGTGAATTCTTAACTCCTTCTTTTAACTTCATATGTTTCTTGAATCATAGTTTCATGCATGCTTGTAACACTTGGTTTTTATTTCAGGAACGGGTAAGGTGGCCAAGACATCAGATATTCGGCAACGCCTTGAACAGTATAAGCTACTCAAAGCTTCTGCCAAACCAAAGCCATCAACTAGCCGTCCCGGAGATGTGGTTGGCTATCGCCCTCTTCTCGGAGTTATTGAGGAAGATATGCAAAAGAGGAAGAGGGGGCGATCTTCGTTTGAACCTTCACCTGGCCCTAGGCCTCCAGTCCAGCCTATCCATGATATTACTGAGGAAGATACTGAGTTTATGCATTCCCCACATCCGTCCGAAAATCCAACCGTCACCCCGATAGACCACCCTGGTTTGGTTCGCAACCCATTTGCCGGTCACCCGGATCTGGACCCGAGTTTTCAAGACATCTCTTTTGACGAGGCCACGGGTGAGCATCTTCTTCCCCGCAATCCCATGGTACGGGTGCTTGATGAGGCTAAGTCCTTAGACCTCGATTTGCTTACTACTCGGATTGTGACCATGGGGAATGAGGCCAAGGCAAACATCGATCGGGTGGCTGAAGAGACTAAGAGGCTAATGGAGCATCACGCTGGACTGGCCAAGGCTGGGGAGAAAATCAGAAGTGCCAACATTCGGTTGCGGCTAAAGGTTTCTGATCAGGCCAAACAGCTTGCCGATCAGGCTATCCAGATATCCCAGCATGAGGCGGCCTCCAAACGACTAAAGAAAACCATGGAAGAGGCTAGCAAGGCTGAGTTGCGAAAAATGGAGGCTGCTTGCAAAGAACGAATTGATATGGCCATCGCAACGGTGGATGAGGTTCGGAGAGTGGATCTTGAGCAGGTAGAGGATTTATCTGGTAGGCTTGAGGCCGCAGAGCTTGCTCAGGCCAAGCTGAAGGAGGAGATGGAAGTGATGCGGAAGTCCCTTCAGGCTGACTGCTCGAGATACCAATTGGAGAGAGATGCTGCTGTCGCACGGCTGTCGGCTTCTGAGGCCCGGATGAAAGAGTTTGAGGAGAATGAGGGGATGATGGACGAGATGCTCCAGGACATGTATTTCCGTACTTGGAGGCAGGGCAACCTGTCCTGGATGGACGATTATCCCCGGGTTATGGCTAGGATATATCTCCGGGCTTTGGAGGAAGCTAAGGCCGATGCGGATAAGGAAGGTGGTGCGGCTTTCAGGATGGATGTGGTTACGGCCCAATTTACTAAGGAAGAGAAGGTGGCGGTTAAGGAGGGCATGCGGCTGCTTGCTGCGGATGAGTTAGGCGTGCAGCTAGATGATGATGATCAAGGAGCAGACGCTGGTAAGTCTTTCCTTTTAACCTTTTCATGATTTGATTGCTTATCTTTCGTGATTATTGATGCTTCTCTTCTGAATTATACAGGCGGGACCTCTGGTGTACATGCGGGGAGATCTGACCCCGCAGTTAAGTAGATTCGGATGGTGGGCAGGACGGAGGCGGAGCCCCGATGTAGTTGACTCTTTTATTTGGTCCGTTTGACATCCCTGTATATACTAGTCCAAAACATTATTGTATTTTCAGGCTGTAATTATATTATTTGTAAAGAATGACTTTATGTAACTTTATAACATAAGCTGATTCTGTCATTTTTGAATGCTATTGTCATTTTGATATGTTGCATAAGAAATACGGCTGCATGTTTATGCATGTGACTCAATCGTATTTGATGCTAAGTTTCTGCTTAAAATATTATTTCATGTCTTGTAATGCCAATATGACGTGTGAATAAATTAAAGCTACATATTTGTATACAAGAGAAGAAAGTACCGCCCTTCGTGTTTTAGTTGTAGAGGGTTGCTTTGAATGTCTTGCGTGACTGAGTATGGATGTAGCTGAGTGTTCCGTCATTCGGATGTGAGCTCATATTTCCACAAGCGAGAGTTCCTCTATTTTGTGACCTGTACTTTAGGGACTATTATATAGGATAGGAGAAAAGTTTTTAAATGTAATGGGAATATGAGAAACAGTAAAACTTCCAATCACGGAAGGCCGTCGATATGCTTAAGTTCGTGGCAAACGGGTTTTGTAGTCACTTTCCCTAGCTGTGGGTCTTGGAGACATTTGTCACTCATCTTACGCCTCTGCGGGGAGTTTATCTTTTTTACCACAGCCGCACTTAAGACATATCGGAGCCGAGATCACGCACAGTAACTACCCAAGCCATTATGGCCCGTAATCATGGGTATTATTCGATTTACTGTGGCCGGCTAGCGTGGGTGCCGATCGTCAACCGTGAACTACCCCTGGCTGGCCACACCTTATGTTGGGGCTTAAAGTAGGTTCACAGTTGCCGGCGAGCCGAACGCCGTAATGAGCTGCCATCGGCTATAGTCGGCCTTCTTGATGGCTTATAATCGGCTCATTACAGTTGGCTTTGAGGGCAGTCGCGAGCAATGAGTTAACCCGCAACAGAGGGATGCTGGAGCAAAAGTGTTTCATTGGCGAGTGCATAGATTTGCATAGTACCTATTGGGTCTTGTCCAGGTGAGGTTGCGCCGTGAAGTGTCCGGAATGGAAATGTCGTTATACATGATTTTGTTCAACATAAAAGGATAAAGCTTAACAAACAGCCAAGATATAAAGGAACAAGTTAAAATGAGACAAGATTTTTAAAGTGGTTCGGCACGAAAATGCCTACGTCCACTGATTCTCTTTGTTAATTCACTTTATATGGGCAGTACAAGTTAAGAAAAGTATCGACGGAGGTGTTGGATGTTCCATGCCCTCTGGAACACCTCTCCGTCCACTGTTGACAAAATATAGGCTCCGTTGCGGAGATCTTTATGAATTACATAGGGTCCGTCCCAGATTGGATCTAGCGCTCTGGGGCGCGGGAAGATCCGCTTGAGGACAAGATCTCCTTTTTGTAAGTTGTGGTGCTTGACTTTGGAGTTGTATTGTGCTGCAACTTTTTGCTTATGAGCTGCTGCTTTGAGTGCTGCATCGTTTCTTCTCTCCTCAATTAGATCCAAAGACATGTGGAGGAGTTCTTCGTTCTCTTCTGGGTTGTAGTGGATCCTGCGGTGGGAAGGCACTACAGTTTCAGCTGGGAGCATGGCCTCTGATCCGTAGGCCAAAGAGAAAAGAGTATGCCCTGTTGATGTCCTATAAGATGTGCGGTAGGCCCAAAGTGCCGTAGGAAGTTCATCCACCCAAGCGCCTTTTGACTTTTCGAGTTTCTTCTTGATTAGGGTTTTGAGGATTTTGTTGACAGCTTCGACTTGTCCGTTTGCCTGGGGATAAGCCACAGATGAGAAGCTTTTGTGAATTCCGTGCTCTTGACACCAGTCAGCGAATTCCTCGCTGTCAAATTGAAGTCCATTGTCCGATATGATTTTGAGTGGAATCCCATACCTGCATAAAACATTTTTGATCAAGAAGTTAATAACTTTTGCCGAAGATAATTTATTTAGAGGCTCCGCTTCCACCCATTTGGTGAAATAGTCAACTGCTACTATGGCATATTTGGCTCCGCCTCGGCCCATTGGCAGTTCGCCAATCAAGTCGATTCCCCGTATTGCAAAGGGCCAAGGGCTGGTCATTTGAGTAATTTCATTTGTTGGTAGTCGAGGAATCTTAGCAAATTTCTGACATCTGTCACATCTTTTGACGAAGTCTAGGGCGTCTTTGTTTAAAGTGGGCCAGTAATACCCGCATCGGAGTATTTTCTTTGCTAGAGTCTGTCCTCCGGTGTGATCTCCGCAACTTCCTTGATGGATGTTGGACAAGACTTCCCTGGCTTCCCTTCCAACGATACACCTTAATAGGGGATTAGAGAAGCCGCGCCGATAGAGGATGCCTTCTTGTAATGTGTAGCGGGAAGCTTTCCTTAAGATTTTCTTAGCTTCGTTACGTCCGTCGGGCAGGGTGCACTTTGTAAGTACTTCCGGATGGGGGTCATCCAAGTTTCTTCTTCAATTGCAGCTATCATGTTCAGTGTCTCGCAACTCGGGGCTAGTTGCTGTGAGATGGTTATTGTTCGGGAAGCGGCGCCGTCCTTCGTGCTAGCTTGCTTTTCCAGTTCGTCAGCCTCCTGATTCTCTTCTCGAGGAATGTGTTTGATTAAATAGTGATCCAACTGATTGAGCAGCAGCTTGGTCTTCTTTAGATATGCTGTGAGTCGTTCTCCTCGAGTCTGGAATTCTCCCAGTATTTGATTTACAATAAGTTGAGAATCACTATGGAGACATAAAGTACCGACTCCAATCTCCAGGGCAAGTTCTAATCCGGCTATCACTGCTTCGTATTATGCGTCATTGTTGGTGGCGGCAATTCCAACCTTAGGGCATAGTGCAGCTTCCTTCCCCTGGGGGTGATTATCACAACACCTGCTCCCGAGCCTTGTTCATTTGATGCTCCATCTACGAAGAGATTCCACTTGATATCTTCTGCTATTTCAGATTGCTCCTTACCTTCGTTAGTAGTGAATTCGGCAATGAAATCAGCTATGGCTTGCCCCTTGATAGCGGTGCGAGGATGGTAGGTGATATCATATTGACTCAGTTTAATGCACCACTTAAGTAGTCGCCCAGAAGTGTCGGGGCGATGGAGTACTTGCCTTAACGGTTGATCGGTTAAAACTATGATGGAGTGAGATTGGAAATAGTGTCGCAGTTTCCATGACGTGATTAGCAAACAGTATGCTAGCTTTTCAAGTTTAGGGTATCTGGCTTCTGCCCCTGTAAATCTCTTGCTTGCAAAGTATACGGGCCGCTGCGCGCGGTCGTCTTCTCTCACGAAAGCGGCGCTTAAAGCATGGGACGATACAACAAGGTATAGGTATAGTTCCTCGCCTTCATTCGGAGTTGAGAGTACTGGTGGTCTCTGGAGGTGTTCGATTAAGTTAAGGAAGGCCGTCGAGCATTCGTCAGTCCACTCGAACTTTCCTTTGTCTTTCTTTAGAGCTTCAAAGAAAGGGATGCATTTGTCGGTTGCTTTAGAGATGAACCTGCTTAGGGCATCCACTTTTCCATTTAGGCTTTGCATCTCTCTTCGAGTGGATGGTATCTTGATATCTTGCAAAGCTCGAACTTGTTCGGAGTTTTCTTCACTCCCCCTGGCATGGACGATGAATCCCAAGAACTTTCCCGACGATACTCCGAAGGAGCACTTTAGAGGGTTCAGCTTCATTTCATATTGGCGAAGTACTTGAAACATCTCGTCCAGGTGGTTTATATGATCATTGGCTTTCCTCGATTTTACCAGCATGTCATCCACATAAACTTCCATAGTTCATCCTATTAGTTCTGCAAACATCTTATTGACGAGGTGCTGATAAGTACCTCCGGCCTTTTTAAGTCCAAAAGGCATTACTCTGTAGCAGTACAATCCCCGGTCAGTGATGAAACTAGTGTGGTCTTGATCGGGGGCGTGCATAGGGATCTGGTTATATCCTGAGTATGCGTCCATAAAGGATAAGAGTTCGTGTCCGGCGGTGCTGTCCACGAGCTGATCGATTCGGGGGAGTGGGAAGCAATACTTCGGACAAGCGTCATTTAAGTTGGAGAAGTCGATGCATGTTCGCCACTTCCCATTAGCCTTCTTTACCAGTACCGGGTTGGCGATCCATTCTGGGTAGATGACTTCTCGTATGAAGTTATTGGCAAGTAGGTTCTTTACTTCTTCCTCTAGGGCCGCTGATCGTTCTGCCCCCATGCTTCTCTTTTTCTGCTTTACTGGCACCTTGGTGGGATCGATGTTCAGTACGTGGCATGCTACATCTGGGGAGATTCCTGTCATATTAGCGTGCGTCCATGCAAATACATCCATGTTGTGGCGAAGAAAATCAATGAGTTGATCCTTTAATTCTTCTTTTAGTTGAGATCCGATTTTCAATAGTCTACTTGAGTCATGTTTGTCTACAGATACAAATTCCATAGCCTCTGCAGGCTCGGTGGTGGCCTCCTCCTTTTTGTTCCTGGGGTCTAATTCGTTGAAAGGATCGCTGGCATATCGAAGAGGAGGGGCTTTCTTTAATTGCTATGCTTTCAAGTTTTTCTTGCAGAGAGAAGTCTCTGCATCCTTCCCTTTATCCTTCCTGCGATTATTGCGAAGCTCGGTTACATAGCAATCTCGAGCGGCGTCTTGATCCCCCTCTATTTCTCCTACTCCGTTATCTGTTGGGAATTTCATTTTCAGGCACCATGGGGCTAGGACGATTTGAAAGTCAGACAAGACTGGTCTTCCCAGAAAGGCATTGTAGGCCGAGTGGCTTTCTATTAGCACAAATGTTTGTTTTCGCACAGCGGAGCGGGGTGACTTCCTATTTCGACAAAGAGATCCAGTTGCCCGAGGGGCATCTTCGCATCTCCAATGAAACCATGTAGTGGTTTGTTGCAGGGAGACACATCCTTCATTGACAGCTTCATTTTGTCGAAAGCATGCTTGAATAGGATATTTACTGAGCTTCCAGTGTCTATTAAAATTCGGAAAACTTTGGCTGGACCGAACCAAGCAGAGATGACCATAGGATCCATGTGTGGGTACTGTCTTCCCTCTAGGTCACGTCTACTGAATGTGATGTCGTCATTCTCTTTCCGTTTCGGATGGCGTTCTTCCATGACAGAATTAACGTAGCCTTCATCGTTCCTAAGTGATTTACCGTATCTTTCCATCTCTGTCCAGCTTCTGTCGGCGATGTGCGGTCCTCCTGATATGGTATGGACCACTATCTTCTCTTGACTAGAGCCGTTGGTGTTGCGATTTCCTCCGCCTACTTCTGGGAGGGGTTGCCCTGGGTTTTCATTGGCGGGAGCTGGAGTCATGTTCCGGCTTTTTACACAGCGTTCCAGTCTCCTCCTTCTAAGGTGTTCTTCAATCAAGTCCCGGAGATGGTGGCATTCATTGGTCTCATGTCCATAGGATTCGTGGAAGCGGCAGAACTTTCCAGTCTTGAGTGCGTTATCTGACTCCTTCTTGTGCAGAGGGCGCTTGTATCTAACTTCGTCTTGAGTGGCTAGGAAGATGTTTTCGATCGTTTCATTCAAAGGAGTGTAGGAGTCAAATCTTGGTCCTGGTCGATATAAGCGCTTTTCTCCCTTCTTGCCCCCAGAATTGTCTCTAGAGTCACTTCTCCGAACATTCTTTGCTGCAGCGGGAATCCTGTCTGGAGCTGTCTTAGCCTGTTGCCCTGACTGCCTCTCAGTGGCAGCGTCTTCAAGTCTCATATACTTTCCAGCTTCATGGAAAAAATCAGGTAAAGTAGCTGGCTTTTCCTTGGTTAGTCTTCTAGCAAATTTAGTATCCGGATGTACACCACAGCAGAGGGCCATTAGGATAAGTTTCTCGTCGGCATCTTGGACTGCGGCCGCCGCGGCGTTGAATCGGGTCAGATATTGTTGCACTGTCTCTCCGGGTTTCTGTTTGATATTAGATAAGGAATAAGCGTCCTTGGGTTGTTCCACATGAATGCGGAACTGACTGATGAACTTTTCTTTCAACATTTCCCATGAGCTGATGGACCCTTGGGGTAGGTGGCAGAACCAGGAGGTAGCTAGATCTGCCAAGAATAGTGGGAAGCATTTACACAACACTCCCTCTGTTGCTCCGCTCATGAGCATATGCTGGGTGTATCTTTGTAAGTGTACGATGGGGTCAGAGGTTCCTTTGTAAGGTTCCATCGTTGGCATTTTCCATTCCCGAGGGGTGATGGCAGTTTCGATATTGCGGGTGAAGGGGCTGGTTACCCTAGCACCTATCCCCCAATCCCTTTGCTCCCGTTGGACGCACTCTCAGAACAATCGCGTCATCCTTTCATCAGAACTTGGAGCGGATAAAACTGAGTTTTGTTCTTCCCTGCGGGGTTGATTCCGTCCAGATGACCTGTAAGGATGGTATCGTTTATCACTCCTGACATTCTCCAATGGCTGCCTCTGGTCTTCTGGGGGCATGCTGGGGTCAGCCACAGTTGGCCCTTGCCTTGATCTTTCCCTGCTGGGTTCTCTTCTCAGCACTCGGGCTGGACTCCAGCTCGGCCCCGTTCCTTGGTGTTTCCATGGTTAGGCAGCATGGTGGGCTCAGATATATCCGACCCTTGTCTGGTACCTCCCCCGTTGGGTTCGGTTCCAAGCGTTTCCTCGGGTCGGAATTCGGGCTGAGTCCGGGCTCGGCTCCTACCATATCTGTTTCTGTTGTTAGCTTCTTCGAAGAAGAAAGACCCTTGTGGTCTCCTAGATCCTCCGGACTGGGACTCACCCCATGATTCAGTGTTGCGGTTGGTTTCTTCGACATCCCTTTAAGCGTGACATGAGTTGATCCACTAAGGCTTCTTGTTGAGATACGAAGCGGTTAGTTACTTCAACCACAACCCTGTCCAGATCCGCCCTTGTAATTGGTTGTTCCGTAGCAGGGGCTGTCGGATTTGCCTGATTTAAATTTGCTTTTAGAACCGGACGATTGTCTTGATCTATGATCACTGGATCTGGGATACTGCCAGTTGCGACGTTCTTTCCTTTGTTAGCATCTTTCTTCCGTCCGGGAGGCATGTTTTCCAAGCAATGAACGATGTTGATAGGAAAAGGGTTGAGTGGAAGAAGCTGAAGTTTCGAGCTCCTGTTCTCAGTGAAAGCACCAAAAATGTTTGCACAAAAATTGGGCAAACACCTCCTAGTCGTATGATTTAGTTGATTATATGTTGATCTGGATGGTTTGGGTGGTTTATGCAAATATGCGAAATAGATGGACTAAACTGTAAAAGACACACATATTTATAGTGGTTCGGTCAGAACGTGCCTACATCCACTTTAATGTTATTCTCCTTTTTCTTTCAGATTACAAGTACAAAGCTTTGTATACAAGTATATGAAAATTGTTTGAAAGTTCCTTCCGTGCTTGTGCTCTCAAACTTGTCTGCCATTGTTGTACCCTTGCCTCTCTATTTATACAGTGAGGCTGGGGGCAGGGGTCCTGGATGTATATAGCAGCCGACGGGCCTGGGTTGTTGCAATCTGGCTCGATAAAGTTGGTCCGGAATGCCTTGGTCCGGTAGTATTGTGGTCCGGTAGAGCTTGGTTTGGTGGTGGTTGGTCCGGCTAGGACTTGGAGTTGAGCTGGTCTGGTAGTAGCAGGGAAGTGGATTTGGACCGGCGGAGGTTGGTCCGGAGGTAGGAGCGTGACTTGGAGTTTGGACCGGCAGTAGGTTGGTTCGGTTATGGGACCGGATCGGTGTTGGATGGAGAGGCTTTGGACCGGCAGTAGGTTGATTCGGTGGTGAGTGGACCGGCATGGGTTGGACCGGTGGAGGTTGGTTCGGCATAGGTTGGAGATGTGGAGGTTGGTTCGGCATATGCACGCCCAACACAACTCTTATCTTTTAGATCCATCTCTTTCTCTTAATCAATTCATGAAAGCAGCAACTATGGATTCAGATCAAACATAAGATCTAGGACTTGTGTCAATATGAACCAGACCAAATTTATTTTTTCAGTTACCAACTATGGATTCAGGCATGGCTTCCACTAATGTATTTATCTTCCTTTGATTTCTTCTCAATTAAATCAATATGTGTCACCTATTTAGATCTAATGTTTCATGATTAATCTATTTTAAAGTATATTGAAATCCTAACAAGTGGTATCAGAGCCAACCATCATTGTATTCATTAGGAAAAAAATTGTTTTTGTTTTTTAATTATGAGTAAGTTCTAAATTAAACTTCATTTAGAAGTCATTAAATTTCACTTAAGTTTTAGATCTGCTTGATCGATGCATCAAGGTTTTTTTTGTGATGATTTTGGATTTGATTTAATATCAGTTTTTTTCTATATATTGTAACTTGAAAAGCTGATCTGTGAAACTGTTTTGGGGTAGAAATATAAATCTAAATAATTTGTATCTTATTTGTGAAATAAGATAGAATTTTGAAAACATTAAATTTTTGGGAAAAAATTTAAAATTCCTATAAAATTCAGAAACAACTTATGTTAGTTAAAGCATCCACATGTTTATTATTGTATATATTGTAAATAAGTTGTAAATTTTAAATGTGAGGAATATATATAGAGTCATTTTCTTTAATGTATATTAAAGGTATGAATAGATTCATATAATTTAGAACCATTTTATGAAGGAAAATGTAAATTTCGTTTCTTGATTTAGTTAGCTTTTGATTAAGTAATTTGGATATATATAAGGTATTTGGATTATTTTAGAAAATTTAACTAATTAAAAAAAGGTTGCTCCTGTACAGTGTTTATGTTTATTTTATTATTGAAATAAATTTTAACATGACACTAATTTACATTCTAAACCATATAACAGTCAAATGCATTTATTTTTATTATAAATGCATTAGATGTAGTTGTTGCGGTAATAAATGAATTAACTTATTGTCATAAATACATTAAACGTGTTGGTTACAATAACTTTAATGATGTAGCATATTTGTATTTGGAATACGAAAAGACATATGGTTTATTATTTGATGCATTTGTGTTTGATAATTAAAGATGCCTTATATGATTGACCCATGCTCGTTGAAAACATATTTCACTTTCATGCATTGGTTAGTATAAAATAAAAGGAGCAGCGGTTTTCATATTTTTCCAAAATGCATGGCTACTGACCATAATTAAGTATTCAAATAATAAGCTAAAGGTAAAGTGATACAGTAGCATTCTGTATAACTATATTATGGTTTAGAAATAAGTCATAGCCACTACATTCATTCATGATATTTAGTACAACATTTACTATGTTATTTATGTATAATTTTATGTGGCATTTAATTCTGGCGTTCATCCGTGGCATTAGTATATAATTTATTTATGATGCTTGTATCATATTTATTTAGGGAATGTCATGAATGTAACCACATACTTAATGTAAAAGACGGTAACAGCTATGACTAAAACATGTTGTGCCACAGTTATAGTTTTGAGATTTTCAAGCGACGTGTAGACTTAGAGCGTTTCTGGGATTATTTTATAGCACTTGAAATATTGTACATACATTAAGAAATAAATTCAAATATATTTTTGGTGTCTCTTTGCAAACTAATTGTAAATATCTTACACTTCAAGTGAGCAAATTGTAATAACATGTCACCAATCGACCTCTCTTATTTTAATTGTTCATGAAATATTTGATATTTGCATGTATTTATTGATGCGGATGTTAGCCGGCCCAAAGAAAGACTAATATTTGGTCAAATAACTTGCACATGCGTGATGATAAATATGTGACAATTATAAGGTTTTACAAGTGAATAACTAGTTGGCCTGAAGGAAGATTGTTATTTAACTTGAATTTATTACCAGTGTTTGATCATTACAACATGAGTACCACTTGTAGTTAATATTACTATCCAAAGACTTGATATTAATGTTGTGTTGGGTATCTTGAGAAGTGCCTTACCAATTTGAATTTATTATGGTTGATATTGGATATGAGCATATATGGTCAATCCTTTACTTTTGTTCAATTTTCAACTAATTTAACTGAAGTGACTGCCAATTTTAATGTTCTGATCTTGTTTGGGACTAACTCTAAGAATTATTAATAGAACATGTTGTTTGTTCTTATCTTCATGGATCTAGCTCTTGCAATTAGGAGGGTTACGACCACCCATATTATGGTTGAATGCTCTTATAATGTTATGAAGACCATTCAGAGGTGGGATGATTCAAAAAAAGAGTCAAAAGATCATAAAGTAAAATATTTTAGAAGCTTTCAAGGATGTGGTATCCATGGGGATAACTAATTTTAAGGGGTTTTTTTGGAGAATGAAAAGCGTTTATCAAAATGGTAAGGAGAAACAAGCAAGCTTTATATTGCTTGATTCTATAAAGTTAAAATAAAGTAAATTCAAATGAGTAGTATATGGAAAATTTTGCTTCAAAAGTTAAAGACACTCAAGTTATTGTTATTTTTTTAGTACCCTTTTTATTCATAGTATAACCATTTTAAGATTATTGTTAATTATTATTGTTTAAGGATAAAATGACCTCTTATTGAGCTTATTTGCATTATGGTAAGAAGAAGAGAGATTAAACCATGATATAATAGAAAGTGCCCATTTAACGTACATTGTAAACAAATGTACAAATAAGGATAAAGAAGTCGCTAAGGATCTAGAAGAAAATAAATAACATATAGATATATTTATAGTTGTTTCTTTAATAAGATATACATACATATAAAGTATACTAGATATTATTAAATTATCATTGAGATTTCAGTTATATTGCTTGGATTTATTTGATATTTCTGTTATGCTGTCTTTTAGATGGATTTTGGTTTTCTACTTCTAATATAAAAAAATTAGGTTACTATTGTTCATTTAGAAATAATAAAATTGATTTGCAAAAAAACATTGCCAGAATTCAAGCTCCTAATGTTTAAAATATAGCTTATATATATATATATATATATATATATATCTACTTATTCTAAATATCTTTTATAATGAACTCTCAAATTTTGATTTAGTGATTAATATGATTATTTATTCCATCTCACTTAATAATTCTAGATTAAGGCGATAAAGAAAGCAAATATTTTACTGATATTCTAAGCGAAGTAAAAGCTATAAGTTTTTATGTGAACATACACTAAGAAAAAAAAGTAGAGGAGGAAATGCTAAAGTTTTTGAGGATGTTGAGTTTGGACGAAGAAATAAAGTATGGACCATTTTCTTTATGGGAATCATTATTTTTGGTTCAACTACAGTTATTGTCGTTGAAGGGAATCATTATTAGTGATTCAACTACTGTTATTTTCTTTGAAGGGAATCATTTTTTTCGATTCAACTTTAGTTACTTCTTTGGATAATGCATAAGATTTGTTTCCTTTCATTAAGAAGAAGTAAATTAAGAACCGTAATAAGACAAACCAAATTTTAAGGTATGTATTATTGTCTTTAAGGAGAATCATAATCTTTGTTCAACTACAGTTACTTCTTCAAATAATATATATGACTTGTTTTCTTTCATTAACATGAAGTAAATTAAGAACCATAATGAGACAATTTCAAACAAAATTCTTTAAATTAAGGTTATTGTTTCAAGAAAACAAAATCAACAACCTTAAAGTGCAAGGTCACTAAGGAAATCCACTTGAAAAGAAGAAATACAATTCTGGATGACGATGTAGTGTTTTTTCATAAAGATAAATATTGGATTGGTGAAGATGATTCTTTGGAGTTACATCAATTCATATAAGGTACTAATTTGAAATGTGGATTTAAGGTATGAATATATAGTGCAAATCTATAAGGACAATAAAGTTTGAGAACTTTTCTATTTCCTTAAGATAACAAGATCAATGGTTATGAATAACTAGTAAAAAAAGGATCAAGTGGGTAATGTAGAATGATATAAGGCTCATTATAGAAAATACCATACTCAAAAAGAAAATAATATTTTATTTTTAAAGAGACTTTCTCTTTAGTTCTATTGAAAGACTCATGGAATTATTTTGAAACTTGTTGCAGATTACGATTTTAAGCAATATCGAAAGGATATTAAAATAGTATTTCTCGATAGAGACATTGATGAAACAACTTAAGAAAACCACTTATGGATTTTCCTTTTGTATTAGGGATTCAAATATACCATTATTATTCATGATGTGATATTTGGATTATCACAAAACGGCATGACATATAAGGCTTAAAAAGAGGTTTGGTATGCAAACTGCAAATCAATTGATTTGTAGTTTTCCAGATTAGACAAATGCTGTCTTATATAGTAATAAAAGAACATCCTTGTAGCTTGAGAAATGCAAAAGATTTATCATGCATTTGTGGTGTGGATTCTAATGCATGCTAAGGCATATACACATATGGATATTGCGGGTATTATTTGGCAGATATCTTACTAACATTGAAAGTGGATCAATGGTTAGTAATCAAAATGGTTACGAGATATTTATAAGAAACAAAAGGATTACATGCTCAAGATAAAAAATCGGATTGGTTGAAGATCATAAAGTATTACAATTTAAATATTTTGGATGCCAAGAGTACAAAAGATCCACTTCAGATAATAATAATATTGTTGTTGTTATATTTTTTTGGACGAAGCTATATAAGGAAAGTTGTCATACAGACACTTGTGGTCTTCTTTATTATTTTCTGTTATGGGGCATCTAACGATGGAAAATAATTATAAAATTTTGTCACAAAGTTAAGGAATCGAAAGACCACTAAAGTAATTGTGACAATAAACAACATATTATTTTCTAATAAGGGAAGAGTGCAAAATAAATTGCAATTTATAGAGCATGTTGCGATAAAATCCATTATGGGGGATCTGCTTACAAAACAATTATCATTTAAGGTCTTTTATGAGCATGTTGCTCAATTGATGTAACTTTTATGCAAAGATATTTTGGTTCAGGGGGAGTTTGTATTTGGTACTGTCATATGACACATTGCTCTATACCACGGTCACAGACTATCAAGTTCTTTTTCCTGATCAATAATAAAGTTTATTTGCACTATATATTGTTCAAATATTGAACGTTTTGATCTCACTAAAGCAGGACCATTTGAAAATAGACTTATATAGATCATGTCTCATGTAATTTCCATGCTATGCATTTGTTATTAATCTATGTCGTTAGATTACATTGGTATATGTGACTATTGATGGGTTTAGTTACGCTAGAAGTAACGAAAGCCGCTTCGATCTTTTGTCAACATAGTTAATGGACGAGATTGTTTCTGAAATACCTTATGTTATAAATAGCAAATTTTGGAGCTCATAAAGTTATACACATTTATAAGTTTATTACAGATATGGCCCAGGGGTAGATTGTTGAAAAATTCGAACATGCGGGTCAGTAAAAAAAATATGTTGTGATATTTTGGTGTAAAGCCTAATTAAAGTGATCAAATTATGAATTAAAGTTAAAAGGCTTACAGGTATAATTGTTATTATATTAATGTGTAGAACCAGGGTAATTATAATTTGTTGAAGGGCCAAATTAGAAACAGCCAATATTATATATAAGAGTTTATGGTTCCCAAATTACGCGAGCTCTAGTTATTCTTCTAATCTATTCTATGGAAATAATTTAGATCTAAGTTTTATGTCAATTTGGAAGATCAGATCCAACTCTTATCTTTTAGATTTATCTCTTTCTCCTAATCTTTTTATGAAAGCAACAACTATGGATTCAGATCTAACATAAGATTTGGAACCTGTATCAATATGGAAAACCAAACCAAATTTACTTTCTAATTAGAAACTATGGATTCGACTATGGATTCCGCTATTGTGTATTTATCTTCCTCTGATTTCTTCTCGATTAAATCTATATGGGTCACGTATTTAGATCTAGGATCTCATGATTAATCTATCCTAAATTATATTGAAATCCTAGCTTGGACAACTTCTTTAAGGTTATTGTTTTCAATTTCATAAGTCGTTATTTGAAACTTATCAATGTGAATAAAATTTGGATTATCTCCTGATTCATTGCATTTTTGGATTTCATTTTTTTCCTCGTACCATTTTAATGAAGTTTCAATTATTTTAAATCTTGGGGATAGAATCATATGTCCACTAATTACTAATAATGTCTATTCAATATTATACATTAACAATAATTAATCAATAATTACTGCATACATTACCCATCATTTTCTATTCAAACTCTAAGCAACGACTAATTAAGTATTTATATACAACATACCATCTTACCTCTATTACAATTTGTCGTCATGATATATTGTGTCCTTAAGAAGTACAAAACATCTGGATTTAAAATTATAAAGAAAGAGCAATAAGAGGCCATATAAATTTTCCAAAAGGAGGAATGTAACATAGTTTTTTCTTCAAAATATAGTTTGCATCTTTTGAAAAGGCGCCAACTATGGTGTAAAAAACATGCGGCATTTCAAATGCCATCTGTACATTTTGGCCAGTTTAACGTTGAGTTGGTCAAAAGTGGTATATATTCGTAAATAGTTTTCAAACTGACCTAGAAACATAATAAGTTTTCAAAACTGGCTCAAGTAAAAAAAATCCATAAAAAATCAAAAAGTACGTCATTTGCTACAAAAATGACAAGCATAGCTGGGTAAATTTGAAATCGTTATTGACTTCTTGTTATCAACCGGTTGAAAGATGCTAATACTATTTTAGGTAAAAAAAATTAGTTAGTTTTAGCGTAGTGGGACTAGTTAAAATTGCAAATATTTATGGTATGCACTACAAATATTTGCGGTTGAATTTTTTGTAAAATGATAATTTTAAACTGCAAATATTTACACTATAAACCTTTATATTTCCAATCAAAATAATTATAGAGGACTCTTTTTTTTTGAAATATAGACGAAACTCCATTTAGAAACTTGTTTGACACCACCTCCATTCAAACGAGTATATCAACAGTACATGCTCTAATTTTGAAAAATATATGTTAGATTATATAAGACCATTACCAACAATCTGACTTTTTCACTCCGCTCTCTTCTCCCGTTTTACAACTGGGCAAACGAGCTGTGTGCCCAGATAAGGTATAAACTAGCCACAAAACTGATTACAATGGCGATGTTTTCGCCGCTATAAGTTTATAACGGCGAAGTCTTCACCGTTATATATTTATAATGGCGAAGACTTCGCCGTTATAAGTTTATAACCTAATCTCCCAACCCAGCCGCTGCTTTCATTCTCCATCCTCTCCAAATATACTTCAACCGGTTCCATTACCATCCTACCTAAAAATCATCAATTTCCGCCTCCAACAGTCCAAATCCGCAAGTATATACCCAAATTAAAGCTCGTTGTTGAGATCCAAGCTCGAAGAAATGTCTAAATTGTTAAAAAAATTCGCCAAAAAATTCACGTACGGAAAAGACAGTAGTAGCGGCATTGGAAATGCCGGCAGGGGCAGTGAAGATCAGATTATTATAACGTACGGGCAGAAGCAAGAAATAGAAGATCTACTAGAAGCCACCAAAAATTTCGATGATCAGGGCAATGGTGAAAACAAAGGCGGTCTCCACGGTCACGGAGTCCGCATGGGTGGTCGAGTGGGTTGGATGCGCATAGATGTGGGTTAGATTTCCGCTAGAGTCGCCGAGTGTGATGGATTTCAGGATCCGAACCTTAATGCGGTGAAATTGCCTATGATTTCTAACTTTTGCGTGCTTCCAGAAGGCGAAGTTCATGTCAGCACATAGACGGGTTTGGCTATAAGTATTTCTTTATATAATTAAAAAAATTGCAATACGTTGTTAGTTTAAATATATAAGTATGATTTTATTTAACTTCAACAGTCGCGGAATATCCGTTCGCGGAATTCTTTAGCGAACATGCTTAGATATTTTCATACAAATTTGGCATATAAGCATAGAGCCGTAGCACATTTACACGAGCTTGGATTGTGTCATGTATCAGCATGTATATAAGCTTTAATCAACACCAAATAATCATGGGAGTCCATGTCTGATTTTCCATTTGGCATCATATGAACCTCTCATGCTAACACTTAGTGTATAAATGGTAATAATGGGGATTGCAATTGTATCAACACGGAGCTAACCGAAACCAATCAATGGCTACTGCACACGTACATTGTTATCATTACTTTTATGTCCTTTCCAACATTGTAGCTACACTATAGCCATTATGGCCTTTGCAAACTTACACTGTAGTCATTGTTGTCATGTTCTTTCCAACACTGCAGCTACATTATTGCCATAATGACCTTTGCAAACATACACTGTAGCCATTACTGTCATGTCATTTCCAACACTAGCTACTCTATAGCCATTATGGCCTCTACAAACATACACTGCAGCCATTACTGTTATGTCATTTCCAACACTGTAGCTATATTATAGCCATTATGGCATCTACAAACGTACACTGTAGTCATTACTGTTATGTCCTTTCCAACTGTAGCTACACTATTGCCATTATGGCCTCTGCAAACGTACACTGTAGCAATTGTCTTTATCAAGTACTACCCGATGTGGAGCAAACCGTAACCATTCAATGTTGTGTGATTCATTGTCTTTTTTATTCCATATCCTTTTCCTCCTACAATTATATATACTTGCATTTTGATCTACTCCAACACATAATTACAAAACTTAAACAAACCAATAAATCAAATTGCTTACTGCTCGACAACCATGGATCCTAACCTATACCACCAGTACAAACAAGACATGAACCAAAGATACGACAATGAACAAGAAATAGACGATGAAATGACAGACAAATTCAATAAGCAGCAGTGGGATATTCTTACTTTTTTGGTGAAGGATCTACGAGCAACCATCGTGGTAGTATACCTGGATGGATTGACCGTCAATATAAGAGGGACTATAAGGATAGACATGAAAGGCCGATGAAGGACTACTTCATTGACAATCCAACCTACGATGTAAATTTTCTCCACCGTCGATTTCGGATGGGCCTGGATATTTTCTCTAAACTTTATCTCAAACTTCATGAAAACAAACCATATTTCACTTATAAGCTAAATGGACAATAGAACCTAGGCATTCTTCCCACATCAAAATCTCGACTGCTTCAGGTATGCTAGGCTATGGAATAACTGATGATCATATGGATGAATATTTCAGAATTGCGTCATCAACAGCAATAGATTGCATGAAGGAATTCGGTAAAATAATGATCGAACAATTCAGCGAGGAATATTTACAAACGCTGGGACCAAATGATGCAAACAGAATACTAGCCAAAGGAGAAGCTAGAGGTTTTCCAGGTATGTTTGGAATTTTGAATTGCATGCATTGGGCATGGAAAAACTATCCAACGGGTTGGAAAGGAATATTGATAAGGCATAAAAAGATGCCAACAATGATCCTGGAAGCGGTTGTGACCGATGATTTATGGGTTTGACATGCTTTTTTTGGAGTACCGGGTTCGTTAAACGACATAAATGTGTTAAAACGGTCATACCTATTCTTTGAACTGTCTAACGGAATTTAGACGGACGTTACGTATAAAGTTGGTAATGTCAAGCATCAAACTGGATATTACCTGGTCGATGGAATTTACCCAAAGTGGAAAACTTTAAAACAAGGCTTTAGGGTCCTAACAAATGATAAAGAGAGCCATTTCACCGAAAAAACGGCAAGCTACAGAAAAGACATCAAACATATGTTTGGTGTAACGATCCTGAATTTTGAACAATTGAAATTGAAAATATTTAATTAATTTTAAATATTTGAATGATGATTTAAATTGAATTTTCAATATAACTATGAATTTGGCGATTAAATTTTAGAATTTAATCTATTAAAAGTTGAATAAAAAATTTGAATTTAACTTTGGAGTTGAAATTGAATATTAAATTTGTATATAAGATTCGAACTAATGACTTAGAAAGATAATTTGGATTTAAGAATTATTATTTATGTAAATTTATAAATTGATGGATAATTTTAAATGGCATTTTTCTTTAACTTAAAACAAAAAGGAATAAAATAATTATACAAAACAAATTGAATTCAAAATGATAATAAAATAGAATAAAAGAAAAAGAAAGATTGCAAGATCTTTTGGTACACAATATTTTATCGTCTCTGCAAAATTGCGTACCTTCAGCCACCCTACTCTGTACGCTTGCCATCGCGTACGCTGTCTCTTCTTTTTATTTTCGCCCTCCCTCCATCATTTTAGATTTCATACGAAAAAAAAAACAATAATGGCGGCTTCGATTCTCATCTTCGTTCCTTCGTTCAAAAGAAGAATTTTGGGGCTTCGATCTTCGTTCCTCTTCGAAGCTAGGGCTTCACGAATTTGTGGCTGCTCGACCTCGTTGCGCGCTCGTCTTTGATGGCCTCGGCCTCGACTTTTGCTTAATTCGTGCGGGGGAAAATAAAAAGGTGAGTAATCCTTAATTACTCACATCTAATTCAAGGATTTAGCGATTTTGAACTTGTGATTTCGTGATTTCCTCGGTTTGTTTGAATTTTTGCTGATATTTGATTTTGTTCTTTGTTTCTTTCGGTTCCTGTCAGCGGTTCATGGATTGGACTTCGGTCGATTTGATATGTGAAAACACTGAGTTTGAAACTTAACTAGAATTTGGCATACTTTGATTCAAACTGCTGTTGTTTTTGGACTTGATTGAAAACTTGATTTTTGCGAAAATAAATGGGATTTGATACTGTCTTGACTGGAAACTGTTGTTTCATAATTTTGAACTCGTTTTGACTCGTTGACCTCGGCATTCCTTTGAATTGTCGCTAGTCGTTGTATATGTCTTGAGTGGCCTTGCCTTTGACCTGTAGCTTGGATATCTTGATGGCACTTCATGCTGTATCTTTTATGTACAGTAATATCAAACTGCTTCATGCTTCACTGATTTGTTAAAACATGGTATTCTCACTTTTACTTAGCCTCTGCGTTTTACTGTGCCTTGTACTTGATTGCTTGGTGGTCTAGATACACGTGATTTTTGTGAATTTTTTTTTTTTTTTTGCAGTAGTTTGCCAATTTTTATTTTTTAAATATTTGCTGGTCATTACCATGTATATACATACATATATGTATGTATATATGTGTGTGATGGGTGCAGCTCCAATATGTTCATATTTGTAGCTTGATATGTCTAATTCTGGTTGTTTTTGAATCTAGTTCATTGTGCTTTGCACCTGAAATCTGTCCTTTGTTACAGTTGAATCTGCACTTGGTTCTTCATGTGTACATTTTCTGAATTTCTTGCATATATGAGAATGTCTGATTCAATATGTTGTTTTGTTCCCTGCTATGGATTTCTTTGCTTAATTGTGTACATCTGTGCACAATTGATGTATATGCTTTCATTGTGTACTTGCACTTGTAATAATTTCCACACTTGTGCAAGTTGATTCAATCTGGGTTTGATTTTCACATCTTCCCTGCCTATACCGTGTTCATGTTGTTTGCAACACTGCCCTATGCATATTGCAGTGATATTTCTTTCATTTGGTATATTGTTGCATTGCATCATGTTGCATTTTCATTTGTGCCTCACTGCTATGTGCAGTTCTATGTTGCATCTGTATCATGTTCTTGCAGTCCTATGCAGTTGCTATGCTTTGTTATCTTCACTTTAGTTCATTTTCATCTGAACAGCTGCCACTGTCTTCTTTGTAGTTACACTGCACTTCGATGGCTGATCATTTGTATACATACATTCTTGTATGTATATATATGTGTATGGCCACTGCACTTTGAAAATTTTGAATTGGATTTGTCTGCACCTTGTCCTTAAGGGTTTCTTTTGCTCCATGTTGCATTTAAACACCTCGGTGGATCCATTTGCATTTACATCGGAAGTTGTTGAATTCACTTGAGCATATTGTTGTCTTTGACTTTGCATATTTATGTACAGACATATGAGGGCATTTTGTTGTTCATTACAACTTTTGTTTGCATATTTAATATGCAAATACACTTGGTACACATTTACGTTATGTGCAGGTATGGAATTGTTCCACCTGAACCTGCACTTGCACTGTCTCCGGCCTTTTTGCACTTATGTTGCAATTCTTTTTGTTGTTGGGTTGGCAACGCTTATTGATGTGTCACTGCACAGTGTACTTAGTCTCCTTTATGTTGGTTAGCGTGCTCTTTGGTGTTGAGCATTGCATCTGCAGTCTTCACTGCAATCTTTGTCTGCATATCGCGTGTTTCACTGACGCATTCGTTTGTACATCACTTGGTTGCCTCTTTTATTGTCTGTTCTTCACAACATGCTGTCTTGCACACTTGTAACCTTGTGGTGACTGTAGTTTTAGTTGCAGTTGCCCTTGTTGTTACGCATTGTCTTGATTTAAAGGGATTGATTTTTGACTACACTTGAGTTGAATCCAGTCGATGACTCAGATTTGACCTTGTGCTTGTTTGTGCCTTTTTCTATGCATTTCCTGATTTTTGCTTATTTTCGCGCTGCAGTGGCGAGGCCGTGCACGCGTGCGTGTACGGCAGCCAATCTGTTTTGATTTTTCTTTAAGTAACTTTTCAATTAATTTAATTGATTTTAAACTGATAAATTTGTTGTAAACTGCCGTTTAGGCAAATTTTGATGCTTTTCTAAATTATCTTTTTAAAGGAAAAAAAGAAGAAGAATCCTTTCATCTATCTTCGTTGAAAAAATTGAATCTACTGATTTATTGTTTAACACTGTTAAGTGTTATATTTACCGTTATCCAATTTCTTGTTAAAGGGTCGGATAGGTGAATTTATCTTTGACTGTCGTCTAATTGATTATTTGATTATTATTGCCTCTATGCACTAATAACTGAGTTTGAATTAGACTGACCCGTGTATTATTTTCTTTCTGAATGTAATACTCGGGTCAGACCGAGTATATTTACAACTTGAAGATTTTTTCGCAGCGAAGTTAGAGAGAGGGAGGAAAGCACTTCACTAAAGTTTTTCTGAAAAAAATTCTTGTACTTAATAAAAATTGTTCCGCTGTATAAAATGTAATTCATTGTATAACTCTGATATTTGTATATAAAAGAAAAGTTCATTTATGAAATAAAATTATTGTTCTGTGATTCTGTGACTGATTCTGTTTAAATGTTATAAACTAAATAACAATCCGTCATCTTGAACGTTTCTAGTTGGTTTAATTACCGGCTGGAGGCGGTCAGGGCGACAGGTCGTTACAAAAGTGGTATCAGAGCTTTGGTTTATACAAAGCTTAGTTTATGGCGTTTAATATGAATAGTTACTAGAATCACTTTAAAGAAAGTGTTTTCAAATCTAAAGAAGTATAAAATTGTTTTTTTTTAAATAAAAGGGTATTTTGAAATTCAAACCGTTTTCGGAAATTCCCCTCTCTAAAAGTGAGTTTGAGATAGTTTCTTTTCGGTGAGGTCTCCTTAGATTTGAGTTTCGATCGTTCGGAAACTCATTATCGAATTATTGAGATTTAGGGAAAATGAAATATGAGTTAAGTGAATTAATGAATTGGTTTAAATTGGTTTAAATCGAATATTTTGAATATCTCCAAAGTAATAATTGGGAAATAAAATGATATGTCAATTTGATTATAATCAAATGGATTATTGAATTATAACTTGAGAATTTGATTTTGAATTCTTTTGAAAATTGATTTCAAATGTTCTGATGAATGATTTAGTAAATAAATGGATTATAAGTACTTAACTTATGAATGGACTTTTGGTATATAACTAAGTTATATAAATTGAATTGAATTAATAAAGGAGATTATGAAACGAAGTCTTATGAATAGAAGTGGAATTTGTAAAGATTGTTTATAAATTCGAAACCAATTGAATTTGATAAATGAAACATAGAAGTTATTAAAGGAGATATATTCGCGATTTTGGACAGCGAATTATCCTTTAAGTTAAATATTGTGATAGTAAAAGTTGGTTGGGAATTTTATTCACAATTTTGGACAGTGAATATATTATTGAATAAAACGGATATGTTTTAGGGAAGTGATATTATGAAATGAGGTTAATGTGGAAATATAAATTTAATGGAACCAAGTCGATGAATGACTTACTAAAGAACTAGTTGATTATTTTTGGGAATAGAAAGCAAATGCAAAGTTCAAATGAGATTTAGATTTCGAATTTGATGTTTGTCAACATGAAAATCCATAGTAGATTTAATTGATTCAGTGATGAATTTGAATTTGAACGTGTAGAAAATGAAGTAAATCCATTTGAAGTTGTTTTAAAATGTGTTAAGAATCAAAAGCATAGATTTCAACATTCGTTGTTGAAATAGACGTTTTCGAGAAAATGAAAGGAAATGGTGGACTATAACATTGTTGTTATAGTAAATGATTTCCAAAAGGAAATGTTTTTATATAGTATTGGGATTTATATATCTATCTTAAATTCGAATCCCTATACTAGTGATTTTTGGGTCGTCGTAACGATGTTTTACGCAACATTCGTTTTGACTCAAGTAAATGTGTTTAAAAGAATGATTTCCTTTAAGAATGAAATATATACTTAACTATGGTTTAAGTATATTGAATATTTTCCAAGTGTTGAAAAGAAATGGATTTGTAAATTACTTATTATTAAATAAGTATGGAAATGTTTTCCAATATGAAATGAAAGGTTTGAAATTTTATCTTTTGAAGATAAAGTGAAAAAGTGAATATTTGAATTTGTTTCAAATGGCTAAGTGTGGAAAATTATATATATCTGGTAAAGATATTATTTTTGGGAAATTTGAACAATTAGTTCAACTTGGAAATTTTTCAAAAAGATTGAACCTTGAGTTAAAATTGAGTTTAATTTTGACACCAAAAACAATATAAGTTGAACTTTGAATTTTGAATGGTTGATTTGGATTGTATGTCTAACATTGTGAATTGACGACATAGCAATTGATCTCTATTGAATATATATCTGTTGGTGGCGGAGAATTTATTCTCTTAGCTTAACACCCTTCTCTGAGACGTACGAGCTCAGAGGTTATATATCGGTAGACATCAATTATGTGTTGAGAATTGACGATGTAACGTGAAATCCAAATCGAATGTGAAGTCGATAATAAATTGAATTATGAATGTGAATTGGGTTTGAAATAACCTTAAATTTTCAAATCGACTTGGAGGAAAATTTGAAATGGATAATGAAATGGAAAATTTTGGAATCCTCTATTTGTTATGGATATGAAATATTGTGGTTTTCAGAACGTATATATGAGAATACGATAAATTCGAAAACCATTAGTTTGGAAAGAAATTGTTATGGAAAACTTATGTAAGTTCACATAGGTATGATATGTACGAAACATGAAATGAAGTACTATGTATGTATGATATTATGTTTTCCAAACTGAGGATATGGAAAAGTACCTTCCATTTAAAATTGGAGAAGGTATTGGAACTCGATATGAGTGTCCATTTGAAATTCGTAGCTACGTTGAATTTCCATATGTGGAATGTCCATTCGGACTAAAATCCCCCACGATGGATCATCGTGTTTGGGATCGGGAACTAGCGGAATTCGAGGGGCGAGATGCCTATGGGTACAAGCGATTCTATTGGGATAGTAGCGTAACCGCCGGGTATACCGCGATCTAGATGATATGAAATAGCGTAATTCGAGAGGCGAGATGCCTAGGTTTACAAGCGACTCTACTGGGATAGTAGCGTAACCGCCGTGTAAACCGCGATCTGATGGTATAGCGTAATTCGTGGGGCGAGATGCCTACAGTTACAAGCAATTCCACTGGGATAGTGGCGCAACCGCCGAGTAAACTGCGATCTATGCAACAACCATGGCGAAATTCAAGAGATGTGAAATCTATAGTTTACAAGCGATTCTACTGGGATAGTAGCGGAACCGCCGGGTAAACTGTGATCCATGGGGGAACGTGCTTTGCATATCCATTTTTTTAAAAGAATTTTTAAAAGTATTTTCACTGGGAGTTGAAACAAGTATATTTAGTACTTGGAGATTTTTAGACCTGCGCCTGGCCAGCGTATGCCTAATGTCTGTAAGAACGACGATGGACTTGTTAAACTTTGAGTTAGCAAGTATTTTCAAAAACTTTAAATAGCAAATCAATTGTTTGAAATTAAAATTGCATAATTCCAACTTAATAAATTAAGGAAGAGGATTTTTGAAATGTTTTGAAAGTCTACAGCTTTGGAAAAGTTATACTTTGTAAATCTCTTAAATGAAGAATTTCAAGTTTAAATTTGAGTTTTGTAAGTCGAAAGTTTTGATAAAAGACTTTTGCGTCTTGATTGTAGAAATAATGAACAAAGCTAGTGAGATAATATAAAAGAAATGAATCCTACATTTATTTATAAGTTTCGAACTTGGCAAAATTGTGTAGGGTATAAATATCGGTGAGATTTTAACAATCGTTTCTCCTAACTTGTAATTTCGGGACGAAATTCTTTTAAGGAGGGGAGATTGTAACGATTCTGAATTTTGAACAATTTAAATTGAAAATATTTAATTAATTTTAAATATTTGAATGATGATTTAAATTGAATTTCCAATATAACTATGAATTTGGCGATTAAATTTTAGAATTTAATCTATTAAAAGTTGAATAAAAAAATTTGAATTTAACTTTGGAGTTGAAATTAAATATTAAATTTGTATATAAGATTCGAACTAATGACTTAGAAAGATAATTTGGATTTAAGAATTATTGTTTATGTAAATTTATAAATTGATGGATAATTTTAAATGGCATTTTTCTTTAACTTAAAACAAAAAGGAATAAAATAATTATACAAAACAAATTGAATTCAAAATGATAATAAAATAGAATAAAAGAAAAAGAAAGATTGCAAGATCTTTTGGTACACAATATTTTATCGTCTCTACAAAATCGCGTACCTTCAGCCACCCTACTCTGTACGCTTGCCATCGCGTACGCTGTCTCTTCTTTTTATTTTCGCCCTCCCTCCATCATTTCAGATTTCATACGAAAAAAAAGAAACAATAATGGTGGCTTCGATTCTCATCTTCGTTCCTTCGTTCAAAAGAAGAATTTTGGGGCTTCGATCTTCGTTCCTCTCCGAAGCTAGGGCTTCACGAATTTGTGGCTGCTCGACCTCGTTGCGCGCTCGTCTTTGATGGCCTCGGCCTCGACTTTTGCTTAATTCATGCTGGGGAAAATAAAAAGGTGAGTAATCCTTAATTACTCACATCTAATTCAAGGATTTAGCGATTTTGAACTTGTGATTTCGTGATTTCCTCGGTTTGTTTGAATTTTTGCTGATATTTGATTTTGTTCTATGTTTCTTTCGGTTCCAGTCAGCGGTTCATGGATTGGACTTCGATCGATTTGATATGTGAAAACACTGAGTTTGAAACTTAACTAGAATTCGGCATACTTTGATTCAAACTGCTGTTGTTTTTGGACTTGATTGAAAACTTGATTTTTGCGAAAATAAATGGGATTTGATACTGTCTTGACTGGAAACTGTTGTTTCATAATTTTGAACTCGTTTTGACTCGTTGACCTCGGCATTCCTTTGAATTGTCGCTAGTCCTTGTATATGTCTTGAGTGGCCTTGCCTTTGACCTGTAGCTTGGATATCTTGATGGCACTTCATGCTGTATCTTTTATGTGCAGTAATATCAAACTGCTTCATGCTTCACTGATTTGTTAAAACACGGTATTCTCACTTTCACTTAGCCTCTGCATTTTACTGTGCCTTGTACCTGATTGCTTGGTGGTCTAGATACACGTGATTTTTGTGAATTTTTTTTTTTTGCAGTAGTTTGCCAATTTTTATTTTTGAAATATTTGCTGGTCATTACCATGTATATACATACATATATGTATGATATACATACATATATGTATGTATATATGTGTGTGATGGGTGCAGCTCCAATATGTTCATATTTGTAGCTTGATATGTCTAATTCTGGTTGTTTTTGAATCTAGTTCATTGTGCTTTGCACCTGAAATCTGTCCTTTGTTACAGTTGAGTCTGCACTTGATTCTTCATGTGTACATTTTCTGAATTTCTTGCATATGTGAGCATGTCTGATTCAATATGTTGTTTTGTTCCCTGCTATGGATTTCTTTGCTTAATTGTGTACATCTGTGCACAATTGATGTATATGCTTTCATTGTGTACTTGCACTTGTAATAATTTCCACACTTGTGCAAGTTGATTCAATCTGGGTTTGATTTTCACATCTTCCCTGCCTAACCGTGTTCATGTTGTTTGCAACACTGCCCTATGCATATTGTAGTGATATTTCTTTCATTTGGTATATTGTTGCATTGCATCATGTTGCATTTTCATTTGTGCCTCACTGCTATGTGCAGTTCTATGTTGCATCTGTATCATGTTCTTGCAGTCCTATGCAGTTGCTATGCTTTGTGATCTTCACTTTAGTTCATTTTCATCTGAACAGCTGCCACTGTCTTCTTTGTAGTTACACTGCACTTCGATGGCTGATCATTTGTATACATACATTCTTGTATGTATATATATGTGTATGGCCACTGCACTTTGAAAATTTTGAATTGGATTTGTCTGCACCTTGTCCTTAAGGGTTTCTTTTGCTCCATGTTGCATTTAAACACCTCGGTGGATCCATTTGCATTTACTTCGGAAGTTGTTGACTTCACTTGAGCATATTGTTGTCTTTGACTTTGCATATTTATGTGCAGACATATGAGGGCATTTTGTTGTTCATTACAACTTTTGTTTGCATATTTAATATGCAAATACACTTGGTACACATTTATGTTATGTGCAGGTATGGAATTGTTCCACCTGAACCTGCACTTGCACTGTCTCCGGCCTTTTTGCACTTATGTTGCAATTCTTTTTGTTGTTGGGTTGGCAACGCTTATTGATGTGTCACTGCACAGTGTACTTAGTCTCCTTTATGTTGGTTAGCGTGCTCTTTGGTGTTGAGCATTGCATCTGCAGTCTTCACTGCAATCTTTGTCTGCATATCGCGTGTTTCACTGACGCATTCGTTTGTACATCACTTGGTTGCCTCTTTTATTGTCTGTTCTTCACAACATGCTGTCTTGTACACTTGTAACCTTGTGGTGACTGTAGTTTTAGTTGCAGTTGCCCTTGTTGTTACGCATTGTCTTGATTTAAAGGGATTGATTTTTGACTACACTTGAGTTGAATCCAGTCGATGACTCAGATTTGACCTTGTGCTCGTTTGTGCCTTTTTCTATGCATTTCCTGATTTTTGCTTATTTCCGCGCTGCAGTGGCGAGGCCGTGCACGCGTGCGTGTACGGCAGCCAATCTGTTTTGATTTTTCTTTAAGTAACTTTTCAATTAATTTAATTGATTTTAAACTGATAAATTTGTTGTAAACTGCCGTTTAGGCAAATTTTGATGCTTTTCTAAATTATCTTTTTAAAGGAAAAAAAAAGAAGAATCCTTTCATCTATCTTCGTTGAAAAAATTGAATCTACTGATTTATTGTTTAACACTGTTAAGTGTTATATTTACCGTTATCCGATTTCTTGTTAAAGGGTCGGATAGGTGAATTTATCTTTGACTGTCGTCTAATTGATTATTTGATTATTATTGCCTCTATGCACTAATAACTGAGTTTGAATTAGACTGACCCGTGTATTATTTTCTTTCTGAATGTAATACTCGGGTCAGACCGAGTATTTTTACAGCTTGAAGATTTTCTCGCAGCGAAGTTAGAGAGAGGGGGGAAAGCACTTCACTAAGTTTTTCTGAAAAAAATTTCTTGTACTTAATAAAAATTGTTCCGCTGTATAAAATGTAATTCATTGTATAACTCTGATATTTGTATATAAAAGAAAAGTTCATTTATGAAATAAAATTATTGTTCTGTGATTCTGTGACTGATTCTGTTTAAATGTTATAAACTAAATAACAATCCGTCATCTTGAACGTTTTTAGTTGGTTTAATTACCGGCTGGAGGCGGTCAGGGCGGCGGGTCGTTACATTTGGTGTCTTACAAGCAAGGTTTCAGATTTTATGAAATCCTACTCGATTTCATGAAATCCTACTCGATTTCATGACGCATGAGTTCTATATGAAATTATGTATGCTTGTATAATAATTCATAATATGATTGTAGAATCCGAAAAAGGTGGGTTTAAAAACCAAAAGACTAATTAGCCTGACATGTTTAAGGGTTCTAACAAAAGACCCGAGAGAAACATTTCTTCAATGGAGGAATATGTTGTCATAGTACAAGATATTGAAGATCAAGCTACACATTTTCAATTGCGTGACCAGTTGGTGGATCATTTATGGACACACAAAGGAAGGAATAGTAGGAATCCATAGTCATGCTTATAACAGCTGTTTATGGAATTGTTTATGGGATTGTATGCTAGTGTGTTTACTTTACTATGTTTTAAGATTTGTATGTTGACCATTTCGTAATATTATTATGTACCTTATTTAATAAAATGTTGTACGACCTTAGTTCAAAATACAGAATGGTACAACAAAATTATAACAAGTACAACACAAATACACCACAAACCAAACAACACATAGAGATACTACAAAGATACAACACAAATACACACCCTAAAAAACAACTCAAAGTAACAGCAACCAGTTACAATGCAACCGCATATCTAAAACTCATCCCTATACGTGTCACTTCCGCTTCCACTGTCTCTAACTTTTCTATAAGTTTCCAACTTCTCGGTTACTAGTTCTTGCTGCAAAGGAGAAAGCCTACTAAAATCATAAGTCATTAGTTTGATATAGTTCTTCTCTCGCATCAAAGCTTTCTTCTCCTCGCGGGCTCGCCTCTTGAACTCTCAATCTTCCATGATTGCTTTTCATTGCGAGTTCTTTATGCTGAAAAGTTGACTCTATGCTCTCTTGTTTCCCTAACAGATGTTTCTAAAGTTTCTAGAAATCTTGAAAATTCAGCACTGCACTGCTCCAACTGAATTGACTTATTTCTATCAAGAGGTCATCCGTCACCGTTTCCAAATAGTGGAGATCTTTCTTGAGAACTTGAATCAGAGTATTTCATTCTTCTGTCTTTATTTTGTTGCTTGAACATGAAGTTGTTAGGATTCTTCCATTTCGGTAAACTGAAGAGAAGCACAAAGCACTCTTGGAATTTGAATAGTTGACCGTATTACAGTCGATAAGGCCTACGCAATTCTTCAATATGTAAAATAAATCTAAAAGTGTATGAATATAAAAAACTAATAAAACACATTACCATTTCAAAGAAATGTAAAATACTATTTTACTTACAATGCCATAAGGAGCGGCACCGCTTTGCTGTCTAGTCTGAAATCTGGTAAGTATTGCCAAATAGTTTTGGCACGCAGAGTTCGTAACTCGAAATCCTCCTTTAAGCGATCCCCATGTTTTCTTTAACGGTTCTATGGTGTTATAAAAATCCGCAAGTCTTTCTCAAAAATTTTGGCCTTTTATATTATTGCCAGAAATACTATCTTGTAAATTATGTATCCATGATTTAGCAAGTGAAATATATTGTTCAAAAGTAAACTTTACTTGCTTTTTTCTGATGTCGACTGGTACTCTTTCCTCTTCAACATTTTCCACGTCAATGCCTTCTATGCCAACATTTGTCCCGCTGCAAATGATTCTCTACGTCGTCTGTCGAAAATATCACTTAAGGATATCCACTTCTTCTTCTTATATTCCGGACTCGGGGCCGCAAGCATCTTTGCAGCGGCTTCTTCATTGCATTTTTCTGTATTTATTGCATCGTCTTTGGTTTTCGTCTTCCTCCTCCTCTGTCTCCTCCTCTTCCTCACTACTAACTGTTTCTTCGTTAGCAGGAGCCTTACGTGCATAAGAATATTACCTTTGAAGATTCTGCATTGCTTCACGGTCATGAATCTCTAACTGCTGCGCATTAAGATGATGATGTTGCAGTTGATCGTTTTGCATCATCAAAGACATTTACGACGAATGATCGTCGTATGCGTTTAAAGGAAGACGTTGTTGGTAATATGGTTGCGGTGTAGTAGATTGAATGAGAGGAAAGTTAGGAGGAGCGAGTGATTGGTAAGGCTAGCTATAAAAGAAGTTCGAATACGGCGAATAGCCATACACATGTGGTGGACGAATTGTTTATTGTTGGTATGGTGGGCGTTGGTTGAAAAATCTAGTGGAAGGGTAGGCAGACATGAGTTTCTTGCTAACAACTTTTTTGATGGAACATTTGGATGAAGATGACATGTTCAGAATTAGAGGAGGAGGAAGTAAGATTGAGGTGGTGTGAAAGAAGGAGAATGATGGTGGAATATATAGGAGGGCTGTGAAACGTTGGAGCATTGCCGTTGGGTTGGCAACGGCTATGTTTTATAATGGCGAAGTCTTCGCCGTTATAAGTCTATAACGGCGAAGACTTCACCATTATAGACTTATAACGTCAAAGTCTTTGCCGTTATACTCACCAGCCGTCTATTCAGTCCATTAGCCACGAGATCAGTTCAAATTAACCACGAGAAAGTGAACAAGTCACACATGATTGCTCCGTGGTTTGTTTAGCAACTGAACAAGCCATTGCTAGTTATGTCCTAACGTTGTCTTTGAGTAATGATGTCGCAAACTCAAGGCAACGCCACATGAAATATTCACATCCGAATTATATATATATATATATATATATATATATGTACATACATATATATATATATGTATGTACATACATATATATATATGTATGTACATACATATATATATATATGTATGTACATACATATATATATATATATATATATGTACATACATACATACATATATATATATATATATATCTATATATATATTTATATGTATGTATATATATGTGTGTATATATATATATATGTGTGTGTGTGTGTGTGTGTGTCTATATATATACATACATATAAATATATATATATATATATATATATATATATGTATGTATGTATGTATGTGTGTGTGTGTAATAAGCTACTTAAAAACCACAGGTTTCACATCCCATTTTATTAGTTTTCTGAAGCTACTACAGTTTTGCACATATTGCTTCAAAGAAACCCATTTTCTTGGAAGCTCTTGATACAATCATCAAACATTTGAGGAATGGATTTAAAAGTATGAAGACCAAGGTCCTTAATTTTAGTAGTGTCCATGCTATGATCGTTGCTATCTCCTTCCTTTTCATCACACCTAAATTTATTTACAAAAAGACATCATGTTCATAATTTGGAGCAAAAATAGAGATTGGCTAACATTTCTGCCAAACCATAACTAATTTTAGATTTTGTGAAATGTTCAAGGAGGCCGTGATCTGAACTTAAACTGCTACAGTTCATAACTTGGAGGTTAAATATAACGAACAACATTTCTTCCAAATTTTGAGCAATTTAAAAGGTGTGACCTAATGTTCAGTACTCAAAACTACGCAATCATCAGCGAAATGTCATAATTTTTTTTTTTTTTTTTTTTTTTTTTTTATGAAGTAAATATTGAAAGAGTTTTCAATCTGAACTCGAGCCAGTATAATACCTGGTTATTTAGAAATTTTTGTTAAGTAGTTTAAGTTATAATTAGGAGTAGAGGATGATACGAATACAAACTTGTTTGGCAAAGGATATGATGGATACTTCATCCTCAACATTTGGACAATCTCCGACCAATGAGCAACAGCGCTCGAACAAATCAACCTCCCTGAAGCCTTGCTATTCTCCATAGCTATGATATGTGCATGAACCACATCATCAATGTGCACAAACCCTATTGTTGTGCTTGGATACACTGGATCTATTCCTGTAGGATTCAGAATTAATATAGCAATAAGTACCCCATGCACATCTTGTACATTTTCATAACTTTAAAATATACATATAACTTTGCAAAAATAATAATAGTATATATACCTTTGATAATACAAAGTATCATATGTAGAGTGCTTGTAGGCTGAGGTGTGATCACCGGCCCAACAACGAAGGAAGGATTCACTACAACGAGATTGATGTTATGCTCTTTGGCTATGCGCCATGCTTCTTTCTCTGATATAGTTTTAGCATATGCATACCATAGCTGTTATTTCACTCCAATGCAATGTAAACATTCATAAGTATTGCCAGATTTTATAACTGTATAACTAGTTTGAATTAATAAGCTATCCAAGTAGTAATCATACGTTGTATTTTTTGCAGTACTCTGCGTCACTCCAATGCGATTCGTTAAGTGGAGATATGAGAGTAGCATCCTCTCGGTATCTTATAGCTGAGCATGAAGAAGTAAAAACAACTCTTTTCACCGAGCTTGATTTTGTGCATGAGTTGAGCACGTTGCATGTGCCCTTTACTGCTGGATCAACCAAGGTCTTCTGCATTACCAGCTACTACTTGGGTGACAATATACATACACACAAAAAAACATATACATACATACATACGCATACACACATACACAGATGCATGCATGTATGTATATTACCTGAACATTTGCTGAAGTGGCAAATACAGGAGAAGCAGCATGAAAAACTCCATCTGCGCCTTCAAAAGCTTCATCAAAGCTATTTTCAACCATGAGATCAGCTTTAACAAGATTTAATCTTTCAATTGCACCATCAAAGCTCCATAAAAACCCAACTTTTTTCTCATCTGTAATAATTTGTAGTTAGAATCGGAAGAAAATTTTAGAAAATATAATGAAATATATGAGTGAAAATAGTACCTAGGTCTCTGACTGTTGCACGTACATGGTGGCCGTTGTTCAAAAGTTGTTTGATGAGGTGGGATGCAATCAATCCTGTTCCTCCGGTTACACAATATGTGGGCATTTTGATTTTCTCTCTTATGCAGTTATCTTCTTCTTAATATACAATGTCTTCTTATTTATGACTGGATGTTGGTTTTGTAATACCGGTGGATAAAATTGTTATATGGTAGGTGGAGGACTCACATTGTGCGAATGTCCTTTTGTTTTGGAATAGAAGCAGGTTGTACGCAATTTTCATGCCTTTGGATAGAGTAGTTTTATGGTAGTTAGGGACTCTTCATACCATAGCTCTTATTTCACCTAATTTTTAAGCAGTTGGTTCAGACTCCAAACCTTAATTTAAAGACAAAGCCAATGTCTAATTTCATATGATCGCCAATCTTTTATTTTTATAATACAGTAATAGTTCCAAACAACGATAAACGTTGAAGTTCAAATCACGGAAACAATTTAAAGCTGATCAAAGTTAGTATATACACCGATGGGTGACAGTAACGGATTACAAATAGTAGTCTTGCATTTGGGGCGGAACTTTAGGTGGCTGCGAACATCCTCAACACGGAGCTTTTCCAAATGAAATTGAAAATTGCTCTATGAATAAACAACAAAACAATCAATAATAAGCAACAAAACCATCAATAAGTGGCTTATTCATTTTTACCAAAGAAATCATATATGTCAACTACTTCACTTGACAAAAAAGAACAGCGAATAAAGCAGTTAAAAGGATGTCGTTGGATTGCACATAAGAACTGCGCTAGAGAGCCCAAAAAAAGAGAGTCTACGGATGTTGGGACATTGAAATGGCCAGGCAGTTACTTGTCGAGTTGTTTTTTTTAATATCAAATTCCCTGGCTAAGGTGCCGTTCTTTTGCTGAAACGCACAGGTTACGTTGGCGTCTGCGTCCGATGCGTCGGAAGTGGTCAACGTGGGATCCACAACTTTGCCCAATTCGTGTGAACCATTGTTGGGGAACCGTTTGCGTTCGACGCGTCCGATGCGACGTGGATGAGAATGGCTCCCTCTAACGGTTCACCCGAACTACCTCTCCTATATATTTTTCTACTCTCTTCTTTTTCATCACATCTAATTTTACTTTTTTCTCCTGCTTTCTTCATCTCTAATGACAGATCTAAATGAAAAAAGTGATGATACTGATTTTGAAGATTTGCAAGATATCCATTTCCTTAGACTATATTATGTCACACGTCGACCTCATCCGAATACACGATTCTGAAGGTACCGAGTCAATGAAATGCTTACAGGCCATGCGGAACGGTGTCAACGAAAATTCTGAATGAAGAGGCTTTGTTTTATGTCGCTGTGTGAGCGGTTGGAAAGTTATGGGTTGCAGCCAATGGCGCACGTTACACTTAGAGAAATGATAGCCATATTTCTATATACAATCGCTTTGGCTATTCATGAACGACAGACTGCTAAAAGATTTCAACGATCACTTAACACGTTTAGTCATTATTTTCATAAAGTTCTGGATTTTGTTTTATTAATGTCGGTGGATATTATTAGACCTATAGATCCTCAATTTGATGGAATTTCAGAACAAATCAGTTCATCACCACGATATTACTCATTCTTTGGAAATTGTATTGGACCTATTGATGATACACATATAATGACTCATGTTTCTCAAGCGGATATGTAACAATTTGTAAGACGTAAAGGTGTTCCTACACAGAATATAATAGCTCCATGCGTTTTTGCCTTAACATTTACGTTCGTAAGGGCGTGGGAAGGAACTGCCCATGATGTTAGAATCTTTCGTGAAGTTTTAAATACTCCCAGTTTGAATTTTCCGCATCCGTCAAGAGAACAATATTATTCAGTGGATTCAATGTATCCACTAATGCAAGGATATTTGCCTCCTTATCACTGTTTAAGATACCATATTCCAGATTTCAATGATACACAGAATAAACCAAAGTCAGAAAATGAAGTTTTCAACTACTACCATTTAAGTTTGCGTATGGCAGTCGAAAGAACTTTTGGAATTTGGAAATAAAAGTTGCATCTTATGTAACATGCCAATGTACCATATAATGTTCAAGTACAAATTGCCACTGCTACAATGCTTATTTACAATTTCATACGAAGGTACAACGTTGGAGATCCTAATTTTATGGCATATGACGATAATTTGGATCTAATGCTCGAAGAATATATGGAAGAGTATTATATTATTCAGAACCGTGGAAATAATAATCATGAACAAGTTCAAAGAACTGCAGCAGCAACTGCTATGGTATTTATTCGAGATACCATATGAAATGAACGAGTTGATGCTGGGTTGCATTAAGAATTGTCTTTATTTTTTATGACGCATTCTTCATTCTCTAGTTTGTATTTGTAGATTCTGCTTTGTATTTCGTAATTTGTATTCTGCATTTTGAATTCTGAACTATGTATTCCGTATTATATATTCTGCATTCTGTATTCGATATATATCTATTTTATTTAAAAATAATTAACATAAATAAAATAATAATGTAAATAATAATTTTGCCCCTTTCGATTTTCCCCTTTCGTAAAAAGAACGCATTCGTCTTTCGCGAACTTACCCATTTCCTAAACTCTTTCATTTGTCCTTTTCATCTGCTCCTTTCGTTTAAAAAAAGAATGCACCCTAAATACCCTCACCATTTAGCTTGATTGATATAACTAGTAGAGCCTTACAACTACAAGAAACAGACCATTTTAAAATCATATAATTTCAAAGAAAAGAGCAAAACAAGTGGATTACAATATATTAAACAAAAGTATATTTTAATTATTATTGTGTAGAGGTTTGGGGTCCATTTTACTGTCATGCACGTTCACGTGACTAAAAAAAACATAGAATATCCTGTTCAGCATCAGCATTATCTAATATTTTATATTATAGTAGTTCTGCCTCAGACTTTGCTTGTCATACGCATAGTTTTCATGACCGTGTCGTGCCTTTAACCGTGATGATTGAAGGTTTAAGGTTTTGATGGTTCAACCAGTCGAACTGTCGAAACCGTGATTTATTTTTTCGAAAAATTTGCATAATTAACTACAAAATATACAAAAAATATTGAAATAATGATATGTGCATAAATTGTAGATGGTCTTCAAGATCTGCAACTGAAGTTGTGTATTATTGCAGTGCACAACTCCAACTTTATATATAGTAGTGTAGTGCACAACGATAGAAGTTTAATAATGACAAACTTGACGAAGCTTGCACTGGTATTAGAGGAGTTTGCAGCAGTGAAGAACAAAGTGATGAAGTTGGTGGTTTTGATTTTGAAACGATTATGATGTTTGAAATATTTATTTATTTATTTTTTTCAAAAAACAATGCAAAAGATGGAAATGAGAGAGAATTATACGATGAGAAAGTAGGAAAAAACCAAAGAACCGTGGTTCAACTAGGTAAAATTGACGGTCAGACCATTGGTTTGAATGTCCGATCATGGTTCATGGATAAACGAGGTCAGATTGAGTTTCGGACCGTAGTGGTCTAAGATTCAGTGTTATTCGAGGTCGGACCGAGACAGGGTAGGGTCATGAAAACACTGGTCATACGTACATTCACTTTTGGGGTCCAACATAAAAATACAGGCTCATGAGTGACGCCAAAAGCTAGCTTTATTGTAGTCTTGCATAGTCTAAAGCCAAAATGAAAAAATATATAAGAGTAATCCTGGCTTTGATAAAATATAGTTACAAACTTTCAGTACTTGTTAAACTATCTTATCATAAAGTATGGATAGCCAATGGAAAATCTCAACGAAATACAATAAAAGCAGATAATATACATCAATAAAAACACAACTATAACATTTTTTTCCACTTTGCAAACCATTAGCAATAAATCATTTTCTCATACTTAATACAAGAAGCTTCACATAGCTAATAAATCCTCCCAAATTCAATTTCTAATGCTAAAGCAAAAAAACAAATCAAAATAATATCACAAAGATCCATAATAAAAAAGAACGATGCTAAAGTCTTCACTGAGAATGATGGTAAACTAAAATAGCAGCAGAAACAACAAAGAGCATACAAATTAAAATATTCCTCCTACTCATAGCTGTTAAGTTTCAGCATTTTCGCATTCTATACGTGTTCATTTCACCGTGTCTAGACGGCATCAACGGTCGAAGTCTCCTATGTCAGCGTTCCGATTGAACATCCCTCCATCGCCTCCCATCGGGCATATAATCTGGTCTTGGCAACATATTGTAACAAAAAGAATCCCCGATGTTACTTGCCACCAATCCCCAATGTTATGTGCCACGATTAGTGCAAATATCCTGCGATGTGAAACATTAATCCGTTCAATCCATGCACTCGCTCTATTTACAATGCGAATCACACCTAACAATTGCTTTTCAGTATAACCTTATCTCATTCTCCCTCATTCTGGCAAGTAACATTTCTGGATTGAATTTTTGGATGTTTGGTTGCGTAGATTTCATATTGTTTCCTACTAATACCTTCATAGGCATTTGTACTTATTATTTTTATCATAAAATCATTAGCTGCATTACATGCATAAACAAAAGAGGTGCATTCATGGCATGTGAGGCTATATAACAAATGGGCATCCTATATACTAAACAAGGACAAATGTAGAAAGGTTAGGGATACATACGAGGACAAATGTAGAAAGGTTGGTGATACATTATGTAACGACCTGTAAATTTTAACGATTTTAATAACGTAATTAATTAAATTTTTCATGAAAGAAAACAATTAAATTTTTGCAATGAAATTTTGATATTTGATATGCGTCAACTTAAGCATAGTAAGTGGCAGATTTTCATCTGAAAATATGAAGGTTTGTTTGGTTGTGAAATTTAAATTTAAATTTAAAATCAGTTAAAGTTGATGGAAACAAATTATTTTTGAAATCTGAATATTTTTATATAATAACAATGTAAATCATTTGTTGAGTGAGATCTCATATTTTGTTTCGTCAAATTTGGACTGCTCTATCCCCGTTGTCTTATTTCGGCGGTTTAGCAGCATTTTCGACAGCGAAAATCGAGTTTTGATAGGCGAATCGTATCACACATATCTGTGTACCATTATGCTCGTCTTATTATGTTGATCTCCGCAGTATATTCATTTGTCCATTTTGATGTTTGGTACACGGCGGAATCTGCAAAACGATTAGCATTATCGGTTCTGCATTTGAGCCATTTGATTTCCCTGTGGCCATTCAATTGTCCACCGGTTGATAACTAATAGTCCTCGGCTTTTAATATTCCCAGAATTTAACCATTGACTTTCGGTTATCCCACTATTTCATTTTTATCTATTGATTTGTTCTCCATTTGCACTCTCTCTTCCTTCCCCTTCTTTTCGTTTTGTTCTATTTTAAAAAAATAACAAATGAGATATAAGTTGTATACGTAATTGCTTGTGAAACCCAACTTCTTCATTCTCTTTTGCCCGGCAGCTCTCCTTCCATTCATCCGTCATTTCCTCTCCGCTACGTCCAAACTTCCTCCACCAGCCTCAATCCATTCCACCCTAAACGCCTTGCACCTAGCTCGCCTCCTTGCTTTCCCCTTTGCCTCTCCTTATTCCGGCCATCTTCCCCACCATGCTGCCACCCCACTGACCCCTCCTTCACCGCCTCTCTCTGCCCTTGCCTTCATCACCCCCTAGTACCCAATAACCGCAGCCACAACACCGAGCAACCCTCGCGACCCCGCCTTTCCACTACCGAGCCCTCACCACCTTAGCTCCTCCAATTGCTGAGCCCCAACCACCCGTAGCTCAGCCCATCTCATCCACAGGCCGAACTCCTTCAGCCCACCACGCAACAGACCCCGAGCCGCACCCTTTTTCCATCTCCAGCCTATCCTCCTCAACCAGCTCCGAGCAAACCACCATGCACGCAGCACATAAGTCTCTCCGCTCATCAACCACCCTTCCCACTTCCCAGCCCAAACTGTCAGCTCACCCACG